>CM056506.1:18283355-19483355 GCA_029783415.1 Anisodus acutangulus | reverse complement strand
TGGGCATTGCTGTTACGCGTCATTCAGGTGATCTATTTTTATTTCAAAGGAAGTATGCTGCAGAGATTATTGAGAGAGCTGGTATATCATCTTGTAAGTCTACTTCCACTATGGTTGATACCAAACCAAAGCTGAGCACTACGTCAGACACACTATACGAGGATCCCACCCATTATCGCAGTCTTGCAGGAGCACTTTAGTATCTTACTTTCACGAGACCTAATATTACTTATGCAGTTCAGCAGGTGTGTTTATTCATGCATGACCCACGGATTGAGCACATGTATGCGCTCAAAGCCATTATACGATACATCTAGGGCATACTTGATTATTGATTGCATTTATACCTTTCTTCCGTCTCTACTCTTGTGTCATATACATATGCTGATTGGGGTGGTTGTCCTGATACCAGACGCTCGACATATGGTTATTGTATGTTTCTTGGGGATAACTTGGTCTCGTGGTCTGCGAAACGATAGGCTACATTATCGCGATCCAGTACAAAGGCTGAGTATCGAGGCGTGGCTAATGTGGTATCTGAATCATGTTGGCAGCATAATCTTTTATTAGAATTACACTTTCCTATTCAGAAAACTACCTTGGTCTATTGTGATAATATTAGTGCAGTCTATCTTTCTGGCAATCCGGTCCACCATCAATGCACTAAACATATTGAGATGTTTATTCACTTTGTTCGCGAAAAGGTAGCTTGGGGACAAGTACGCGTTTTACATGTGCCCTCCAGATACCAAATTGCTGACATCTTTACGAAGGGCCTTCCCTCAGTTCTATTTGAAGATTTTAAGGACAGTCTCAGGGTACGACAACCGCCCGCTATGACTGCGGGAGTGTGATAGAATATAGCACGGTACCGTGTGCTAAAATAGGATTAGGATTGTAATTAAACTAGTGTACAAACTTACCATAATTATAGAATTCTTGTACACATATGATTAAGATTTAGAAGTATAGTATGAATAGAATTTTCCATATTTGGAGATTGTAACTTGTATATATACCTCATTCATTAATGAAAATAATCAAATGATTATTTCTTTCATAGACGATACAAAGGTATTTTGATACATCATAATTTTAAAAATTATTTTCTTATACATACATGCTTAATCAAATTTAAATACAAATGAAAAAGTTAATTATTTCATCCGTTCACTTTTACTTGTCCACTATTGACTTTGCGCACCCTTTACGAAATAATAAATAAAGTGTATAATTTATCATGATACCCATATTAATTGGTGCATAGTTTTAATGAACTTAAAAAATAATTTAAAATGAGTAGTTAATATCATGAGAAAACAAGAAAAAAGAAATTATTTTCATAGACTAAAAGTGATAAATAAAAATAAAAATAAAAATTTATTTTTAATATAATAGATAAATAAAAGAGAAAGGAGAGAGTACTTTTTTGGGGGTTGAACTTGAACCCACCCTTAGAGAAGATAAAAAGTAAACCACACATTACATGTACAAGAAATGAGGAGAAACGAGTCTCCGGGTCATAGCTGGATGACAAAGGAGAAGAACTTAAAATCCAGTTGGAGGCTTGCAGCGTGAGTTCGAATTCTGGTAAAATAATTTATTTTCTTCTGAAGTAGTACCTTATAGGTGATATCAATTGCTTTATTCTCCAAATCTGATCGTTCAAAAAAATAAATGGTCAGAAGCGCAAAGAAAGGTGTCCAAGGTAAGGAAACTGAATGTGATTGGATGACACTTTTCCCCTTTAATAAGGGAAATTCCACTTTAGTAAAATAAAATAAGATAATACTAAAAGGTGCAACCTGTTGTAGCGACAGGAATTAATGGTTCCACCGTTTGATCCAATTACCTACTTCCATTTAAATTTTATACTGCCACAATTCCTCGTGAAGCATGCCCTCTAATGTATGCCTCTAAATTTAAATACAATATTCAGAAACTAAACAAAGAAAGTACTTATAAATTTCGGATGCGTTTGGTACGGAGGAAAATGCTTTTAACTTTTTCATGTTTGGATCGTCAAAATTTTTGAAAAATATTTTTTAAGAAAATAAATTTCTTCAAAAATGAGGAAAATAATTTTCTTAATGAAAGTAGAGAAATAAGTTATATAATTGACATTTTAAGTTCATTGTCTCCTCCCATTCACCCACGCATCCACCCAACATCCCTAACTTCCACCCCTTGACCATCCTACCCCGCCAACCCCGAACCCCACTCCACATCCCATTTCACGGTTTTGCTAGATTACATACAAATGTCTTCGGGATAATATTTTTTTTCTTTCTTACCAAACACTAGAAAATAAATAAGATTCCCACTTGTTTTTCAAGAAAACATTTTCTAAAATACCAAACACACCCTTCTACATTTTCTCAAATCAAAATGATGAAATAATAAATCTTTCCATTGTTAATCAAAGTTTGTCTAAATGAATCTATGGAAGCAAAAAACTGTCAATATTTTAGAGTAGAGCAGTTGTTTTAAAGGAAGATTAGTAATAGTAAGCAACAATATACCGACAAGGATTGTGGTGGATGGATATGATTCATCCATTCTTAACTAGAGGTCTCTGGTTCAAGCTTTAAATATGCAAAAAAATCTTATTAGAGAACGTTTCCTCCTTAAATGGGCCTTATGCGCCGCAAATCCGAAGAATACTGAACACCGAATGAGAAAAAAAAGAAACCACTATATAGATTAGTAGTCCAAAATATTTGGGAAATGCATATAAAAAGTTCCGAAGTCAAATGTTTTTTTGACATCCAAAAATTTCCATGTGTGAGGGAGAGGAGAATCCCACTTTCCTTTCCTTTAGTCTAATAAGTTTAGTTGCTTACAGTTATCTTTTGCAGCTGTGGCAACTATAGAAAATCTAGCATCTTCTTTCAAGATTGTCAAACAATTGCCCAAGAAAAATTCTAGCACATGGCCTCTACATGGTTCATGATAGATCTCTACTTTAATTTAGTCTTCACATTCACATTATGATTAATTATGAGATCCATTAAACACCATTGGTTAGTGGAACATTCAAAATTAATACGCAAAGAAACAATCATTGGTTTTTATTCATACACAAATCTCTCTAGGGTGACACCATTAATACGCAAAGAAACAATCATTGGTTTTGATTCATACACAAATCTCTCTATGGTGACACCAAATGGAAGTCCCTTTATAAAGAAAAGAGAAGGGTAGGTTTCTATGCACTCTTCAAGAATACTGTTTTCAAAAGAATTGATGCAAATTCTTTATAGGGATATCTTATTTATATATAAATGAATCATGTTTTTCAAAACAAAGTTGAATAATATAGTACTTATCTGCTTACTAGAAAATAATTCAGGAGTACAATATGATCACTCCATTCTTAACTAGAAGCTCGGCCCCAGAGACTATTATGCATAATGAATGTGTGTTTTGCACTGCACCTGACGTTATGGTTGGTGTTTAGCGCATTGATGAAACATGTGGACGTATAAGATAGAAGGATTGTGCAATATATAAACTCTAAGTTTGAGTAAGGGTTTGGGACCCCAAGGGGTAACCCATGTGTTTAGAAGGGAGAGGACCTAGGTGAGCTTGGGTTCGGGGCTAAGCCCCACACGCGCGTTGCCCGATCCGGGTCGGGTCTCAGGTTCTCGGGTCACGGTCTGTGGGCTGTATTCCGAAATTTTCTTTTTTGGTCCCTGAAACGTTGTAACGACCCTCTTCTTCAAATATAAACCTTTTCTTCTTCTGATCGAAATACAAAGACAACTCATTACTCAAAACTTCTCTTTTCTGTTTTGTTCAAAATACAAAAACAAAAATACAGTCTGTTATGTTCGATCCGAAACAGAGAACAAGAACACTAAATACAGAGAAATAATCCTCTCATCTTCAGCAATCTGTTCTATATTTATTTCTTCGCTAGAATCAAATTTATTTGCTTTATATAGTTGATTGTTGTTGTTTTATCTCGTGAGACTATTGTCCACTACCGTAAACGCATATATATAGGGCAATTTTGTCTTAAAGACAGAGAGCCATCTCTCGAATCAACCTTCTTATTATTTAACCTTTCAGACACCATTTTTACCTACAATGTAAGACAATTCCTACTATCTAAGTGTTCGAAAGATGTTGTCCCTGCTCTTGCCAGAAGGTGATGTGCACGCCTTAGTTGATATTTGGTGAGATCGTGTATGGTTAGATCTTTGAAAGAAAATTAACAACCAAAGTCAGGAGATTATGCAAACGGTCAGGAGGACAACAAAAACAAAAATTAGCGAAGTCCGCTTTTGTTAATAAAACCACTGGCGGAATGATCAAATTAGGAGATGTAGTGGAGAAGACATTGCTTGCAAAAGGACAGCAACAACAAAATAGGGTTCTACGCCTTTCTTTACTCTCCTAATTCTTTTATTTCCCTCTACCCTTTGTGAATTTGATAAAATGAAATTCTGTCAATGATTGGGTAGATATTTTATACTGCATATTGAAGTGCACATAAAATTTGAAATAACATGCTTGAGTATTATGATTAATCGGAATTTGATATTCTGTTTACAAAAATGCATGGCTCACATATTTGTTAAATGTATAAAATAACGTGAGGTTTATTTTCAAAGTTTAAGAACTTGATTTGGAAGGACCATACTCACGTCTACTTGAAAATCATAATCACATTTTGGGTTTGTGAAAATATGATATTGAGTTATTTATGTGAATTTGTCGAAAAATACACTTGAGATATGTAAATAAGATAGTAAAGATGTTGTTCTATCTTACTGTGTTGAGCCTGTCACAATCTCAGACATAAGATCCTACTTCTGGTGGGGATGCAATGGACACTCAGTCTAACACAACGACTGAAGTGGGCCAAAATATCCAGGTCACAAATGACCTGAAGGCCAAGAACAAACGCATTGTAGAGGCTAACGTTGTACAAGACGAGGGTAATCCTCTGCTTCTTGACGACAAGATTGTGGATTTCTCGGCAGTGGTGCTGGAGGCAAATCTGGTGGAGAACACATGGCAATGGTGGATAGACACGGGTGCAACCCATCACATCTGCTCTGACAAGAATGCATTCTCCTCTTACGCCCCAGTCACGGGCAATAAGCTGTTCATGGGCAACGACACCACTTCTAAAGTGCAAGAGGTTGGAAATGTTGTCCTCAAAATGACTTCAGGCAAAGAGATCACTCTAAAGGAAGTGATGCACGTCCCTGACATCCGCAAGAACTTGGTTTCAGGGCCACTGTTGGTCAAGGCTGGTTTTAGACTAGTTTTTGAGTCCAACAAGTTTGTAATAACTAAGAATGATATATTTGTAGGAAGAGATTCTGCATGTGACAACCTATTCAAAATGAATACTATGTCTGTAATCCGTTCATCTAATGAAATAAAGCCTTCTACCTACTTGCCTGAGTCCTCTAATTTATGGCATCATAGATTAGGACACGTTAACTACAAATTCATTCAAAAGTTAGTAAAGTTGGAATTGCTGCATTCCTTCGACAAAAACCCTCAACATAAATGTGAGGTATGCGTAGAAGTAAAATTAACCAAATTATCTTTCCATTCAGTCGAATGAAACACCTCTCCTCTAGAAATTATTCACATCGACATATGTGATTTACAGTATGTGCAAACTAGAGAGGGAAATAAGTACTTTGTGACTTTCATTGATGATAGTACAAGGTATTGTTATATTTACTTGTTGAAAAGTAAAGATGAAGCGTTTGATGCATTTGAATGAAGTGAGAGGAAGCCGACGACGAGAATTTCGAATCGTCAGAAACCACTAGTGGTAGGGCAAAAATAGGGGGGAAGGACTTACAAAGCAGAAGTTGAAAATCAACTAAACATACGGATTAAGGCAATTCATAGTGATAGAGGGGGAGAATACGTAGCACCGTTTGAAGAATATTGTGTTCAATTCAGCATTGTTCATCAAACAACCGCTCCTTACTCGCCTCAGTCTAACGGTATTGCCAAGCACAAAAACCATACGTTAAAGAAAATGATGAATGCTTTACTTATCAATTTCGGATTAGCCCAAAACATGTGGGGTGAAACGATTCTTACCGCTAATACAATTCTCAATAGAGTTCTGCATAAGCATAAGGATAAAACTCCATATGAATCATGGAAAGGAAAGAAACCCACTTACAAATATTTGAAAGTATGGGGCTGTTTGGCAAAGGTCGAAGTACTTAAACCAAAACAGGTCAAAATTGGACCTAAGACTGTAGATTACATAATCATCGAATATGCAAATAACAGTAGTGTTTATCGCCTCTTAGTGTATAAGTTGGAGATACCTGATATCCACGAGGGTACAATCATAGAATCAAGGAATGCTGAATTCTTTGAACATATCTTTCCTAGAAAGGAAAAAAGAAATAATTTTGCGCAAACGAAGTTATGAACAAAATGCTCAAAATCAACAAGACCCGGGAGTTTTTGAGTATCCGGAACTAAATGTTCCAGATCTACAGGACTCAGAAGTTACTGACTATCCGGAACTTAATGTTCTAGACCTACAAAACTTAAGGGTTCCAGAGGTTGAACCAAGACGGAGCAAAAGGGCCAAAAAAGATAAAAACTTTGGTCCATACTTTCTAACCTATATGGTTGAAAATGAACCGAGGACAGTTAGGAAGCATTGTCAACTCCAAAAGCATCGCTTTGGAAAGAAGCTATAAAAAGTGAAATAGATTCCATCATGCCAAACTATACTCGGAAAATGGTTGATCTTCCTCCGACAAGCAAACCTTTGGGTTGTAAGTGGATACTCAAAAGAAAGTACAAAGCAGATGGAACTATTGATAAGTATAAGGCCAAATTAGTAGTCAAAGGCTACAGACAAAAGAAAGGCCTCAATTACTTCGACATATACTCCGTTGTGTCAAAATTAATGTCCATAAGGGTATTCATAGCCATTGCAGTTTTGCGTGACCTTCAGATACATCAAATGGATGTTAAGACAATCTTCCTAAATTGAGAGTTAGAAGAGAAAATATACATGGAACAACCCGAGGGGTATGTGGTTCCAGGACAAGAAAAGAAAGTATGTCGACTTGTTAAGTCTCTGTACGGACCCAAACAAGCCTCGAAACAATGTCATGAAAAGTTTGATAATATTTTATTATCAAAAGGTTTCTCAATAAATGAATGTGATAAAGGTATCTATATCAAAGGAAACTCTGACTCATTTGTCATGATATGCCTTTACGTAGATGACATGCTCATCACCGAAAGTAGTCTAAACTTGATTCTAGAAACCAAGAATATATTGAAACAATGTTTCAACATGAAGGACATGGGTATTGCAGATGTAATATTAGGAATTAAGATTTCTAAGACATCTGACGGGCTGGTCTTATCTCAATCTCATTACATTGAAGATGTATTGAGGAAATTTGATGTATTTGACAATCCCCCTATGAAGTCACCAATGGATATGAATCATATAATAGATAAGAATCGTGGTGCACCCGTATCCCAAGAGTGATATGCGCAGGTTATTGATAGCTTAATGTACATTACAAACTGCATCCGATCCGATATCGCTTATCTAGTCAATAAATTGGCTAGGTTTACTCGTAATCCTGGAAATGGTCAATGGAAGGCGTTAAATCAGATACTACGATATCTGAAATATTCGTGGACTTACGGATTACATTATTCAAGATATCCAGCCGTACTGGAAGGATACAGTGATGCAAACTAGATATCGGATATAAAGAACACCAAATCCACCAGTGGATATATTTTTACAATTGGTGGTGGGGCTGTGTCTTGGAAATCCTCTAAGCAAATATGCATTGCCCGATCCATGATGGAATTAGAGTTTATCGCTTTGGACAAAGCATGAGAAGAAGCAGAGTGGCTTCACGACTTCTTAAAGGATATCCCATGTAGGGATAAACCTGTACCTTCAGTGATGATTCACTGTGACAGCCAATCGGCTTTAGGAAGGGCACGGAGTAATATGTACAACTGCAAGTATAGACATATTCGTCGGAGGCATAATACCGTTAGACAGTTGATCAATACGGGTGTCATTTCTATTGATTACGTCAAATTAAAGGATAACTTAGCGGATCCATTAACTAAAGGCCTACCCAAAGATAAAAAATTCTGCATGTCTAGGGGAATGGGCTTAAAATCCAAACAATAAGAATCTTTATGGTGGTAACCCAACCTTACTGACTGGAGATCCTAGGAATTTTGATTCAATGGAAAAACTAAACTATAGAGGTTCAATTTAGCGCTTCACTTGAAGTAAGAGCACTTCAGATTATCATTCTTTAAAGAAATATAACTCCAAAGTCGTTCCCGCGATAGACAATGAGTGCTACCTGCATAATGGGTAAAGGATAAGTTTTTGAAAATTTTAATGATTCCTAACAATTGCGAGTGGGGTAGAGCAATATACCTTATAGGAGATCACCTATTTAAGTGTGAAGACAGACCGCTTCAAATGTACGCACTTAAGAATCCAAGTGTTGTCCATGGCCACAACGGACTAAACGATAAGAAGAAATGAATAAGGAGAGTTATTGTGTTGATACCATTGTCTTGGTTTACACTAAACACTGACGGTTCAAGACATCACGTTCACCGCGCAGTAAGTAAATCCGATGGTAATCGACTAAGGAATGTTCAAAGGCAAAAACTACATTTCTTGATGCAATATCTTTTCGCTGAAAGATTGTTGGACTTTGGCACCTCGTGTGCACCAATTATCTTTCAAGAGGGGATTGTTGGAAATTTACTAATGTGGGATTGAGTTTATCCCGTCTTTAATGACTTAAACATGTGTGCCTCGCATGTCGAAACATTGTTTCTTCGTACATGCCTAATCTACTAAATGAGTAGATGATGTTAGTGCCAAGTATCGTCAAATTTCGTTAAGAAATGAAAGAGAATTTGGTACACAAAGTAAGGTGTTTGAGACATGAAAAGATGGAGTGTTTCTGGAAAAAAATGACAAATCTCCCCCATTGATAGAAGATGGAAGGATTGTGCAATATATAAACTCTAAGTTTGAGTAATGGTTTGGGACCCCAAGGGGTAACCCATGTGTTTAGAAGGGAGAAGACCTAGGTGAGCTTGGGTTCGGGGCTAAGCCCCACACGCACGCCTCCGCCGCCCGCCCGATCTGGTCTGGGTCATGGTCTGTGGGCTGTGGGCTCTATTTCAGAATTTTTTTTGGTCCCTAAAGAATTCAGAAACGTTGCAACTGTTCGGAAGAGTTTTGAAACGTTGTAACGGCCCTCTTCTTCAAATATAAATTGGACACTTTACTGTTCAGTTTGAAGACAACTCTGTTCGAAATATACAGAATCAGAGAACGAAAACCTTTTCTTCTTCTGATCGAAATACAGAGACACCACATTACTCAAAACTTCTCTTTTCTGTTCTGTTCAAAATACAGAAACAAACACAGTTTGTTCTGTTCGATCCGAAACAGAGAACATGAACACGAAATAAAGAGAAATAATCCTCTCCTCTTCAACAATCTGTTCTATATTTATTTTCTTCGCTAGAATCAACTTTATTTGCTTTATATAGTTGATTGTTGATGTTTTATCTTGGGAGACTATTGTCCATTACCGTAAAAGCATATATACGGAAAAATTTTATTTTAAAGACAGAAAACCATCTCTCGATTCAACCTTCTTATTATTTAACCTTTCAGACACCATTTTACCTATAAATTTTAGATGATATAACCGAACAAAAGCTGACAAACGCATACGTAAAGGGCAAAAGAAGAAGTGAACCACAAAAATTGAGAACCAGGTGAAAACCAAGTATGAACAAACCAAGGCCATATTTTCAGATATTTAGTACGCCAAAGTGACAAAACAGTCGACATTAAACAAAGGGACAAAAATAGATTTGCAATTAGGTGACGGGGACCTTCATTCCTTCCCATTCCCACCAAAAATTAAACCTCTTTGTGGAGAAGCATCTTTCATCAATCAGTGAGTACTCCACGGGTCGTTTAGTTGGGAGCAAGTTATTCGGAGATTAATTATTCTAGAATTAGTTTTTTCATTCCTATAAAGATAAAATAATATTATAATTTTGAGATAATTAATTCTGAAATTAATTATATCCCGATTTTATTCCAATCAAACATTAAATAAATTAATCTCAAATTTAATTTCGGGATTAAATATATGTTATCCCTCATACCAAACGAGCCCTAAGGGGTTGTTTGGTTTGGGAACAAGTTATCTCAGGATTAGTTATCCCAAGATTAGTTATCTTGGGATTGCTATCCCATCCTCCCACAAAATTAAAAATAACACTACAATTTTGGAGTAACTAAGTATTAGTTAAACTACAATTTTGTGGGATAAACTCATCTCAAATTTAATTTTACAGATTAATTATTCCTTATCCCTCATATCAAACGAGCCCTAAGCACCTGGGGACAAGGGAATTGCAAAAAAATAAAATAAAATTGAGAAACTCATAAACAGAAATATTTCACACCACACAATACTATGCACCTTATAGACAAAAATGGAAATCAAGATTTGCACTATCTTTCTTATTTTGCTTATCTTTCTAAGCTCCGTTGTTAACTTAATAAGAGAAATAGAGCTTATTTTATAAAGGTCAACACTCCTTAGATTTCTTATAGGTAAAAGAATGCATTCTTTGATTTTATTCATTAATAATGTAAAATATATATTAATAATGTATAATATATATAGTAGTACAAGAATATCTAAACTATGTAACTAATCAACCTAATTGCAATAGAAAATATAATTCTATCTAAAATAAGAAACCTAATTACAATGAGAATACAATTTTACATAAAATAAGAGATATACAATGTAAGACTATTAATATGATTGGCAAGAACCAATTCTGGCGAGCAAATTAAAATAACAAATATAGACCATAATTTCTCTAATAATAGTAACTCAGAACATGGAAAAAGAAAAAATATGTATTATAAATATTATTCCAACTTGTTTCACCACACTTTTGGGTACATGAACATCTTGGAACAGAGCATGTAAAAAATAAGACTCGAGCCAAAACTAGAAATCTACATCACTTGAAGCACTGATAATTCCGAGTTCAAAAATAAACTATTGATATGAATTCATTGTATTCATTAATTGGGAGTGGATGTCATTTAGATATACATGTATGTTATTAATTGTTATCTAACTTATCTTATTAATACTCTCATAAAGATATGTAACATTAGGTGGTTTCTGAAAGTATATTTATGTCATAGAGACAATCTGTACTAGGACAAATGTACTTTATACACATTCGTATTATTATTAATGAAGATTAATATTTTGGCATGCAATCATTGAATTATTAATTGATTGTTTATAATATTCTATAATATACATCCCTGGAGGTTACGCTGTTATTAATAATGTGACATATTAATATTATAACGTAACTCTTAAAATGGCCTCGACTAATGATCATTGAGAATGGGATATCGATGATATGTGATAAGTCGACATGTGGTCTGCATCACATCTTTAGAGGATGTAGTATGTCTCACCTGCTACGAGTAATGGCTACTTGTGATGGACACATGGATATTTTGGAAGTATTGGTATACCCTGCTGATATACTGTTTGTTATACTTGTCTAAAGTATGATCAGCGTGTGGGAGATAGAAGTCCTTAGACTTGAGGTCAATACACACCTTGTCTACAAAGTAATATACTTTGATACATTTCCTAAGCTCAAATGCCTTATAGGTTGAGATACGACTTGTATTGGGTACATTACGATGTGGATTAAAGGTGGTAGTTGAGCCAAGATTAGGATTCAATCCTTGAATGTACATTCGAGAGAACACTCAGATTCTCAGTGATATTAGGTTGACTAAGTCGTTGGACAATGCAATAGACATATTTAGAAAATGGTCTAGTTGTCAACTAATAAAGATGAGATACAATGATTAAGTTATTTTGATAGACACTTGACAAATCCTAAGCTTGATCGGGTGTGTCGTGAATGAAAAGATTTTATCTTACCACATAGAGGTTAAGTTTACTGGATTCGTGTAAACGTACTTCACATATTGAGTTCGTCTTGCGACGCCATCTAGGAGTTCCGCGTAGACCTTAATTTGATTAATGTTGATATGTGAAGGCATGTAGGGTCACACTATGTCGATTGTCTTTTCGATCTAAGGATGTATTGAGCGAGTATTAAATATTCGATTTAGAATCGAGATATTTAAATGAATAATGATTGTTTTAATTAAGTCAAAATTAGATTTTAGATTTAATTAAAAATGTGTAGAAAATAAATCGAGACAGTGTAGGGCCACGTCAAGCACCGCGACGCCCACACCATAGGACCGGGACGCTAATGACCTAATCTGTCTTGATTTTTGGGCCAGGCCCAAGGTCAAACCCTAATCCGGGTTGACCTAATTTTTCACCTATAAATACAGGAATTCACTTCATTATTTAATACACTTGATTTTCATATCATTATTCTAAGTCTCAGAGACTCAGAATTAAAACACTCTCTCGAATCTCTGCCGGATTTCCTAGCTTTCTAAAGGAGGAATATATTGAAGCTTGGAGCTTGCAATCGAAAGGGCATTCGCGTGCGAACCCACAGTTGATAAAGATTCCAGATAATACAACTTGTAAGTATTCATGTTTTATGTTATAGGTTTTTTATTGTCATATAACTATACCAGAAATAATTGTTGGGGTAAGTAAGAACAAAAATTTAAACTTTCGTTGTGCCTTACTTATATGTTTTGAACCCAATGAAACCCTACAGTGATATCAAAGTCCAGGCTGGTAAAATGGTTATATAATAATTGAATAACATAATAATATGGGTTAAACATAAAATTGGATTAAAATAAGGCTTCTTGAAATCCTACATGTGTTGATCGAATGTTAACCTTTTGATGTCACCCTAAATTATCTTCTACGCTAACTCGAGGAAGTCATTCCGCTCTAATTCGAACTAAGCCAAAAGTGCGTTGTCTGACTCATTGCACGGTGCACGGCAAAGAACGGATGATGGTCGATATGTGCGTTATTGATAATGGTGGGTGATGATAAATGATCTGCGATTTGATCCCTAAATTGAATTTAGGGCTCGAGCTTATCATTGAAAATGTTGATTGAAATGAACAAACTTACTGGACCTAACTACCTTGACTGGCTAAGAAATTTGCAAACAATGCTGAGACAAGAGAAAATAGAATACGTGTTGGACACGGTGTTTTCAACAGTCTCTGCAACAGACTATGCTGAATATGTCTCTTTTGATAAGGATGCTTACCAAAAACACCTAGATGATGCCACTTCAGCATAATACGTGATGTTGTCTTCCATATCTATGGAACTTCAGAGACAACATGAGAACATAAGTCCCAATGAGATGCTCGAACACTTGAAGAGTCTCTATGACTCACAATCCCAGACTATGGAATATAAGTTACTGATCAAACTTTTCAAGTGTAAGCTCAATGAAAGGGGCCACGTCACGCATCATGTGTTGAAGATGATAGGGTTGATAGAGAGGATTGCTTCAATTGGAACAAAGCTAGAAAAGAATGTCGCTACCACCCTCATCCTGAACTCTCTCCCTCGTTCCTTTGAAAACTTCATAGTGAATTACAATATGAATGGAATGAAGGCGAGTCTGCCGAAGCTGCACAACATGCTCAAGACCTTTGAGTCTTCCACTTCCAAATGCAAAGCTGTGCTCATGGTGAGCTCTATTAGCCGACCCAAGCCGAAAGGTAAGGAATGGCAGAAGAAGAAGGGCAAAACAGTCGTTGCGCCCTCAACTATGAAGCCTAAGGGGGGTGTGAAGAAGAAGAAGGTAAATCCGGCTAAGGATGAATGCCTCAACTGCAACAAGAAGAGGCATTGGAAGAAGGACTGCACGACACCATGAGGAGGAAAAACACCAGGTGCTTCTACCTCTGGTGGACAAGGTATGCACGCCATTGAAATAAATATGTCTATAAATAACTCTCATTCCTAGGTATTGGATACCGCCTGTGGCTCATACATTTGTACAAATGTGCAGGGGCTAACTGATAACAGAAAGGTTGGACCAAGAGAGGTAGACATACGCGTTAGAAATGGAGCACGAGTGGATGCTGAGCGCGTAGGAACTTATAGATTAAATTTGCCTTCTGGCTATTGTCTAGTGTTAAATGACTGCTACTATGTACCATCGTTAAGGAGGAATATCATTTCTATCCCTGTTTTAGACATGGAGGGTTTTTCCTCATATATTTATAATGGCAGTCAAGTACTGTCTTTTGATAATGTTATATATGGAACTGCTCCACTTGTGGATGAATTATATACACTAAACTGTAGTCGAGAAATACTCAATGTACAAAATAAACGAGCTAAGATAAGTAATAGAAACTCTACCTACCTATGGCATTGCAGACTTGGTCATATCAACGAATTAATGATAAAAGGTTGAGGAAGTTAGACTACCTCGAACCATTTGACTTGGAGTCTTATGGCAACTGCGAATCTTGCTTGAGAGGAAAGATGACCAATAAGCCACTTTCTGGGAAAAGTGTGCGAGCCAAGGAGGTGCTTGAGTTGGCCCACATACTGGTCGTTTTCGACTCAAACTAAATGAGGCTTCCTATACTTCATCACTTTTACTGACGACTTCACAAGGTATGGATATATGTATCATATGAGACACAAATCTGAGACTTTTGAGAAGTTCAAAGAATACAAGTCGGAAGTAGAGAAGCAACTTGCAACAAGTATCAAAACCCTTCGATCGGATCGAGAGGGTGAATACTTAAGCAAGGATTTTCTAGATTATTTAAAGCTACATGGAGTCCAATCAGAGTGGACACCTCCTGGAACACCACAGATGAATGGTGTTGCCGAAAGGAGAAACCGAACCTTATCAGATATGATTCGATCCATGATGAGCTCCTCAGCTCTACCGCCATACCTTTGTGGACATGCTATACAAACCTCAATATATGTTCTGAACAGGTTCCTTCCAAGTTAGTAGAAAAGACACCCTATGAGATATGGTGTGGCAAGAAGCCAACTCTTAAACATATGAGACCCTGGGGGTGCCCTGCATATGTTAAGAAGATGCTCACTTACAAGTTGGAATCCAAATGTGAGAAATGTTACTTCATGGGGTATCCAAAGAAAACTAAGGGATACAACTTCTATCTTCCTGGAGAACGTAAGGTCATTGTTTCCAGGAACACAACTTTCCTCGAAGAAGAATATGTCTACAAGGAACATAGTTACACAGAGATAGAACTTGAATAAATTCAAGAACCACAAGATAACACAGAAATTGAACCATTGTCGAATGACCTAAACAAGGATTCAGTGGGAGTATCTGGTGAAGATTGAGTACTTAGAGTACGCCCTTCAGCCAGTGGGAGTGCTGTGAGAGATAGTGCAGAAATGCAAGGCTCTCATACACAACCAATGAAAGGTGATACAATGGTTGTACATCATTCCATTCAGGAAATACATGAGAATGACATTCCTGAAAGCTCTCAAGGTAATGGATTGTCCAACACAAAAAGACCTTCTCACAATCAGAATGCAACAAACACTGAAACACAGAATAATCAACTCTGTAGGGCCACTAGGACTCACCGTCCGCCTGAAAGACTTAATCTTATTGTTGAAACACACAATGAGATAGATATTCCTGATGACGATGAACCTACAACCTACAGCGAAGCTATGTTAGACATTGATTCACAGAGATGGCAAGAAGCCATGAAATCAGAGATGGACTCGATGTACATAAATCAAGTTTGGAACTTGGTTGATTTGCCAACAAGGGTTAGACCAATATGATGCAAATGGGTCTTCAAGAAGAAGATTGATGCATATGGCAAGGTACAGACTTATAAGGCAAGATTGGTGGCTAAAGGTTATAATCAACGGCATGGGGTCGATTATGATGAAACTTTTTCACATGTTGCGAAAATTAAGTCCATTCAGATTTTACTTGTAATAGCTACATATTATGACTATGACATTTGGCAGATGGACGTCAAAACTGCTTTCCTCAATGGTAATCTAGTTGAGAAGGTGTATATGAAATAACCTGAGGGTTTTTCGCTTGAGTCCAAACCAAATGTTGTATGCAAGCTACAAAAGTCTATTTATGGGCTTAAACAAGCCTCGAGGAGTTGGAACATTTGTTTTGACAAAGTTATCAAGTCATTTGATTTCGTCAGAAAAAAAAGAGGATCCATGTGTTTATAGTAAATGCATTGATGGGAGTATTGCCTTCATTATCATATATGTAGATGACATATTGATAATGTGAGACAATAAGACTCTCTTGCAGTCAGTCAAGGAGTAGTTGTCCAGTACCTTCATGATGAAGGATTTAGGTGAAGCCCGCTACATTCTGGGAATTAGGATCTATAGAGATAGACCTAATATATTGTTGGGGCTGTCACAATCAGTCTACATAGACAAAGTTCTTAGACGTTTTTCTATGAAAAATTTCAAGAAAGGTTGTCTACCTATGAGATAAGGCATCAAGTTATCTAAGAAGGATAGTCCTTCTAATACTATAGAACTTGAACGCATGAAAATGATCCCATATGCTTCGGCTATAGGATCGATCATGTATGCCATGACCTATACTAGGCCAGATGTGGCATTTGCACTTAGTATGACTTGCAAATTCCAGCAGAATCCTGGGAAGAACACTGGAAAGCAGTCAAGTGTATTCTTAAGTATCTTAGACGAACTAAATATTACTTCTTAGTCTATGGTGGGGAAGAAAAGCTAGCTGCTACTGGGTACACTGATGCTAGCTTCCAGACGGATCTTGATGACTTCAAATCTCAGTCTGGGTACACGTTCATTTTCAATGGTGGAGCAGTAAGCTGGAAAAGTTCCAAATAAGCTACAACTGCTGATTCGACAAATGAGTACATTCTTTGGATCGGAAGCTGGTAAAGAAGTTGTCGCGATTTTTGAGTTCCTGAAGGAACTAGGGGTTGTTCCAATTGCCACTTGTCCAATAACGATTTATTGTGACAACACTGGTGCGATTGCGCAAGCTAAGGAACCAAGATCAACAAATAGAAATAAGCATGTACCAAGGAAGTACCACATACTCAGGGAGATGGTGGAGACTAAAGAGATTAGATTAGACTATGTTTCCACAGACGATAATCTAGCTGACCCATTCACTAAACCATTAAGCTTAGTCAAGCATAATGGTCATTTTGAGAATATGGGCATTAGATATGTTGGAGGTTGACTCTAGGCCAAGTGGGAGATTGAAAGTATATTTATGTCGTAGAGACAATCTGTATTAGGATAAATGTACTTTATACACAATCGTATTATTATTAATGGAGATTAATATTTTGGCATTTGCAATTATTGAATTATGAATTGATTGTTTATAATATTCTATAATATGCATCCCTGGAGGTTACACTGTTATTAATAATGTAAGATATTAATATTATAACGTAACTCTTAAAATGGCCTTGACTAATGATCATCGAGAATGGGATATCGATGATATGTGATAAGTCGACATGTGGTCTGCATCACATCCTTAGAGGATGTAGTATGCCTCACTTGCTACGAGTAATGACTACTCGTGATGGACACATGGATACTTTGGAAGTATTGGTATACCCTGCTGATATATTATTTGTTATACTGGTCTAAAGTATGATCAACATGTGGGAGATAGAAGTCCTTAGACTTGAGGTCAATACGCACATTGTCTACAAAGTAATATACTTTGATCCTGTCCTAAGCTCAAATGCCTTATAGGTTGAGATACATCTTGTATTGGGTACATTACGATGTCACAGCGACGCTAATGACCTAATTTGTCTCGATTTTTGGGTCAGGCCCAAGGTCAAACTCTAATCCGATTTGACCTAATTTTTCACCTATAAATACAGACATTCACTTCATTATTTAATACACCTGATTTTCATATCATTATTCTAAGTCTCAGAGACTCAGAATTAAAACACTCTCTCGAACTTCTGCCGGATTTCCTAGCTTTCCAAAGGAGGAATTAATTGAAGCTTGGGGCTTGCAATCGAAAGGGCATTCGCGTGCGAACCCACAGTTGATAAAGATTCCAGATAATACAACCTGTAAGTGTTCATGTTTTATGTTACAGGTTTTTTATTGTCATATAACTATACCAGAAGTAATTGTTGGGGTAAGTAAGAACAAAATTTTAAACTTCCGTTGTGCTTTACTTACATGTTTTGAATCCAACGAAACCCTACAGTTTCATACCCTATAAAAGAGATGTTTTTCATCCTTTTATAAATACATAAGAAATAAATAATAAATGCATTAATTCTCATATTACTTGTCTCTATTTTTTGTTCAGTATTTGTATATTTCACTCTTATTTTTCGACAACTACCGAGATATGTAATAGAAGCCCAAAAAAAGAGAAAAATAATCAGGCCTTGAAGCACCATGAGTGGTGGTGATGATGGTGATGTGCAGTTTGCTTATCAATCAAACCCTGAATATGGCGAAAATCTTCAACATGACAAGGAATATTAATTGGTCCTTGATGATCGAATCCAAATTCTTTCTCTGCTTCTTTAAGTAGCTGCAAGAACAATGGATGATTGATATAATTCACAGGGATAACAAACCTCTGTTGCTCTTCACCTTGTCCCACCATAACTGCAAGACACCCTTTTGGTATATTCTTCAATTCTTTCTTCCCATGATGATTATGATGATGATGAAAATTAATGTGTGGTACGTGAAAATGGAAATTCAGATGATGTTTTTCTCCGGTACCCATATCTGTACTAATCAAGATTTTACTAAACAAACAAGAATTGCACCTTTAAATCTGTGAATTGTTGTTTTTTTTTTGTACAAATTCAGAGAGATTTGGGGATTAGAAGAAAGAGATTAGGGAGAAAGGCCATGGATCGGAAGAAGAGATAGCTAATTTGAAGAGAGTAAAGGAAGAGTTTGTTAAACATCTTGAAATGTTGCTCATGATCTATATAGCGTTGTTTTAATATTGTAACGCATATATGATATATCTAACTATGATGAAATAAAATTGTGATGATGAAAAAATTGGAGAGTGTTTGAGAGGAGATAGAGGGGTCTATTTATATAGGGGTTTTAGTAAACTTGTAACCTTTAGGTTTATTATAATTCTACACAAAAAAAGGAGAATGAAACTGTCATATTTTAGGTGGGTAAGAAAAGTATTATCCAAGTCAGAAAATATAAACAAAAGCCTTATCTAAGTGGAAGTCGTAATTGTTTGTTGCGTTGATCAGATTTTTTGCTCTCTAAATTCTAATATTATTGTATACGGTAAAAATTGGCACGACACGTGACACGGTTTAGGTATGGAGTTCGAGGAAGGCGGCAGAGTTCCACCGAGATAAGTCCGGGTATCAAGATGAGACCGGGTGATAATCGAACCAATTGACACCAGATGAAGAACCGGGGGAGCTCAGCGCGTACCCGTTTCGGATATGACGTCAGTCGTTACTCCTTGCTCATTAAGCGACCATTATTCTCATTTAATTGCATTTAATTGAGGAATGATCCTAGGGTATAAATGAATTGTATTGATAGTTATAAAAGGAGTTCAACTTTCATGTTGAAAGGGCATCCCGTTCTGATTATTCTCACTTGTACGGTCTCATTCATAGCAATTATAGTTACTAAGCTTTCATAATTGGCTCGAAACCGAAGCAATATATTACATGCCACTTTTCTTACTTATTGCTTACTTTTATTTACTTATTGCTAATCGCTTATCATTTTATATTACAAATCAAACCACGTATCTTTAAAATCACTTATAAATTTAACTGTACATTTTTTGGATAAACGATTATGATATCTAATTATGTATATTTAATTTTTTTTACTTGTAAATATTCAAAATTTAGATCATTTGGTATGTCAAGTTTGTATTGTTACTTTATATTTGACAATATAATATGGCTCTAAATATAATCTAAATATAACATATTTCTTATGTAAAGGGACAAAACATATATATTTTAATAATTAATGATTAAATATGCTGAATCATAATCAGAAATTTTCAATTATAGAAGGACCAAAATTTTCCTTATTAATTAAAGGTTCATAATAATCCTAGACAAAGAAGGATAATGAAACTGTTTTTTTTAACAAAATTCGATTATGATGTGAAATCAGAAGTACTGTCGTAATTTAGTTGGGTAAAAGGACTAATCCAAGTCAGAAAACAAAAAAGGAAAGCCTTATCTAAGTGAAATCGTAATTATTAGTTAAAGTAATAGTAGAAGACATTTCGGTTCTATAAAGGGATAAATACGTAAAAAAAAAAGCTGCTATTTGCAGGTAAAAAATTGTTGTCATTCTAAAGACCGTTTAAAGAAGACTCTTTAGGTGGCTAAAGGGCAAATGGCTTAGGGAGAAAAAGATGTGGAAACGTAATAAATAAAAAGGGAATTTGCGCTTTCATTCTCTAAACTATTACAAAGTTTATGATTTTTGTCCTGTGATATGATTGAGTTCCTTTAATTTATTTTCCATTAACTGATTTGTGTATAAGTGATCATTCTGCTATGAACTTCCATATATCCGACGAATTATTAATTATTGAATGATTTGGATGAAATGATATATATATATATATATATATATATATATATATATTTATATAAAGAGAAAAAATAAATATGTTTTTATTAAATTCATGATAAAATATATTAGTGAAATATTACGATAATCAAAATTTAAATTTATTACTAATTAAATATGGAATCAAAAGTGCAAGATATCTCTAATAAAAATAATAAAATGGAACCACCAAAGGATGTTGTTCTCCTACCTTAATTGAATGATATGAAAAAAAACCTTTGTAGGAGCGCTTCCCCCATAAATGGACTCTACCAGGAGCGAATCTCGATATAATCTGGCTCCAATGCGGATACCGAACACCCGGTTGGGAAATCAAAAAAATAATACAGTAGAAACTCTATATATTAATGCTCTTTGGACCACCAAAATTTATTAATTAAAAGATATATTAATTAATTGATAAATTAATAATTATTAATTTATATATTAATTAATACTTTATAAATTTATAGATAAAATTATAATGAAATACCCAATTTACAAACACCCTTCAATTTTCCACTTCATTATTGTTCAATGTACTATATCAAATGAAGTATGTACCAATTAAAAAGCACCCAGAAGAAAATGTAGTTGCACAGTTGTTGACTGATGAAGAAATAATTGAGAGCGTTATGGGAACTGATAAAGGTGATGAAGATGATGATTAAAGTTCTACAATAGACCCCCCCTCGCGAAACGAGGCTATTAAAGCGGCAATCACATTGAATAATTTCTTGTTGAGCTATGAGAAAACAACACCAGAAGTTCTTACAATGATAAGAAAAATTAGAGATGAGATTTAATGTTTCAACAAAAGACAATTGAGTCATTTTTTAAATCACTCATGTATTATGTAGTATATAAGAAATTATTAATTTATATTTTACATGAGGTCTATATGAGTAATAAAAAATGTATTATCTTATAATTTTAGCGAATTATTAATTTAGTATGTTATCCCCGAGTCGGGACCGATCAAAAATATTATCTAATAGAGTTTATTAAATAATTGAGTATTAATTAATAGAGTTTCTAATGTAGTATAATAACATGGAAGACATAATTAAAGGTCAAATTCGTACTTGGTGACGGGGCCAGTCCTTAACTGGGTGTTGGCTTGCCTAAAGTTTTTGATAATTATTAGTTTCAAAATTTTAAATTTAATTAAATATCTCCGAGTTAATTGCTCATTAAAACAAAATACTGAAGAAATCACAAGGCTTTACTCCTTACCATGAAAGGTTTATAGCATACAATTTTAATGCGTTTTTAGTTTTAGTTAATGCAAAATATTAGGATAAGGATAGCAATTAGAGAGAAACATCTCATTTGTCATGAATCATGATAGATAAGCTTTAGTTTAAAAACGGAAAAACAAGTACTACAAAATAAGTAGGAGTGGATTCCTCTGTTTTTTTTCTCTCGAGATTCCTATTATCTCATTGAACTATAATTATAAAAGATGAAAAGTATTAGTTCCTCCTTTTCGTGGTAGTTATTTATTTAAAAATAATATTATTATTATTAATTAATTGATTGATTCAGTTTATAGTCACGATCGCAACAATAAAGTCTCCCTTTCACTTTGCATTTAGCATGCTTGTACCACACAGTTCTATTGATATATATATTTCCCATTTGTCTTTACCATTGTATGTTATAATCTTTAAGACTTGTAAATTTACACCTTGGGAAATATGTTAAATGAAAATAATGGTTGTCGAAAAAAAATATAAAGAAGAAAAAGACTCCACGTGAAGATATTAGCCATGTAAAATAGGTTAAAGAGAAAAACTTGGAACAAATTCCACTCTTTAGATGATATTAAGTATATATTATATTATCTCTTTATTTACTCAATCCACGAGTCGTTCTCTAAGTTAGTTGAGTCATTATACAATTTGCAAAAAAAAAAAAAAACTGTTCTATAAGTTAGTTGAGTCGTTGATATAATTTCTAAGAAAAAAAATCAAGAAGCAAATGAGTCGAATGTGATTTTCGTAATAAAAATGTGCCATTTTGTGGTCTAGAGATACTTATTTGAACTTTGAAGAGCTTATTACTCATTTTTTGAAATATGATATATCCTTTTTTAATTTGTTTCGGGGATTTTGTCTAGTGGCTAAGAGCGCAGTGCACAATGTTTGAAATACGACTCTATTTATCAGATTTGTCTTGAAATACATTTTTAAGATGTAAATTAATTTTAAATATAATTAAATTTTGTTTAAGTATTTTTATCTTCCGCTGCAAAAACTAAAACAATAGTACAATTTCTTCATTTGTTGATAACAGTGAATTAATAACCTATTCAGTTTGCAAATTGAATTAGTTAGAAATTTCATGTGCACCTAATAATCCAAAGAAAACGGGAAATAGAATTATCATTAAACATATTCAATTTTGTTGAATGCCGTAGGTCACAACTTCTCAGTTACATATCCATCCATATTTTCGCTTTTACAAATACTTATTCATTCAATACATAGGTCGGAGATCAAAAAAAGAATTGTTATTCATATAAAATGTATAAATTGTGGGTGAACTTTGTTAGGTTGTGTAACATTTTACACATTTAAATTATTTATATCAAGGACGGAAAGTACATTCGCAAGCATATACTCCTTTTTAAAAAGATAAAGTAGTGACATAATTATTATTGATAGATTTTAGATATTAGGCTTTAACAAAAGCAAAGGGTCCAGTAGAATAATTTGAGAGAAAAAACAAACTGAGCTGGTAATAGGAAACTCTTTTCAATATGGACCGGGCGAACGCCGATAAGTAGGGGCCACTTTGATAATTCGTGAAGAATGAAATGCCAGGTCATCAATGTGGGGTCCACGTAGGCATCTTAATATGTCACGGCGATTGACACTTTATTTATTTTATAAAATTCTTTATATAGAGTATCAATGATTAGTGGAAATATATTTGTCTTAAATTACCGAACTACCCCTTCTGAAATTCACACCCATTTCCTAATTGAAGGAGAAAACATGGTTAAAGTGACGAGGAGGAAAGTGCGTGGCAGACAACCATGATCCTTCAAATTATATAGCTTTTGCAATAATGTCAACAACAATAGTATACATAGAATAATTCTATCGATGTAGTCTGAAAAAGATAAAATATATGCAGACTCTAAAAAGACGGTCTCGGAAAGACCTCCAACTTAACTACACAAGATTTTGCAATAATGTAATGGAAATAAAAAAAATTAAAAGATGGAAGGACTCTTGAAGGCAATAGGAGAAGCTAAAGCTCGATGGAAGTATTAGTTATCGTTTCATGGATGGAGCCGGCTATGCGCCTAAGTGTGATGCGCAAAGTGATCCCAACTAGAAGTATCAATCCGTAGTATATCAAATTTAGTAGTTAATTAACATGGTATTATCATATTTGGTTGGTGTCCAATAATATATATATATATGCGCGCGCTTTATACTTAACAATTATTAAACTATAAAATTATATAACGTCTAAATAGAAGTGTTTAAATCACATACTACTATACTAGTTTTTCGAATGCTTTTAAACCTTTTCAAAACATAAGTAAAAGATAAGTTTTTCTTTTAAGAAATTGGTTTGAATAAGGTGAATGTAAGAATTCCTATTAATTAACACAAACAGAACATATGCTTTTTTACTTTTTTCTCTCATGAGTACTTTTGTTCATTCGATGAAATAAATATTTATTTTTATTTTCTTAATCCAAAATTAATACTTAATTTTTTTTAAGGCTAACGTAATTACTGGAATGGGGCCGCAATTTACGGCATAAATGGGCCAGGACCCAATCTGGTGCCAGATTTAATTGCGGACCTTTTTGTCTTTAGAGCTTTGCTCATTCACGTGCCTCTTTCTCTATCATGATCTGTGACTACTGAGCTTTAAAGTTAACCAGCTTAATTAATCGACAAGATTATGAGTTTTACAACTTCGTCTCTTTTCTTCTACTTTGTTTTCTCGATAAATATTTCCTTCAATGAATTCCAACACCTGAACTAGTGATGTCTTTTTTTTTTAGGCAAGTTAATTGTACACTGTTATTGAAAGGAAAACGAAAACAAAAAAACGTAGTTTTTTTTTTATTATAAAATAAACGTAAAAAGTATGGCAAGAAATTAAGGAAGGAAGAATAATGCAAAAAGAATTCAAGTTCTTTAAATAGACAGTGTATATTCTATAATACTCGGTTCTGTATTGATATCATAAATTTTTTTATATTATCAATGTATATAGCTTAAATATTGCGAGAAAATGATGCAATACATTTGACATAACGAGAAAGGTCTATCTAGATGGCCAGAAAACTTTTACTTTGATTGCTGAAATGTAAGATGATAAAAAGTACCAAAATCGATCTATCGAGATTTTGCCGTGCTTTTGGGGTAAGCTTTTACTTTAATAATAGAGCAAGAGATGAGTAACTCCCCCACCCCTCTATTATTCCTAAGAATCAGTTCATGTTTTCTGGTAGAATAAATATACTCCACTTCGACTAAAGGATCAAAACGACAAGCATCTCCCCTCACTTTAGCCTTTTTTTTTATTTAATCATTTGATAACTGAAACTTACAAATCAAATTAATTTGAGCTTGTGTTGCACTCACTAAAAGATAAAAAATATTCACTTAGTAGGAGTTTCATCATTCTCAAGATTTAAATCCGACATATTAAGAGTAGAGGAATCAAATCATGTCTTATATAGCCATTGATTTTGGAGGAGGCTGAATTGCTAGACTCTTCGATAAGTGAAAGATGCAATAATTTTTCTTAGGGATTCCTTTTATTATTCACAATATATATAGTTGTACAATGGTTGATTCCTAATATGGTACGAATCCTAACTTAACTTACAAAGGTTGATTCCTAATATAATTAGAATTCTAAGTTACCTTAAATATACATCTATCATAATTACAAAATATACATGGAATATTCGGAGAATATTCGCTAATACTTCCCCTCAGACGGAGCGGGAGGAGGCCGAATGCTAAGGCTGGATTGAAAGTCGGTGAAGAGCTGTCGCGGTAGTCCCTTTGTGAAGATGTTTGCATACTGATAAGAGAAAGACACGTGTAATATTTTGACCTGACCACGGGCAACCTTCTCTCGCACAAAGTGGATATCCATCTCAATATGTTTAGTCCGCTGATGTTGGACCGGATTATGAGACATAGAGATGGCAGATATGTTGTCACAATAGACTATAGACGCCTTGCGGAGTGGACACTGGAGTTCCAAAAGAAGATTTCTGAGCCAACAGATCTCAACAACTACGTTAGCAACACCGCGATATTCTACTTCAGCACTCGAACGAGGAAGTGTTGCCTGCCGCTTGGCAGACCATGAGATAAGATTATCCCCAAGAAATACACAGTACCCTGAGGTGGAGCGACGTGTGTTGGGGCATCCTGCCCAATCTGCATCCGTGTAGGCAAGTAGCTTGGTTGGGGCAGAGGGGTATAGATGTAATCCGAAGTCTAGTGTGCACTTAACATATTTGATAATACGTTTGAGGGCGACAAAATAGGACTCTCGGGGGTCGTACATGAACAGACACACCTGCTGAACGACATATGCAATATCATACCTAGTGAATGTAAGATACTGAAGAGCACCTATTAGACTCCGATATAGAGTGGGATCAGAAATTGGCGCACCGTCATTGGCACTAAGCTTGGATTTTGAGTCCACCGGAGTTGGCATAATTTTATAATTTGTCATCTTGGCCCTGTACACTATCTCTTCTGCATACTTACGCTGACACAGGAACATAGTGGCTGCAGATCTTGTCACCGATATACCTAAAAAATAACTTAGCTTGCCCAAGTCAGTCTAGCAAATTCAGTTTTGAGTAGAGCAATAATTTCATTCTTCAACCCGTCAGATGATGCAGTAAGAACAATGTCATCGACATATAATAGCAAATATGCAGTGCTGCTATCTCGGTGAAAAGTGAAGAGAGATGTATCACACCTGCTACATACAAAACCAATCTGCAGAAGATACTTGGCGAACCGATCATACCAAGTGCGGGGTGCCTATTTCAATCCATAAAATGACTTCCTGAGATGACACACAAACTGCGGAGCTGCCGGATGAACAAAGCCATGAGGCTGATGTATGTACACAGTCTCTTTCAAATCCCCATGAAGAAACGCATTCTTGACATCAAGCTGATGAATCGGCCAATGCATGCCCATAGCAATACTAAGAACAGTCTGAATAGTGGCCGGTTTAACAACCGGACTGAATGTCTCACCACAATCAATACCCTCCTGCTGATTAGTGCCATTGACAACTAGTCTTGCCTTATACCTCTCTAAGTCACCACTGTCTCTGAACTTGTGACGAAATAGCCACATACACCGGATAACATTCACACCAGCTGGTCTAGGTACCAAATCCCAAGTGTTCTACTTGGTTAAAGCGTTAAATTCCTCATTACATGACCGCATTCCAATTTGGGTCGATTTTGCTAGTTTTGGATTTTTGGAATGGGTGATAAGGTTTGTGTGGAGAGATTGAAGTGAACCTTGGGTTTGAAGATCCCGTGTTGTGCACGAGTCTCCATGCGATAAGAAGGCAGTGGGGGTGGGTGGAGGTTGTGAAATTTGCGCATTGCGGGACGAGTTCTTTGGGAGGCGACATGGATGTGGGAGTTCTTTGGTGAGGGGCGACAATGGTCTTTGGAGGTGCAGGAGACTCGGCTGGAGGCAGTATGGGTGGTGTATGGGTATTAGACCGAGAGCATGGAGCTGGACTGGGTGGCAGCATTGTTGTTGGAGGGCCAGACATCACTGCTGAAGGCAGCAGTGATGTTGGTGACCGAGAGCAGCAGGTGGCAGTAGGCAGTACTGGTGAGGACGATGCTGTCGGGATAGTGGACTGTTGTTGGTACAGATTTTGGATGACCGGGGACAGACTCAGTTCATCGAGAAAGAAGTAATCGGTAGGCTGAAATTACTAGAGATTGGAAAAAGAAAAGGTTGTCTCGTCAAAGGTGACGTGACGGGAGATGATGATTTTGCGAGTAGCAATGTCATAGCACAAGTAGCCCCGATGATTAGGAGAAAGACCAAGGAAGACACGTGGCAGAGTGCGAGGGGCAAGTTTGTGAGGTGCAGTGGAGGCTATGTTGGGGTAGCATAAGCATCCAAAAATACGTAGGTGATCATATGATGGTAGCCTACGGTATAAGATTTCGGTAGGGGTCTTGTTTTGGAGTGTGCTAGTTGATAAAATATTAAGAAGGGATTCTACCATTTTGACAGCATAGACCCAGAAAGGAGGTGGTAGGCAGGCATGAAACAGGAGTGTGCGAACCATGTTATTGATGGTACGTATAATTCGTTCAGCCTTTCCGTTTTGGGAAGAAGTACAGGGACAAGAAAAACGGAAAACCATGCCTTGTTTAGAACAGAAATTGTGAAATGCTAAGTTATTAAATTCTCGTCCATTATCACACTGGAATGATTTGATAGATTTTTCCAATTGTGTTTTAATGAATTTTTGAAACTCGAGGAATTTTGCAAAAACTTCATATTTGAATTTCAGTGGGTAAATCCAGATAAAGTGTGAAAAATCATCCAAGAATACTAGATAGAATTTATGACCCAAAGAGCAAACAATCGGAGATGTCCACAAATAAGCATGAACAATATCAAAGAGAGAAAAAGTAACACTATTTGATGACATAAATGGAAGACGAGTATGTTTGCCTAGTGGACAAGAAAAACAGTGTTGGGCAATTTTTCCATTATTACATTGAATACGCTTAGAAGTCCTAAGAAAAGTAAAAACTGGGTCTCCGGGGTGTCCGAGTTTGTTGTGCCAAGTTGAGGGAGAGATCGCCGCAAGGGATATAGGTGTTTGCGGTCTGACTGCGGAAGATTGAGTGAATGAGTAGAGATCTCCCACACTATTGCAGCGTGTAAGAATTTTCTCCGTATTGAGTTCCTTCACAGAAAAACCAAAAGGGTCAAATTCGACAGACACAAAATTATTGCTAGTGAATTTTCTAACGGAGATTAAGTTTTTAATGATGTTAGGTGTGTATAGGACGTGATTTAGGGAGAAAGGTGGGTGTGGATGTTTGGTGTGTGTGTTACCGTAACCTTCAATTGGAATGGGATGACCATTGCCGACAGTAATAAATTGAGGACACTTTAACCGCCGTAGTTGAGATATATTACCTGACGACTGGGTGAGGTGAGATGTGGCTCCGGTGTCCATGTACCAATTTTCATCGGGTTGTTGAAGGTTCAAGGTGGTGTAGGCCTGGCCCAAATCAGTCGGGGCAGGTCATTTGGCTTCTTCTTCTGCTACTGCGATTCTTCTTTGAGCTGCAACCAGTGGTCTTGATCTTTCTTCTGGTGGAGCTGCACTGGTGGTGGCGAGGGCCAAGAAGGCGGTCGACCAAGAGGCTGCTTTGGAGCGGGCCCTGCGGTCGAATGATGCGGGTATGCGGGCGAGGCCCAGTTCTTGGTTGGGCCGCTGCTTCTTTGGTTGGACAGCTGCTTCTTTATTCTTTGTTGTCCAGGCCACTGGTTGCGTTGGCCTTTTCCGCGACCCTTGTCTTTGTTGTTGCGACCTCTGCCATCGCGGCTGCTGTTCTTTGGACATCTTTGTGATGGCCGGTTCTTCTTTGTGAGAACGTGCCTTGTTGAAACTTGGGAGAGGGTCGGCTTGTTGAATCATTATTGCGAGTGTATCATATTAACCTTTTGGTAAACCCGAAACAAGTTGAAGCACTATCTTGGTTTCTGAAACAGAAGTCCCGACGTTGGATAGTTGATCGGTTATGAGTTTCAGTTGCTTACAATATTCAGACATGTTGTTAAAATTCTCGAGGCGGGTATTATTGAATTGCTCTTCCAAATATACGGCCAGAGTATTTTTATTGTCCTGAAAGATTTCTTCTAGCCGGACCCAAAGTTCACGTGCCGTAGCACCTATTTTCATGATAGTGCACAACATGTCTTTGGAGATGGTGCCGTAGATCCATTGTTTGACGATGGCGTCAAGACGACGCCAGATTGAGTCTGTAACATCGGTGGGACGAGGAACATATTCGTCAATATGATCGAGCACGTTGTATGCACATGCATGAATGTAGAATAGTTCCATCCACATGGAATATTGACAGTCTTCTTTGTCAAGAATTATAGGGATAAAATTCTTGATGTTGTTAACGGCGAATGCCGGATGAAAAGAAGATACTGAACGTTGAGAGAGGTTGTCAAGTGTGCCAGTGGATAAACCGGAATTTGTGGGGGAAGACATGGTTGCCGCCTGCCGAGGGAAGGGAATTTTCTGATTTGGCCGAGAAAGGGAAGAAAAAACCAGATTTTTTTTCTGTGAAATCAGAAAAAAAAAAGTTGATTTCGGCCGAGAATGAGGGAGAGAATGGATTTAGGTTTTAGGCTCTTGATACCATGAAAGATGGAATAATTTTCCTTAGGGATTCCTTTCATTATTCACAATATATATAGTTGTACAAAGGTTGATTCATAATATTGTATGAATCCTAACTTACCTTACAAAAGTTGATTCCTAATATAATTAAAATTTTAAGTTATCTTAAATATACATCTATCATAATTACAAAATATATCGGGAATATTCAAAAAATATTCGCTAATAATAAGGACGTACGTAGATTCACGGGAAGGAAAAAAATGTCACATGGGCCACATATAATATTGCTGCTATTAGCGTCATAAAATGCAAAGCAATTGTGAAATTATCTAGTTACGTGCACCCAACCTGAAGATGCATGCACTTTTGAATTTATTTGAACTATTTGCTGATTAATATATTGACCTTTAACTTGAACTTGAACTTGAACTTGAACTAGTTTATGATGCTGCTATCAGTACACTGTATATACGTCATGTTAAGCTAGTCAGCAACAAGAAGAGGAAGATACCGTGGTCATTTTCTTAATAGAATTGAAATTATTAGTCCACAATTTCCAAAATAATGAGTCAGGGAGGAACGCACTTGGAAAAAGACAAGGAAAAAATGCCTCCCCCAAGGTTGCTATATATATATATATATATATATATATATATATAATACATTAACCATCCCCATTCTAATAATTTATTAAGCCAGCACTGGTTACTTTAGTCAATATATATGACTCAAAAACATTATTTCAGAAGTTGGTTATAAAAACATAATAGTAAGTAGTATTTTTTTAATCCAGGTTTAAAAGATAGTAGTATTTCTTTAATCCAGGTTTAAAAGATAGTTTTCTTTCTTTTTATTACATAACGATGTTTACCTGCTTTATGATCGTTAACTATATATGAAAGAAGGATTGGGTTTTTTCCATATATATATATATATATATATATATATATATCAAAGGCTCAAGGTTTTGTCGGATCAACTCAAGAATGTCGAGGCACCGGTTACTAACAACCGGCTCGTATTACAGATGGTTGTTGGTCTCACTGATGCTTATAGTGGTGTTGGTACACTTATCCGCCAAAGCAACCCTCTTCCACCCTTTTACCAAGCTCGTTATATGCTCATACTAGAAGAATCGGGTTATGCTAAAAAGGCCGCCACCGTCTCTAATTCTTCCATGGTCGCTGCTTCGTATAAGGAGTCTGATGACAACTCCTCACATTCTGAAAATACATCGCAAAATCGTGGTAAAAAGGTACAAAACCGAAACAATGATGGTAAAAACCGTGGCGGTGGCGGCAAGGGTGGTGGCCACCGTAATGGCGGTGGTGACAGCAGGGGCGGCGGCCAACAACAACACTCCGGCCAGACATGGTAGCAGCAGGCCCAGTGGGGTGGTGGTCAGCAACAATGGCCTTGGCAATGGCCATGTGCTATCCCGCATTGCCCATTTCCTTCAGCTCCTTAGGCTAGGCCCAATCCGCAGCATAGACAGCAGCAGCAGGCCAACATTGTTGGGCCATGTCCTCAGTAACAGCAAGCCTATTCAACGACAGCCACACCAACCGACATTGAGGCTACAATGCACACTGTTAGGCTCACTCCACCCAATGCAAACTGGTACATGGATACCAGAGCAATGTCTCATATGACATCCTCACAAGGTAATATCTCGTCATATTTTAATTTGAGTAATAATTGTGGTATAATTGTCAGAAATGGTCATTCAATTTCAATTCGTGGTTATGGTCATACAAACTTGTCCTCCCGAACCCACCTTTAACATTAAAGAATGTCCTTCATGCTCCTCAACTGATTAAAAACTTAGTTTCAGTTAGAAAATTTACCACTGACAACTCGATTTCTGTTGAATTTGATCCATTTGGGTTTTCCGTAAAGGATTTTCAGACGGGGATGCGCCTAATGAGATGTGATAGTCGGGGTGAGTTATATCTCACCACAACCACCACCACAAATCGAGCCAACTCACCATCAACCTTTGCAGCTTTAGCACATTCTTTATGGCATGAACGTTTGGGTCATCTGGGAGCACCTGTTTTTGACTCCCTTAGGCTAAATAAATTTATTGAATGTAATAGAACTCGTAGTTCTCATGTTTGTCACTCATATCCTCTTGGAAAACATGTTAAATTGCCTTTTATTGCTTCTAATTCATGCACTTTTATGCCTTTTGATATTATCCATAGTGGTCTTTGGACATCTCTCGTTTTGAGTTCTTCGGGCCATTGATATTATATTCTTTTGTTGGATGATTACTCTAATTGTTTGTGGACATTTCCTTTGTCTAAAAAGTCTTAAGTTTTTCCACATTGATCTCTTTTAGAGCATTCATCTGCACTCAATTTGAATGAGAAATTAAAAATATTCAATGTGATAATAGTAGAGAATTCGATAATGGGCCATTTTGAGATTTTTTTCAAAGCTAATGGTTTGTCTTTTCACCTCTCTTGTCCACGTACCTCAACTCAAAATGGAAAAAACGGAAAGAAAAATCCGAACCATTAACAACATTATTAGAACTTTACTTGCCCATGCTTCTCTACCACCATCATTTAGGCATCATGCATTACAAATGACAACATATATTCTCAATATAATTCCAAGCAAACAATTAGCCTATCAATCCCCTCTCAAAATTCTATACCAAAATGACCCATCTTACTCTATCTCTGGGTGATCGGGTGCTTATGCTATCATCTTTTTTCTTCTACTATCATAAATAAGATTCAAGTCCGTTCTACTCCGTGTGTCTTTGTGGGATATCTATCAAACCATCATGGTTACAAATGTTACGATTTATCTTCTAATAAAATCATCGTTAGTCGCCACGTAATATTTGATGAATCAAATTTTCCCCTTTGCTATGATGCATTCTCCATTGCCTCACACTTACGAATTTCTTGAGGAAGGCTTGTCTCCTAATTTGGTCCACCGGCCGACCTCACAAACAAGTCCATCAGAAGTTCAAACCAACCCACCTACTCTTCACCTGGCTCCACATCAAATAGCTCAGCCCAACTCGCATATCCTTCCTGGCATTCCGGTCTAGGGCTGGCAATGGATCGGAGGTAGATCAGGTGGAGCTCAATCCGCCTCCACCCGCCAACCATCCATCCACCACCCGACCCATCCATCACTCTATTTTTTCTTCATCCACATCCGATCCACCCATCATCCACGGGTGAATCGGGTGGATCGGGTGCTTCGCGGATGAAAATTATAGCACAATCATTCAATCACCTAAAATCCTTGGTAAAATGAAAAAAAATACATCTAATAAATATCATCAAATCATCCTAACAATGGAATCACTATGTTCATTTGGTCATAGAAGTTCACCACTAAAGACCCTTGATCACTATCCATTATCTTCTCAATTTAAAAAAAAACACTATTGATGTTATAAGTTAGGGTTTGATAATCCGACCTTTCAATTAATACAACTGGAAATAAATGATAAAATCTTCTCAAATACTCATAAATTACTAGTTCGAGTAGTTGGAAATACCTCAAAATATGTGTGTCGCGCCCCATTTTCGACCCGCTCGGGTCAAAGAGCGGAGCACAGACGTGTTCGGTGATTCCTGGGTAAAAGGGTTGAGGAGTCACCACCTAATTATTTTTTACGGTGAATTAGGACACCTAAATATTAAACTAAATGCTGCAATGTAACTCCAATTTTAAGGTCTGCGAAACTAGTGAGATTCTAGGTAAGGGTTCTTTATTATCCTAAAGGGAAGGAGTTAGGCATCTTTTAAGATCCGCTAACTTGCAGTTATCCGGTCAAACTCAGGTTAATTATTGCTAGAAAAAATGCATGTTTGAAGTATGCAGTTAAAGATGTTTGCAAATAATTAATGAAAGAGATGCATTTTGTACATGTATGCATTCGAATGACATAAAAAAAAAAAAGATACATGTAAAGTTTTGGAAAATATGCATTTGTGACAATAAATTATTTATAATGCCAAAGAAGTAAAATTTTGGGAATCATTGAATTGTAAATTGACAAAAGATAAACTTATTCGGAATGATTAATAAAGCAAATAAAAGATGACAAAAGTTATTTTGAAAATCTTGAATACGCGTGACGAGCCTAAAATAAATAACTAGCGGAGGGTTTCTAAGTTTGAATTTAATCGAGCCTACAAATAAATAAGCTAGCGACGGGTTTCAAATCTTAAACTACCCTATGAATTAATCCTAAGTTTTGCCTATTCTAAGCATTTCAATAATTACATAAGTGCGGTAAATAATATTACAATACAGAGCGGGATAAAAGCTGAATTAAAGAAAGTAAATAAAATAAATAAACACCGAGGAATAATCTGCCTTTATTTACTTTAATCCCTGCAAGATGTCAAGAACAAACGGTTAGAAACAATTAAATACAAATAACTTCATATCCGTATTCAAAATAGTGAATGTTTTGATCACGGAGGGCTCAGACTTAAATTTTGAAAAGAACATTCCAATCACGTCGTGGCTGCAAACATATGACTAATGTGGTTTATTTTGATTGCCTCGCCTACTAAACGTGTTGGTCTCTCGGGTGAAATAGAAAAGATCACTATAATCACGCTGTCATGCTGAATATATAACTTGTTGGTTATTTTAGTCACCTCGCCTACTAAACATGTTGATCTCTGATGAAATAAAAGGTTTAAGTCTCATCATTGCCTAGAAGTTATATTTTCCGCCTTTACAATCGTGGAGGCCTCAAAATCGACGGATATTTTTCATCGGCCAACGAGTATCGTGGTTCAAATCGGCAAGAAAATGAAATCAAAAAGAAACAAAGCAAGAAGAGCGATAAACAAGAAGGTAAAAATGATTTCAAAAAAGACGGTGGTTTAGTTTAAAACAAGAAATAAAGAAATATCCGCGTCTCTGGATACTTAAAACAAGCAATAAAAAACAAGAGAAATGAAACGAAAAGAAAAGCGCGGCCTCAATTCGATTTCGTCGGCTAATAAATCACGATATTAATGAAACAATAAATACAAAGAAACGAAAGGAGTAATTAAGTATCCGGCCCGAGTTCGAAATTCGAAATATTCAACGGTCGAAGCGTCGTTGATTCAAACCCGAAATCAGATTTCACCACCAATTTCAGATAACCAAGAACAAGAATATGAAATGCAAGAATTCTAAAAAAATATCCAAATCGGTCGACCGACTAACTGTATTGACTAGATCGCTGACCAATTCAATCAGTGTCAAAATCCAAATCAAATATTCGCCAAATTCGGATAACCAACATACAGAAATATGAATGCAAGAATTTCAAAATAATACCCAAACCGGTCGACCTGAATTCGTCGCTGACAACCCGAATCGCTGATCCAAAATCCAGAAATCAAATATTCACCCAAATTCAGATAACCAACATACGTAAATATGAAATGCAAGAATTACGAAAATAATGCGAACCTGCCGTTGACCGACTAATCGATGATGCAAAATCAAATCAAATATTCACCCAAATTCAGGATAACCAACATATAGAAATATGAAATGCAAGAATTCTGAAAATAATACTGACCGTCGTGACCTGACCCGAATCGATATGCAACCTGAAATCGAATAATTTCACCAATTTCGTATAACCAACATATAGAAATATGAAATGCAAGAATTAAAATAATACCCGAATCGGGTCGACCTTGACCCGTCGCTGACCCGACCGAATCAGTGTGTCAAATCCGAGAATCAAAAGTGGAGAACAAACCTTTCTGGACTCCAATTTGAACAACAAAGGAGGAAAAAATGTTTGAAACCAAGAACACAACCAAAAAATTTATATCCAATCGGACCTGACCGAAAAATCTTTCGGTTTCTCTCCTTTTTTTTTCTTCCCCCTTTGAAGAACACAAGGTTTTTATACTTAATTTCCTCCTAAAAAACCGAGCTTAAATTCAAAATAAAGAGCCCAAAACAATGATTTTGAAACGGTTTTTAGGGGTATGGTCATGTGAGAGGTGATGGGTTGGTGGTGTCAAGCATGGTGTTAAGGCGAGTGGTGGTGTCAGTGTGCTACGTCTGGGGCAGGTGTAGGGGCGCAAGGCTTCGGTTCAGGGGGTGGTTTAGGTTTTTTTTTTTTTTTTGATTTTGGGGTTCTGCTTTTGGGTTAAAAAGGGGGCGACCGTCGGTGTTTTTTTGTTATTTAATGACGGTCGGGTGTTGGGTTGGTCGGGTGTGGTGCCGGGAAATGGTGAGTGGGCTGGTTGTGTTGGAGTTGAGTCACACGGGCTGACTTTGAGTGGACTTTGTGGGGAATTAAAAACGCGTTTGTTGGGCTGGGAGTTTTGGGTTGTGGGAATTGGGTTGTGGTTTTGGCTAATGGCGGTTGGGCACTGGGGAGTGGGCTGGGCTTTGGTTGTGGGTTGTGGGAATTGGGGAAATAAAGGGGAAGGGAAATGGGTTTTTGGGCTTTGGTTGTGGTTGTTTGGATAGAATTTGTATTGGGTTGGGAAAATGAAATGGGTTAGAAATTGTTTTGGGTTTAAAAAATATAAAAGGGGTTTTTTTAATATTAAAAAAATATATTTTTGTTTTGTAGAAGATGTGAATTATTTAAAATAACATAACGATGTGATAAAAAATATAATATTTGCGAAATGTTTAATGCTTAATAAAAAATGGGAACGCGATGCAATTTTGCGAAAATAAAATAACATAGAATTTTCGGATAAAACTTATGATTATGATAAAAATGCAAAATGATATAAAAAATGCGAATAATAATAATAATAAGAGGATATACACATATATGCCTATATTTTAAAATTATTTTAAAAGTGTCAAAATATTAAAAATTATGAATAAAATCATAAAAGATGGGACAAAATTGGGTGTCAACAATGTGAATCTTGAAAATCCCTCTTTTGGAGTTTTGGTGTTCTAGAAGGGATTTCTTGAAATCTAACAATTTTTCAAGTTGAATGATCTTAATATATATGTTAACTATTTTTAATCAACACAAAGTATATGAAAATCTTACCTTATGTGGCAGGGAGGGAGGTCTTGGCCGAGAGCCACATGAAGAACCAAGAAACTGAAGAAAGTCTCTATGTGTTGCTCTGTTATGTCTATTTCTATTTTGATTTGGATAAATAAATAATGTGATATTTATGGGCCCAAACTTGGTAATTGCAAAGGAAATGAACCTGAATACTTAAGTCCATTTAGTCACCACTAAAAGATCATATGTACATTAAAAATAATAATTAATTTATAAACGTATGGCTGGGTCGGGTGGTGGGTCGGATGACCCGATCCGTCACCCGATTAAAATTCGTGTTTTGTCAGATTTTTGTCCATATAATCGGGTCGGGTGGATCAAATATCCATCGGGTTATGGTAAAATTGTCAGCCCTAGTCCGGTCCATCCCAGCAACTCGGCCCAAACACCATCTATCCGAGCCCAACCACAACAGCCCGCCAATTCGAGCCCAATAACTGCCAGCTCATCAAGCCCACTCCCTAGAAACCCACTGGCTGGCAGCCCACTGCACTCTCACCCAACATCTAATTCTTCTCCTGTTGTTGGGTTGCATGCCTCAGGACCCATAACGAGTCAGCCCACTGCACCCTCCTCTGTCCAGCCAACTCCAATTCCAGCCCAAAGGCTAGTCACTCGTAGTCAACATGAGATTTTTAAACCAAATAAAAAATATGGTTTTCACAGCCATGTTACCAAATCAGTTCTACCTCGTAATCATGTGTCTGCCCTTACTGGCCCGAATTGGAAAATGGTTATGAATGATGAATTTAATGCTTTTATTAATAATAAGACTTGGGATTTGGTCTCGTCCTCCTGATGTTTATATGATTCGATCTATGTGGATTTTTAGTCATAAAAAAAATCTGATGGTGCTTTTGAGAGGCATAAAGCCCGTCTTGTAAGTGATGAAAAGATTCAACGGGTTGGCGTGGATTGCGGTGAGACTTTCAGTCCGATGGTCAAATCGGCAACTATCTGCAATGTACGAAGTCTAACTCTCTCTAAGGCATGGCCTCTACACCAGCTTGATGTGAAAAATGCATAGTTGCATAGAGAACTCAAAGAAATTGTGTGCATGTATCAGCCTATGGGTTGCAGAGACCCCACTTATCATAATCATGTATGTTTACTGAATAAATATTTGTATGGGCTCAAGCAAGCTCCTCGGACCTGGTACAAATGGTTTGCAGATTATGTTTCTACTATTGGGTTTTCAAACAGCAAGTCTGATCATTCTCTCTTCATATACCGTCAAGGTAATGATATGACTTACATTCTTCTATATGTGGATGATATTATCTTAATTGCTTCCTCTAATGCTCTTCGCAAGTCTATCATGTCTCTTCTTAGCTCAGAATTTGCTATGAAAGATCTGGAGTCATTGAGTTATTTCTTGGGAATAGTTGTAACACGTCATGCAGGTGGTTTTTTTGTCTCAGAGGAAGTATGTAGAAGAGATCATTGACCGGGCTGACATGTCCTTTTGTAATCCTTCTTCCACACCGGTTGATACTAAATCAAAGTTGAGTGCTATTTCCAACACACCATATGATGATCCATCACATTAGCGCAGCCTTGTAGGAGCCCTGTAATAACTTACTTTCACGAGGCCCGGCATATCTTATGTCGTGCAATAGATTTATTTATTCATGCATAACTCGATGGAGGATCACATGCATGCTCTCAAACGTATTGTGCGCTATATTCAAGGCACTCTCGATCATGGCTTGCATTCATATCCATCTTCGACAACCACTCTCATTTCTTACACAGATGCAGATTGGGGTGGATGTCCGAATACCAGACGTTCCACGTCTAGTTATTGTGTCTTTATTGGTGACAATTTTATCCCTTGGTCCTCTAAACGACAGGCTACCTTGTCTAGGTCCAGTGCCGAAGTCGAGTACCGAGGAGTTGCCAATGTGGTTTTTGAGTCTTGTTGGTTACGAAACCTTCTTCTGGAGCTTCATTGTCATATTCAGAAGGCTACATTGGTTTATTTTGATAATGTTAGTGTGGTATCTCTCCGGGAATCCAGTTCAACATCAGCACACTAAAACATATTGAGATGGATATTCACTTTGTCCGCGAAAAGGTTGCTTGTGGACAAGTATGTGTCTTACATGTCCCGTCACGCTATCAGATCGCAGATATTTTTACGAAAGGTCTTCCATTGGTTCTATTTGAAGATTCGGGACAGTCTCAGCGTACGACAACTTCCCGCTTTGACGGTGGGGGTGTGATAGAATATTATAGCAATAATCTTTAATTATCTTTTGTATATATTAGGTGTATAATTGGTTATTTGTTTCCGTAATTATAGTCTAGGATTATGCTTGTAATAGTTGTATATTACTGACCTCCTTGAAACGTAATAGGGGGGATCAAACACTATCACATTCAAATGATATCTGCAGAGATAATTAAGCTTCTTCAAAATATGAGATTCAAAATCTTCAAAAATAAAATATATTACCTACTAAAATAGGTGAAATAACCTGATAGTACTCCATAAAAGATGTTTAATTGACAGTGTTGTATTACTTATACTCTAATTAATATTATATGTATGTTGATATGAGTACTGCATATTTAAACATCAAATAGTATCCTTAGATCTTGAACTTGTTGGGTCACATACATTCATGAGCCCATGATTAAAAGATGAGCTAGGAGGGAGGACTATGTGGTACAATATGATATAAGCAATTCATAAAATATTCACATCAAGAGGTACAAGTTGTTGGTTAGCTAACAAAACCCCCCTTCTTAACCCCCAGACCACAATATATATATATATATATGATTACGTGGGTGCAATGTGTTGTGCTGGCCCATATATTTTTTTAAAATTCCCTTAATAAGCTTAAAAAATATAGATCTTTTGATCCTTGATCTTGTTGGGTCACATTCATCTTTTGAGGTGCTATGAGCCCATAATCAAGAGATGAGCTAGGTAGGAGGACAATGTGGTAGAATGTGATGTAACTTGTAAGCAATTCGTAAAAATATTATCAAAACCACAATATGAATGCACACATTATTCTTTCAAAGATGGTTGCTTTCCATCACTATGTACGTATATGGTTCTTGTTTTTATATTTCCACAAACCACATGTTGAATTCCTTATATCCTTTATAAGAACAATAGATCATTTATATCCCTTTTGCAAGCAAATATGCTTAATAGCGAAATTCTCTCATCATATAACAACCTCCCAGGACCCACAATTATACATTCTAGATTATAGAAAAGATAGCTTATGTATAAATTATTTATATATATTAAGTAATTTTTAATCTAAATACAAGATTTTAATTAGAGTTGCATAGTTATGTTGAATCCATAACTAAAACTCTTAACTCCAGTACCTCTGCATATGCCGGAGACGTGAAAGTACTGGATGGGCCTCATATCACTCAGATTTAAGACAGTAAGCAAAAAAAATAAATATGCATGGGACCAACAACTTCAGGTATTGTTTTCTGATTAGGGTGACAAACAGTACTGTAAACGTGTAAATATAGGAAACAATATATTTCCGACCCATAATTAGAATATTTCTATATATTGTGTAAATATAATTATGGTAAGACTAGAATTCCTCTTTTGTATAGGCTTAAGATTCCTATTGTATAAGGGATGAATATTGTACTCTATATATACCTTGATATTAATGAAAGACTCCCCAAGGGAGATTAATATCATCTTACATGGTATCAAGAGCCAAATAAACAAAACCCTAAAAACCTTTCTCTTCCACTGCCGACCGCTTCTCTCACGCCACTGCCCTCCCGAATTTTCTCTTCTTTTTTCGGGTTTTGTTCTTCCTTTCTTCTCTCTAATGGCTATCCCTGATTCTTTCCACACTTTCGACGCTCTACTCCACAAATCCCACCACAAAGTCATCACCCCCGCTTTCATCCCGCCTCATCGCTTTCCAACATCAAGAACCATATTCCCATTATTCTTTGATCAAGAAAACAACCAAAGATTCTCCTCGGGTTGAACTTTTTCGCAATCATGCATGTCTCATAACGCAGCTTGACCATATTGATGACACTATTCCGCCGCCTACTGGAGGTTGATGATTCTATCCGCATCGCCTCGACGCTGGCCAAACAATGGATATATGGTAGTATCTCTCGTGATTTGCTTACTATCATGAAATCTGACCACACCCATTGACTTTGTGGAATCGCTTGAGGAAATTTTTCAGACAACAAGCACACTCTGCCGTGTATTTGGAAGAACAGTTCAACAAAACACGCCTTGAAAACTTCTCCAATGTCTCTAAGCATCGCAAGCAACTTAAACTTCAGCGATCAACTCTCCAACATCGCACGCCTGTCATCGAGATAAAATGGTGCTACAAATGATTTCCGCCTTACTAAGGGCGTAATATGATACTTTGGCCACCATTATTCAACAGTGTATCCGCTACCGAAGTTTTAACAAAGCTCGCTTCACAATTGTTGCTCAAGAAACCTGCTTCACAAGGTGAGACGAGCACGCCAACAGGTGTTAGCCGACGACACGCAACCTCAAGATCAGACGCCACCGCAGACAACTCCCAACAAGGCGCGCCGCGAAGCGCAAGGGTGGAAAAAGGCCCGCCGCGTGTAGAGGAGGCAGTGGTCGAGCAAGGGTCGCTGGTCAACGTAACCAACAAAGAAGAATAAAGAATAGAGATCGCAGAACAACTGGGCCGTGGCTCAGCAGCCGGCCAAGGCGCCGCCAGCCTGCAGTCACAAGCGCCAAGTCCATTTCAGCACTGAAGCAGCCATACAATCCGTATTCTTACCCCGGCTTGTTAGCCCCGCCTCCACCCTTCACAACAGCCCACTTCATGCAAGGTCAGTGTCCCGCAGACTTCTCCCAAGATGACACTCATCGAAAGCTGGTCAGCATTCAACACCTTCTATGCAATAAATGACAATACTTGGTACATGGACTCAGCGCCTACATCTCACGTCACCCGGGCCAGGTGTACTATTCCTAAATTGTTTCGCTAAAGCGCCCTCAATATGTTACAAACTGGTAGTGGACAACGTGATTCCAGCTTAAGGGTTATGATACCTCATACACACAACCTCCTCATCCACCATTCTCCCTAAAAACACCCTATATTCCCCACACATGATTAAGAACCTCATATCTGTCCGCCAATTTACTCGTAATAATTTGCCTCGTGATTTTGACCCTTTTGGTTTTACTGTGAAGGATCTTCATACGGGGACACCTCTTACGAGATGCAATAGCACGGGGGATCTCTATCCATTCACTTCCACCTCTGCTGCCAGATCTTGCACTCCCGTCACTCTAGCGGTTGTTTCTTCTTCAACCTAGCATAATAGGTTTGGTCATCCAGGAGTCCCAGTTTTTAATTTTCTTAGTGGCAACAATTTCATTACTTGTAATGGAAAACTTGCCCAAAATTGTGTTTCTTGCTCTTTAGGCAAACATATTCGTCTTTCGTTTAAATCATCTACTAGTGTTACATTTACTCCTTTTGATATCATACATGCCGATTTATGGACATCTCCTATCCCTAGTTCTCTCGATCATAAATACTATCTTGTGTTGCTTGATGATTTTTCACACTACGTTTGGTTATACCTTCTTAAATTTAAATCGGAAGTGTTTGTCAAATTTCTTGAGTTTCGCAATTTTATTCAAACACAATTTGGAAAAGGCATAAAATCATTTCAGTGCGATAATGGTCGTGAATTCAATAACTCTATGTTTCACCGCTTTTGTATCAATAATGACATGGTCTTTCGCTTCTCCTGCCCTCACACCTCACCACAAAATGGTAAAGCTGAAAGAATCATCCGCACCATTAACAATATGATTCGCACTCTATTGATTCATGTCTCCCTCCCTCCATCCTTCTGGGTCTATGCTGCTAAAATGTCAGAATACACTCTAAATATTCTCCCTACTAGCACTCTTTACAATATGACCCCTACCGAAATCCTCTACCATAGAATCCTCTTATGATCATCTACTGATTTTTGGTTGTCCTGCGGTTATCCCAACCTTAGCTCTACCGCCCCTCACAAGCTCGCTCCTAGGTCCACTCCATGTGTCTTTCTAGGATTCCCGCCGAACCATAGGGGCTATCTATGCTATGACTTGTCGACTCGTCACGTCACATTCGACGAGACCACATTCCCATTTTCGAATCTTCCAAAATTTCAAAAACAGGACTACTCATTTCTTGACGAGTCTTCTATCTCTCCCCTCATAATCGAACAACTCACATCCTCTCCGCCCGCCAAAGCCGCTGGCCTCGAGAGCAATCCCGAAACACCGTCACGACATTGTCGCGACTGCAGGCGCCAAGCGACGCCCAAACTTCGTGAGAAGTCTCACAACCTTCTAGCGCCAGAACTCGATCCAGAGTCAAGCAAGACGCACTCCGACGCTTCGCCCCACCTTCTCCTTATCCGACTTTACCCCCATCTCGTGACACTACCCGCCACTCACCGTCTCCTACCCATCTAATGGAAACTCGCTCAAAGCATGGAATCTTCAAACCCAAAGTCCATTTTAACTTGTCTCGCCCAAACCATCTCTCCACTTCCAAAGAACCCAAAATTGGCCAAACAAGACCCTAATTGAATGCGGCTATGTATGAGGAACTCAATGCTTTAACTAAACAAAGACACGCGGGATCTAGTACCTAGACCTCGAGGGGTGAATGAATGTCGTCAGATGTGGCTATTTCGTGAACAAGTTCAGTAGACAATGGGGATCTTGAGAGGTATAAGGCCCGCTCAGGCTAATGGCACAAATCGCCAGTGAGGGCATTGATTGTGGTGAGACTCTTCACCGCTGTCAAACCCGCTACCATCCGCACAGCTTTAAGCATAGCCATGGGCAAACACCGGCCGATCCATCAACTTGACGTGAAGAATGCATTCTTACACTGGGATCTCATGAGACGGGCTTCACATGTATCACCACTGTGGTTCACCCATCCGCCAGCTCTCACTATGTGTGCCGCTCCGTAAGTCACTATATGGCCTGAAGCAGCCTCCTTATGCGTAGTATGATCGCTTTGCCGTGCATATCTTGCAGATTGGGTTTGTATGCAAAGAAGAGTGATACATCACTTTATTTTTCATCGAGGTAGTAGCACTGCTACATTTATTACTTTACGGATGATGTTGTTCTTACCGCCCTCCGACGGATTGAAAATGAGATTATTGGTCTTGCTCAAATTCGAATTTGCAATGACTGATTTGGGAAGCTGAGTTACTTTTGAGATATCAGCGACTGTGTCCGCTAATCATATGTTCTCAGTCAAGATACATGCGTAAGAGATTGTGTACAGTGGCTATGATGGCGAACCTGCAAAGAGGTGCCTATCTAGCTGATTCCAAATCTAAGCTCGCTATGGACGGTGCTCCAGCTCTGATCCTACACAGATACTGTGGTGTGCACTTCAAGATCTCACATTCACCATGCCGCATATAGCTTATGTTGTTCCAGCAGGTGCTTATTCATGCATGCCCTCAGGAGTCTCATTTCATCGCTTTAAGCCGCATCATTCGATACATTAAGGGCACTCTGATTATGGTTTGTACCTATACCCTCTCGCACTGCATATGCTATTTTCATATACGGATGCAGATTGGGCAGGGTGTCGGGACACGCGACGCTCCACCTCCGTCTTTTGTGTTTTCTTAGGGGATAATCTGATTTCTTGGTCTGCCAAGTGACATGCTACCCTATCTCGCTCCAGTGCCGAGGCTGAGTACAGAGGCGTTGCAAATGTAGTAGCTGAGATTTGTTGGCTCGGAATTCCATCATAGAACTTCGTCCTTTAAGCGCCAGTGCATCTATTGTGTATTGTGATAACATCTCGGCCATCTATCTTTCTCATAATCCGGTTCAACATCAGCGAACCAAGCATATTGAGATAGACCTACACTTCGTTCATGAGAAAGTTGCGTTAGGCATGTCAGAGTGTTACATGTTCCATCATCCTATCAGTATGCAGACATATTTACCAAAGGACTTCCCAGACAGTTATTTCTTGACTTCAGATCCAGTCTCAGCGTCCGCCTCCTCCCGCTCTGACTGAGGGGGTGTGTAAACGTGTAAATATAGGAAATAATATATTCCCTACCCATAATTAGGATATTTCCATATATTATTTACAAAATATAATTATGGTAAGACTAGGATTCCTCTTTTATATAGGCTTAGGATTCCTATTGTATAAGGGATGAATATTGTACTCTATATATACTTTGATATTAATGAAAGACTCCCCAAAGGATATTAATATCATCTTACAAGTACAAATTGCAAGGTGAGGTGTCATGGTGAATTTATATGAATAATTATAAGGTTTCCAAAACAGAAGACAAAGTTCTCAAAGTCCTGGGGTTCTATCTTGGTTGCCTTTAGGTTTAGGACAAAGCAATAAATATGATTATCTTTGTATTCTTTTTCCTCTCAATAAGGGTCCACTTGAGCTTTCCTATATAACATCTTCCTTTGCATGGTTTGTAATTGTTCATAGCTCTCAAACCTAGAATATTCTTGCCTTTTTTCCCCCAAGTATTTAAGTAAACAGAAAATATTACTTTAATAGCGTGTATTTATATATAATCTAGACAAACATTATGAGTGTGAGGTGGTGGGGAGTGATCAAGGGCAATGCGTGAGATAAGGAGGAGACCATCAACTAAAGTGACACTTATAAAACTTATTTTCTCTACTCTTATCAGGAAAATTATTTTTCTAATTTTTAACGGACTTATTTTGAAGGAGATAATTTTTTTCAAAACAGAAATTAGAAAGATTCAATTAGACGACATCGGACGTGTGATTAATTAACTTTGTGTTATTTTATTGCAGTTCGAGCGAATTTAATGTATAACTAAGAATTTTATTTGGCGAAGTTTTCACATTTCACACACATTTTCCAGTATAAATGAAAGCTATTGTTTGAGCCAAGTGGCAAGTGGCAACAATCTCCAAAGGACTTAAATTATATACATACTGATAATGTAAATTCTTTTAAATATTAATGTAGTTTAACTTATTATAATATTTTAATATTTCTATGAGGTCACCAATTTATGCTGATCATAATGAAGTTTACATGCAACTACTTCATAAACGACTTGACTGAATAAATATCTCCTTTGAGTGCATAGAAAATTAGAATTTTCCATTATAAAAACACAGTTTTTCAAGACTCAATTTGATTGTGTAATTAGCGAAAACAAATCTAGAAACAAGAGAGACATATATGTAAGTCGGTTTGGGTCGGTTTTTGGTTAAAACCAAAACCAAATCAATTTAGTCAATTTTTTAAATTATTAAAATCAAATCAAACTAAATCAAATATAATACATATTCATCGATTTGCTTGTTGTCGGTTTGGTTCAATTTGACTCGATATTTCGGTTTTTAAAGGTATTTCTCTCTTTCATTCTTTTTCCTACATTGGGCAAGACTTTTCATCATTTTTCAACTTATAATTAATTCGTTATTACCCTTTTATTGTGGGAGCGACAATTTTCATGGAGTATGGAGAAAATGTCTTAAGATCTATAGTTTTATCATTTATAAAAAATATAACTTCTTTTAGGTAATCATACTAGTTATTTCTCTCATATTCCTACAATTGTTGTAGATGCGAGATATAGAAATTTGCCTTTCGTAGTTGAGGAATCTCACGATGTGCACATATGTATAAGACTTTGTCTACAATTGAGCATTTAGAATAGATGAGTTTGGATTAAATGGATTTCTTTTAAGAAAAATGAGCTTAATGTGTAAAGTTCATTAGCCTAATAGAAATTTTTTAAAAAAAATATGAAAATGTAAATAAAGTATTGAAAAAAATTAATATATTGAGTACATATAATTAAAAAAATGTGTATTATTTTGTCATTTTGATTCGGTTTTTCTTCGGTTTGTTTTTAATAAAACCAAACCAAACCGAATATTATCGGTTTTTCAAAATTCAAAATCAATCCAAACCAAATCAAACCCAAACAACTATTGATTTATTTAAATGGTTTAAGTTCAAATTGCGGTATGATTCCATTTTTAACCAAAACGTGAACACCCCTATGTGTAACAATTGAAAACCTCAAGAGAAGTCTATGTAATCAGCCAAACTAGTAATTGATATAGTTCCTAAGAAGGATTTTAATGTTCTAACGTAAAAAAGAAATAAGCGAATTAATTTGAGCTGAAGTATTGTCAATTTAGTTTTGAGTTGTCCATATACCTCGTTAAATCAATAACATAGCTCTATTCGTAGATCAGAAAAGACATTAATTCGGCCATTAACTCACCTTAGAATTTTTTAGAATTAAGTCTTCAACATCAAAAGAAGGAATAAATAGTTTTAATGTTAGAAAATTTTAAAAAAATATTATGTGGCTCAACTGATATTTAATGAATGGACAAATTTCATCGTGAACTGGTTACTTGATGATAATTATCTGATTAAGTCAGAATTACTATAAATGATCATCTCCCCACTTATTAGTATTACTGTATTAATATGTTTGATTTTTGTGATTACATCATTACATGAACGCCTATGCATATCTAAAGTTTGTTGGTTATAAATGTGCAGGAAACGTAAATTACAAGTAACTGCAAAGTCTTACAAGAACTGAAATTACAATTGAAGAATAAACTGAAATTACAAATAACTTGAAGAATAAATTGGAACTGTTTGTGTATGCTGAGTAGAGTGTTTGCACTCTGTCTTTAAGACAATATTGCCTCGTATGTATCCTTTCTACGTCCTGGACAATTGTCTCCCAAGATAAAACAGCAAGTGAACAAATGGGCAAAGAAAACTCAAGTGTTACCGTGAAGAATTTTGAGTAATGAAATAATGCTAGAAGGTTGTAGGAAGACTGAATTTTGTTTCTGTTTGTGTTAAGTGTAGCTCAACAATGGTGACAAAGGGGTTCTTTATATAGTTGAAGGAGAGGCTGATGAACTGCCTCCATAAGTGTCATTACTGGCCAAGTAATGGCAATTATGGAGGTAGTAATTCCTCCAAAATAAATGGTGAAGATATGCAACGGATTGGCCATTTAGGAAGAGTATTTCAGCCAAAATAAATGGCTGAATTGAGTGCTGGTGGACGTTTCTGTTCTCTGCCCAATTTTGACTTTCTTGAAACTTCAGGGACCAAAATGTACATATTGAAACTTCAGGGACCCAAACTGTACATATGAAAGAATTCTGGTCCAAACTGTACATATGAAACTTCAGGGATCAAACTGTACATCTAGCAAAGTTCTCTGGTCCAAAAAGATAATATCAGAAGAAGCACAGCCCACAGCCGAGAACCCGAGAACCCGGACCCGGACGGCGGCGGCGCTCGTGTGGGCTTTCCTCGAACCGAAGCACATCTAGGTCCTCCCTCCTTTAAACACATGGGATACCCCTTGGGGTCCCAAACCCCAAGCCAACTTTGAGACTTATAAACAAAACAACTCTTTCTTCCTCCACCGATGAGTGAGAATTGATCTCAATACCACATTTTTCCATGCTTCAAACACCTCACTTCGTGGACCAATATCTCTTTCATTTCTCAACGAAATTTGACGATCCTTGACCCTGCGGTTATCTACTTACTTAGTAGATTATGCACGTGTGAAGAAGGATTCTCCAACATGCGTAACACTAGTGTTTAAGCCGTTAAAGTTGGTCGGACGCAACTCCTGCCAAAAGCAAATTTCCAACAATCCCCTCTTGAAAGAGATTTTGGCGCACTCACATGATGCCTTTTAATTTCCAGCAATATCTCAGCGGACCGATGTTGCATAAAGAGAGGTAGCTTCAGCTTTGAACCTTCCATAGTTAAATACCATCGTACTTACTTACTGCGCGGAGAACGTGATGTCTTGAACCGTCAGTGTTTAGTGTAAGCCAAGTCAATAGTACCAACACAACAAATTCCCTTAATCTCTTCTTCGTAATGTTTTGTCCGTTGTGGCCATGGACAACTTCTTGGATTCTTAAGTGCATTCGTTTGAGGCGGCCCGTCCTCGCACTTAAATAGGTGGTCTCCTACAAGGTATCCTGCTATACCCCACTTCACAAGTGTTAGGAACCATTAAAAGTTTCCTAAAACCTAACCTCAACTGTTGAGGATCATTAAAGGTTTTGAAAACTTAACATTTACCCATACTGCAGATGGCACTTAACGTCTATTGCGGGAACGAATTTGGATTTGGTGTCTCTTTACAGAAATCACTATCCGAAGTGCTCATGCTTCCACTGAAGCGATCAACTGAACCTTTACAATTTAATTTTCCAATTGAACCAAATTACTGGGATCTCCAGTTAGTAAGGTTGGGTTACCACTCTATTTTAAGCCCATTTCCCTAGACAGGCAAACCATCTGATCCTTGAGTAAGCCCTTTGTCAATGGGTCTGCTATATTATCCTTTGACTTAATGTAATCAATGGATATTATACCCGTGGTGATCAGCTGTCTAACGGTCTTATGCCTCCATCGAATATGACGACACTTGTCATTGTACATAACATTTTGTGTCCTTCCTAGAGCCGACTGGCTGTCGCAGTGAATCATTACCGAAGGTACGGGTTTGTTCCAACATGGAACATCCTTTAAGAAGTCATGAAGACACTCAGCTTCTTCTTCTGCTTTGTCTAAAGCGATAAACTCTGATTCCATTGTGGATCGGGCGATGCAAGTTTGCTTAGAGGATTTCCAAGACACAGCCCCACCACCAATTGTAAATACATACCCACTGGTGGACTTGGTGTTCTCTATATCAGATATCCAGTTTGCGTCATTGTACCTGTTACACCTCGTAAGATTAAGGAAATATGATTCAAATACCGGAAATTAGTATACAAGAGGATGTGATTCCGGAAAGATGTTGGTCACAATGAGGGTGACGTTGGAAACTTATAAAAATTGTATAGTCCTGATATGGGTTAATAATGTATTATAAAATTATGACATTGAGGATACGAGGCTTATGAAATTCTCGAAAATTAAAAGAAGTGGGTTTGAGATTTTTTTTTAATTGAATAACTTGGGGGGCCAAAGTGTAACAAGAAAATTCAGATTTTTTTATAACCTACACTCACCTCTTCATCTTCATTCTAACTTAACAAAAAATTCTCCTCTCTTCTCTCCACCAAGCCAGCCTAAAAAACCCCAACCCATAACCAAATTTAAGGTTTTTATCTCCTCTTCTTAGACTACATTTTTCATCAAAAATTGGAAGCCAAAACAACACAAAAAACAGTGGCAAAAACAACCACTGTTGGCCGAGAATTGCCCAGAAAATTCAAGATTTTTGGAATGAAATTTTGGAAGAAAAATGTGTAAGGATGATGGCTTAACATTTTAGAACACTTGCATGTCAATTGGAGTTGAAGAAGTGAACAAAAAAGGGAAAGAAATACGAAAACATTGGAGATTTACGGACCCGGGCAGTGAGCAAACTGTGCGGACAGTTTTGGATGAAATTTGAGGTATAAAATTCTTCTTTCTATAATCTAATTGGAATGTATGTTGTTAGAATTAAGGATATGAATTTGTGTTAAGGAAAATTTGGAATTTAAACAATGCATGTGATAATTTTGGATTAGTTGCCAATTTGGGACAGATTTTGGTGATTGTTGGATTCGTTGGTTATTGTTGTTATTATTATCACTAATTGCATGATGAAATTGAAAGGAAACAAGGATATTAAAGTTTAAAATTAGTTATATGGAAGTATTGAAATATGGAATTGGATTTTAGGAGTTAAGAGAAGAGTTATGGAATTATGACATGTTGTGGCCAAGAACTTGCATGAAATCGTTGGACATGTTGAGATGGATATGGACTGTTTTAGGGACTGTTTTGTTGTGTTATAATGCTGAAAATTTAGTTACCATTATGCATGTTTAAGTGTGGTAATTGCTAATGTAAGTCCTAAAGGAATAAGGGTATAGAAAGGTGTAGAAAGGCTTCACATTCTACCCTCGTTGTTGTTGAAACATGGACTATTTTTGTGGGATGTTTTAATGTGGATTAAGAGGATAAATTAACATGAGAAGTGGGTGTGTAAATCCTCTTTGTTGCTGTTTTGGTTGTGCCCTTAATTGGTGCTTGGCTATTGATGTTATTAGCCTCGTTTGGAAGTTGTGGAAACATGTATAAACAAGGGAAGTGATGTCCGAATTTTTATAGAATAGGAAGTCGTTATTCGATATAAAGTATGTCAGTGATCATAGAATTGACGAACGTATTACCATTATTATAGGTTGAAGTTCTAAAACGAGACGTACTCTAACATTGAGTTGATTAGTTCGTCTAAGAGGTATGTGAACTATTCCTTCTTTCTTTGGCATGATTTTTATTTAATGAAGGTACGGCGGACGTACATGATTCTTATACAGTTTAATTCCTAAAGATGTTAGTTATGAGAAGTGCCTATGATTTTTCAGTAAAGAGTTTATTATGATATTATTATAATGATTTTTTTGGGAGTCAAATGAAAATTTTTATTGCAAATGGTTACTCATGAAATCTACTCGTGCTAAGTGTTATTACTTCACTTCACCGAGTCCCAATATGGGCGGGGTTATGTTCGTGCACAGCCTTGCATTGTTCACCGAGTCCCTCACTAGAGGGTCGGGTTACGTAGGATAGATCCATAGATGAGATATGATTTTACCGAGTCCCAGTATGGGCCGGGTTATGATATGACTTCACCGAGTTCCAATATGGGCCGGGTTATAATATGACTTCACCGAGTCCCAATATGGGCCGGGTTATGATATGATTTCACCGAGTCCCGCATTAGTGGGCGGGGTTACGTTACAGGTATATATATGTATATGGACATGCATTCATATTTTCTTGACTTGACTCTCATTTTTTTTATAAGGCACAACTGACTTTTATTGTTTATGGCACAGTTGGATTTGGATCCTGATTTTTATACTGACCTCTTGTTATCCATTGGCTACTTATGATCTCATTTGTAGTATTTCATGTTTACATACTCAGTACATTATTTCTTGACCCCCTTTCTCGGGGCTGCTCAAATGCCCGCAGGTACATGTGCTCAATTTGGTGACCCTCCGGTTTAGGTTCCTGCACAACTGTTTGGAAAGCTCCTTTGATCCAGAGCTTTACCATTTTGGTACAGAACCCGATCATTTTGATTTATGTATATTTAGGGGCACGACGGGGCCCTGTCCCTTCATATGTCGTTGTCCTTCTTATAGAGGTCTGTAGACAGTTGTGGGCTGTACTTATGTAAGGGGTATAACTCTGTTTTGGTCAGTCATGCTATTGTACTCTGTGTTGGGGTATCCCCGTGTATATATGATATTATCTAGTGGCAGCCTTGTCGGCTTTCCTGTTGTACTGTGTTGGCTAGTTGTGACTCCTCAGGAGGCAGGTACATTCGGGGGTAAAGGCAGTCTTGTCGGCTTGCCTACCCTGGCATATGTTGTTATTGCAGCGTTATGCTGCCGGATTTCAGACTCATTAGGTATTAGTTGGATTATGTGTGACAGGTCAGGATAATGACGTCATTAGCGTGTTAGTCGCTGCCCGTCGGGTCGGGTCGTGACAGTACCCCTCTAGTACAACTGGATATCTCCAATAGTGTAACCCAAAAGTTAACGTATATTTCAGGTATTGCAATACCCGATTCAACGCCTTCCAGTGATCATCACTGGGATTAAGTTCTAGAGGAGCTTTATTACTTAGACGCATTACAGTTGGTTACAAAGGTGCAGGAAACGAAAATTACAAGTAACTGCAAAGTCTTACAAGAACTGAAATTACAATTCAAGAATAAACTGAAATTACAAATAACTTGAAGAATAAACTGAAATTGTTTGTGTATGCTGAGTCGAGTGTTTGCACTCTGTATTTAAGACAATATTGCCCCGTATGTATCCTTTCTACGTCCTGGACAATTGTCTCCCAAGATAAAACAGCAAGTGAACAAATGAGCAAAGAAAACTCAAGTGTTACCGTGAAGAATTTTGAGTAATGAAATAATACTAGAAGGTTGTAGGAAGACTGAATTCTGTTTCTGTTTGTGTTAAGTGTAGCTCAACAATGGTGACAAAGGGGTTCTTTGTATAAGTGTCATTACTGGCCAAGTAATAGCAATTATGGAGGTAGTAATTCCTCCAAAATAAATGGTGAAGATGTGCAACGGACTGGCCATTTAGGAAGAGTAATTCAGCCAAAATAAATGGATGAATTGAGTGCTGGTGGACGTTTCTGTTCTCTGCCCAATTCTGAATTTTTTGAAACTTCAGGGACCAAAATGTACATATTGAAACTTCAGGGACCAAAATGTACATATTGAAACTTCAGGGACCCAAACTGTACATATGAAACTTCAGGGATCAAACTGTACATCTAGCAAAGTTCTCTGGTCCAAAAAGATAATATCAGAAGAAGCACAGCTCACGACCCACGACCGGGCGACGGCGGCGCGCGTCTGGATTTTCCTCGAACCGAAGCACATCTAGGTCCTCCCTCCTTTAAACACATGGGATACTCCTTGGGGTCCCAAACCCCAAGCCAACTTTGAGACTTATAAACAAAACAATTCCTTCTTCCTCCACCGATGAGGGAGAATTGATCTCAATACCACACTTTTTCAGGCTTCAAACACTCACTTCGTGGACCAATATCTCTTTCATTTCTCAACAAAATTTGACGATCCTTGGCCCTACGGTTATCTACTTACTTAGTAGATTATGCACGTGTGAAGAACCGGATTCTCCAACATGCGTAACACTAGTGTTTAAGCCGTTAAAATTGGTCGGACGCAACTCCCGTCAAAGGCAAATTTCCAACAAAGTTATGAATACATTTAAATCTTTTGGAATTAGTAAAATTCATAAGAGGAAAATTAAAGTAAATTGTATAAGTGGTAGTTGCAGTATTACATATTAATTCTAAATTCATTGTCGTCATCCATAACAATGTACAGTAGTATACATACACGTAGCACATATACAAACCAAGGTAAAAATAAAGAAAAGTCAAACGAACACACAATTGATGACCACAACAATAATCAGGCCTTGAAGCCCACAAGTTGTGGTGATGGTCGGCGTTATCTTTGTCTATCATACCCTCAACGTAACGAAACTCCTCCACATGACAAGGTATATTAATGGGACCATTGTGGTGAAATCCGTAAACTTCCTCTGCTTCTTTTAACAGTTGGGTGAACAAAGGATGATTAATGTGCATTACAGGTATCACGAATTTCTGTTGCTCCTCTCCTTGACCTACCAACACCGTAACACACCCTCTTCTCATCATGTCCATGATGATGATGATGATGATGATGATGATGATGATGATGATGATGATGATGATGATGATGATGATGATGATGATGATGATGATGAAAAAGGTGAAATGGAAAAGTCACCTGAACATGAATTACTAATGTGGAATTAAGTTTATTCCATTATTTATGACTCGAATAATTGGGGTTCCGCACGTCGGAAACATCGTTCACACACACGTGTACTTGTAGTGACAAGTATCGTAAATTTCGTTAGTGAAAGAGATATTGGTACGTAAGTAAATGTTTGAGACATAGAATAATGGACGATTATTGGCTAAATAACAAGTGTTCCACGTCGGTAAACGAAGGAAGGATTGTGCAAAGTGTAAGAAGGTACTGGTCGGGAAGGGCCGTGGCACCGAAAAGGGTCGCGGTACCACTCGAACGAAGCCGGGTTCCCGAGATACCTCCGGTCAACGCCGCGGCGCCGGCGCTTCACTGGCAGTAAGTGCCTCAGCTCCAGAGACGCCACTCCATGGCCGGCGCCGCGGCGTTGGCCGGAGGTATCTCGGCGCAGAGTCGCGGCGCTTCACTGTCATTAAGTGCGACGAAAGTCCAAAAGTTTGGCTGATTATGGAGATGTTTTGGTGCATTAAAATGACAGTTTTTTCCTCCATAAATCAACCATTATTTGGCTGCATTAAGTGGTGAATTAAAGGATCATTACATGGCATTTAATGGTCATTACATGGGCACTTGAAGAGACCATTCTTACACTACTATAAATTGAGGCCTTTGTCTCAATTCTACACACACTTTTCAAGAACAACAATTCTGAAATTCTTGTTGCAAATCCTCTCCTCTCAGCAATCTTTTGTTATTTATTTTCTTCGCTAAAATCACTTGTATTTGCTTTGCACAAATGATAGTTTGATGTTTTATCTTGGGGGACTATTGTCCACTAACGTAAAAGCATATATACAGGGCAATCTTGTCTTAAAGACAGAGTGTCATCACTCGACTCAGCACAGTTGTAACACTTCCAGATTTAGTATGTCTTGATTTCAGGTTATCAAGTTTCAAAAAGCTTTCTACAAATTGGTATAAAGATTCAAGAACTCAAAAATCTTGTTATCACAATTCTTATTTACTACAAGCTTGTTGCTATTGTAATCTTTATGATTTATCCTTTCGAAGCACTTGTAATAGTTATTTACAATTCTCGTTCTGCTTTGTTTCCAACAAATTCAAATGATGACGATGATGATGATTATGCTGTTTATTTCCGCTGCCCATCGTTGTAGATATTATAATTAGAACCCTTTGAATTTAAAGAAGAAAATTCTTCCGATGGATCGAGTTTCTGGAAGGTTGATAGAAATATTGTTTTATGTGAAGAAGGAAGTTATATTAGGAGAATATTGATCAGATAGAGAAAGGCCAAGGATTAGAAGACGAAATTGCTAGATTGAAGAGGGTGAGGGAAGAATCTGTTAGAGATTTTGGTATGTTGCTCATAATATATGTTTATGGGGTTATGAGAAAGATTGATTAATTGAATGTGATATGAGGGCGTTTCTAAATGGGAACATAGGGAGAAGAATGTGTCAAACGTGAACCGACGCTTTAATGAATTATTATTTCGTGCGTTTCAAAATAACTGATTTTTTAGTTTGGACACACTCTTTAATAAATTGTTTATTTTTAAAAATTATAAATATTCTTATATACTTATCACTAATTAAATATTTAGAAAAAGAAAAATTATTTAATAATATTTTATTATATAAATAAATAAATAAAATTAAATGAAATTATTTTTTTATTAAAATACCAAAACATCATTTATTTTAAAATAAAATAAAAATTTAAAACATCACTTATTCTGAAACGAAAAAAGTAATTACTTAGAGAAGAAGAGGTGTGTTCCAGACACAGGGTAAATTCCACTAATTGCCGCCTCTAATAGGAGGTAAGAACTCAGAAAGACATATTTAGATAAGGATGAGGACTCGTTTTGCAGTTACATGGCAGAGGTGTCAAATAATATTATTCAGAAAAATTAAAGGTCAAAATTGGCATATTCCAGCTAAGTAGGACTGTAGGAGGATCTGTTTGGGAAGTAAGAAGCCCGGTGACTGCTGGACTTTGAAAAATTTGTATTGGAATTGAATATCTGGACTTTTATGCCAATATTATTATTTACACGTGTGACGTGTGTTTTGACCATCTGTAAAAGGATAGCAGCTTCTTTGTCTTTTCGGGACATAATTTTGACGTGTCCATTAGAAATTAAAATAGATTATCGGAGTAAGCTTCACGAAAAAAGTATTCATCAGTCCCAAAATAGGAGTATAATTCATAATTAAATTATATTAGATTGATTCAATCTTTTAAAATTAAAATATTTAAAAAGAATATGAAAATTATTTTAAGTTATAATTTTTTATATTAATATGATGAAAAATACATTATTAAATATCAGTCAAATTTAATATTATTTAATTTTAAAAATTTAAATGTCACAAGTATTTGAACCGACGATGGTGTAAACCTTTAATTTGGAACGAAAGGAGGTGTGAACCTTTAATCTGGAAGATTATTTTTATAAAGATATTATTTGGCTTCATTGGGTTATAAGTTTACATAATCGTCTGTTGATTTCAAACCAAAAACCATTTTTTTGGAAATTGTCAAATGCCCTTGAATTTCCCATAAGGTTTGGATACACTATACCTTCTTCTCATCCCACTTATGAGACTACATGGGTATGTTGTTGTTATTTATATCGAGATAAATATAAAATTTAAAGAACCATTGATATATTAAAAAGAGACGAGACGAACATTACAATTTTAGTTACATTATATGAATTATCTGAAAAAGGCAATAGATCTTTCATAATCAATACTAACTAAGAAGGGTTCTATATTGAATAAGTAAATGATATTTTAAGGGATCCCTTTCTTGGCTTAAATTCATGAAACTTTGAATTTAAGCATTAAGAAAGATTGTTTTGACATTTTTTGTCACTCACATTTTTCCCATTATGAAGTGGCGTAATTTAAAGCTATTGTTGAGCCATCTTTGGAAGAAAGCTCCAATTAAAATTTCCCATAACAAAAATCTCGACGATATAAAAAATGGAAAGCTTGCCGTTCATGTAAACTATAGTTGATTTACAAAGTAAAGTTTCATGACACATGATTTAATCTAATAAAAAGAAGTTAAAACAAGTTAGATACATGTGATTCTGATAAACCTCAACGATATATTATGTAGTTAGTCTAATTAGCATTTCGAAGGTTAATTAAGGAGGATTTTAATATCCCAAAAATATGAATTTGATTGAGCTGAAATTATGTTAATTTAATAAATGGCCGACATTGATCTGAGCTGAGACTCTGTTAATCAAGTCGGCCGTATATATTTCACTAAATGTGGTCTGTGGAGTCAAATGGAACTTTATAGACAGTATACAGAAACAAAAAAAGAACATTTGCCATTACTTTGAAGATGTTCTCCCTTGTCCAAATTTCTTTCCCGAGCTGTCGTTGGAACAACCTCTTGTGATCAATAATTTTGTCCTCGCGAGATAGTAGTAGTGGATCCATAATTTTCACCAAAAAAAAAAATTAAGATATAAAGAAGCAAACAAATAAAAGTAAATGAAATTATATTGTATAGTATTAAAATTATTGTTTTATATTTATATTTCCTTTCAAATTCGAAACACAAAGAAGAAAATCTAGTGACATCATCATCATCATCATCAAGAAAACGAAAAAAAATAACAGGGCTAGCTATAGCCTGAAATGATAACCTTAAAGAAGATGGATCACCTAAAACAAGAAATAGCCCAAGCAACTATATATATATATATAGATTTAAAAATCAAAGCTTGAAGCACCACAAATGGTGATTATTATCCTTGTCTATGATATCCTCAACGTAACGGAAGTCGTCGACATGACAAGGGATATTGATAGGACCATTGTGATGAAAGTCGACTTCATCTTCTGCTTCTTTGAGCAACTGGATGAACAGAGGATGGTTGATGTGCATCACTGGTATCACAAACCTCTGTTGCTCTTCCCCTTGACCAACCATCACCGCAACGCAACCTTTTGGGATGTCCCTCAATTCCTCAATATTATCATGATGATGAAAGTGAAAATTAGGCAGATGCACATGAACATGGAATTTCAAATGATGATGATGGTGTTTGTCTCCGCTCCCCATCTTGTTCGAAATTAAACAAGATCCAACCCAAGGAAAAAAAAAGATTTTTTTTATGTTGACTTTTTGTTTTTTCTGTTTTTGTTTGTATAGAAGTTTTGAATTTAAGATGAGAGAGTTGTTGAATGGGGAAGATGGATATTTATGCAAGCAAATGTGGGAGGAATATGTCAACTGTGAACAGAAGGCTTAACACACAAGAATTAAGGCGTGTTCCAGACGCGGTGCAGCTGAAGTTGGTGGTTAGTCTGGGGGCTAAATTCCACCAATTGCCGACTCAGATACACATATGGATTAGGGACTAAGTTTACAGCATGCCAGCAAATAGATAGGTGCAGTAAGAATCCTTATATTGACGGGGTTTAAAATATTGTATAATAAAAGGGGTGGAGGGATCAAATAACATTTATACATCAAAATCCTAAGGTCAATAGAAAATTCAAATATTCAATTAATCATATCTCTTGTTAGGGGGTAATTTTAATAGGGTTAAGTGTAGAATATAAATGTAAAGTGGTCAGTTTCAATGGATTACTATAATCTTTTGTCGCACGTGTTAAATTGTACTCCTACTAGATTTTGGGAAATCAACCATTTATGAGTTTACATGCGTGTTAGACCTTCTTTGGAAGGATAATTAACAGTCAAATAGAAGCTAAGAGCGACTTTGCAGGCGAGTTTATGCGGACACAAATTAGACCAACATTATCTATTTGCATTTACTGGGAATTTATAATTTGTTTTCACTTAATTTTGACTTCACCTAATTTTAGTTTTGGATTTAAGAGATCTCCGAAAGTCATTGACCAAGTCCCCCGGGGCATAACTGGATGACAAAAGAGGAGAACTTAAAATACAGTTGAAGGCCTGCAGCGTGGGTTCAAATCCTGGTATAAGCAATTTGCTATCTTCTGAGGTATGACCTTGTAGGTACCTATATCAGACGCTCTGATCTCAAATCCTGGTCACATCTCGCGATTTACTGATAGTAGTGCTAAGGGACCAGAACTACTATCTCCAGAATTAATCTGGCGTAAGCCGAGAAACTGAATATAAAAAAAATAACGCGACCACAAAGTGGTAGTTGAAATTAAGTGTATTGGTTATTGGACCACCCATCCACGCTAACCTGCGCACCCGGTCACCATCACCCAACCGGTTCAAGCAAACCACACATGAACTCGAATCTTATCATCTCTTGTTGGTGATGATAAGATAACAGCAGGTTACCCGCAAGGGTAGTCAAGTTGGTGTAGCAGTAGTGCGCGGGACCGCAAGGTCACGAGTTCGATCCCCTGCATAAACCTTCTTGGTTGAGCCTGTCACACATGGCTTGCTAAGTGTGGTTAATCGGCTGACGTGGTTTGCAGGCTATTGCGTCGGTCCGAGGTTTACCCTGTGCGCACTCGAAAGAGTAGCGGCTGCGGATTTCTTCGTCAACAAAAAAAAAAAAGATAACAGCAGGTTTAGGCTGAGCTGCTCGACGAGGAAAACGAGGCATCTATTATGGACAAAATATATTTAATACAAAAGCATCTATATTGCGGAAATCGATTTAAATAATTATGTAAAATGTTTATGATTTTCTTATTTATGGTGAATGCATGCCTAGTCTAGATTGATCCTTATCATACATTTACTCTCCTTAGAAAATAACTTACTGATTACTCTCATTATCCAGACGTAACTTGTAATTTAACTTCAATCATGAAATTAGAATCAGTTATTATAATTTGTATGTACTAATACAGTAATACGCATCAAGTTCCAACTTTTTAGCTATTTGCGATGTCGTATTCTACTTACATTGAAATTTTAAAACCATTCCGATTTTACAGGACAAAATTTTCTACTTATGTTGAAATTTTAGAACCGTTCTACTAATATTTCTGAATTCTAAATATAATGGGAAAATGTAGAATTAAAATTCACCTTTTTCTTTTAATTGTGATCTGCTTTTCAAACTCAAGTACGTAGAATTTTGTTAGTTTCTCTATAGGTAGAAAATGGATTGACAAATTCATTTCAATTTAGAGCCTCAATCCGTATTTATGAAACAAATAAATGGTTCTTTCTTGATTATTTAATTAGTGATTTACACTATGTATATTTACCTTGCTACAAACTAGATAACTAATCAATCCTAATTACAAGAGAAATATAATTCTACTTAATATAGGAGATGTACAATTTTAAATGCAATTTAATTCTATTACACCTCGTAGTCAAAGCGGAAGGTCGGTGTATGCTGAAACTGTCCCGAAAGTCTTCAAATAAAATCAGCGGAAGACCTTTTGTAAAGATGTCGGCAATCTGATAATATGACGGCATGTAAGACATGTACTTGTCCCCGAGCAACCTTTTCGCGAACAAAGTGAATATCCAACTCAATATGTTTAGTGCGTTCGTGGTGAACCGGATTTCCTGAGAGATAAATAGCACTAACATTATCACAATAAACTAATGTCGCCTTCGAAATCGGCAGTGGAGCTCTAAAAGAAGGTTCTGTAGCCAATAAGATTCAGATATCATATTGACAACTCCTCGGTATTCTACGTCGGCACAAGATCGGGAAAAGGTTGTATGCCGTTTTGAGGACCAAGAGACCAAATTATCACCAAGAAATACACAATAACCAGACGTGGAGCGTCTGGTATCCGGACAACCACCCTAATCGGCATCTGTATATGAAATAAAAGTGGTTGTTGAAGACGGATATAAATACAAGCCATGATCGAGAGTACCCCGAATATAACGCACAATGCGTTTGAGAGCATACATGTGATCTTCCATCGGGTTATGCATGAATAGACAAACCTGTTGTACATCATAAGAGATGCCGGGCCTCGTGAATGTGAGATATTACACAACCCCTGCAAGGCTGCGGTAATGTGATAGATCGGCATATAGATTGCTGGAAGAAGCACTCAACTTCGGTTAAGTGTCAACCGAAGTGGCAGACGGCCTACACGATGACATGCCAGCTCGTTCAAAAATCATTGTTGCATACTTCTTTTGGGATAAAAATAAACTACCTTCATGACGTGTCACAACTATCCCCAAGAAGTAACTCAGTGGCCCTAGATCTTTCATTGCAAACTCAGAGTCAAGCAGTGACATGATAGACTTGCGAAGAGCATCAGATGAGGCAGTTAAGTTAATACCATCCATATATAAAAGAATGTAAGCAATATTATTACCCTGACGGTAGATGAATAGAGAATGATCAGACATGCTGTTAGAAAACTCAATATGTGAAACGTAATATGAAAATCTCTTGTACCAGGCCCTAGGAGCTTGTTTGAGCCCATATAATGATTTCTTCAGCAGGCACGCATGATTATGATAAGTAGGGTCTTTGTACCCCATGGGCTGATACATGTACATTGTTTCATTGAGGTCTCCATGCAGGAAGGAATTTTTGACATCGAGTTGATGAAGCGGCCATGCCTTCGAAAGAGTCAGACCAAAGACCGTCTTGATAGTTGCCGGTTTGACCACCGGACTGGAAGTCTCACCACAATCCACACCAACCTGTTGAGACTTCCATCACCTACAAGACGGGTTTTGTGCCTCTCAAATGTACCATTAAATTTTTCTTTATGACTAAAAATCCACATTGACCGAATCACATTAACATCAGGGAGACGGGGCACCAAATCCCACATCATATTATTAATAAGAGCATTAAATTCATCATCCATAGCCGTTTTTCAATTCGGATCATTAAGGGCAGACACGGGATTATGATGCAACGGTGACTTGGAAACATGGGTCTGAAAGACTGTATTTTTTGTTTGGCTTAAAAATTCCATGCTGACTATGAGTGACAGGTCGTTGGGCCGGAATTGAAGTTGGGCCAGGCGGAAAGGACGGACTGCTCGGCAATGGGCTGACAGTAACTGGACTGTCGGGCAGTGGGCTGCTCAAGCCGGATGGTGGGCCGAGACACTGGGAAACATTGGGCCTGTTCGGGAGGCTAATTTATGGATCAAATACGGGGGTATGATATCGTCAAAAAATTCATAGGTAGGAGGCCCGGAACAATGTAATTTGGCAAAAGGGAAATTTGTTTCATCAAAAATTATGTGATGACTTACGATGATTTTATTAGAGGATATGTTTAAATATTTGTAACCACGATGATTTGACGGATATCCCAAAAAACACGCGGAGTTGACTGGGGTTGAAGTTTATTAATGGTAGTAGAAGGAAAGATAGGATATCATAAGCATCCAAAAACCCGTAAATGAGAATATGAAGGGTCCCTTAGGTATAAAAATTTGAGTCGGGATTGATAAGCTACTTGTTTGTTCGGAAGTATGTTTAATAGATAGGTTGTCATTTGTAACGCATGATGCCAAAAAGATGGTGGTAGAGAGGCATGGGCAAATAAGTATCTAACAATATTGTTAATGGTTCGAATTTTTATTTCTGGTTTTCCATTTTAAGATGATGTATGTGGACACGAGAGACGAAACGACAAACCATTAGTTTTACAAAAATTCCAAAAAGGCTCATTATCAAATTCTATACCATTATCACATTGAATATTTTTAGTGTTCCGTTCAAATTGAGTGCGGATGTATGCTCTAATGGATAGAAATGTGGACAAACTTGTGACTTTTTAGACAAAGAAAGCGTCCATAAAAAATTAGAATAATCATCCAACAACAAAAGATAATATCGGTGGCTCGAATAGCTCAAAACGGGAGATGTCCAAAAGGCAACTTAACATATTTTCTAAGAGAACAAGAGTGACAAACATGAGAACTACGAGGTCTAGTACACTTAATAAATTTATTTTGTTTAAGAAAATCAAAAACATGTGCTCCCGGATGACCCAAACGTTCATGCCATAAAGAATGAACTAAGCTGCAAAAGTGGATGGTAATTTGACTTGATGTGTGGTTGTGGTGATTGGTGATTGGATAAATCTCTCTCCGACTATCACATCTCATTAAATGCATCCCCGTCTGAAAATCCTTCACGAAAAAGCCAAAAGTATCAAATTCAACAGAAATCCAATTATTAGTGATAAATTTTCTAACTGAAATCAAGTTTTTAATGAATTTAGGTCTGTGAAGGACATTTTCAAAATTAACGATGGGTTTGGGAGAGACAAATTTGTAGTACCATAACCACGAATTGAAATTGAATGACCATTTCCGACAATTATTCCACGATTATTGCTCAAATTAAAATAGGATGAGAGATTACCTTATGAGGATGTCATATGAGACGTTGTACCGGTGTCCATATACCAATTTTCATCTGGCGGAGTAAGCCCAAGAGTGTGCATCGCGACCTCAATATCTGTCGGGGTCACCATTGCTGAGTTGGCATGATGCCACTCGCTCGGCAGTGGCCCAAGAATTCCTGGGTTCTCGTCTTTGGGTTCTCGGATGTAACTGGCCTGGCCCGCCATCGCTGAGGATAATGCGCGGCCTAAGGCCACTGCCAGGCCTATGGTGTCGGCCCACTGCCCCAGGGTGCCCTCAGCTGCCACTAGGGTTTCAGGAACTTTTCCTAGACTACTGATATCATGTAAATAATGGATCTTACACTCCCCCACACGCCCAGACCTTATTAACTGGAGAGTGGATAATATTATTTGGGGGCCCAACATCGGTGAACAAAAAATTGGATTGAGCCTGACTCTGATACCATGTAAAAAAATATTCTCCTTGATTATTTCATTAATGATTTACACTATTTATAATTGTACAAAAATATTTACCTTTATACAAACTAGGTAACTAATCAATCCTAATTACAAGAGAAATCTAATTCTACCTAATATAGGAGATATACAATTTTAAATGTAGTCTAATTCTATTATAAATTTCCAAGATATGAATTTTATGTCAACCAAAATTGTAAAATTCAGAAAATTGTCTAATATTTAGGGTCTTGAAATCAAAATTTAGAAATTTTCTTTAAAGAAATTTCCATGTATACCCAATAAGAAGATGGGATAAAACGTAATACTAATAAATGAATAATAATGTCAGGAAATCAATTAAAAGTAGTTTCATTCTTATGTTGTCTTGATCTGAGTTTTTATATTTCAATATTTATGTTAAATATCAAAAAATAAACACGGCAATAATAAATGCTAATTAAAGAAATACTTAATTGTTTTGGTTAATGAGTAAGTAGGACTCCTTTTCTCCTACTAATTTAAAATTAGAAAAAGAAAAGGAAATAGGAGGAGTGGTACGTTAGTTTTAGGATTTTTGTTCTCAGTTGAATTCGAAGTCCTAAGATATTAGGAAAAAAATTATATTACAGTTTTATCCAATATAAAATTATGTTTTAGAAAAAATTTAACTGAAAAGGGTATAAAGGTCGTTCAACATTTGAAGGATATTTTGGTCAACCAACATTTATATTCATGCTTTTATAATAATATAGATAGATAGATATAGACAAAAATATAGAGATAGATGGATAGATATAGAAAAAAATCATATAGCAATTCCAAATTTTAATCCAAACTCTTCCTTTTTTTCTTTCAAAAGTCAAACTCTAGCAATTTTACAAAAACTAACGCAAAAACCAGATTCATATGCCATTCATATCATAATATATGAACAGTAAGAACTAGCATTTTTATTGAGACTATAACTCATAGGGAAGAAAATCGATTTATGGATGAAATCAAATATGCAGTATTTACAGACAAAAGTATTCAGCTATTGGGGGAAAATCAATATACTTCTAATGTCGAATCAGGAGTTCGAAAGAGAAAGGGAAGAAGCGGAACTATAAAGAAAACTTTCTTTCTCTTTATGGATAACCAATTCATTTTCAAATTCTCCTTCTAATTCATCTTCCCCGGTGGATTTAGGTATCATTGCCACCTACTATTCACCGATTATAAATTCCAACCTACTGCAATTTTCATCAAGTGGAAGCTTGAACCGGAAATTTGTCAACTAACAACATTTACTTTAACTTGTTCAATTAGCAAACGTTACATTTTGGAATCCCCTTTAGGCTTTTGGTTTAGGAGAGTTTGGCATATTGCTTTGAGCCTCACAATAAGAATTTTGAGTTGAATAACAAGACAACACATTAAAGAATATATCCCTTTCCTGAAGCGTTTGAGAACCACAAAATTTAAGGCCCAATACTGATATTGAAATCCATGTGATTTGTTTACAGATATGGTTAGTTTTACAAGATTCGACAGATTTATTTGTAGGCTACCAAAAATATTTTTCAGAAAAGGTGATCTAACTTATACATGTTATTAATCTGTATTCAAAAATATCTTTAAACGGAAATTGAAAAATAATTCAGAAAACAGAATCGGAAATATGTCAAAACAGTATGTGAAATATGTTGAATTAAATAGAGCCCACTGAATACACATTGTATCCTTAATGAAATTATTCCTCTCAATGTATCCGAGGTTGTGGAATATAACCTTCCAGGATAGAACGATTTACTCATCGTTGTAGCGGTACAGCAAACTCCTGTGACATCGAACTCACTCAACGACTGTAAATCACGCGATAATTTTTATTATGCGAAGATCATAAAATTCGTAAAGAATTTCTGAGGATCAACAGGTTATATATAGTCATGGATGCGTTGGTTCATAAAGGTGCCAACGAAGCGAGTCAGAAAAATGGGTCATAATTTGGATTTTAATTAATAATTAATAATTAAAAATTAAGTAAATTTGGTCCAAAAAAATTAATCAATCAATTGACCGAAGCCGAGCGACAACGGCGCGATGCTTATCTTCTTCTCAGCCCTTTAACAACTAGAAAGAATGCTTCTTTATTTAAACATAAGAATTTTCCTTTCCACAATCAACGTGGGAGAGATGCTTCATCCAAAAAGCAACAAGGAACAATTCAAAATTTTAATTTCCCTCTATATTTTCCCCTCCATTTCTCATTCATCTAAACACCTTAAAAACCCTATAATACATCGCAGTCAGTTCATCATTATTGCATGGTTGTAGGAGGATATTATGTCAATCCTTTGGAAATGTCTTAATTAAAAGATTTCAAATAAATTTGAAAAAAATATGCAGTCTCAAAAATATGAAGAGGCCACATGCACTCGGGCCTAAATAGGTCCATAACTTCTGGTTCAAATAATATAAGCCAATTATAGAACCATTGGCTCACACTTGAATTAATGCTTATATTGAAGAATTGCACGTTTTCCCCCTTAAATGGGTTGACCTTTAACTTTTACTCTTTAAATGGGCTGATCTTTACTTTTTGCCCTTTAACAAACTAACTTATGCCCAGAGGAAAATAAGTTCTTTAGAGGCATAAGTTATATGTAGCATAATTTGTTGAATTATAATGTGAAAATATAAGTTTATGCCTCGCGAAAAAATTAGTGTATTTGTTACGGAGGCAAAAATTAAAGACCAACACAAAATAGAGGATAAGTGCCAATGACCCTATTATATTTGAAGTTCAATGGTGGGAGGTTGTTCTCTCTGGGCCAGCATCATCAAAGTAAAGTCCGTTCACAGCCATAGCTTCGGTTATCATTTTGTTGCGAAAATTGCTCTTCATAGACTAGTCTTTAATTTTTCCCTTTAAATTGGTGGTCTTTAATTTTTTACGTTACTTTTCATTTAATGAAAATTTATGGATCAAAATATCCTTATTCGTGCATCTACACAACCAGAGATTCGTGTTCGAACCCCAGCTCAGTAAAAAAAAATCGCAAGGTAAAGGTTTCACAAAGTTCTGAGTTCGAACTCCAGCTCAGTCCAAAAATAAATCGCAAGGCAAAGGTTTAGCAGTTCTAAGTTATGCCTTAAGGTATAACTTTTGCCCAAATAGGCATAGTTTACTATAAAATCTTGCCTTGCAAATTTTTTTTTTTTTTAAACTCTGTTGGGTTCAAACCAAGAATCTCAAGATATCTTCGACCATTTATTTTACGCGAAAGACAAAAATTAAAGATTGTCAATTTAAAGGACAAAAATTAAAGAGCACCCCCAAAACAGGGGCAATCGTGCGAATTTCCCTTCAGCTATTTGCACAAGAGAGATACAGTAAAACCTCTATAAATTAATACTCTATAAATTAATAAACTCTCTAAAATAATAAAATCTTCTGGTCCCGACTTGGGCCTTTGTAAAAAATCATCAAATTCGATAAGATAATAAGATAATAATTTTTCGGAAAATCCCTTTATAAATATTAGGTCCCATTAAAACTCTAAATTAATCATTCATAAATATTACAATTATAAATATTATGGTAATTTGCTAAAATATGAATCTATTGTTACTTGATTTTTCTTAAAATTTAAATCTAATTGGATTTCATCCCTAACTTTTTAAATTGCAGCCAAGAGTTCCGGTGTCGAGTTCTCTAGCTGCAACAAAAAATTTTGAAGAGTTGTTGTCGCGCTCAAAGCCTCCTTTCTCGTGGCTGGTTCCAACGATATTGAATCATCTTCAGCTTCATCATTAGTAGGATCTTCAATAATATCAGCAACAATTTCCTCTAAACTTTGAGCCATTGAACATTCATCATTTTCACCCGGATAGTCCAACAATTTGTTGACGTCTATTTCATTGCGATAACCAACATCCTTGACCATATTCTCAAAGCTCATGTAGGCTTTCTTCAAAGTTTGTCTCACTTGAGATTTCTTCATTTGAACGGATTTTGCAGTGCCGAAAGCAATTTGCTATTGACACTTGAGAAACATTGATTGTCCAAGCGGAGACTGCAAAAGTGATGGCATCTAAAACATTAATCTTTTCAGGATTAGGTAGCCCCAACTCATGACCTTCCAGTAGATTTTTGTAGAATCTCCTACGATAGTGCATCTTGAAAGCTCTAATTATTTCTGCATCACATGGTTGAATCTTTGATGTCATGTTAGGTGGCAAAAAAAATAACTCAACATTCCGTAACCCTTCAATATTTTTTGGATGGGCTGAACAATTGTCAACCATCAACAAGATTCTTCTGCCATTCATTTTGTGATCAAACCAGTGAACATATTCATCAAAAAGCACACTAGTCATCCATGCCCTCTTGTTGGCACGATAATGACAATTGATCTTTGCTCGTGTTGATATTTTTGAAGCAACGTGGCTTTGCATATTTTCCAATAATCCATAAAGGAATTTTTTCCGAACCATCCTCGTTGCAACAAATAACAATTGTAAGCCTCTCTTTGTCTTGCTTTCTTCCCTCAAGTTGCTTGGTTGCAAGAGAGTGATCGCTTGTAACTGTAAAAAATGCACTGTTTCATCTAAATTAAAAACATCTTTAATGAGAAATTGGTTTATTTTCTCCCTTATAGCCTCCAGTTTCATTTTCATGTCCTGCATGTCAACCGAACCACTTTCTCCAAAGCGACGGAATGATTTAATATCATGTCTTACCATGAATTTTTCAAGCCAAACTTGAGAAAATTGATGTTCATGAGGGTGTTGAGGATGCAAAAGCTTCATTATATCATTTGCTTTCTCCAAAATAAGCTCTCCGGTCATATTGACTCGATCTTGGTACTGAAAAAACCATTCATTAAGAACCTTCTCCATATCTGGATATTTCACCGATTTGTGTTGCTTAATATCCTCACCCTTCTCAAAGTTGGCTGAAAGGTACTCCGATGATCTCTTGAGAGTGTTTGATATTGTACCTTGACTAACTTTCAAACGATATTTTTCATCAACCCACTCTTGTAAATCTTTTTGAGTGCATGTGGGATGGTCTCTCTTATACTCACATAATGCTTTACGCATTTGATCATTCATGGATGATTTTGCGATGCCTTTTAAATGAGAAGACATGGTTGGGTGTTATGAATTATTTTATTTCCATATTGAGATTTATATAGTATATGTTTCATTCATCATGCATAAATATATTTAATTGGCTATAATAGTTATTTAAGTGCAACGAATTAATGTAAACATGTATACATTATTAAAGTAATTCCAATGAATTGATACATGCGTCCATGAATATAATAGTTAATTGTATACAATGAATTGATATTATACATGAATATATTTAATTAGTTACAAAGAATTGGTTGATGCATGAATATAATCAATGAAACATATATGAATTCATTTATTTTCAATACATGTGTATAAAGTCTCTCTGTTAATTAATAAAATATTAATTTATCAATATATTAATATATCTCTAAATTAATAAAATTTCATGATCCCAAGGTTATTAATTTATAGAGGTTTTACTGTACTTTCCAAACTTAGGGCTTAACATCGCCTTCAGCAAAGAAATTGTGAAAATGAAAGGGAAAGATATAATTTACAATTGAGGCATATAAATCAGTAAATCATGACAGAAAGAGTGGGAAATTGAGAGGAAAAAAGGCTTCGAATCTCAAAAAAATCTTTTTTTTTTCAAGACTCATATAATTTCATGCTATATGTAAGTACTCACAAATATGTAAGTACTCACAGAAAGTGTTCCTGGTATCAAATTGAAAAAATTGGGCTGAAGCTTTGCCAAAAGAAACTTAAATACGAGTACAGGAACACTTTCTGTAATAGGGGAAGGAAAAGAGTGGCTATATCGTCAGCCGTTGCTGATAACTTTTTTCTTTTCTGATAATCCTGAAACTATAAACAACTACTAATTACATATGATAAAATAATTTCTAACAATTAGATAAAGAGGGCATATGAAAATTACTAACTATCATCAGACTTAAATTTACATTGAAGAAGAACTATAACTATAACTACTAACTCCGTTCTTCCACCCTTCCTCCGCCGACGTCCGTCCGTCCTAACATAGCTCCGGGATTCCAATGGCAGCTACATCCTCTACCAGCAACAAATGCATCTGCAATCGGCTTAATTACCAAAGTAACCTCCCCAACAGCCACGCACCACGCAACTGCTAAGAACATCACCAGCACGGCAACACCGTGGATAGGATCTTCCACCGGCCAAATCGGCAACAACACTAAGCAAACAATTTGCACCGGCAACGCAATCATAAAAGAAGTCGCCAGCAAATTCACCCGTACCTGAATTTTCCTGTTAATAACAAAGGATATAACCCTCCAACACGAAAATAAAAAGGCTAACAAGTAAGCAACAGTGAATCCCCCAAACAAAATGCCACTGTACAAAGGGTAAGTACAGAGCACCGTCTTGTTCCCGGATAAATCTATGGAGAGGAACGAACTAGAATGCATATATTTCGGTATATGCTCTTGCAATGGAGAGAAGAACACACAGAGAATCTGAAGCACCAAAAGGGGTAAACAAATGGGCCAGACGACTATAGCGGCCCAAATCCCACTTGGGCTTTGTGTCTTAATGGACACGTTTACTAAGAAAAGAAGGGTGATTAGGAACCCGGGTTCGAATAAGCCCAAGGAGAGAACCACGTGCACTTTACAGAGATTGGATTGTTGATTTAGGGTTAGGGTTGGTAAGAAAGGGAAATTGTATTTCCGGGGGATTAAATGTAGCCGGAAAACTTCGTTGAAAGCCCAAAGAAAAGCGAAGAGTACGAGGAGTAATCGGACGGTCCAGAGAGAGTTGAAGTTTTGGAGATGGGGATATTGACGAGATCTAAGGCGGAGATGGAAGGTGAAGATGAATGAAAGGAGAGAAAGAAGGATAAGACCGGAAATAAAACAAATTGTAACGAAGTCAAATGTGCCGTCTGCAATAGGAGCAGAGGGAAAACGGAAAGTTGAATTTGAGGACAGATCTGTTAACGGAAATGTGGAATTGAAATCGGAAGGGAAATTTGCCGTCGATGAGAATATTGAAGAAGCTGATGTTAATGGAAAGGATGCGAAAGATGTTTCGGAGCCATTAGCAACAGAGAAAGGAGACTTTCTCATAGATATAGTTGTGGTGGTTGGTGGTGGATGATTAGCCGGCCACCTCGCCGGTGACGGTGGTGATGCGACGGTGATTTGTTATTGTTTGTGATTAGTTGTTGGAATTGCATAGTTGTTTTGGGATAAACAGGCAAATTGCAGAGCTACAAAAGATTTGAGTTTGAAGGAGAGATGGATATTTTTGGTTAGTGGATTTTGAGGAATTTCTCCTAATAGTCCGTTATCCTACGGTTGCCATTTGTATTCTAAAAATAAAAATAAAAATACAAAGTACAAACGAAAATCCACTGGCTACAACTTATTACCAGATCTGTCCATCGGGTCAGACGCCCGACCCGGTCCGACCCGAAAAAATCAGGATCAGGTTCAGCTTATATCTGATCCGTGAGCCACCTGATTCGAAAAACAGGGATCCGTTCATATGTAGGGTCGGGCCAGAGTAAAAAAATTTACCCGTTCGACCTGGCCCAATCAGTGACCCAACCCCGACCTGCCTGACTTAACCCTTCACTATATAAGTGAAGGGTCCTCTTCAATTCTTCAATCCGCTTCAATCCTTAGCAACCAATTCGACGCCTCCTCTCCACTTCAATCTGGCGCACCATAGGTAAGTTTTCATTCCTTCTTAGCAACCATGTCACTGCAATAGCTTCTTCTACGCCATCTTTCTCCCTTTTTTTCCTTTTTTCTACAATGCAAAGCCTGATTTCTGCATGTGGGTTCTGCATCTGGTTTCTGCATGTGGGCTTCAATTAAAAAGAACACTAGATTTCCATCTCTGATTCGCAAATTAGGCTTTCAATTAAAAAGAAAATATTGAGTAATGCCACACACACACTAGATTTTCAGTAGGCTTTCAATTAAGTAATGCCACACACACACTAGATTCCCTTCTTAAAGCTATTGCAATAATTGTAATTGTAAAAGTTATATCACCTCCCCTCTTAAGTAATTGTAATAAAAAAAATTGTGAAATATGATTGGTGTACGTTGTATTAGAATCTTTGCGATACATATTTGCAGCATTTGCCAAAGCTTCGTAAATAAATGTCACACACACACTAGATTTCAACCAGGTCACTGTAGGCTTTCAATTAAAAAGAACACTAAATTTTCAGTTAGAGGTCTCGGATGGTTTGTTGGTTATGGAAGAGGAAGAAAATATTGAGTAATGCCACACACACACACACAAACAGTGCAAAAGAACACACAACAACATCATATTAGGGATCTATGTATTATCTGAGAAATAATTTAGATTTTTGTCGCTATATTTTAACTTTTATTTTTTTTTATTTGATAGAATTCAATTATAATATGGAAAGGGCTAGCAAAAACAGCAATGCCAATTCTACAGGTACCTCTAATGCATATGTAGCAAAAGAAATCCATGATGGTTTTATTGAATATAATCAAGTTTTAAAGAAGCAAAAACAATCTGGTGTTTGGACTGAATTTGAGAAAATTATTGGGGCTAACTCGGAGATGACTAAAGATAGATGCACTCATTGTAAGTGTGAGTTGACTGCTAATAATAAGCATGGAACTTCGCATTTGAAACGTCATTTAGAAAGATGTCCTCATAAGATGCATCAAGATATTAAACAATACATGTTGTCTGCTGAAACTAATGTTGATGGTTCCACTATTTTAAATAAAGTTAAGTATGATGATTCTGAGAGTAGAAGAGCTATCATGTTTTACTTGATTGAAGAAATGCGTCCATTTATTACAGTACAAAAGAGAGGATTTAGGAGAATGGCTAGAAGGTTAAACCCGTAATTTAAATTTTTTTAGTAGACAAACAACCACGAGAGAGTTATTTGTCATGTTTGTGAATGAGAGGGGTAATTTGAAAGAGTTTATTGCTAAGGCTCCTGAAAAGGTATGTTTGAAAACTAATAATTGAAAATGCAAATATACTAGGGAAGAATATATATGTGTGACTGCCCACTTTGTGGAATCTAATTGGTGTTTGCAAAAAAGAATCATAAGATTTAGGTCATTGGTTCCTCCGTATGATTCTACTTGTATTTCTGATGAGTTAACTTGTTTTTGGGTCAATGGAACTTGGAGCACAAAGTTCTTACAATCACAACCGATAATGCTACATATAATTTTTCGATGATGAGATTGATTAAAATTCACATTCTTTCTAAGTATTTTCTTAGGTCAATGAAATTTGGTATAAGTCTTCAGCTCGATATCCAATTCTCACAGTAATGCCTCGTGGTCTCTTAACAATTCTTGTCTCAACTGTAGCATCTGAATCTGCTTTTAGCATTGGTGGAAAAATAATATCAGCTACTAGAAGTTCTTTGAAACTAAAAATTGTGCAAACTTTGGTTTGCCTTCGTGATTGGGTTCTTGCATAAGGTATATTGTATACACACATATATATATATATATATATATATTTGTATTTTTAATATAATTTATATTATTTTTCCTTTATTAATATTTATTTTTTACTTATATAGGTGAAGGGACAAACAAAGAAGAATCTAGTGACGATGATGATGCTTATGATGAATTATCGTGATGTTGGTTTGTAATTTTATCGTGGAATCTGCTTTAGTTCTTTTTGGTGTTAATTTTAATGTTTCGTGCTTCTGTTTGTTGTAATTTTTAATTGGTGACAAATTATATCGGATAACGGATTGGGTAGAATTGTAGTGTTTGCTTGATGTTTTATTTTATTTTGTAGAGCGGGTCAAGGCCGACACGTAACCCGTAGCCAGGGTTTGAAAATAAAAAAAATAAAATAGGGTCGGGCCAGGGTCGAAGCAGAAAAAAAAATCACCTGACTCAGCCCTGACCCGAGTCATGAACAGGTCTACTTATTACTGATAGAAATAGTAAGTCGAGAAAGCCATGCAATGTCTCATTTATCCTTCCATTTGTGAAATATGATATGATAAATGACATGTTATAGTAATAAATAATAAAATTAAATTGTTTTTTTTACATTATTTTGCTAAAATTGAAGAGGGAGTGGATATTTATGAATTATGAGTCACTTTCGTTACTTGGGTTCTTGTCTACGTTTGCCAGCTGGTCCTAACTCCTAAGTGGAGTAGTTAAGGTATCGTAGTCTGAGCTGGAACAAATATAAAGGTTATAGTATTAAAAAAGTAGTAGCGTGCTATGAAAAGCTTGAATCATTTTCCGTAAAAAGACAATCAATAATTTACACATAATGCTTGTCAAGATTTGCTAATGGATTCCATTAATCATCAAGTCTCACATAAGGTATCATTGGATGTGGCCAAAAAAAATTTAAAAAATATATTGTGGTCAAATGGCCAAGTTTTAGATCAACATTCTTAACAACTGTCCTTGCAAAATTAAAGACCAAGCTCCATTTTACTAGTGACGATTGGAATAATTCTTTATATTTTATGTTTTTGTGTTTAATGTATTCGAAATTTTCTTTCTGATACATATAGAAAACAAAGTTGTCTAGGAAATCTCAAGGTATTGAAACGATTTTAGATCAAAATGGGAATAATGTACATATTGTTACTGTTACAAAACGGAATTTTCTAGGCTATTAGAGATATGCAGATGCCGACAATATAAAAGACGCAGCATGCAAGTCATCTCCTTATCTGTAAAATTCAATTAAAACAGGGTACGTGCAATATAAATAAAATAATTAAATAGATCCAACTACTTCCCGCGAAGGAAGTGCCCAATAAAAGAATAAAAAGGACGTCGAATCTTAAGGATATTTAGCAGTTCAAAGTGTTTTCCTCATTAACAGTACGATTAGTTAAACTTTTAAAATTTGTTTAATAAATGATTTATTAATTAATAACAAAATGCCTAAAAATTTAATCAAAATAATAGTTAAACAAAAGTAATGATATTAAACGTCTTAATTAGCTAGCTAATTCTTGCATGATTAAAATATATAAAAAAAACAAGCGGGTCGTGTGTCTCAAGATCGATGGAGTAAGAAAAGTAGAGCTTAAGAGACAAATATATGAACTAAATTGAGGAATAATTTAGTAAATTAACTTCTTATAGGGTATTGTTGTCATATAAAAGTTATTCCTCCACAACGGATAAGTACTACTTTTCCAGGTACTTGACTATACTATAACTATAGAAAATAACTATTTTTTTTAAAACCATAAACGCTTCTAATTTTCTACAACATGGTCAAACATGTTATAAGACGTACAAAATGGCTGAGAATAGGTCGCAGATAAAAGGAAAAAGCATACACTTTTTAATTGGAAAAATCTATCTCTCACTCTAATTAAGTTCTCAATTCATTTCATTCCAGGTTTTAAGTTCTGTCGCTAAAGGTTCATGTGCCATTGCTGATGATCCTAAAATAAAATTCCAGACGTAGTACAAAGATAAAATTATAAAGAAACTGTAGAAGAGACATGATATGCAAATAGTTGCTCGCTGATAGATAGCCTTGTCGTTTATACGAGTACTTAATGGTTCATTTATATACATTAATTACTTATAATTAAACAGATCGTTAGTTGCATAGAAATAGCAGTTTTTGAAGTTTTAAATTCGCTTTATTAGAAGGAAAGTATACCATTTAAAGCAAAAATGAAATCTCAATTACCACTTACAATAACATATTCAGTGTAATATCACAATGTGAGGTCTGAGGAGGGTACCCTACTTTGCTAGAAAGAGCCTCGACTCGAGAAAATATGACAAAAATTTTGAAGAATATAAAATAAAGTAAAATAAATAGATCATGATAAAAAATTTAAATTACCATGGAATGAAATTCAGATTATAGCAGTACTTCAGTCATTCCTAGCTAGATTAGCTAATACTAAAATAGAAGTAGCATTATTGTCGTCATGCATACATCTCATCAAAGGACGCAGCCATACTGCAAATAGTACACAGAGAGAAACAAGTGAGTAAAACTCAGTTACTGCCTTCACGTTCAGCTTCAATTTTGCCTCAATTGAGTTGTCAAGTTCACTTCCAGTACACTCACATTTCTCTGTCCCCATCTTAACGCCTTTCCCAAGCTCTCAATTCCAACTCAGGTACTATACAATTGATTTGATCATGCAAAAGACTACAGTAGTAAATAAGACAGATTTTTCATTTACTTTGTGTCCCAAAATAAGTGTCGTCTTAGCAAAAAAATTATTCCAAAATAATAAGTGTCATCTTAGGAATTAAGACAAAAATTGACAAGTATTTTCAATAATGGCCTCATCATTAAAGAAGTAGTCCTCTTTAATATTGCTCAATTCTAAAAAAAAAATTGAGTGATAAATAAGTGTAGTTTGATAAATTACACACTATATTTGTTGATTTCTTAACAGTTATTTTTTCACTCGGGAGTTCTTATAGGTAGAAAAAAATCTGTAGATACTTTGAATAGACTAGAGCGAGCGTATTTGCCAAAGCAATTCTTGTGTCAGCATTAACCCACCTTGTAAGGGGTACGGAAATCGTCAAACTTCAGGTTATATGCAAGACATACCTACTGATCTGATGTTATCTCGGATCTCAAGGAGGGAGAAAAGATGACAAATAAATGAAGTGTGTTACAAGATATAAACAAGTTACTACTCCAATAATAAAACTGACCTTTCTCTAATAAATTACTTCCTCCGTTCCAATTTATTATAAAGACGTTAGACTGAACACAAAGTTCAAGAAAATAAAATACTCTCTTCATCACATATTAATTGTCAATGTTATAAAAAATACTTATTCCAAAATATTATTATTTTACAAAAATTAATACAGTACACTTATTATTTATGATTTCTTAAGAAGCGCCGTAGAAAAAAGAAATGTGACAACTAATTATGGAATGAATGAGTACTTTTGAAACTTGTGGCTTAAAATAAGCATGAAATTTTTAAGTGATTGAAATTTCACAAAGATAAAATGGGAAGCTCAAAATCAAATTGTGACTGCGAATTGAAAGGTAAAAAAGGAAGTTCCCCATGTGGTGATTCTTTAGCTATAATAAGATGAAAGTGTCATTTTGTCGAGGTTTGAATATTCTAGTAAGCTTAAATATAAAAACATGTTATTCTTTTTGAGATAGACTAAAAATGAATGAGTGTTGCATAAGGTGGGACTGAGGGAGTATGTTTCTTACATTATATGATCACACAACTTAAAATAGTATTAGAGCATGTGGAAATTTTGAGTAGAGTCTCAAGCCACCCGCGCACTATTAAAAAGAACATATTTTAACTCATAAAAATAATAATCAATATTTTTATGTGAGGAGGCATGTCAAAAATATAACTTTAAGTAAATAAAATTTAGAACTTCACAATTAAGACAACGATTATAAAAATAGAATTCTCTTTTTTTCATAGTGAAAACAAGCATTGCTTACCAACAAAAATAGACTGGCTTTGCGTAGAAAGAGATACTCCCTCCCTCCCAATCATGATGTAATTTAACTAGACATGAAGTTTAAGAAATAAAATAAGATTTTTTAATTTTGCGGTCTAAAATAAGTCAAAGATATTTGTGTGCTTATATATCATCTCGTTAAGCGTAAAATATAAAGTCTAAAGTTAAATTATTGTCAAATAAAAAAATATGTAATTTTTTTTTAAACTGATTAAAAAAGTGTATCATATAAATTAGAAGGGATGGATACGAAAAAGCTGCACATAGTAGTTTATCAAAAATGAAAAGCTACGATGTCAGATAAACTATTCTCATAAACTCTTAAAGAAAGAACTAAGGTGCAGAATCCATACTGCAGAATGTAATGTTCCATAAAATCTCCATAGCACGATGCCCTCCACTATAGTTCACCCGATTTTAATACATATGTCCGAGCATGTGCATACCAAAAGGCATATTACAGCTCAGAGAAACCTTGTTAGCTAGTGTTAGTAACGGCGGAAATAGGATTTTTATTAAGGGTGCAAAATATGAAAAATAAATATATTAAGAAATTAAAGAAATTCAGCACATAATATGTATATATTTCTAAAAAATTACTTACCTACACAGTGCAATTTTCCAACGTTGACACCCCTCAGATATATATAGCTCCGCCACCGAGTCCTGGTAGCATCACTAACACACATGTAATAGTAATTGTTATGAAATGTAGATGACACATATATTATTACATTGTTTCTTCCAGTTCCATTAATTCTTTTTCACCATAAGAAAGGAAAACTTTTTCAGTACGTACCTTTCTTGCACATCACAAAATAAATTAAAAGATCAGACAATGGAGAGTTACTGTCCAGAAAAGTTCAACTTGATTCTCATCTCCAGTTGCCTTGTATTCTTTCTGCCCCATTTATGTGGCACCTTTTGAATTTTTAAATTTAAATAAGTAGTTTATGTTGGGTATTTTTGCTCTATGATACTTTATAAAGCAGTACGGGAAGTATATAACTATTACAAGTATTCGAAAGGATAAACAAAGATTCAATAATTCAACTAGTAATCTGAAAATTACAATATAATCACAAAACTGAAATTACAATTTTGTTGAAGACGGAAAAATGGAAACGGTTTCTTGAGTCAGTGTGGCACTGTCCTTAAGACAATATTGCCGTATGTATCCTTTATACGTCTGGACAATTTGTCTCCCAAGATAAAGCGAATGGAACACTTGAGCAAAGGAAACTCAAGAGCTACAGTGAAGAATATTGAGTAACGAAATGATGCCTTGGAAGTTGTAGGAAGAAGAAAAGTTTCGCTTGTGTAAGCTTCAATTTCGTATATTATATGTGTGTTCTTAGTGCTCAACAATGGTGTAAGGGGTGTTTATATAGGTGATGGATGGGCTGAAAATCGCCTCCATAATAGCCAAATAATGGCCATTATGGAGGTAGTAAAGTCACCAACATAAATGGTGAAAGACCAACGGATTTGGCCATTATAGGAGGAGTAATTGACCAAAATAAATGGTGAATTGAGAGCTTGGCGTTTGACTTTGATCGCCCAAATTTCAAAGCACTCGCTCCGAATCACATATCCGGGAACTTCGGGATCAAACTGTACTCAAAAAGTTCTCTGGCCCAAAAAGATAATATCGAAGGCCCACGGCCGTGGGGGCCCGAGAACCCGAACCTGACCGGACGGGCGGCGGCGGCGTGTGGTCTTTTCTTGAACCAAAGCACATCTAGGTCCTCCTCCTTTAAACACATGGGATACCCTTGGGGTCCCAAACCCCAAACCAATTTAGTCTTATATACACAACAATTCTTTCTTCCTCTACCGATGAGGGAGAATTGAACACAATACCACACTTTCCATGCTTCAAACACCTTACTTCGTGGACCAATATCTCTTTCATTTCTCAATGAAATTTGACGATTTTTGGCCCTACGGTTATCTACGTACTTAGTAGATCATGCATGTGTGAAGAACCGGATTCTCCAACATACGTAACACTAGTGTTTAAGCCGTTAAAGTTGGTCGGTCGCAACTCCCGCCAAAGGCAAATTTCCAACAGTTTATTCTTGAACATGATTTTTTCATATATATTTTGAATTGTCAAATCTTGTGACTTATAATACTCCCTCCGTCCCATTTTATATGACTGTGCTTGGCACAAAATTTAAGAAATAAAGGATGATTTTTGAAACTTGTGATCTAAAACAACTCATAGAAATTTATGTGGCTAGAAATCATTTCGGTATAAAGGTAAATTTAACATTGAATTATTACAAAATGTAGAAAGTAGTCATTCTTTTTTAAAACTGACTAAAAAGGAAAGGATGAAATAAATTGAGACGGAGTGAGTACTTTTTACATAGTTTTAAATATATAAATTTTATATAAAAAAAAACTTAATGATTGTTTGTCCGAATACCTTGGTAAAAATTAACATATTATACTCTCAAAATACGAACTACATAAATTGAGACAAAAGAAGTATATGAACTTTCTATTTCGCTGTTCTCTATCTTTTCTGGGTACATAAGAGGATTTAAAACTTTATGTACAGAAACCTTAATAAAAAGGAACTACTTTCATCGGATCAAAGAGAGTGTTTACTTAGCTATTTGTACACATCTTAAAAAATATATTAACTTTTAGATAAAAATAATTTTTTGACTAAAATGCTCCTAAATAAATAGGTATCGAGATTTAGTCATCTGACACTTAATAAGGGAAAATTTGAAAAAATAAAATTAATTTTTCTTAATTTGATAAGTAAATATTCTTTTTAACTCAAAAAATAAAAGTTAAATGAACAATTTTTTTAATTTCGGGGGAGTAATATGGAAAAAAATAAAGTTGTAGATGAGAAGGTGCTTGCCATCATATTTTTAGGGCCTTTATTAATCAGGCTCAATGATGAAACCTAGTACAACTACAAACCTCAAGTGAGACACAGAGAAACAAATAACACGGCCATGATAACTAGGGTTGAAATTTAACACCTGAAACAAAAAAGAAAAGCAGAGACAGTAATAATTAAATCACAGCTATTCTGCCCAAAATTACAGAAAAATTAGCCTAAAAGGGGTATTGCAGGGGTCAAAAAATCATTATTGTTCCAACATTTCCTGTCGGTAAAACCCTGATTTTGCATGCAAATTAAAGGGCCAAAACAGAAACTCAATATACCCAAAGTCCAAATACACGTGCACTTTATCCCTCAGTGAATCAAATTTATACAAATTCAAATTAATCGGTAAATCTTAAATATCGAATGCCTAGAAGAAAATAAAATCCCAAAATACAGTGATAAATACTAGAAAACCTAATCAGTATAGATTAAAAGAAATCCCACCTGCGAATACCGACAGAGACGCAATATGGAGCTGCAATTTTTGTTTCCAAATTGGGGGGAATGAAGCCTGGTCCCAAGACACTATCTCATGATCATATATACTCCAAATATAAAATTTAAATTGAATGGGTTCGATCTATAATATTGAACCCATTATACTTCTAAATGATCGAGATAATGACTTCGAGCCAGACAACATTCCCCGCAAAGCTGGAAGCTACTCCTTCATCTTGATTCAGCTAATTAATTCCCTGAATATCAGCCTCTTATTGAGGGGAAGATGAGTTCTTAGTTCTAAATATGTTTAGTGGAGTACATGTAAACAACATGATTACATATGATTTGATTCTGATGGTGCTTTTGAATGCTTTTGTGGTGGGGGTGTACATTAATAGGGGGTGGGTGAAAGGGCAGGGGAAAGGTGTAGATAGTAGGACAGAGTACATAGGGGCCTGTTAATCCGTTGGCTTGGATCGGGTTTAGCACATTTCAGATTATAATTTCAATTTTTGAATTTCGTAACATTAATCCGAATCCGATCCAAATACGTTCGGATTGGATTGGATTTTTTAAGTTTGATTTCGGATAAATGGTTTGAATAATTTAAATTTTCGGTTTACCTTATAAGTTGAATTGCTTCTTCTTCTCCTTATTACAAAATGAACAATCAAATAAAATATTTATACCAAATTGTTTTAATAGATAGTTTCTCTTGCTATCACAATCATATAAATAAAGTACGCATACAAGCTATGAAATCATTACCAGGATGCAAAAGAAGCACTGATCTTATGAATTAACAAGTCCAATTTAGTAAAATCATTTCATATATAGAATATATACTGACAATGAAAATAAAAAAGAAATATAAAAAGTAGTCATCTTTTAAATTAATAAATCCAAACATATTAAACTTAATATTTTTTTGAATATAAGAGTTGATATGTAATGAATAGGATATATTTGACTTATTAGATTGAACATAAGATAATATACTAATATATTAGTGGATAGTGGGATAGCCTAAACATAAGGTATAAGAAATTTGGTTTTCGAATATCCAAAAATCTGAAGTCTAAATCCAAATCTGATACAAAATCTAAAAAAATTAAAAATTAAATCCGAAACCAAATCTAAAATCTGAAATTTTAAATATAAGTATCAAATATTCGAATTTCGGATTTATTCAAACTATGGTGGGCTTCTATGTTTTCTACGCTGGAGTATTTATCTTGTCCCTGTTTACAAAACACGACACTTTAACGTACTTTCTATCACTTTATTAAAATACTATTGCTAAGTAATCAATAATTCAATACTAGTTAAGTCATTATGACCATCCACTATACTTGACCACCTGTTATTCCAGCCGTGTGAATGAAAAAAATTGCAAAGTAGAAAGTTTTTCCTGTAAATTTGAATTAGTCGAATTAGTGAATACATATGAATGATTAAACTAAAAAAACTAGCAAACGGGTGGGGTAAAAAATTGATAAAACGCAGGGAAAAGAATAACTAGGCAGATTATTTGAAAATTTTAAACAAACTTTTGCTTTCTCATAAGTTTTCAACTTAGACTTATACGCGTATAAATTGTAAAGATTTTTTACATTATTATTATAGTTTAAGTTGATATATATAATTATCTTACCAATTGACCTGAATGCGTAAAGGCATTTTAAGTCCATATAACTGAAACTCTTTCAAATTTGATGAGCAATGTGGGTTCTTTTTTGCTTATTTAAAAATTTTGCTTTCAGTCAGCGTCTTGTGAACAGAGTATTCCTTACGTTGAACACCTTACAACATGATTTCTTAACATTGTATTATGCAGATTACAGTGTTGTATATTCTCGCTAGTTGCTAATTTCTAGACTTACATCTTTACAAGTGAATTAGGTAAAAAAAATTATGACCATAAAAGTAAAGCACAAAAGATAGGAAAGTTTCTCACTAACCAAAGCCTTAGAAAGAGAAAAAACTTCTTGCTTTGTAGCTTTTGAAGACTATGATTGAGTCAAGATTCTTGGCATTCATACGAAGGCCAACATTTAATTGAATTGGAGATGAAAATGCATAAATTCACTGCAAAAGGTGTGGTGAAATAATTGAGTTTTATCCTTTCTTAATAAGAGCTTGTTGAAAATTTACTAAATGTGGAAATAATTATATCCCATTAATTTATGACTCGAACAATTGGGTCCGCACGTCGGAAACGTCGTTTCCACACACGTGCACACGTAGTGCCAAGTATCGCAAATTTCATTAGTGAAAGAGATATTGGTACATATGTAATACGTTTGAGACATAGAATTATGGACGGTTATTGGCCAAATGACAAAGTATTCCACGTTGGTAAATGAAGGAAGAAGTGGACAAAGTGTAAAATGAAATGAGTCGGAAATCGCAGCGGCGCAAATTGGTTGGCCAGTTACTGGAGCCGCGACGCTAATTCACAGCGCCGCAGCGCTTCGGAGGCAGAAAGCTGTGACGGAAAATTGGAAAAATCTGACCTTTGGGCTAGTTTTGGAGCATTGATTCTCCATTACTTGTCACATGAATTCACCCATTATTTGGCTGAATGTAACCCCTCAATCAAGTGCAATTACATGGCTATTGAAGGCAATTAGTTGGCTAGTTGAGGGGTCTTCTACTTACACTATAAATTGAGGCCTTTGGCTCAATTGAACTACACTCAACACTTAGAAAATACTCCAGAATTTTCGGAGTTCATATTCTTACTCTCTAGCAAAGTTACTATACTCAAAGTTCTTCAAGAATAACACTTGAGTTTCCTTTGCTCATTTGTTAAGTTGCTGTTGTATCTTGGGAGACTATTGCCCAACACCGTAAAAGGATATATACGGGGAAATCTTGTCTTAAAAACAGAGTGTCATCACTCGACTCAACAAATCACACAAGCAGTTTGTTAAGGTTTTGATTTTCAGTTTTATTGTAATAGTTTGTTTATCATTTCTACCATTGTAATAGTTACTTATTTTCCGTTCCCTACAATAATTGTATCCCAATAATTTTAAGACAATATTTGTTGTAAGTAAGTTAGAAAGATGACTGCATAAATCAAACTGCTTCTAATTCTGCTGATGCTGCTCAAGGCAATCCCTCTGCCTTCCCCACTGCTCAAGGCACTCCTAATGCCTTTCCGATTGCTCAAGGCTCATCTAACGTCTATACTGCCGCTCAAAGGAATGTTGTCGTTCCTCCACCCGTTAGATTTCACCAAGAACGCCCTGAAAAAGTTCATGGGGTCAAACTTCAAGAGATAGCAATAAAAATGTTATTTTATCTGACTGTTATGGGAATGACACGTTTCCTAACAGAAGATCCTCCACAAGCTGCAGATGAAATGGATCCTTCGCCTTCTGAAACGGGTGAAGGTGGCCTAAATATCCATGTCATTAATGGTATGAAGATGGTTCTTGATGCATGGAGTCATAGTGATTTCATGTGTAAGAATTACATATTGAACTACTTGTCAGACCCTCTCTACACGGTGTATTGCACCGTTGGCACTACCAAAGAGTTGTGGGAGAAGTTGTAAAAGAAGTACAATGCACAAGATGCACGTACTAAGAAATTCATCATTGGAAAATTTCTGAAATTTCAAATGGTGGATATTAAAACAGTGATGTCCCAAGTCCAGGAATTCCAAATGATTCTACATCACCTGGATTTGGAAGAAATAAAACCAAATGAGCAGTTTTTGGTTGTATCACTGATTGAAAAGTTATCTCCTTCATGGAATGAGTTTATGAGTTTCTTAAGACAAAGGAGATGACATTTGAAGAACTTATTATCAAACTCCCAATTCAGGAAGATAATAAGAAGGCCTTGCCTAGGGGTAAACAACTCGCTGAGGCAAAGGCAAATCTGGCTGAGGCCAAAAGGAACGCAAGCAAGAAGCACAAGTTCCAGAAAGACGGCAAGACCCAAGCAGCAGAGAAGTTTTAAGGAAACTGTCACCACTGTGGGAAATCTGGTCACATAATCAAGGACTGCCGTAAGCTCAAGACTGAGCAACAAGAGAAGGCCAAGGCACATGTTAACGTCGTCAAAGACAAGTTTCTAGACGACATGATTGAGGAGTTCTCATCGGTGGTGCTAGAAGCAAACCTTGATGAGAATCCCATGCAGTGGTGGATGGACACAGGTGCTACAATACACATTTGTTCCAATAGAGATGCCTTCTTCACTTATACACCAGCTACAAACAAGAAGCTATTCATAGGCAACAACGCTTCCTCTGACGTGTTGGGGGTAGGAAAAGTAGTCCTGAAGATGACTTCTGGAAAGGAGCTCACTCTGAAGGAAGTGATGCATGTTCCTGAGATTAGAAGAAATTTAATTTCAGGTCCTTTATTGGTTAATGCTGGTTTTAGGCTAGTGTTTAAGTCCAATAAATTTGTAGTCACTAAGAATGAAACGTTTGTGGGAATAGAATTCGTCTGTGAAGGCCTCTTCAAAGTGAACACCATGTCTGTATTACGCAAGAGCAATAATATTGAAGTCTCTTCTTCTTACTTGCTTGAGTCATCTAATTTATGGAATCATAGATTATGACATGTCAACTACAAGTCCATCCAAAGGTTGGTAAAGTTGGAGTTGTTGCCGTCTATCGACGTAAACCCTCAACATAAGTGTGAGGTGTGCGTAGAGGCAAAACTCACAAAGCTTCCTTTTCGATCCGTCGAAAGGAATACCGCTCCTCTAGAACTTATTCACACATATATATGTGATTTGAATTTTGCACAAACTAGAGGGGGGAACAAGTAATTTGTGACATTCATTGATGATAGCACAAGGTATTGTTACCTTTACTTGTTGAAAAGTAAAGATGAAGCCTTTGAAGCGTTCCGACGTTACAAAGCAGAAGTTGAGAACCAACTAAGCATGCGGATTAAATCCATTCGTAGCGATAGAGAGGGAGAATATGTAGCGTCGTTTGAGGAATATTGTGCTCAATCAGGCATTGTTCATCAAACGACGACTCCATACTCACCTCAATCGAACGGTGTGGCAAAACGTAAGAACCGCACATTGAAGGAAATGATGAATGCCTTGCTCATCAATTCCAGTCTTCCCCAAAACATGTGGGGAGAAGTTGTCCTTACCACTAATATGATTCTTAACAGAGTCCCGCATAAGGGTAAGGACAAAACTCCATATGAATCATGAAAGGGAAAGAAACCCACCTATAAATATTTAAAGGTGTGGGGTTGTCTGGCAAAGGTTGAAGTACCCAAGCCAAAGCAGGTCAAGATTGGGCCTAAGACTGTAGATTGCATATTCATCGGATATGCAAATAACAGTAGTGCTTATCGTTTATTAGTGCATAAGTCAGATATTCCAGATATCCACGGGGGTATAATCATGGAATCAAAGAATGCTCAAATCTTTGAAGGTACCTTTCCTAGAAAGGAAAAGACATAACCTCTCACAAACAAAGTTATGAACAAAGCTCTCAGGAATCGGGAGTCGTTGACGGTCCGGATCTAGATGGTTCAGATCTAGTAGATCTCGATGTGGCTGAATATCCGGAATCTAGTGTTCCAAATTCTCAGAACTTGGAGACTCCAGAGACGGAACTAAGGCGAAGTAAAAGGGCCATGAAGGATAAATCCTTCGGTCCTGACATTGTAGCTTATATGGTTGATGATGAATCAAGGACAATTGCTGAAGCATTGTCAACTCTAGAAGCACCGCTATGGAAAGAAGCTATTGAGAGTGAAATAGGCTCCATTCTGCATAATCATACTTGGGAGTTGATTGATCTTCCTCCGGAAAATAAACCGTTGGATTGTAAATGGATACTCAAACGGAAGTATAACGCAGATGGGTCTATAGATAAGTACAAGGCCAAGTTGGTAGTTGTAGCGCCCTATTTTGACCTTGCTCGGGTCAAAGCGGAGCACGGACGTATGGGTGATTCCTGGGTAAAATGATTGAGGAGTCGCCACCTAATTATCTTTTACGGTGAATTAGGACACCTACATATTAAACTAAGTGCTGCAATGTAAACTCCAATTTTAAGGTCTACGAAACTAGCGAGATTCTAGGTAAGGGTTCTTTATTATCCTAAAGGGAAGGGGTTAGGCATCCTTTAAGATCCGCTAACTTGCGGTTATCCAGTCAAACTCAGGTTAATTATTGCTAAAAAAATGCATGTTTTACAAGTATAATAGATTAAAAGATGTTTTGCAAATAATTGGTAAATGATGCTTTTTATACAAGTACGTATTCAGATGACATAAAAAAAAAAGATACATGTAAAGTTTTGAAAAATATGCATTTTGTGACAATAAATTATTTATACTATCAAAGAAGTAAAATTTTGGGAATCATTGAATTGTAAATTGACAAAAGATAAACTTATTCGGAATGATTAATAAAGCGAATAAAAGATGACAAAAGTTGTTTTGAAAATCTTGAATACGCGTGACGAGCCTAAAATAAATAAACTAGCGAGGGATTTCTAAGTTTGAAACTAACCTATGAATTAATCCTAAGTTTGCCTATTCTAAGCATTTCAATAGTTACACAAGTGCGATAAATAAATTTACAATACAAAGCGGGATAAAAGCTGAATTAAAGAAAGAAATAAAATAAATAAACTCCGAGGAATAATTCATCGTTATTTACTTTAATCCCTGCAAGCTGTCAAAAACAAACGGTTAGAAACAGTTAAATGCAAATAACTCCATATCCGCATTCAAAACAGTGAATGTTTTGATTACGGAGGGCTCAGACTTAAATTTTGAAAAGAACATTCCAATCACGCCGTGGCTGCAAACATATGACTTATGTGGTTATTTTGATTGCCTCGCCTACTAAACGTGTTGGTCTCTCGGGTGAAATAGAAAAGATCACTATAATCACGTCGTGGCTGCGAATATATAACTTGTTGGTTATTTTAGTCACCTCGCCTACTAAACGTGTTGATCTTGGAAAAAGGTTTAAGCCTCATCATTGCCCCGAAGTTATATTTTATATAGAAAAATACATATTTGGCAATTGAATAATAAAAGAAGCAAATTTTTTATGAAAAATCTTTCAAGGTTGCAAATATGATAGAATGCAAACCTTATTTTTTAGGATTAAAGAAAATGAATAATAGATAGCCAAATTATTTTTGAAAGATATTAAAGCATGCATAACGAACCTAAAAATAGAACAAAATAACTAGAGGCTAAGATTGCAACACACAAGACAGTCCTAAACAAATAAAGCTAGCGGTTGGTTTCCAATTTCAAACGATCCTAAGAAATAAACTAACGGCAGTTAGACTATCCTATTCATTCATCTATTCGCGGCCTAATTATTCTAAGCATTCTAACAATCACACAAGCATTAAAATAATTATTACATGCCCAAGAATAGAAATAGCGAAATTAAAGAATAATAATAAAAGAGAAAACTAGGGAGGATGATGATGTCATCCCGCCCTATTTGTGTAGAAATTCCGAGGCCGGAGAATACAAGGAATGTGAATGCGGTTCTTCATTTTGGACGAAGTCATGATGAGTCTCATAATGAGACTCTTCGTTACTCCCGATGCATTTCATGTAAAGAAAAGAAAAGGATTAGTAGACGGAACGAAAATATAAACACATGTATATTCCTAACATATATATACACGAAATATACAACATTAAATACACATAGGAATGAATACTCATGACCATATATTTTACATATCCTCAAGACATTATTTTTTCAGATTTGGCATACTAAAGTAGCCGAAGAAAGAATGTATGCTAACACAACCGGCTCTAAATTTAAACAAGAATAAAAGAGGCAAGGAAGACCAATGTATAAATTATGTAAACATACATGATAAATTCCATTGAACTCATCTTAATCTTAAAGAAACATGACATTCATAAACTTAAACCAAACGCACATACTATTATATTAAAAGTAGATAACATACTCCTTTTAAAATTGCACATATTAATCTAGAATATAACATGTAAATATCGTCATTTTAATCAATTAAAGTATGCTCGTTTTTGATTTATTAGGCAGCCACCAAACTAACAACTTACACAACATACAATAATTTGAATATCAACAATCCGCTAGGTGTCCTAAGAGTGTTTAAATCAAGCCATAGCTCTTCCAAACACATATTAATCTTACATTATCCGTATTGCATTTAACAATGAACCCAAGATACCTTACTAAAGCTAATGACAATAATTAGTTAACCAAAAAATCGAGGCAATATCATCTATCACGTATCAACTCCAAATCAGAAATGTCCCAACAACATAAATACAATTATATAAGCAAAATCGTCTCATTATCATATTAATTAATCAAGACTACATTACTTAGCAAAATATCATACTAAATCAAGCATAAACAACACAATCAAATAAGCTTTAAGAAATATAGAAGAATTGGAACGAGTCTAACCTTTTCCGGTGTGAGCAGGCGTGTTTTGAATCGTCGAATCCGCTCGGAAATGTTAGAATTCTCGATTTTGTTGTAGATTTTTTGAATTCTGATTTTTAAAATAGGACTCTGTTTTTTCTGATTTTCGGATGTTTGAACCCGACCAGAATGACTCCGACCCGACCCGGCAAAGGACCCGACCCTGAATCAAAAACAAAGGAAAATAGCTAAAAATTCAAATTCTTCAACACCAAAAACCAATAATTTTCGACCTATATTTTTGGAATCTTTAAGTTGAAGAACACATGCAAGAACAAAGAGGTGTTCTTAAGAAGATTTCGGATTTTTAGTGAAGAACAATACAAACAAATACAATACAACCAAAACTTAAACCTAAATTTCAAATTAAAATTGACCTTAAGCGAGAAAAACCTTTTTCAATCCCAAAAATCCTCTCAAAGCTTGATTGCAAAAGGGGGGTTTATAGGTCTCAACTTCGACCTCCAACCTCTCATACCCCCTTTAAAAGCAATTCAAATTTCAAAATAAAGGGGAGACAAAATCGATTTTTGGGGCGTGTTGGTGAGGTGATGGGTTTGGCGGTGTCGAGGGTAAGTCTTGGCGGCGTGAGGGCGGGGGTGTGGGGGTGTGGCGGCGTGGTGGGTAGGGTGGCGGCTTATTGAAGGTTAGGGGTGTTGATGATTTTTTTGGTTTGTTTTGTGTTTTTGGGGGAATTAAAAGGGGAGTTTTGGGCTGGTGGGTTACGGGTCGGGTGAGTGGGCCGACGGGAGTTGGGCTGGGGCGATGAAATGGGGGATTTAATTGGGGGAGTTTGGGCTTGTGGTGTTGGGTTTAATTGTTTTGGGTTTGGGTATAAGGGAATTTAATTGGGGAGTTTTGAAATTTGGTCAGGTTGGTAGAAATAAAGAGGGAGAGTTGAATTGTTTTTGGGTAGAAATTGTTTTGGGTTGGGAAAATGAAAATGGGTTATGGATAAAAAATATAAAAGGGGTTTAATATTAAAATATATTTATATATATATATATATATATATGCATATATTTTTTTTTGTTTTGTAAAAGATGTGAATTATAACGTAACGATGTGAAAAAATATAATATTTGCGAAATGTTTAATGCTTAATAAAGGGGAAATGCGATGCAATTTAACGAGAATAAAATAACATAGAATTTTCGGATAACTTATGATTATTATAAAAATGCAAATGATATAAAATATGCGAATAATAATAATAATATGAAGATACACACATATATGCCTATATTTTAAAATTATTTTAAAAGTGTCAAAAATATTAAAAATTACGAATAAAATCATAAAAGATGGGACAAAATTGGGTGTCAACAGATGCCCCTCTTTGGACGGAGACGATGAAAGAGTTTTCGGCCAAAGAAGTTGACTGAGTAGCCAATTTTGTCCCGATCATCGGGACTGCATGGTAAGAAATAGAATCCCCGGGGGGAAGTGAAGTTGCAAAAAGATGGTGCACATTCAAGAAACAATGCCCCAGTGTCGACCTAGGATGACACTGGTCGCAGATGTGAGAAACTAATGGGAAAAGCGGATCGACGTTCGAAGTAGGTCGTTGACCAATTTGCCTCGGTTCGCCGTAAGAGATAGTTCCATTGTGATGAAATTCACGCAAATTAAAAACTCACGCAAACTAAAGCTTAAGATATAATTAGTGTATAAGCTGTGAGAAAAATTGTAGAAAATAACTTAGAAATACCCGTTAGGAGGTGGGCGCATGGTGAAATTAAAATACCCTCATTATAAGGTGGGCGCTGGTGAAATTAAAGTACCCTCATTATAAGGTGGGCGCTGGCCGAAATTAAAATACCCGCATTATAAGGTGGGCGCTGAAATGACGTCGTTGGATTGACGTGTTGTGTTGAAGACGTCGTTGTAATATTGTTGACGTCGTTGTAATTATGTAAAAGACGGTTGTTGTCTTTGCATGTAACGCGTCGAGGGCGTTGTTGTAATGTTGTTTCTTTGTAAAAGATAATTGTTGTCTTTGAAGGCGTCGTTGTAATCTTTGTTGACGTCGTTGTAATCTGTAAAAATAAATGTTGTGCGTAAGACGCCGCTGCGTAGGCGTGTTGTTGATGACGCCGTTGTATGGCGCGTTCTTCGATGACATCATTGTAATGTTGTTGATGTCGTTGTAATCTTTGTAAAAGATAGTTGATTTGCGAGAAGGCGTCGTTGCATAGGCGTGTTGTTCATGACACCGTTGTATGGGCGCGTTCTTTGGCGACATCATTGTAATGTTGTTGATGTCGTTGTTGTAAGAATGTATTTGGGGGTCGTCGTTGTATCGGCGTGTTGTGTTGAAGACGTCATTGTGATAGCGTTGTTGCAAGAATGTAATATTGTTTGTTGTAAGAGATAGGCGTTCTTATTTGAAGACGTCGTTGAAATGTTGTTGACGTCGTTGTAATGTTGTAAAAAAAAAGTGGCGTCTTTGCCGTAACGTCGTGGGCGTTGTTGTAATGTAGTTTCTTTGTAGAAGGTAGATGTTGAGTGAAGGCGTCATTGTAATGTTGTTGACGTCATTGTAATCTTTGTAAAAATAGATGTCGTGTTGCCGTAACGTCGTGGGCGTTGTTGTAATCTTGTTGAAGATAGTTGATGTGCGAAGAACGTCAATAGCGTTGTTGTAATCTTTGTAAAGATAGGCTGCGCGTTGAAGACGTCATTATAATGTTGTTGACGTCGTTGTAATCGTAAAAGATATTTGTCGTCTTTGCGTTGCCGTAAAGATAGGCTCGCGTTGAAGACGTCATTATAATCTTTGTTGACGCCCGTTGAGATGCGGTAAAAGATAGTTCTTTGCATTGCCGTAAAGATAAATTTGTTGTTTTGAAGACGTCATTGTAATCTTTGTTGGCGTCGTTGAGATCTTTGTAAAGATAGTTGTTGTGTTGCCGTAAAAAGATATTCTTTGAAATTTGAAGGCGTCATTGTAGTCTTTGTTGGCGTCGTTGAAATGGGGTAAAAGATAGTTGTTGCGTTGAAGACGTCATTGTAATGTTGTTGACGTCGTTGTAAAGCTGTAAAAAATGATTGTCGTGCTGCCATAACGTCGATGACGTTTTTGAAATGTTGTCTTGTTGTAAGAGATGTAAGTGACGTCCTTGCCGTCAGTTCGCTGTAATAGGGTTCCACGTTGTGTTTGAATCTTACGCGATCCAAACTCATGTGAATTGAAATGTCGTCCTGGCACGGGCGAAAATGTGATGCGACGTCTTTGCCGTCGGGTTTGCCTTGTTGTCGTTCTTTGTGATCCGAAATAACATCTTTGTGCAGACATAATAGTCGGGACCCTGTAGGTCAAGATGATGTCTTCGTATAAATGCAGAACAAGAACGTAATCCTTGTAGTGAGTTGTAGTGCCAAAATTCTTTGGGGAATTGATCATAACTGATGTGGCTTCCCTGCTTTTTCAACCTGAAGAACCTGTACTCAAAGAAAATTTGTGAGTTTGGGGAGGGGCGGTTGATTCGCGTTGACTTGATAGCTTTGGCTCTTGATAGCTGCATGTCCTGCTGATTTGGACCTGTAGCCCCTGTCTGGTTCCCAGTCTTGGCTAACCGTTAATGAAAACATTTGTTGAAAATAATTTGTTTATAAGAAAGTATGCTTATCATTAAAAAGTTCTTGTCGAACTGCTAATGAAAATATTTGTTGAAAATGATTTGCTTATAAGAAAGTATGCATATTAGTAAAAAAATCTTGTCAAACTCTAATGAAAGTATTTGTTGAAAATAAATTGTGTATAAGAAAGTATGCATATTAGTAATAAAAATCTTGTCAAACTTTAATGAAAATATTTGGTGAAAATAAATTGCTTATAAGAAAGTATGCATATATGTAAATGTCTGTCGAGCAGCGACATGCGGTGAAACAAAGCAAACGTCTTATCCAAAATCCTCTTAGGCTGAAGACTTAGTTTGCCGATGCTTTTCCATGTTTTCGGCGTCCTCCGACAGTGATCCCTTAAAAAATGCCCCAGTTTTCGATATGTAAGGATGATGATCTTTTGAACGGACAACCGAGTCTTGTGTAGATTGCTTGCCTGTCCTATCAGGGTGATCAGATGGGTGCATTTTGTCATATGTGATATAAAGGAGAAAATATTTCCTAATGGTGGGACCGAAGCCGATTTAGGCCGCCTACGTATCCCCATGAGGGAATCAGGTCATGACGTAGTTCATTACAAGCAAAGGAGATTGTAAGGGTTTTTCTAAAGATTGGACCGAATCCGATGTGGCCGCCTACGTATCCCGCCGAGGGAATCAGGTCATAACGTAGTTCAGGTAAGCAAAGGAGATTGTAAGGATTTTTCTAAAGATTGGACCGAAGCCGATGTGGCCGCCTACGTATCCCGCCGAGGGAATCAGGTCATAACGTAGTTCAGGTTACAAGTGAAAAGGAACTTGGGAAATTTGTGATCTAAAGAAACGAAACCCTACGTGGGTTCTATGCGTATCCCGACGAGGGAGCGCAACTTTTACAACATAGAAAGTATTACATAGAGAATAACTAATCTTAGATATGGTATCTCTTCACTGCATTCGCATTGATGGTTTTTGGCCATTATATTCTGATAAAGTTGCCCCGGACAACTGCGTCTATCCGTTTTCATCAATCAGTCTCTTAGAAAATGATTTGGTATCCACTTGGCTGCGAAAGAAATAACATTGCCCCAGTAGAAGTCCTGATCGTAGTGTGGTAGCCCAAGAGTACAAATGGCAAACGTCTGTGCCAATGCTTGTAACTATCAACCATCTTGATGTTTCATCCAAATCTGGCTTTGACTTATTCCAAAAATGCCTCAATTCTTCCGCTTGTGAGTCTTCCTTATATTCTTCGAAGCCTTGCTTGTTTGGGACCTTGTTTGCTTGTTTCATTATATGTCACATATTGCCGACAAATTAGTTTGCATGATGAAAAAAAGAAAAGAGAATTATTGAACAAGACATATTTTATAGTAGCAAAAGCAATGCAGATTTGTCATTTTAAGCTTTCAAAAGGTAGAGGCAAAACACATTGAATGCATATATGTGATTCAGGCCTCAATCTGAATCGCATTGTTTCATTAAAAATTAATGCAGTTAACTAGTTTCTGGGAGAAACAAGGTCAGGGCACATGTCTAATTTTCCCAAAACATCTCCTTGCTCCGCATCCCAACTGGTTGAGTCTCTAGCGTAATCACCGAGAATCATATTGCTTTTTGCTTCTTTTTCAGCAATGAAAAATCTTTTGAATCCCTTCACGAGGTTGGCTGCATTGTCCTCCTTTGATTCCTGAGTGGCGCATGCTTTGACGAATGACTGACTCAGAGGCGGAACAGGCTTTGGTAAAGAAGCATCTTCCTTCCTTCGGAGATTGGTTGATAAGACTTTTCCAAGAAAAGATGATGCCATGACCGCGACTTTGGAGGAAGTACTTCTACTCGACGGTGCCTTCACTTGGGTGTAATCATAGGGGTAATAAAGGTCGATGATTCAACCTTTTCCTTTCCCTGGATGGCACAATAGTCCCTTCCAAATTGTGGTCTTCATCAACAGTAATCATATTTACGTTGGCATCCTCATGATTTGGCAAAGGGTTATTATTTACATTAGAGGAAGGTCCTTTCAGTTGGATAACTCCTTCTTTGATTAATGCCTCAATTTTGTCTCTGAGGGCATAGCAATTTTCAGTGTCGTGCCCAGGGATTCCCGAGTGGTATGCACAATGCTTAGTCTCATCGTGCCATTTTGGAACAGGATTGGGGACATTTCTGGGATGGTTTGGAGTATTCTGCGGTTTCGATCTTTCATATAATTGGGCTCGAGGTTCGGCTAAAGGTGTATAGGTTTTGGCTGGCTTTCTTTCGTATTTTGCGCGGGGTCTGGGTGCATTTGGTGCATGGACTTGTGGATGAGGTAAGTATGTGGGCTGATATTGTGGGGGATTCGGATAGACAGGCGCTCGAGGCAGGCTATATATTGGATGGGTATGGTAGACAGGGTAGGGACCAGGTGGGTATTGATAGTAAGGTTGAGGGCTATGGGCATATGGGCTATAATAGGAAAGCTGAGGATTTTGGGCATTTTGATTGTAGTAGGGAGGCTGGGGTGATGGCATTTGGTAGGTTGACATTTGATTTGGCCTATGTTTCTGAACTGTCACCACAGAGGACACTCCATCTCTCTTCCTCTTATCGCTCCCTCAAATGAGTCCGATTGGATCGTCTCACTTGTTGCTTGCAATGCTACAAAGTTTGTAATTCTTCCTGTTCGGATTCCCTCTTCTATGAAATCTCCCATCCTTATAACTTCAGAGAAACTTCGTCCTATGACGCTTATCATTCTCTCATAGTATGTTGCATCTTTCAAAGATTGTACAAAGAGAGTGGTCATCTCACTTTCTTCTATCGGGGGTTGAACTTTCGCTGCTTCTGCCCTCCACTTCATGGCGTATTCTCTGAAGGTCTCTGTGGACTTCTTTTCCAACTTCATCGATAAAATCTGTCCAAGATCGTGTCAGTGTTGAATTTAAATCTGTCCACGAAATCTTGTGCCATCGTGCCCCAATTCGCCATTTTGCGGGTCTGGCTTGTGTACCAGTCTAGTGCTTCTCTGTCAAACTCCTTACGAACAACTTCATTATGATGGCCTGATTTTTACCTACCCCAATCGGTTTGTCGCGATCACGATCTCAAATGAGAGTAAGGATTTCCTTTCCCATCAAACAAGTCAAATTTTGGCATTTTATATCCGATGTGCAATTCAATGTCGGGATGCATGCACAAATCTTCGTGCTCGAGTCCTTCATGCCCTTGCTTTGGTTTGGATATTCTTGAATGCTTCTTTCAGGGCTATGAATCTCTCTCGCCACACTTTCACCGGTTACGATCCTCACCTCCTGTCCATTTCTTCACTGGCCAATTTCTGAAGAGTCATGTTTGATCTTGTGGTTGTAAAGGTTGAGCTTAGTTGCATATCTTTGGTGGCACGTCTTTGTTCGTTGGGATCGGCGGCGTGTGCCATCAATATGTGTTGGCCGCTTGGTGATTTTGCATGGAAGAGGTGTTTTGGATGAGTGGAGTTAATTTGGGTATGTGGAGTTGTAAGGTCATTTTGTAGCGGGCTTTGTTGTGGACTAGCTTGCGGGTTAGTGTGTTGTGGATCGGTTTTGCATAGTGGCGAATTATCGGGAGGTTTTGGGAAAATGGTTGTTCATGAGATGAAAAAAATTTGCGGTCTTGTGCATCTGTCCCTTGTTCGGGAGTGGAGTATTGGCGCTAATGGGCGGTGGTGAGATTTTGGAGCCGCTCTATCTCGATCTGCATGTTGCCATCTGTTGTAACAGTTAGGCGATGTATTTTTCTTGGGCGGTAGCATTTCTATTTTCCGAAGCCTCTGGTTCATCTACGGAAAGAGTGATAAGTTCAGGCCAGTCTGTTCGGATGCATCTAAATCGATCATTTCTTTGAAGGATTGTGCCTTTGACCTCGTGAAGTAGGGATGATCCGCCATTTTTAGTCAACGCAAATCAACCTTTGGGAAAATAATCTAGACAAAATAAACCTTCTAAAAAAAATTTAAAGAAAACCAAGTTAGTACAAGGCGAGTAATTATTGTTTTAAATAATATACACATAGTGAAAAAGCAGGAGTAAACAACAAAATGATTGTAAGACAATTAAATGCGCATCCTAATATGCATGGGGCCTCCCTTATGCCGGAGGTGGGCCTAAACGCCAGATATGCGAGATCATGATAGATTGATCCAAGCCCCTAAATTGAAATACTTTTGTTGGAAATGAGACAAAATGAATGTACATTTTCCAATTTCAGCATGTCATGATTAGTCTTGGATTAGTCTATCCTTATCACGCTACACATAATATGATGATTGGTCGTTGGGTTGTGAGACCCGTAGACATCTTTGGCGGATTTCTTAATTGTGGAGTCGATACCAAGGATCGACCCACCTAAGGTGTATGCATGCATGACTTAAAATAAAGGGTGGTATAGCTCTATCCTAAATTTTCTAAGATTTGGTGACTAGACACAAGGTTTCCGAGCGGACTACTGAGTGAGAAGGCTCTGTGCCACCGGATGGTCCGGTCACTCAGCGCATACGCCAACTCTCCTAAAATTTGGTAGATTGAAAGAAATTTGGTGCGCCAAAACACACCTCGCGTGTAGTGTGTGATAGTGTCAAATTTCCAGAGTGGAAGAAATATGAGCGAAATGCCAATTTAAGATAAGCAGTAAAAATATGGAAATTAAAGCAGTTATGCATGCAAAAAAAAAAAAAAAATTCACAAAGGAAACAAATCAAAGCATTACATCAAACAAAGAGTGAAAGTAAAGCACAATTATAATTAACCTGAATTTTGCTATGGTTAAGAACACAGAAAAGTCCCGGTGAGTCGCCATCTTTGTAGCGCCCTATTTTGACCTTGCTCGGGTCAAAGCGGAGCACGGACGTATGGGTGATTCCTGGGTAAAATGATTGAGGAGTCGCCACCTAATTATCTTTTACGGTGAATTAGGACACCTACATATTAAACTAAGTGCTGCAATGTAAACTCCAATTTTAAGGTCTACGAAACTAGCGAGATTCTAGGTAAGGGTTCTTTATTATCCTAAAGGGAAGGGGTTAGGCATCCTTTAAGATCCGCTAACTTGCGGTTATCCAGTCAAACTCAGGTTAATTATTGCTAAAAAAAATACATGTTTTACAAGTATAATAGATTAAAAGATGTTTTGCAAATAATTGGTAAATGATGATTTTTATACAAGTACGTATTCAGATGACATAAAAAAAAAAGATACATGTAAAGTTTTGAAAAATATGCATTTTGTGACAATAAATTATTTATACTATCAAAGAAGTAAAATTTTGGGAATCATTGAATTGTAAATTGACAAAAGATAAACTTATTCGGAATGATTAATAAAGCGAATAAAAGATGACAAAAGTTGTTTTGAAAATCTTGAATACGCGTGACGAGCCTAAAATAAATAAACTAGCGAGGGATTTCTAAGTTTGAAACTAACCTATGAATTAATCCTAAGTTTGCCTATTCTAAGCATTTCAATAGTTACACAAGTGCGATAAATAAATTTACAATACAAAGCGGGATAAAGCTGAATTAAAGAAAGAAATAAAATAAATAAACTCAGGAATAATTCATCGTTATTTACTTTAATCACATAATTTGTCAAAAACAAGCGGTTAGAAGCAGTTAAATGCAAATAACTCCATATCCGCATTCAAAGCAGTGAATGTTTTGATTACGGAGGGCTCAGAACTTAAATTTTGAAAAGAACATTCCAATCACGCGTGGCTGCAAACATATGACTTATGTGGTTATTTTTGATTGCCTCGCCTACTAAACGTGTTGGTCTCTCGGGTGAAATAAAAAAAATCACTATAATCACGTCGTGGCTGCGAATATATAACTTGTTGGTTATTTTAGTCACCTCGCCTACTAAGCGTGTTGATCTTGGAAAAAGGGTTAAGCCTCATCATTGCCCAGAAGTTATATTTTATATAGAAAAAATACATATTTGGCAATTGAATAATAAAAAAGCAAATTTTTATGAAAAATCTTTCAAGGTTGCAAATATGATAGAATGCAAACCTTATTTTTAGGATTAAAGAAAATGAATAATAGATAGCCAAATTATTTTTGAAAGATATTAAAGCATGCATAGAACCTAAAAATAGAACAAAGTAACTAGAGGCTAAGTTTGGAACACACAAGGCGGTCCTAAACAAATAAAGCTAGCGGTTGGTTTCCAATTTCAAGCGATCCTAAGAAATAAACTAACGGCAGTTAGACTATCCTATTCATTCATCTATTAGCGGCCTAATTATTCTAAGCATTCTAACAATCACACAAGCATTAAAATAATTATTACATGCCCAAGAATAGAAATAAGCGAAATTAAAGAATAATAATAAAAGAAAACTAGGGAGGATGATGATGTCATCCCGCCCTATTTGTGTAGAAATTCGAGGCCGGAGAATACAAGGAATGTGAATGCGGTTCTTCATTTTGGGCCGAAGTCATGATGAGTCTCATAATGAGACTCTTCGTTACTCGATGCATTTCATGTAAAGAAAAGAAAAGGATTAGTAGGCGGAGCGAAAATATAAACACATGTATATTCCTAACATATATATACACGAAATATACAACATTAAATACACATAGGAATGAATACTCATGACCATATATTTTACATATCCTCAAGACATTATTTTTTCAGATTTGGCATACTAAAGTAGCCGAAGAAAGAATGTATGCTAACACAACCGGCTCTAAATTTAAACAAGAATAAAAGAGGCAAGGAAGACCAATGTATAAATTATGTAAACATACATGATAAATTCCATTGAACTCATCTTAATCTTAAAGAAACATGACATTCATAAACTTAAACCAAACGCACATACTATTATATTAAAAGTAGATAACATACTCCTTTTAAAATTGCACATATTAATCTAGAATATAACATGTAAATATCGTCATTTTAATCAATTAAAGTATGCTCGTTTTTGATTTATTAGGCAGCCACCAAACTAACAACTTACACAACATACAATAATTTGAATATCAACAATCCGCTAGGTGTCCTAAGAGTGTTTAAATCAAGCCATAGCTCTTCCAAACACATATTAATCTTACATTATCCGTATTGCATTTAACAATGAACCCAAGATACCTTACTAAAGCTAATGACAATAATTAGTTAACCAAAAATCGAGGCAATATCATCTATCACGTATCAACTCCAAATCAGAAATGTCCCAACAACATAAATACAATTATATAAGCAAAATCGTCTCATTATCATATTAATTAATCAAGACTACATTACTTAGCAAAATATCATACTAAATCAAGCATAAACAACACAATCAAATAAGCTTTAAGAAATATAGAAGAATTGGAGCGAGTCTAACCTTTTAGAATTGTGAGGCGAGGCGTGTTTTGAATCATCGAATCCGCTCGGAAATGTTAGAATTCTGATTTTGTTGTAGATTTTTTGAATTCTGATTTTTTCTGGAAATAGGACTCTGTTTTTCTCGATTTTAGGATGTTTGAACCCGACCCGAATGACCCGACCCGAGGCAGCGGTGAAGGCAGGAGCAGAAAAGCAGTGAAAATAGCTAAAAATTCAAATTCTTCAACACCAAAACCCAATAATTTTCGACCTATATTTTTGGAATCTTTAAGTTGAAGAACACATGCAAGAACAAAGAGGTGTTCTTAAGAAGATTTCGGATTTTTTAGTGAAGAACAATACAAACAAATACAATACAACCAAAACTTAAACCTAAATTTCAAATTAAAATTGACCTTAAGCGAGAAAAAAAAACCTTTTTCAATCCCAAAAATCCTCTCGAAACAGTGCAAAAGGGGGGGGGGGGGTTTATAGGTCTCAAACTCGACCTCCAACCCCCTCATACCCCCCCTTTTAAAACGAATTCAAATTTCAAAATAAAGGGGGAGACAAAATCTGATTTTTGGGGCGTGTTGGTGAGGTGATGGGTTTGGCGGTGTCAGGTAGAGTCTTGGCTGACGTGAGAGGCGGGGGTGTAGGGGTGTAGGGTGGCGGCGTGGGGGTAGGGTGGCGGTGATTGAAGGTTAGAGGTGTTGATGATTTTTGGTTTGTTTTGGGTTTTGGGGGAATTAAAAGGGGAGTTTTGTGGTGGGTTCTGAATTCGGGTGAGTGGGCCGACGGGGAGTTAGGCTGAGGCGATGAAATGGGGATTTAATTGGGAGTTTGGGCTTGTGGTGTTGGGTTTAATTGTTTTGGGTTTGGGTATAAGGGAATTTAATTGGGGAGTTTTGAAATTTAGTCAGGTTGGTAGAAATAAAGAGGAGAGTTGAATTGTTTTTGGGTAGAAATTGTTTTGGGTTGGGAAAATGAAAATGGGTTATGGATAAAAATATAAAAGGGGTTTAATATTAAAACATATATATATATATATATATATATATGTATATATTTTTGTTTTGTAAAAGATGTGAATTATAGCATGTGATGTGAAAAAATATAATATTTGCTTGAAATGTTTAATGCTTAATAAAGGGAAATGCGATGCAATTTCTGAGAATAAAATAACATAGAATTTTCGGATAACTTATGATTATTATAAAAATGCAAATGATATAAAATATGCGAATAATAATAATAATATGAAGATACACACATATATGCCTATATTTTAAAATTATTTTAAAAGTGTCAAAAATATTAAAAATTACGAATAAAATCATAAAAGATGGGACAAAATTGGGTGTCAACAGTAGTCAAGGGCTATCGGCAAAAGGAAGGACTTGACTACTTTGACACGTACACCCCGGTGTCTAGGATTACGTCCATACGAGTATTCATTGCGATCGCAGCGTTGCGTGACCTTGAGATACATCAAATAGATGTCAAGACAACATTCCTAAATGATGATTTGGAAGAAGAAATTTATATAGACCAACCCGAGGGGTATGTGGTTCAAGTGCAAGAGAAGAAAGTCTGTCGGCTTATCAAATCGCTGTACGGGCTGAAACAAGCCCCGAAGCAATGGAACGAAAAATTTGATAGTACTCTACTATCAAAGGGTTTCGCCATTAATGAGTGTGCCAAATGTATCTACATAAAAGGTAACTCTGACTCGTTTGCTATGATATGCATGTATGTTGACGACATGTTGATCACAAGGAGCAGTCCTAGCATAATTCTAGAGACTAAGAATATGTTGAAATAATACTTCGACATGAAGGATATGGGTATCGCAGATGTCATCTTAAGGATAAAAATCTCTAAGACGTCTGACGGACTGGTCTTATCTCAGTTTCACTACATCGATGATGTTTTGAGAAAGTTTGAGATGTTTGACCGTTCGCCTATAAAGTCACCAATGGATGGAAATTAAAAGCTTGATAAAAATCGTGGTGCACCCATATGCCATGAGCAATATGCATAGGTGATTGGTAGTTTGATGTACATAACAAACTGCACCCGATCTGATATTGCTTATACAGTCAACAAGTTGACTAGGTTTACCCGTAATCCGAGTAATACTGGAAAGCGTTGAATCGGGTACTTCAATACCAGAAATACACGCTAACTTATGGGTTGCATTATTCGAGATATCCAGTTGTACTAGAAGGATACAATAATGCAAACTGGATATCTGACATAGAGAACACCAAGTCTACCAGTGAGTATGTATTTACAATTGGTGGTGGGGTTGTGTCTTGAAAATCCTCTAAGCAAACTTGCATAGCCCGATCTACGATGGAATCGAAGTTTATCGCTTTAGACAAAGCAGGAGAAGAAGCTGAGTGACTTCACAACTTCTTAGAGGATGTTCCGTGCTGGAACAAACCCGTACCTTCTATAATGATCCACTACGAAAACCAGTTGGCTCTAGGAAGGGCACGGAATGCGATGTACAATGGCAAGTCTCATCATATTCGACGGAGGCATAAGGCCGTTAGACAGCTGATCACCACGGGTATAATATCCATTGATTACATAAAGTCAAAGGATAACATAGCAGACCCGCTGACAAAGGGCTTACCCAAAGATTAGATGTTCTGCTTGTCTAGGGGAATGGGTTTAAAACACAAAGTATAAGGACCAATATAATGGTAACCCAACCTTACTGACTGGAAATCCCAGGAATTAGGTTCAATGGGAAAACTAAGCTGTAAATGTTCAGTTGATCGCTTCGGTGGAAGCATGGGCACTTCGGATAGTGATTTCTGTAAAGAAACACCAAATCCAAAGTCGTTTCCGCGATAGACTATAAGTGATATATGCAGTATGGGTGAAGGTTAAGTTTCGAAAACCTTTAATGATCCTCACCGGTTGAGGTGAGGTTTGGGGAAATTTTTAATGGTTACTAACACTTGTAAAGTGGGGTATATCAGGATACCTTGTAGGAGACCACCGATTTAAGTGCGAGGACAAGCCGCCTCAAATGAAAGCACTTAAGAATCCAAGAAGTGTTCACGGCCACAACGGACAAAATATTACGAAGAACTGAGTAGAGGAAGTTGTTGTGTTGGTACTGTTGACTTGGCTTACACTAAATATTGACAGTTCAAGACATAACGTTCACCGCGCAGTAAGTAAGTCTGATGGTATTCAACTATGGAAGGTTCAAAGCTTATGCTACCTATTTAGATGCAACATCGGTCCGCTAAAAGATTGCTGGAAAAGACACCAAGTGTGTGCGTCAAAATCTATTTCAAGAGGGGATTGTTGAAAATTTACTGAATGTGGCAATAAGTATATCCCATTAATTTATGACTCGAACAATTGGGTCCGAACGTCGGAAACGTCGTTTTCACACACGTGCACACGTAGTGCCAAGTATCGCAAATTTCATTAGTGAAAGAGATATTGGTACGTATGTAATACGTTTGAGACATAAAATTATGGACGGTTATTGGCCAAATGACAAAGTATTCCACGTTGGTAAATGAAGGAAGAAGTGGACAAAGTGTAAAATGAAATGAGTCGGAAATCGCCGCGGAGCCGTGAAGGCGAGTGGCGGCGCGGCGCGGCGTAAATTGGTTGGCGATTCTTTGGAGCGCGGCGCTAATTCACGGCGCGCTGACGCTTGAAGAGAAAGCTGCGATGGAAAATTGGAAAAATCTGACATTTAGGCTGGTTTTGGAGCATTGATTCTCCATTACTTGTCACATGAATTCAGCCATTATTTTGCTGAATGTAACCCCTCAATCAAGTGCAATTACATGATTATTGAAGGCCATTAGTCGGCTAGTTGAGGGGTCTTCTACTTACACTATAAATTGAGGCATTTGGCTCAATTGAACTAAACTCAACACTTAGAAAATACTCTAGATTTTTCAGAGTTCATATTCTTCCTTTCTAGCAAAGTTACTATACTCAAAGTTCTTCAAGAATAATACTTGAGTTTCCTTTGCTCATTTGTTAAGTTGTTGTTATATCTTGGGAGACTATTGTCCAACACCGTAAAAGAAGATATACGGGGCAATCTTGTCTTTAAAGACAGATTGTCATCACTCGACTCAGCAAATCACACAAGCAGTTTGTTAAGGTTTTGATTTCCAGTTTTATTGTAATAGTTTGTTTATCCTTTCTACCATTGTAATAGTTACTTACTTTCCGTTCCATACAACAATTGTATCCCAACAGAGCTCTCATATCATATGTGAATATTGATAATTAAAAACTTCCAACAAACATGCTTTTACCTCGTCACTGAACTTACTCCGTACGAATTCATATCAGTTAAGGCAATGCATTTTGATTGACATACATGGGTGGAGCTAGTGTTTGAGATACAGATTCAATTGAATTCATTAATTTTAATACAAATTCTATATTTGATTTTAAAATTTATTTAATATGTATAAGGCACCTCCATTCTTAATTTTTATCGCGACAAAGAAAGATATCATAATAGAATCAAAATAACAATTAGAGTTCGTCGGGGTAAAAGGAAGAATTCAATCTCCTTCATCCTAATCAAAGCACGTTTTGAGTCTTTCATATACCAGAGATTTCACTGTATAAGAATATATTCCATATTAACAAATCCCTAATTCCAAAAAAAAAAAAGATAAAAACTCTAAGGGCTTATGTCATATGCTTGACCAAGGGATGACTAGTAGGGATACATAAATTGGGATTACAAGATCCTTACCTTTAGGCTTTTTCATTTAAACTTTCTACATTGACATTGGAATTGGGATTCCCTAAAAGTGGAGTGGGTGAGAATTGAGAAAAAGAGTACATCCGCCAATTGGCCCTTTTTTTCCTTTTAACTTTTTGTCTCTTTCAGACTCCGGCATTAACATGTTTTCTTACGGTTACAGATAGCTCTACAATTCGTTCGAAATGACAAACCAAAATCTAGATATTTCACACTAATTATCTCACTTTGCATGCCTTCCCAATTCAAAATTATTGACTTGATACTTCCCGTCCAAACAAAATGCATGGTTGATATTGAACAAAATTAAGAAAATTCCAATTCTTTCTTTCTGATGACAAGTTTACAAAGATTATCCGATTTCGCGCACAGCGGAAGCTTAGTGTATTGGATTTGTTAGATGATATTAATCTCCCTTGAGGAGTCTTTCATCAATATCAAGGTATATATAGAGTACAATATTCATCATTTATACAATAGGAATCCTAAGCCTATACAAAAGAGGAATCATAGTCGTACCATAATTATATTTACACAATATATGAAAATATTCTAATTATGGGTAGAGAATATATTGTTTCCTATATTTACACGTTTACACACCCCCTCAGTCGGAGCGGGAGGAGGCCGGACGCTGAGATTGGATCTGAAGTCAAGAAATAATTGTCTGGGAAGTCCTTTGGTAAATATACGCATCTTGATAGGATGATGGAACACGTAACACTCGACATGGCCTAACACAACTTTCTCACGAATGAAGTGTAGGTCTATCTCAATATGCTTGGTTGTTTGATGTTGAGCAGGATTATGAGAAAGATAGATGGCGAGATGTTATCACAATACACAATAGATGCCTGACGCAAAGGACACTGAAGTTCTATGATGAAATTTACGAGCCAACAAATCACGGCTACTACATTTGCAGCGCCTCTGTACTCGGCCTCGACCTTTGGGCGAGATAGGGTAGCTGTCGCTTGGCGGAACCAAGAAATCAGTTATCCCCTAAGAAAACACAAAAGTCGGAGGTGGGCGTCGCGTGTCAGGACACCACCTTGTCTGCATCCGTATATGAAAGCAGCACATGCAGTGCGAGAGGGTATAGGTGCAAACCATAATCAAGAGTGCCCTTAATGTATCGAATGATACGGCTTAAGAAGCGATGAAATGAGACTCACTGGGGCATGCATGAATAAGCACACCTGTTGAACAACAAAAGCTATATGCGGCCTGGTGAATGTGAGATCTTGAAGTGCACTGCAAAAATCCTCCTATCTGAGTAGGATCGAGATCTTTGGAGCACCATCCATAGCCTTGAGCTTAGATTTGGAATCAGCTGGAGTAGGCACCTCTTTGCGATTCGCCATTAGCCACAATACACAATCTCTTACGCATACTTACTGACACAAGAACATATGATTGGCGGACACAGTTCGCGATATCCCCAAAAAGTAACTCAGCTTCCCCAAATCAGTCATTGCAAATTCGAACTTGAGCAAGACAATAATCTCATTTTTCAATCCGTCGGAGGAGGCATTAAGAATAATATCATCCACGTAAAGTAATAAGTAAGCAGTGCTACTACCTCGATGAAAAATGAAAAGTGATGTATTACTCTTGCTGCATACAAACCCAATCTGCAAGATATACCTGGCAAAACGATCATACCACGCACGGGGAGGCAGTAAGAACAATATCATCCACGTAAAGTAATAAGTAAGCAGTGCTACTACCTCGATGAAAAATGAAAAGTGATGTATCACTCTTGCTGCATACAAACCCAATCTGCAAGATATACCTGGCAAAGCGATCATACCACGCATGGGGGCTGGCTTGGCCATATAGTGACTACGGAGCGGCACACATAGTGAGGCTGGCTGGATGGGTGAACCACGGTGGTGATGCATGTAGGCTGTCTCTCGGATCCCCATGTAAGAATGCATTCTTCACATCAAGGCGATGGATCGGCGGTGTTTGCCCATGGCAATGCTCAAAGCGATACGGATGGTAGCGGTTTGACAACCGGAGTTGAAGGTCTCGCCACAATCAATGCCCTCACTGGCGATTTGTGCCATTAGCCTGAGACGGCAGACCTTATACCTCTCAAGATCCCCATTGTCTACGAACTTGTGGCGAAATAGCCACATACATCGAATGACATTCACCCTCAGGTCTAGGTACTAGATCCCGTGTCTTTGTTTAGTTAAAGCATTGAATTCCTCATACATAGCCGCATTCCAATTAGGGTCTTGTTTGGCCAATTTTGGGTTCTTTGGAAGTGGAGAGATGGTTTGGGCAGACAAGTTGAAATGGACTTTGGGTTTGAAGATTCCATGCTTTGAACGAGTTTCCATTGGATGGGTAGGGACAGTGGATGGCGGAGTGGTGTCTGAGACGGGGGAAAGTCGGATAAGAAGAAGGTGGGGGCGAAGCCGTCGGAGGCGCCGCGGCTCCTGAATCGAGAGTTGCGGTGCTAGAAGGTTGTCAGGCTTCTCTGAAGTTTGGGCGCCGCGGCTCTGACGACAGAACAGAGTATGTGAGTTGTTCGATTATGAGGGGAGAGATGGCAGACTCGTCAAGAAATGAGTAGTCCTATTTTTGGAATTTTGGAAGATAACGGGAATGTGGTCTCGTCGAATGTGACGTGACGAGATATGTGGATCTGACGAGTCGACAAGTCATAGCATAGATAGCGCCTATGGTTCAGCGGAAATCCTAGAAAGACACATGGAGTGGACCTAGGAGCGAGCTTGTGAGGGGTGGTAGAGCTAAGGTTGGCATAACATAGACAACCAAAAATCCGTAGATGATCATAAGAGGGGATTCTATGGTAGAGGATTTCGGTAGGGGTCATATTGTGAAGAGTGCTAGTAGGGAGAATATTTAGAGTGTATTTTGACATTTTAGCAGCATAGACCCAGAAGGGTGGAGGGAGGGAGGCATGAATCAATAGGGTGCGAATCATATTGTTAATGGTGCGGATGATTCTTGACTTTACCATTTTGTGGTGAGGTGTGAGGGCAGGAGAAGCGAAAGACCATGCCATTAGTGGTACAAAAGCGGTGAAACATAGAGTTGTTGAATTCACGACCATTATCGCACTGAAATGATTTTATGCCTTTTCCAAATCGTGTTTGAATGAACTTGCGAAACTCAAGAAATTTGACAAACACTTCCGATTTAAATTTAAGAGGGTATAACCAAACGTAGTGTGAAAATTCATCAAGCAACACAAGATAGTATTTATGACCGAGAGAACTAGAGATAGGAGATGTCCATAAATCGGCATGTATGATATCAAAAGGAGCAAATGTAACACTAGTAGATGATTTAAACGGAAGACGAATATGTTTGCCTAAAGAGCAAGAAACACAATTTTGGGCAAGTTTCCCCTTACAAGCAATGAAATTATTGCCTTTAAGAAAATTTAAAACTGGGACTCCTGGATGACCAAGCCTATTATGCCAAGTTGAAGAAGAAACAACCGCTAGAGTGACGGGAGAGCAATATCTGGCAGCGGAGGTGGAAGTGAATGGATAGAGATCCTCCGTGCTATTGCATCTCGTAAGATGTGTCCCCATATGAAAATCCTTTACAGTAAAACCAAAAGGGTCAAAATCCACAGAGACATAATTATTACGAGTAAATTGGCGGACATTTATGAGGTTCTTAATCATGTGTGGGGCATATAGGGTGTTTTTGAGGGAGAAGGGTGGATGAGGAGGTTGTGTGTATGAGGTACCATAACCCTTAATTGGAATGCGTTGTCCACTACCAACTGTAACATATTGAAGATGCTTTAAACTAAACAGTTTAGGAATAGTACCTGCAGACTAGGTGACGTGAGATGTGGCGCATGAGTCCATGTAACAAGTATTGTGAGGCTGTTGCATAGAGAGGGTGTTGAACGCCTGACCCAACTCAGTGGGTGTCATGCCGGAGGAGGGCTGCGGGACCTGACCTTGCATGAAGTGGGCCTGCTTTGTGAAATTTGAGGCGGGGCCTAACAAACCGGGGGAAGAATACGGACTGTATGGTTCTTTGTCTTGGAATGGACTAAGCGCGTGACTCTGAGCCCAGGCGCCGTGACTCTGTCTTGGGCCTTGTGTGGCCTGTGTGAAACAGCCGAGGCCGCGGCCTAGTTGTTTGCGATCTCTGTTCTTTATTCTTCTTGTTGGATTACATTGGCGCGACCGCACCCACGACCACTGCCTCCTCTACCGCCGCATCCTTTTCCACCCTTGCCGCTGTTTGGAGTTATCTGGTGGCGTCTGATCTTGGGGTTGTGTGTCGACAGCTAACACCTGCTGGGCGTGCTCATCCTGCTTAGCACGACGGGTTTCTTCGAGCAACAATTGTGAGCGAGCTTTGTTAAAACTCGGTAGCGGATGCACTTTGTTGAATTATGGTGGCCAAAGTATCATATTAAGCCCTTAGTAAGGCCGGAAATCATTTGTAGCACCATTTTATCGTCGATGACGGTAGCGCCGATGTTGGAGAAGTTGATCCGCTAGAAGTTTAAGGCGCTTGCGATGCTCAGAGACATTAGAGAAGTTTTCAAGGCGTGTTTTGTTGAGCTGTTCTTCCAAATACACACGCGAGTGTGTTTGTTATCTGAAAAATTTCCTCCAAGCGATTCCACAAGTCAAGGGTGTGAGTCGATTTCATGATAGTAAGGAGCAAATCTGAGAGATACTACCATATATCCATTGTTTGGCCAGGCGTCGAGGCGATGCAGGATAGAATCATCAACCTCAGTAGAGCGCGGAATAGTGTCATCAATATGGTCAAGCACGTTATAGAGACATGCATGATTGCGAAAAAGTTCAACCAGGAAAATCTTGGTTGTTTTCTTGATCAAGAATAATGGGAATATGGTTCTTGATGTTGGAAATAGTAAGAGGCGAGGGTGAAGCGGGGGTGATGACTTTGTGGTGGGATTTGTGGAGGTAGAGGCGTCGAGAAAGTGTGGAAGAATCGGGGATAGCCATTTAGAGAAGAGAAGAAAGGAAGAACAAAACCAGAAAAACAAGAAGAAAATCCGGGAGGGCATGACGTAGGAGAAGCGTGTGGTGTGGAAGAGAAAGGTATTTAGGGTTTTGTTTATTTGGCTCTTGATACCATGTTAGATGATATTAATCTCCCTTGGGGAGTCTTTCATTAATATCAAGGTATATATAGAGTACAATATTCATCCCTTATACAATAGGAATCCTAAGCCTATACAAAAGAGGAATCCTAGTCTTACCATAATTATATTTACACAATATATGGAAATATTCTAATTATGGGTAGGGAATATATTGTTTCCTATATTTACACGTTTATAGGTTTTTTTTTTAAAACTTTTAGATCGCCAAAGTGTAATTTGATTGCTAAAACAAATATCAGACGAAGGGATATTGCAATTGAACCATTTCCTTATCTTTAGCTCCGCAACTAATCATTACGGAGAGAGTTTTAACTACGATTCAAACTATAATAATGTTACAAACTCCAGTTTTTCCTTTCCAAGGATGATAGCTTAGATGCTTTTTTAGTTTTGTACTATTGGAGTCTACTGCATTATCCTCCAGCTTTATTAATTTTCTGCTTGTAATCCTTTCGATTGGTAATAAAATCTTTATTTATAAATGTTGCAAACTGGTAACAATGACCTTTTATTGTGGTTTTTGTGATTTCTGGTTAAACACCTTTACCTTCAATATTTATATGTGGGTTCTTTTTACATCTCTAGCCATAAATCTTCATAAATTTAACTAATTATAAAATGGTAACCATTTAATTATCCACAGGTCATCAATTTGCTGTATTGTTACTCCATTTTTTTAGTGTAAATACAATTTTAGAAATAGTCTAAATATCTCATATTTTCTATATAAAGATCAAAAAATATATTTTAATTAATTGATAATTAGATGTGCTTAACTAATACAAAGAGCAAAATTAAACTTTAGCAATAATTGAAGGATCAAAAGTGCATCAATCCCAAATAAGTATTTAATACTCTGATATGTAATTAAATCGGCCCTCGAACCTGTAGCAATCCGTATACAGTTAATATGGGCCAGTCCTCTCTTGGCTGCATTTCTAATTTGAGGCCAGAGTTGTAACATCAAGTTTTGAAGTCATGGGCTTACAGCCCAACCTATCTTATGGTTGGACAAGTGCCACTTCGCCAGTTTCTTCACGACTTCAGCTAATCGAAGCCTAACAGAGAATGTTAACAAATATTAGGCGGAATGGTTATCTTAGATCAAAGTCTTAGGATTGTTTGGTTGGTGAAATAAGGATAATCATTTTGGATAAAATGTGAAATTATTTTATTCTGCGTGTGATTATCGTTATTAATTAGTTTCAAAATTATTTTATCCCATCATATATATTAAAATGATGGGATTAACTATCACACATAGAAGCTGGAATAGCTAATCCCATGCGATATCCTTGTATATCCCATCCGACTCACAGTTTTAACAAGTAGTGGATACTTGATTCCGTATCAATTGTGAATGAATTCTTTAAAAACCATATTTCTCTTAAGCTCATCAATCGATCTATAGCTAATAGATAATTTGCGGCTATTAAGATTATGAACTTAAGTAGTTAAATATTCTGTATTTGATTGTATCAACTTAGTAGTTAGACAGTTAATTATTAGATATTTTAGTCAGTTAGTTAGTGTCAACTGGCAAGTGATTAGTCAGTTAGAATGGTGCCATTACTTAGTTAGATTAGTGTCAGCTTAGCACCAGCTGGTAACATATCATACTTGTATATATACTTGATCTGCAACATCGAAATAGTTTTCATTTGCATATATTCAATTCCAAAATATCTTTCTCTTCTCAAATGTTCTCTCATTGGATTTGGAGCTCAGTTGACCTCCATCAATGAGTTTATCATTCTCATTTAGCCTAATTCTCAATATGATATCAGAGCTATGTCTAATACCGGTAGTCTATGTGTCTAAATCTGATAAATCCTTAGGTTAATTTTCGCGACTTAGGGTGTATATCATCTGCTCCAATTTATGTTCGATTTCATTCAAAACTATTCAGTTTCTGTTCGAATCTGTTTGTTTTTTGTTGTGTTTCATTATCGATCCCCAAATTGAACTGTCTCTTATAACACCAGTAGCTATGGATCCAAATCAAGTCGATCAAACAATTGAAAATAATGAACAAGGAAATTGTACGGCTCAGGAAACTATAGATTCAACACATCTATTGTACATGCATTAAGCTGAAAGTGATGGTTCTCCTTTAGTTGCGGTTGCTTTTGACGAAAATGGATACAAATCATGGAGAAGGGGAGTTCAGGAGCAACAAACCATATGACATTTAATAAAACACTTTTTACTAACATCAAAATTCTACGATATCCCTTCCTAGTCACCTTACCTAATGGATACAGAGTTAAGGTAACAGAAATTGGTGAAGCATTCCTTAATCCAGGACTGACTTTATGCAAAGTGCTATTTGTTTCAAGTTTTAAATTTAATCTCATTTTAGTTCATTGTTTGGCATTACAACTCAAAAGTATTGTAAGTTTCGGCATTTTTTCATGCATAATATAGGCCCCTTCACTAAAGAGGCCTCTGGAGATTGATAGTGCAAGAAATGGCCTCTATTTTATCTGTTTCAAGTGTCACAATAAGTGTACAAACCTTCACCAGCTTGTAGTTTTTTGGTATCTCATTTTAGTTTGTCTAATGCATCTTTTAGTTCTCCAGTTTGTAATGAGCAGACTTCATCATCTTTTATTACCTCAGTAAGTAATTCACATTCATCTAATGAATGAGGCTTGCCTGTCTTGAATTCTTCTGTTTCTGCACTATCTCAGGATGCCTTTTGTGATAATGAAAGGGATTTCCTCCATACTAATTACCTTTGCACCTAAACAACCTTTTGTATCTTTCATTTGTCCAATGGCTAGATAAACCATACTTTCTTTCCCAAAAAGAACCAGTTCATCCAACAAACCTTTTGATCTCCTATACATTGATCTATGAGAACCTTACCATACTCCAACTCATGACAATTACAAGTATTTTCTTACAATGGTTGATGATTTCATTAGATCAACTTGGACTCACTTACTGAGTTGCAAAAGTAATGCACTCCAAACTATAAAAGCATTTGTATATCTTATTGAAAACTAATTCACTACTTCTGTTAAAGCTATCAGATATGACAATGGGCTAGAGTTTGCCAGTAATGAAGCAATGGTATTTTTCCAGGAAAAGGGAATCATTCATCAAAGAAATTGTCCTTGCACACAACAAAAAAAGGTGTAGTGGAAAAAAATACAAACATTTGCTTGAAACAGTCAGAGCTCTTTTATATCAGTCCAAATTACCCCTCAAATATTGTGGAGAATGTATTTTAGCAACTAAATATCTAAATAAATAAAATACCATCTCAGATATTGAACAGTAAATGTTCTTTTTAACTTCTATACCACAAGAAACCTCACAATTTTCATATCAGAGCATTTGGCTGACTTTGCTTTCCCACTGCCCTCAAACCACAAAGACAAACTTAAACCTAGAACTACACCCTACATATTTGTAGGTTACCCTTTCAGCATAAAAGGCTACAAGCTTCTAGATCTAGCTACAAAGAGGATACATGTTTTTAGAGATGTGATTTTTTATAAGTCTATTTTTTCTTTTTCATGTCTGCTCATGATTCTACTTTTCCATATGTAATTAAAATGATGTACTCTAATTATACAAATTTGAATCCTGGAATGAATAATTTCAATGAAGACTTGCCTGACACAAGGAATGTTACAGCTACTACTGTACCTAATAACTCAGTGGCCATGAATGAACATGAGCCTAATTTCTTTGATAATCAACTAGCATCACCTAATCCACCTGTTTTGCCTCCTGTTGATACATATGTCCAAACTTCATACTAGAATACATACCAAACCAATCACTGGTTGAACCTAGAAGAATATCCAGAATACATACCAAACCTGCATACCTTAGGGAGTATCACCTTCCAATACCATATCTCAATATGTTCCAGTACTAACTTCCCTATTCACCAAAAATAGTCACACCTTTTTTTACCTCTTTTAATCCAGATAGTCAACAGTTAACGAAAAACATCTCACATGATTGTGAACCTAATTCTTATAAAGAAGCAGCTTGAGCCCTGCTTGGCAAGCTGCAATGACACAAGAATTTGAGGCATCACACTTGGGACCTTATTCAATTATCTACTAGAAAGAAAGTCATAGATTGTAAATGGGTCTATAAAATAAAACACAACGCAGATGAAAGTATTGAGAGGTTCAAAGCAAGACTTGTAGTGAAGGGGTACACTCAACAACATGGAATTGACTATACATAAACCTTCTCATATGTAGTAAAAATGACAACCATTAGAACCTTAATTTCCTAGTTGTTAAGAGAGAATGGAACCTTTATTAGCTAGATGTTAAAAATGCATTCATTCATGGGGATTTGCATGAAAAAGTCGATATGGAAGCACCTAAGGAACTGCTTGTTGAGCAGACTGGTTTGGTCTGTAAATTGAGAAAACCTCTCTATGACCTCAAGCAAGTCAGCAGACAATGGTATGATAAATTGGCTCACTCACTGTGTTCCAAAGGTTTCATCCACTTTGTGAGTGATTATTCTCTATTCTATAAGAAGAATGGTGGTTCTATAGTGTTTGTTGCAGTCTATGTTAATGATGTAATACTTTCTGGGACAGACCTGGAAGAAATTCAATACTTGAAACTCTTCCTACACAACAAGTTTAAAATAAAATATTTGGGCAAACTGCATTACTTTTTGGGTGTAGAAGTGTTGTACAAAAACAATGGAGTGTTGATTTCTCAGAGGAAATTCACTTCTGATCTACTTAAGGAGTACAATTGCCTAGGGTGTACTTCAGTATCTTCACAACTTGATCCTACAATTAAGTTAAAGGCTGCAGAAGGGAAATTGTTACCTGATTCTACACCTTATAGTAAGCTGGTTGGGAAACTCAATTTTATTACCAACATTAGGTTGGATATTGCTTAGTGTTCAAAACCTCAGCCAGTTCATGTAGACACCCAGAGAACCACACTACAAGGATACACTACATGTTCTCAGATATTTGAAGATTGATCCAACTTTGGGGATATTTTTCTCTAACATGCCTGATTGCACCATTACTGCTTCTTGTGACTCAGATTTGATTGCATGCCTTGATTTTAGAAAGTTTGTTAGTGACTACATTGTTCTCCTTGGTGACAATCCTATCAGTTGAAAGTCAAAGAAGCAAACTTATCATTTCCTTTCCCCTTTCCTCTGCAGAGGCTGAATACAGATCAGTGAGGAAGGTTGTTGTGGAACTGGTGTGATTAGACAGATTACTGGATGAGCTAATAGTTTCAATCCCTTTTTTTTGTGACAGCCAAGTTGCAGTCACATTGCTAAAAATTCTATTTTTCATGAGAGAACTAAGCATATCAAAGTTGATTGTCATTTTATTCGAGACAAGTTACATGATGGACTTAATGATTTGTATCATCTATCCACAACTGCACCTAGTTGACATCCTTACTAGGATCAAGCATCAACATCTTTTTGGCAAGTTGGCAGTGAGTTCCTCCCCTCCAACTTGAGAGGGGGTGTTGAGATTATGAACTTAAGTAGTTAATTATTTTTTATTTTATTGTATCATCTTAGTAGTAAGACATGTAGTTATTAGATATTTTAATCAGTTAGTTAGTGCCAACTGTCAAATGGTTAGTTAGTTAGATTAGTATCAGCTTAGCACCAGATGTCAACATATCATATTTGTATATATGCTTTGATCTGCATCAGTGAATGAAATAATTTTCATTTGCACAAATTTAATTCCAAAATATCTTTCTCTTCTCGAATGTTCTCTCATTGAATCCAGAGCTCAGTTGACCTCCATTAATGGAGTTTAGCATTCTTATTTAGCCTTATTCTCAACAGCGGCAAAAACCTTCATCAAAATTATATTTTTAGAATTCTTGGTAAATTCTTAAAGCCTCTGCTATTTTACTTCAGTGTACCATAGTCCCATTAATACTAGAATAATTTACACATGTCTTGTCGGTACAATAAAAAGCTGGACAGAAAGAGAGAAGAAAGAAAACACGTTTTGGTAGAACGGAAAAGAACTCATATCCGTGTCTTTTCAATTGCTTGAACCTTTTTAGTGCATCAACATTTTTATATAGCTTGACTATGAGAAGTTTCCCAAATTGGTTTTGATATTGCCTAAGTTATCCAAACACAACATTCACTCTCCCATTTCCACGTTTAGTGAACATCACATAATTGACAATAAACACTCATATACACTGGTCCACCCCTATTTAATTTTGGGACCTTCAATCTTACAATATTGCATACGAAACTCGTGCTAATTAAGCAATACCACAGCTAGAAGGGTGTTCAAAGAAACCAAATATCGTATTAAACCGACAACCAAACCAGACGTCCCATTAGATAAATCCATTTTTCTTTTATTTTGAATTGGTTTGGGAATACAGAAAATGATTGTCATAAACAATTATCTATTATTGCAGCATGCTGGTAACTTAAATTGATGATATATTCTTCGTATTTTAAAATCAAACACTACCACACCTTCTATTATGAAAATTTTACATAATATTAGCATGAAATGTATTTTCAGTTTAGATTTTCAATAGGGTATTACGTATTTAGTTTTAGGAAATATGATTTATATCCGTAACTACATATATTAAACTATAATTATTAAAAGACGACTTAAAATTCAAACAAAAAGTTTCTTGTAATTTAAAAAAAAAATTATGAAAGAGGGTAAATATTTTGTATCAGTGTGTTTGATTAAAGAGAATAAATAAATAATAGTATATTATATTTTATTATATAAAAAAATATTAGTTATTTTAGTTTTTGTATTTATTTATTTGCTTAAATATTATCTTAAAGTTACTTAATTCGATGAAGATTTCTTTGTGTAGAATTTCAATTATAAGGGCTTACATTTATTTAGAAAAACAGATATAACATCATTATATTTGTATATATAAAATCCTTTACAAATTTTAAAAGTGTTTAGTGTAATTAATCCAAAAGGAAAAGTATCGTATACTGTTATATTACGATACTTAAATGCATTTAATTACACCCATATTTTTAAATTATTAACCTGATAAAAAGCACATATTTCAAGCTATAAGTCTATAAGTTCATTTTAACTTCGAAATAATGGTCATTTCTAAATCTCGAAATCCCCCCATTTTTGTGCGAGCAATAAAAGCTTAAAGAGGAATTGATTATGTAAGATAAATAGTTTAAACATGCATTGTTTACAAAAGTTTAGTACGATGCGAACATATGTCGCTCCAAGAAAAATGAAAACTACAAAAGTAATTAGGCAATACCTTGCTATAATTGAAAAAGGAAGTCTAATCATGGCCGTTTAAGACAAATTTGAGTGTCGTTTTTAGGGAGTTGGTACTTGATACAATGCACCAGCAAAAATTGCTAACTGGTCATAGTTTTTGTTAGGTTCGTCCTGAATTTTTTATCTTATTTTTAAATTTTATTTTACTTCAAAAAATTTTATTGGTAAAAAAAGTTTTTTATGTGGAAAAAAGATTCTATCATATTTATCATTTTCTTGGAGGAGAAGTTTTGAATTTCTATAAATAGGAGATCTTTTCTTTTCATAAACAACACAAAGCATCCACAATGTAATCGTTTTGAGAGTTTCGTTTAAGGAGAGATTTTTCTCTCAATAGGTTTTATGCTTTTTAATATTAGTTTTTCAATATGTAGGTCACTTGACTAAACAATATTAATATTATGTTTCTTTTAGTATATTTTATGTGTTGTCTGATTTATCGCCATCAATGTTTGCAATTATTAGCTTTCGCATGACGCCCTATTTATTTCGATCTCCAACAAGTGGTATCAGAGTCAATGGTTCAGCTAATGGTTTAACAACTCAATGAGTTGAAGACATGCTTAAGGCGGACGGTTCAAATCAAGTTGCAACCAATATCACAATAATGAAAATTTTATCCAGCGTATTACATGTGAAAATGAATTTTCAACCATATTTTCAACATCCCTGCTGCTGCATCTTTAAAAATAAAGCAAAATATTTTTAAATCAATTTTTAACCATAATATTTTTAATCATGGCAAATAGCAGTGATGAAGACCATGTGAAGAAGAAGAATCAAGAATAATTTTTCAGAAAATTCAGGCCAATGTGAGATTTGTCAGGGTTCGCCCTGAATTTCCTATCTTATTTGAATTTTACAATAATTGTGTTTTAATTTAAAAATATTTTCTTGGTAGAAAAGTTTTTCTATGTGGAAAAAGATTCTATCATATTTATCCGTTTCTTGGAGGAGAAGTTTTAGATTTCTATAAATAGGAGATCATTTCTTCTCATAAACAACACAATATCATCCACAATGTAGTCGTTTTGAGAGTTTCGATTAGGGAGAAATTTTTCACTCAATAGGTTTTATGCTTTTTAATATTAGTTTCTCAATATGTAGGTCACTTGACCAAACAATATTAATATTATGCTTCTTTTACGATATTTTTTGTGTCGTCTGATTTATCGCCACCAAGGTTTGCAATTATTAGCTGTCGCATGACGCCTTATTTATTTCGATCCCCAACAAGTGGTATCATAGCCAATGGTTCAGCTAATGGTTCAACGATTCAATGGGTTGAAGACAGGCTTAAGGCAGATGGTTCAAATCAAGTTGCAATCAATATCACGATAATGAAGATTTTATCCAGCACTACATGTGGATATGAATTTTCAATCATATTTCAACATCCTTGTTGTTGCATCTTTAAAATAAATAAAAATATTTTAAATCAATTTTTAATCATAATATTTTAATCTTGTTTCTAAACATGACAAACAGTTGTGATGAATATTATATGAAGAAGAAGATTCAAGATTAATTTGTCAGAAAATTCAGGCCAATGAGAGATTTGTTAAGGCTCGCCCTAAATTTCCTACCTTATTTGAATTTTACCATTATTGTGTTTTACTTCAAAAAGGTTTTCTATGTGGAAAAAGATTCTACCATATTTATCCTTTTCTCGGAGGAGAAGTTTTGAATTTCTATAAATAGGAGATCTTTTTTTCTCATAAACAACACAATAGCATTACAATGTAGTCGTTTCGAGAGTTCGTTTAGGGAGAGATTTTTCTCTCAATAGGTTTTATGCTTTTTAATGTTAATTTTTCAATATATAGGTCACTTGACCAAACAATATTAATATTATGCTTCTTTTAGTATATTTTATGTGTCGTCTAACTTATCGCCACCAAGGTTTGTAATTATTAGCTTCCGCATGACGCTCTATTTATTTCGATCCCCTAACAAGTAGTATCAGAGTCAGTGGTTCAGCTAATGGTTCAACGATTCAATAGGTTGAAGACAAACTTAAGGCCAATGGTTCAAATCAAGATGCAACCAATATCACGATAATGAAGATTTTATCCAGCGCACTACATGTGGATATGAATTTTCAACCATATTTTCAACATCTCTGTTGCTGCATCTTTAAAATAAAGTAAAATATTTTTAAACCAATTTTTAACCATAATATTTTAACCTTATATTTCTAACCATGGCAAGTAGCACTGATGAAGAATATATGAAAAAGAAGAATCAAGATTAATTTGCCAGAAAATTCAGGTCAAGGGGAGATTTGTTAGGGTTTACCCTGAATTTCCTACCGTATTTGAATTTTATCATTATTGTGTTTACTTCAAAAGTTTTTCTTGGTAGAAAATGTTTTCTATGTGGAAAAAGATTTTATCATAATTATCCTTTTCTCAGAGAAGAAATTTTAAATTTCTATAAATAGGATATCCTTTTTTCCCATAAACAACACAATATCATCCACAATATAGTCGTTTTGAGAGTTCAGTTTAGGGAGAGATTTTTCTTTCAATAGATTTTATGCTTTTTAATATTAGTTTTTTAATATTAGTTTTTCAATATGTAGGTCACTTGACCAAACAATATTAATATTATGCTTCTTTTAGTATATTTTCTGTGTCGTCTGATTTATCGCCACCAAGATTTGTAATTATTAACTTTCGCATGACGCCCTATTTATTTCGATCACCAACAGTTATATCGATCACCAACAGTTATATCGATTCCCACAAGCATAAAACTACCAAAAATCACAAAATTCAGACTTACCGCCCCGGATCATGATAGAATGAATAGAATCTATCACCTTTCCTCAAATAAAAAAAATCTTGGTAGGAAGCACTTCCCTTTTTATTAGACCTTATTTAGCGCGAATGAACATTAGTTCGGGTCCCAAAGAAGATATCTACACTGGGTGAAAAACCCAAAAAACAAAGGTCAAGCTTCAGAAATTTATCTCTCTCTAATCTTAAAGGTTATTAGAGCATTCTCTTGTATAGATTTAACATTATATTCATTGACGGACTCATAAAACCTCAGCACATGGTAAGTGAAACTAACAGCAATATTATGTTCTTTTAGGGGTCAATACAAAGAACTCAGAAGTTACTGAAATTAAAAAGTCTTAAAAGAGACTTGTGAAGTCCCCACTAAAGAAACATGCACATAGACCATAGTATTGATGACTTAAGAGGTATCCTTTTCTATCTTCATAACTTATTTTTTTGTATTTATTTTTGTTTCTGTTGAAGTTAAAGAATTTATTCATTTCCTATGTGAAACAAGAGTATATTAAGATAACTATAAAATCGTGACCCTTTTAAGTTCATTTGTTCTACTTCAGCAACGATCAACATCTCTTACATGGATCATCACGTTGAAACTGTTGGAAATTAGCCTTTGGCGGGAGTTGCGACCGACCAACTTTAACGGCTTAAACACTAGTGTTACGTATGTTGGAGAATCCGGTTCTTCACACATGCATGATGTACTAAATGCATATAGATAACGTAGGGCCAGAATCGCCAAATTTCATTGAGAAATGAAAGAGATATTGGTTCACTGAAGTGAGTGTTTGAAACATGGAAAGTGTGGTGTTGTGTTCAATTCTCCCTCATCGGTAGAGAAGGAAAAAATTATTGTGTATATAAGACTCGAAATGTGTTTGGGGTTTGGGACCCCAAGGGTATCTCATGTGTTTAAGGAGGGAGGACTGGGATGTGCTTGGTTAGAGGAAAGACCCTACAGCCTTTGCCGTGGTCAGGTTACGAGTAAGTGGGTGTGGGATATTATCTTTGGGCGAGAAAATTTTGCCAAGGTACAGTTTGATCCCAGAAGTTTTAGAAATCTGCAGCTTTGGACCAGAATTATTTCAGATGTGCGATTTGATCCTGAAGTTTCAAGATGTACAGTTTGGTCACAGTTTTCAAGATGTACAGTTTGGTCCCCGAAGTTTTCAGAAAGTCGAATTTCGGCGGTCGAGAATAGAAACGTCAACACTCAATTCAGCCATTTATTTTGGTTGAATTACACCTCCAATAATGGCCAAATCCGTTGGCAATTTTCTCCATTTATTTGGTGGCTTTACTACCTCCGTAATGGTCATTATTTGGCCAATAATGGGTACATTATGAGGCGATCAAGCGATCCATCTTCCTCCTATATAAACACCCCACACCATTGTTGAGGCACTTCATATACCGCGAAAATACACAAAGCGAAAGCAAAGCAAAGCGTTTCTTCCTAATCTTCCAAGCATCATTTCGTTCAATATTCTTCACGGTAGCTTTTGAGTTTCCTTTGCTCAATTGTTCCATTGCTTGTTTATCTTGGGAGGCAATTTAAGACGTATAAAGGATAAGCATACGGGGCAATATTGTCTTAGGATGCAGTGTCACACTCGACTTCGACAAAAATCAGCGATTTCGGTCTTAACTTGTTCAACAAATATTGTAATTTCGGTGTTATTGTTATATTGTAATTTTGGTTTCTAGTTGAATTGTAATTTAATTCTTACTTTATGATTACTCGTAATTTCCGTTTCTTGCAATCCTTGTAACCCAACAACTTAAGATAATATTTTGCTTACGGTAGCGCAATAACATGGTGGAAATATGGCCAGATGTTCTTTATTCTTGCTTTGGTGCCTCTGAAAGCAGCGTTCTGCCTTCCCGGCCGCAACGCTCTGGCCAAAAGCGATAACCGCGCCTTGTTGCTGCTTTTCATCACGCTCTTGTCAAGGCGATAACAACTCTTGCCTTCCCGACTGTTGGAGCTCCCCCCTCTTCTTCACACACACCATGATGCATGCCACGAAAAGTTCATGGGATCGAATTTAAAGATGGCGGCAAAAGATCTTTGTTCTATTTACTTGATTATGGGCATGACAGGTTCACTTACGGAAGATCCTCCACAATGGAGATGAAATGGACTCTTCCGCTGCTGAAACGGTGAAAGGGGCCTTGGTATCCATGTCTTGACGCATGAAGATGGTTCGTGATGCGTGGAATCATAGCGATTTCATGTCGCAGAACTATATCTTGAAGCTTAGCGGACCCTCATACGGTCTATTGCACCGGTTGTAAACAGAAAGAGCGCAAAAAGTACAGCACTGAATCGGGTACTAAGAAGTTCATCGTTGGGAAATTTCTAAAATTCCAAATGGTGGGCGACAAAGTTGATGTCCCAAGTCCAGGGAATTCCAAATGATTTTACATCACCTGGATTTGGAAGGGCTGAAGCCAGCGGCGATTTTGGTTGCATCACGATTGAAAAGTTACCTCCTTCATGGAATGAGTTTATGAGTTACTGAAACTCAAGACAAAGGAGATGACCTTTGAAAGAGCTTGTTATCAAAGCGCAAATCCGGGAAGATAATAAGAAGACCTTGCCAAAGGGTAGACAACATTCGAGGCAAAGGCAAATCGTTTGAGGCCAAAGGGAAAACAAGCAACAGCGGAAGTTCACAAAGGCGGCAAAGCCCACAGCGTGACGTTCAGGGTGCTTGTCATCCATGTGGAAACCTGGTCATGGGATCAAGGAATGCCGCAAAGCTCAAGGATCGAAACAACAGCGAAAGCCAAGTCGAAGGCAAGGCTCAAGCTAACGCGTCGTCAAGGACACGCTCCTGGATGACATGATTGAGGATCTCTCGGCCGTGGTGCTAAAGCCAACGGTTGAGAATCCGATGCAGTGGTGGGTGGACAGTGCAACAAGACACATCTGTTCCAACAAAGATGCCTTCTCCACGCATACACTCCGGTCTCGACAAGAAGCTGTTCATGGCAACAACGCTTCCTAGGACGTGCTAAGAGTTGGAAGGTGGTCTGAAGATGACTGGCAAGGAACTCACTCTGAAGGAAGTGATGCGATCCCAGATTAGAAGAAATCTAGTTTACTGGACCTTATTGGTTAATGTTGGTTTTAGGCTAGTGTTTGAATTAAATAAATTTGTACTCACTAAAAATGGCACATTTGTGGGAGGAGCTTCGTCTGTGAAGGCCTCTTCAAAGTGAATGCCATGTCAGATATGCGTCAAGGAAATAAAGTTGAACCTTCTTCTTGTTGCTTGGCAGGTCTTCTAATTTATGGCATCATGATTAGGACACGTTAACTACAAAGTCTATTCAAAGGTTTGAGTAAAGATGGAGTTGTTAGTCCCATCGACGTGAAGCCCCAACATAAGTGTGAGGTGTGCGTAGAGGCAAAACTTACTAAGCTTCCTTTTCGATCCGTCAGAAAGGAATACTCCTCTAGAACTTATTCACAGATATATGTGATTTGAAGTTTGCACAAACTAGAGGGGAACAAATACTTTGTGACTTTCATTGACGATAGCACAGTCTTTAGTACCTTTACTTGTTGAAAAGTGGATGAAGCCTTTGAAGCGTTCCGACGTTACAAAGCGAAGTTGAGAACCAGCGAGGCCTACAGATTAAATTCATTCGTAGCGATAGAATGGAGAATATGTAGCGCCTTTTGAGGAATCTTTGTGCCGAAGGCATTATTCATCAAACGCAGCGGATCCATACTCACCTCAATCAAGCGGTGTGGCGGAACGTAAGAACCGCGCATTAAAGGAAATGATGAATGCCTGCTTATCAATTCCGGTCTTCCCCAAAACATGTGGAGGGTCATGCCCTAATATGATTCTTAAGAGTCCCACAGGGTAAGGACAAACCCATATGAATCATGGAAGGAAAGAAACCCACCTACAAATACTTTAAGGTGTGGGGTTGTTTGGCAAAGGTTGAAAGTACCCAAGCCAAAGCGAGGTCAAGGTGGGCCTAAGGCGTGGGTGCATATTCATAGGATATGCAAATAACGATAATGCTTTATCGACTTCTTAGTGTATAAGTCAGATATTCCGAGATATCCACCAGGGTACAATAATGGAATCAAGGAATGCACTATTGCTTTGAAAGTACCTTTCTAGAAAGGAAAAAGACATAACCTCTCTCAAACGAAGTTATGCACAAAGCTCTCAGAACCGGAGTCCTTGGCTGCCCGGATGCGAATGGTTGAATCTAGCGAATCTCGAGGTGGTGAACATCCTGAATCTAGTGTTCAGATTCTCAGAACTTGGAGAACTCCAGAGAGATGGATCTAAGGCGAAGTAAAGGGCCAGGAAGGATAAATCGCCGGTCACGACTTTGTAACTTTATATGGTTAATGATGAACCAGCTGACAATTGCTAGGCGTTGTCAACTCCGAGGCTATACCAGCTACGGAAAGAAGCTATTGAGAGTGAAATAAGCTCCATTCTGCATAACCATACTTGGGAGTTGGTTGATCTTCCTCCGAAATAAACCGTTTGGGGTGTAAGTGGATACTCAAACGAAATACAAAGCGGATGGGTCTAAGACAAAGTACAAAGCCAGGTTGGTAGTCAAGGGCTGTCGGCAAAGCGGAAGGCTTTGACTACTTTGGCACTCTCTCGGTATCTGGGATGACATCCATACGTATTCATTGCGATCGCCGCTTTGCGTGACTTGAGATACACCAGGATGGATGTTAAGAACTGACCTTCCTAATCGGCGTTGGAAGAAAGAAATCTATATGGACCAACGAAGAATACGTGGTTCAAGGCGAGAAGAAAGTGCATCCGACTTATCAAATCTCATGCGGTGAAACAAGCCTCGAAGAATGGCACGAAAAAATTTGATAGTACTTACACTATCGAAAGGTTCGCCATTAATTAAGTGTGATAAATGTGTTTACACGAAGGCAACTTCACTTTGTTGTGATATGCGTATGTAGACATGTTAATCACAGAAGCGAGTCTGCAGGTAATCCCAGACTAAGAACATGTTGAAATAATGCTTGACATGAAGGATATGGAGTATCGCAGATATCTCTTAGGGATTAAAATCTCTAAGGCGTCGGCCAATTTGGTCTTTATCTCGGTCTCACTACATCGAGGATGTTTTGAGAAAGTTTGAGATGTGACAGTTCCGATAAAGTCACCAATGGATATAAATCAAAAACTTGATAAAAATCTTGGTACTGTATACCAGGAAGCGATATGCCGCAGGTGATCGGTAGTTTGATGTATATAACAAAGCTGCACACCGACGATATTGCTTCTACGCAGATCAATAAGTTGGCTAGGTTCACCTGTAATCAAGTGATAATCCTTTGGAAGGCGTTGAATCGGGTATTACAATACCTTAAATACACGTTAAATTACGCACTATTCGAGATATCCAGGTGTACTAGAAGAGTGCAGTGATGCAAACCGGATATCCGATATGAGAACACCAAGTCCACCGGTGGGTATGTATTTACAATTGGTGGTGGGGCTGTGTCTGGAAATCCTCTAAGCAAACTTGCATCGCCCGATCCACAATGGAATCGGAGTTTATCGCTTTAGACAAAGCGGGGAGAAGAAGTGAGTGGCTTCATGACTTCTTAGAAGGATGTTCAGTGTTGAACAAACCGTACCTTGGTAATGATCCCAGCTGCGACGATCGATCGGCTCACAGGAAGGGCACGGAATACTATGTATGTACAACGGCAAGTCTCGTCATATTCGACGGAGGCATAAGACCGGATTAGGCAGCGATCACCACCTGGTATAATATCCGTTGATTACATAGTCGAAAGGATAATATAGACCCATTGACAAAAGGGCCTACTCAAGGATCCAGATGGCTTACGCTGTCTGGGGAATGGGCTTAAAACCCAAAATATAAGTGACAATCTGGTGGTAACCCAACCTACGACTGAAGTCCCAGTAATTTGGTTCAATGGGAAAGCGAAGTTGTAAAGGTTGATTGGCGGTGGAAGTATGAGCACCGGATAGTGATTTACGAAAGAAACACCAAACTAAAGCGTTCGCGATAGGCGTTAAGTGCTATCTGCGGTATGGGTAAATGTTAAGTTTTCAAACTGTAATGATCCTCAGCCAGGTTGAGGTTAGGTTCTTGGGAAGCTTTTAATAGTTCTAACAACGTAGTGGGGTATAACGAGGATACCTTAGGAGACCACCTATTTAGAAGTGCGAGGCAGACGTACTCAAAATGAAACGCACTTAAGAATCCAAGATGTTGTCCATTGGCAAAAGCGGACAAAACATTACGAAGAAGAGTAAGAATTTGTTGTGTTAGTACCGTTGACTTGGCTTACACTAAACACCGACGGTTCAAGACATCAGCGTTCAATGAAAGTAAGTCAGATGTGGTATTCAACTATGGAAGGTTCAAGGCGATGCTACCTCTCCTTATGCAACATCGGTCCATTTGAAATATTGCTGAAATGAAAAAGACACCATGTGAGTGCGCCAAAATCTCTTTCAGAGGATTGTTGGAAATTAGCCTTTGGCGGGAGTTGCGACCGACCAACTTTAACGGCTTAAACACTAGTGTTCGTATGTTGGAGAATCAGGTTCTTCACACATGCATGATGTACTAAAATGCGTAGATAGCAGTAGGGCCAAGAATAAATCAAATTTCATTGAGAAATGAAAGAGATATTGGTTCACGGCAGTGAGAGTGTTTGAAGCGTGGAAAGTGTGGTGTTGTGTTCAATTCTCCCTCATCGGTAGGAAGAAAAGAATTGTTGTGTATATAAGACTCGAAATGTGTTTGGGGTTTGGGACCCCAAGGGGTATCCCACGTGTTTAAAGGAGGAGGACCTAGATGTAAGCTTGGTTGAGAAAGACCACGCCAGCGCGCCGTCCAGGTCAGTTCCGGTTAGGTTCAGGGTTCTCGGGTTCCACCAGGTTCACTGGGTAGTTGCTGGTGTAGGTACGTGGGCCCGATATTATCTTTTTTGGGCAGAAAACTTTGCCAGAAATGCAGTTTGATCCCGTAAGTTTTAGAAATGCAGATTTGGACGATTATTTCAGGATGTGCGATTTGATCCACGAAGTTTCAAGATGTGCAGTTTGGTCACGAAGTTTTGAAAGTCGAATTTCGACGGTCCCGAATAAACGATCCCAACACTCAATTGACCATTTATTTTGGTTGAATTACACCTCCAATAATGGCCAATCCGTTGGCAATTTTCTCCATTTATTTGGTGGCTTTACTACCTCCATAATGGTCATTATTTGGCCAATAATGGCTGTTATGGAAGCGAGTCAACGATCCCATCTTCCTCCTATATAAACACCCACCACCATTGTTGAGCACACTTCATATACGAAAATACACAAAGAAAGCAAAGCAAAGCGATTTCTTCCTAATCTTCCAAGCATCATTTAGATTTATTCAATATTCTTCACGGTAGCTTTTGAGTTTCCTTTGCTCAATTGTTCCATTCTTTGTTTTATCTTGGGAGACGAATTGTCAGGGCGTATAAAGGATACATACGGCAATATTATCTTAAGGACTGAGTGCCACATTCGACTTCGGCAAAAATCAAAGCGAGTTCAGGTCTTCTTGTTCAACAAATATTGTAATTTCAGTGTTATTGTTATATTGTAATTTTCAGTTTCTAGTTGAATTGTAATTTCAATTCTTACTTTAGCAGTTACTCGTAATTTCCGTTTCTTGCAATCCTTGTAACCCAACAGAAACTAAAAGTGAAATGCAAACTAGGATATGTATGGTGCGTTGTGAGTACTAACAAATACCAGTTCTCTCCCTATCAAGAAAATTGGGCATAAGGATGTGTCACCCCGTAGAAATGCAATGCTAACATTCAAGTAAATGTAGCATTCAGGAACATTATATATGTACGACTATATTCCTAAAATTATCTTATGTCCGATTTGATGAGGCTAGGTTGACTTCACTCACTATAGAGAGAGAAAAAAAGAATTAAGAAAGGAGAGTAGCAGCCAGAAAGAGAAATGTCATCCATTTTGTATTGATCAAATAACTCGAATATATTCTCAATATGGTGTAATATTGTCTATTTTAAGTTAAGCTTATGACTTCTTTTCAAAAAGTTTCGCATCATGATTAAGAGTATTTCTACCTCTTATATGTAATTTTCTATTCAATCTACTAATATGTGACTTTGTTCGTACACCCAACAACCTTCCCTTCGAATTAGGTTTCACATGACTCGTCATCTAATTAATGGGCTTATCTAGAGATTAACTTTGTGTCACCTACATCATATGGCCAACAAAGCCCATAAGCTTCTTTTTGTGTGAAGCGTCTCTAATTTAATCTACGGGTAAAGATAGTAAATTAGTCCATAAACGGACAAAGACAGGAAGTCCCCATGTTACCGGCACTCATCAATTTCATGCTTGTTTCACCGAATCATTGATTATGATCTCATTTGTTGGGTTAAAACTGTTGGATATGTAAAGCAGTACGGAAAGTAAATAAATATTACAAGTGTTCGAAAGGATAAACAAACAAGCCAATATTATAATTGCCGCAAGCTGGTTGAGTATTGAATCTTGATAACCTGAAATCAAGACACACTAAATCTGGAATGTTACAATTGTGACTGAGTTGAGAGATGACTCTCTGTCTTTAAGACAAGATTGCCTCGTATATATGCTTTTACGTTAGCGGGCAATAGTCTCCCAAGATAAAACAACAACTAATCAACACTACAAAGCAAATATGTTGATTTTGACGAAGAAAATGAACACGAAACGACTTGCTGATTTAGAGGGAAAAGAAAAGAAGAGTTTTTGTTTCTGTTGCTCAGTTTTTGGACAGATTTTCGTCCTCTCTCTTCTCTATATTTCTTTCTCAAATATGTTTCAGAAGGTTATAAAGTGTTTAGGAGGAGGAGAGGTGATTAAGAGGCCCTTTAAGAGGTGTAATCATGGGTATTCATGGCCAGAAATGTTATGTAGTAAGTGCAAAGATGGGCGGGCGGCGGCGGCGCACGTGTGGGCTTAGCCTCGAACCCAAGCACACATAGGTCCTCCCTCCTTCAAACACATGGGCTACCCCTTGGGGTCCCAAACCCTTATCCATTTTTAGGCTTATAAAGAGAACAATTCTTCATTTTCCCACTGATGTGGTAGATTTTTCCTACACCATATTTCCATGTCTCAAACACCTTACTTTGTAGACCAATATCTCTTTCATTTCTTAACGAAATTTGACGATCCTTGGCCCTACGGTCATCTACTCACTTAGTAGATTATGCATGTGTGAAGAGACAAAGCCTCCAACATGCGGAACCCCATAAGTCATTAAACATGGGTGGACGCAACCTTCCACCAAAGGCAAATTTCCAACAATCCCCTCTTGAAAGAGATTTTGGTGCACACGCAAGGTGCCTACTTTCAGCGAAAAAATATTGCATCAGGAGAGGTAGCTTCTGCTTTAAACCTTCCCTAGTTGAATACCACCGGACTTACTTACTGCACGGTGAACGTGATGTCTTGAACCGTCAGTGTTTAGTGTACGCCAAGACAATGATACCAACACAATAACTCCCCTTATTCATTTTTATTCTTATTGTTCTGTCTATTATGGTCGTGGACACACTTGGATTCTTAAGTGCATTCATTTTAGGCGGCCTGTCCTCCCACTTAAATAGGTGATCTCCTACAAGGTATTCTGCTATACCCCACTTCACAAGTGTTAGGAATCATTAAAAGTTTCCTCAACCTTAACCTCAACCGTTTGAGGATCGTTAAAGGTTTGGAAGCTTAACCTTTACCCACCATTCAGGTAGCACTTTAATGTCTATCGCGGAAACAATTTTGGATTCTTGTTTCCTTACAGAAATCATTATCCGAAGTGCTCTTGCTTCCACCGAAGCGCTCAACTGATCCTTTTTACAGCTTAGTTTTCCCATTGAACCAAATTCTTGGGATCTCCAGTTAGTATGGTTGGGTTACCACCACAAATGTTCGTATTGTTTGGGTTTTTAAGCCCATTCCCCTAGACATGCAGAATTTTTGATCTTCGGGTAGTCCCTTAGTTAAAGGGTCTGCTATATCCTATGATTAGTAATCAAGGAATTGTCACCCGTGATGATCAACTGCCATACGGTATTATGTCGCCGACATATATGTCCAGACGCCGTCATCCGTGACCTTTATGAAACCGACCAACTAGCCACAGTGTCTAACTGCCAAAGGCACAGATTTCTCCCAATAAGGGACATCCTCTAAGGAGTCGTGAAATTACTCAACTTATTTCATGCTTTGTTTAAAGAGATAAACTCTGATTCCATCATGAATCGGCCGATGCAAGTTTGCTTAGAGTATTTTCCAAGACCCACCTTACACATTTACTTGTGGCTTTGGTGTTCTTCATATCTGATGTCCAGTTTGCATCACTGTGTTCTCCCAGAACCGCTGGACATCCAGGATACCATAATCCGTAGATAAGCGAATATTTCAGATATCGTCATATCCGACTTAACACCTTCTACCGATTATTTTTAGAATCATGAGTGAACCTTAGTTCAACTGATCTGCTTCGTAAGTCGATACCAGGTCGGTTGTAGTGTGTAACATACATTGAACTACATATGACCTGCGCATATCGCTCCTTATATATGGGTGCACCATGATTCCAATCAGTTATATAATTCATATCCATTGGTGGCTTCAACGAGACTGTCAACTACCTTACATATTAGTTTGGAATTAGACCAGTCCGTTAGATATCTTAGAAATCCCAATTCCTAAGATGTCATCTGTCATACTCATATCTTTCATATCGAGACTTTTATTTTAATATGACTTCCACGTTCAGACTGTTGGTTTTTCAACTGTTGGCTTTCCAACTGTTGGCTTTCTAACTTCAGAGTCAATGTTTCTGTTGTCAGATTCATTATTTCTGTTTTACCTGAAACTTCCAGAACCAAAATGTAAATATTTCAGGGACCAAAATGAAAGTTCAGGAAGAAGCCCAATAGTCCAACAAACCAACTCTGATCCTCCCCTTCCAACTCTCCGGTTAGGAAGGCGGCATCAACATCCATGCCACGCAAGACTGCAATGGCTCTGGATGTTAAGCAATTCACAAGGGAGCACATGTCCAAGTAGCCGAGGCCATATACTCGTCAGTAAATCCATCTACTTTGTACTCACTTTTGAGTATCCACTTTTACTACCCAAAGGTTCTTTTCTCGGAGGAAGGTCAACCATTACACAAGTATGGTTCTATATGATGGAATCTATTTCTCTCTCTGTAGCTTCTTTCCAAAGCAGCGCTTTTGGAGATGACAATTCTTTGTTAATTGTCCATGGTTCATTCTCAACCATACAAGCTAGAAGGCCTGGAACAAGTCTTTGTCCCCTCTTTGCTCCGTCTCGGTTCAACATCTAGAATCCCTGAGTTCTGTAGATCTGGAATATTAAGTTCCGGATAGTCAGCAACTTCCGAGTCTTGTAGATACAGAATGTCTAGTTCCGGACAATCAGGCACTCACGGGTTCTTGTTAACCTCGAGCAATTACTTCTTTTTCCTTCTTAAGGAAAGTTATCTTCAAATAATTCAGCATTCTTTGACACCAAGAGGCGATAAATACTACTGTTATTTGCAGATCCAGTGGATATGCAATTTACAGTCTTAGGTCCAACTTGACATGTTTCGGTATTTCAACCTCTACCAAGCCACCCCACAATACAACATTGTATGTGGGATCTTTTTCATGTCTCACACGAATAGTTACCCTTATCCTTATGCGTAGTTCTGATAGAATCGCATTAGCTGTAAGGATCGCCTTGCCCCATATATTTTTGGGCGTACGACTTTGCGCTTGGCTAACACCGTTATACTAAGGTGAGTAATGAGCAGTCGGTTGATAAACGATACTTCACATTCTCCCCCTCTATCACTATGAATTCCTCAATCCGTAGGCTTAGTTGATTTTTAAACTTCTGCTTTGTAGCGCTTATCCTCTTCAACAACTTCATCTTTGTTTTTCAACAAACAAAGGATGCACTACATTGTACCATCGTCAATGAAGGTCACAAAGTACTTGTCTCCCCCTCTATTTTGTATAAACATTCAAATCACCCATGTAGGTGTGACTAAGTTCTAGAGGAGCGGTGCTTCTTTCGCTATTCCCTTGACGGAATGGAAAGGTGATTTTGCCTCTTCGCCTACCTCACATTCATTTTGAGGGTTTATGTCGACAGAAGGCAACAATCTCAACTTTGTTATCTTTTGAATGACTTTCTATTTAACATGTCTTAATCTATAATGGCATAGATGCACGAATTACAAATATATCATTAATTTAGCTACAAACATACTGTACCATTCTTAGTTATTACAGACCTGTTGGACTAGTCTCAAACCAGCTTGACCAACATCGTCCTTTAAACCAAGTTTGGGACATGTATCACATTCTTTTAGAGTGATCCCATTCCCTGAAGTCCTATTGAGGACAACCCTTCTACTTTAGAGGCGGTGTTGCTTTTCACGAACAACCTCTTGCCCGTGGTTAGGGCGTAACCGGATCATATGTGATATAGATACTCTGGCCCACTCCAGTTGTTTTGGCAGACTGAGTGTCCAATTTCTTTTCTGCCTTTCCTTTGGCCTTCAGCTCATTTAAGACCTGGAAACTCTTGCCCACCTCACTAGGTGTCCATTACTTTTTTGCCTTTCTTTTGGCTTTCAGATCATTAAAGACATGGAATTCTAGCCCGCTCCAGTCGCCCGTAGGCTTTGTACGACTGAGTGTCCAATATCATCCTGTCAAATGAACGATCTTCTGTCAAATAGTGTGACAGGTTCAACGTCTTAAGATAAGTCATTATCTTTTAGTATTCTTCCCTTGAGATTGGTGCCCAGACAATACTTGACGCTTACTTAAGAGTGGTAACAGTTTCCGCACAGTCAGTGGATCTCTATCCTTCGTATGTGCGAACATACTTTACACACTTTTAATAATTACACTCAAAAGAACGGATCTTTTAAGTTTTGTTTACAATAGTCCAATCTTTAACCGAGAAGGAAGGTGAGATTAAACTTCTTATTTTAAAGTGTAAGGAACATAATTTATTTCAGGAAAACATTTTCATAATCCTCCTTACTTTAAGCTCTTTTTAATCAAACATCATTTAATCTTATTTTTGACAAGGAAGAAAAATTACTTATCCCAACTTGACTCGCCCACTTGGTCGATTTGACCGAGTGTCTGTTTCCTCCTTACCATAATTCAGATCCTTTGTCTGGGACAGATATAGGTCCTCTGCTACATGATATAACAACATCTTCAGCCTTCTCCTCTTGTCCTAGTTGACATCCTCAGCCTCTCGTGAGCACTTGTTCCCACCACTCTCGGGAGCGGTGACACCATGAACACCTTGACCTTCAACAACATAATTAGAACCGTCTTCCACCAGAAACCACAGCCATAACCAGATTTGGTCACACGAATGTTGACCGAGATCTTTCGAACACTATTATAATCTTGAGTTAAAACTGTTGGATATATAAAGTAGTACAGGAAGTAAATAAATATTACAAGTATTCGAAAGGATAAACAAACAAGTCAATATTATAATTGCCACAAGCTGGTTGAGTATTGAATCTTGATAACCTGAAATCAAGAAACACTAAATCTGGATTGTTACAACTGTGGCTGAGTCGAGAGATGACTCTCTGTCTTTAAGACAAGATTGCCCCGTATATATGCTTTTACGTTAACGGACAATAGTCTCCTAAGATAAAATAACAACTAATCAACACTACAAAGCAAATAGGTTGATTCTGACGAAGAAAAGACGAACACGAAATGACTTGCTGATTTAGAGGGAAAAGGAAGAAAGAGTTTCTGTTGCTCAGTTTTTGGACAGATTTTCATCCTCTCTCTTCTCTATATTTCTTTCTCAAATTTGTTTCAGGATGTTATAAAGTGTTTAGGAGGAGGAGAGGTGATTAAGAGGTGTAATCATGGGTATTCATGGCCAGAAAAGTTTTGTAGTAAGTGCAAAACATTTCAGAAGTAGCCCAAAGCTTTCGACCCGAGACCTGTGCCCGGACCGGACAAGCGGCGGCGGCGCGCATGTGGGCTTAGCCTAGAACCCAAGCACACCTAGGTCCTCCCTCATTCAAACATATGGGTTACCCCTTGGGGTCCCAAACCATTATCCATTTTTAGGCTTATAAAGAGAACAATTCTTCATTTTCCCACCGATGTGGTAGATTTGTCTCACACCATATTTTCATGTCTCAAACACCTTACTTCGTGGACCAATATCTCTTTCATTTCTTAACGAAATTTGACGATCCTTGGCCCTACGCTCATCTACTCACTTAGTAGATTATGCACGTGTGAAGAGACAAAGCCTCCAACATGCGGAACCCTAGTGTTTAAGTCATTAAACATGGGTGGACGCAACCTCCCCACCAAAGACAAATTTCCAATAAAAACAACTCAAAAATACTCAACATGATGGTGTGATATTATCCTTTTAATTTGTGCCAAGCCAATAGATTTTCTCCAAAAGGTAGCACATTATTAAAAATATTCTTACAGGTTATATGTATATTTCTTTTTCCTTTCAACTATCAATGTGAAATTTTATTCTCATGTCCAACACTTTCAACCAACCCCTTCTCAGCAGTCGCGTTTCAATTATCAATGTGGAAGTTCAACAAAATCCAGTACTTTTAGATTGAATTCTACACATATGTGCGAGAACTAAGTATAGATAGAATTTAGATATGCATTTCAAAACTTACTCTCTTAATTTTAAATCCACAAGACGCCACGTTTAAATTCTGAATTTGTTACTACTTCTAACAGCCCAAAATTCCATCAAGCACGTATATGACTATTAAAGAACAGCAACTTCACCTACCACTAAATCGTAGCTTCTTCCGCACTGAATTAAAATCTCTCGAGCTTATCACAATTATGACAAGATTGCTAAGAAGGACAAATTTTCAAAATTTACGGCTAAAAGAAGATACAATAAAGAAAAGACACCATAAAACATATGACACCTGTATATAGTTAGGAGACACTTCAAGAGGAGCATACGTGTGTGTACTTCAAATCAGAAGAAAAAGGAATCTTATGTCGAAGCTAAAGTCTTGAAATTGGCTGTTTCTTCTTCCTTATGATTATTAATAATAATACAAGAACCATAAAGCTTTTTATTTTGTAACTAATAGACGACCATACATTTCATAATGCTTATTTATAGTATTTTGATATAATTATTTTATTATTGTCATTTATTACTTTACTTCTATCATATGTTGTCTGACTTTTGTTATGCTTTCTTTTGAACGGTAAAATTATATTTGGTATATTGTTGTAGGCGATCATATATATCCATCATCTTACTGTCTTCATGTACAACCCATCTATACCATTTTACTTCAAAAACATCTCCCAATATATGTGTAAACTATGAATATATATTTATATGCTGTATAGAATCAACACAATCAGATGAGCTCTCAAGGCAATGGTGTATATATAACCTTTAGTTCTGTCAGAAACATATTAACAATTATCAACAAAAAACTTCCCCTATACTATGAAACAATACAAAAGTTGTGCACAAGTCATATTTAGACCATACATGTATATGGCTTTAAAAACATAACTTCCCCAATTATGTATTTCCTCTATCCCAAAATACTTGTCGCATTACTTTTTTTTAAGAGTCAAACTATATCAATTTTGACCAATATTTTGAGCTATATATTTTTATCATATTAATATAAAAAGAATTACAACGTATAGTATTTTTCGTGTAGTTTTTAAATATCTAAATTTTAATTTTAAAATATTAAATTTTTCGTGGAATTAACAAGTTAAAGTCAGAATTGTTACAGTTCTCCATATCCCCTACAAGTACTCCTAGACTGTTAATATATCATGCTGCTACGAAGTATGACTACTATAACTTAAATACTATGTGGCTTGACTTTCCAAAAATGCTACTATACCCGTGGCATCGGATCATTCAAAAATATACTATTTTTGAAGGATCCGACACACACAACATCTTTGAAGAGTTTGAGCAAAATATCTGAAATATATTTTTCTTTCTATCAAAAAAATTATGTACATCCACACATATAGAGAAGAGAAGTCATCAATCTCAGTAGATTTACACAGAGTATAGCAACAAGTTATAAAGCACTGCACAGATGGAAGGAATCAATAAATTTAAAAACATATCAAAAATGTCCAAAGGAGATAGGTTGAGAAAAGATACACGACATCTTAAACAATTGGCTTGGATCAACCAGCAAACCACAAGTCCCAATCACTTGAAAGCAACAATAGGAGACACTTCTTACATAGGTGACTATATAATAGTTGAAGACACCTACTCAGCAATTTTTAACATAATTTCCTGTCAATACAATATCCATAAACTATTGAAAACAGAATACTTCTCTCTTGAATTGAAACTCAAACAAAGTAATGGAACCAGAACTGGAAAATTGTGAGAATTCCAACTTCAAAAGGCCCTTAAAGAAGAAGAGTGAAATTGGCAAAAGGTTTACTGATGAACAAGTGAAGGTACTTGAGTCCATGTTTAAAGTAGGGACAAAGCTAAAGCCAAGAGAGAAGCTGCAATTGGCAAGAGATCTTGGGTTGCAACCTCGCCAAGTAGCTATTTGGTTTCAGAACAAAAGGGCTAGATGGAAGTCGAAGCAATTAGAGCACGAATATCGGATACTCAGAGAGAAATTTGACAATTTAAACGTGCAATTCCAATCCTTGAAGACAGAAAAGGAGAGACTACTCATTGAGGTATCTTTTCTTCTCCCATTTTTACCAGTGGCAGAGCAAGGGGTTCATACAAACTCCTTCACTACAAAATTATACAGTATATACAAGTTCAAAACAACATTTTATGTATATATAATATTGTAGACACCACAATACGTGAAAAAACGTAATTATTTTATTATTGTGAAAGTAATTACACCAAGACTTGAACACTATAACTTGACCACAATATACATCAAGTTCTTATTCTTTTATTGACACTCACACACACTTTAGACTCACTTGGACACTTTTTGGTTGCACACTTGAGACTTGCTCTCACTTCTTGAGAACTTCTTACTCACTTAATTACAATTCAAATAGACCACCTCTATTTATAGGTAGTGATGAAAGAATCTAGTTAGGATACTTAATTACTACTCTATTTTAGAATATTCATCACTATTTTTTTCTAGAATCACTCTTTTATTTATTTCTAGAGTTATTCTTTCTAGACTCTACTCTAGAATTTTCATCCTAAAGTTATTATTTCAACTCTCTAGAACTACTTGAACATTTTAGATTAATTATTCATTGTCTTGGATATTAAGTTGATGATGACTTTTAACATAGTATATGTTGAATTCCCTTCGGTTCTTCATGTGTTTACTCCTTAGTGAAAATTTTGATTCCAAGGCTGTCTTTCACTCTTTGCATCCTCTTTGTATCGGTCACTCCGAACTTATGAAAACTAATAAAATTTGTTGTATTCAAACAGTTGGAGACATTAAATGATCAGCTAGAAAACAACCTTGCTCGAGGAAGCAGAAGCCAAGATTCAAAGGACAATGAATTGTACACAAGTTCAGAAAATGAATTTATAGACTTAGAGTTGAAAGATAGCCCAGGTTGCTCAAATTCAAGATTTGGCCACAAGAGTGTAAATGAAGAGGATGATGACACAGCAGAAGAAACAAATAAATACTTCACTCATAAAGATGAAGCAGAGTTTTGGAACCTGGAGAAATTAGAATACAACAATTCTTTAGAACACTGGTGTGTTGGCTTAGCTAGTTTCTCCAATTCTAAGTTGTGGGACTTCTGAGCCTCACAATTGTACAGAACTTGAAAGTATATTTTTGTTCTAGAGACAATCTATATTAGGACAAATGTACTTTACACATATTCGTATTATTATTAATGGAGATTAATATTTTGACATTTACAGTTATTGAATTATTAATTGATTGTTTATAATATTCTATAATATGCATCCCTGGAGGTTACGCTGTTATTGATAATGTGAGATATTAATATTATAATGTAACTCTTAAAATAGCCGCAATGATCATCGAGAATGGGATATCGATGATATGTGATAAGTCGACATGTGGTCTGCATCACATCCTTAAAGGATGTAGTATGTCTCACCTGCAACGAGTAATGACTACTCGTGATTGACACATAAATACTTTGGAAGTATTGGTATATCCTGTTGATATAATGTTTGTTATACTTGTCTAAAGTATGATCAGCGTGTGGGAGATAGAAGTCCTTAGACTTGAGGTCAATACGCACATTGTCTACAAAGTAATGTACTTTGATCATGTCCTAAGCTCAAATGTCTTATAGGTTGAGATACGACTTGTATTGGGTACATTACGATGTGGATTAAAGCTGGTAGTTGAGCCAAGATTAGGATTCATTCCTCGAATGTATATTCGAGAGAACACTCAAATTCTCAGTGATATTAGGTTGACTAAGTTGTTGGCCAACGCAATAGACATATTTAGAATATGATATAGTTGTCAACTAATATAGATGAGATACAATGATTAAGCCATTTTGATAGACACTTGACAAATCCTAAGCTTGATCGGGTGTATCGTGAATGAAATGATTTTATCTTAGCACATAAAGGTTAAGTTTACTGGATTCGTGTAAACGTACTTCACATATTGAGTTCGTCTTGCGGCGCCGTCTAGAAGTTTCGCGTAGACCTTAATTTGATTAATGTCGATATGTGAAGGCATGTAGGGTCACACTATGTCGATTGTCCTTTCGATCTAAGGATATATTCAGAGAACATTAAATATTCGATTTAGAATCGAGATATTTAAATGAATAATGATTGTTCTAATTAAGTCAAAATTGGATTTTGGATTTAATTAAGAATGTGCAGAAAATAAATTGAGACAGTGCAGGGCCACGTCAAGCGCCGCGGCGCCCATACCCTATGGCCGCAGCGCTAATGACCTAATATGCCTCGATTTTTGGGTCAGGCCGGGTTTGACCTAATTTTCACCTATAAATACAAACATTCACTTCATTATTCACACACTTGATTTCATATCATTATTTTAAGTCTCAGAGACTCAGAATTAAAACACTCTCTCGAACCTCTGTCGGATTTTCTAGCTTTCCAAATGAGGAATACATTGAAGCTTGGAGCTTGCAATCGTAAGGGGATTCGCATGCGCACCTATAGTAGATAAAGATTTCAGATAAATACAACATGTAAGTGTTCATGCTTTATGATTACAGGTTTTTATTGTCATATAATCATACCAAAATAAGTTGTTGGGGTAAGTAAGAACAACATTTTAAACTTTCGTTGTGCCTTACTTATGTGTTTTGGACCCAACAAAACTCTACAGTGGTATCAGAGTCCAGGCTGGTTCAATGGTTATATAACAATTAAATAACATAATAATATGGGTTAAACATAAAATTGAACAAGGCTTCTTGAAACCCTACATGTCTTGACCGAATGTTAACCATTTGATATCACCCTAAATTATCTCCTACGCTAACTCGAGGAAGTCATTCCGCTCTAACTCGAACTAAGCCAAAAATGCGTTGTCCGGCTCATTGCACGATGCACGACTAAGAATGGGTAAGAACGGATGATGGTCGATATGTGCGTTATTTATAATGGTGGGTGATGATAAAAGTTCTGTGATTTGATCCCTAAATTGGATTTAAGGCTCGAAAGATTTTGAAAAATCAACACAGAAACGTTTGTCGGGACATCGACGTCGCGACCCTATGGTAGGGCGTCGCAACACTTGCTAGGGTTTACAAGGCGGCGGCGCGGCGCTAATGCTTCGTTTCAAAATTTAGACTCACTGGACAGTAGGCGCCGCGACTCCATGGTGGAGCGTCGCGGCGCTAATACATTTGCAGAAACCGAAAGGTTTCTGCCTTTGCAGCGCCGCGGCTCCATGGTGGAGCATCGCGGCGCTAATGCATTTGCAGAAGCCGAAAGGTTTCTGCCTTTGTAGCGTTGCGGCTCCATGGTGGAACGCCGCGGCGCTAATAAATTTGCAGAAGCCGAAAGACTTCTGCCTAAGTAGCACCACGGCCCTAATGATTAGCGTCACGGCCCCACCTGTCCAGAAATAAACAACAAAATAAAAATTCAGAGTTCAGAATGTTTAACTCAAGATTATTATAATACAATATATTATTTGATAAGTATACTTTTTATGTGCTAAATGTCAAATCGTTTGTCATTTAAATTAATAGAATATCGTCCGTTATAACTGTCTGGGCAGGCGGCGCCCAGCATTTGATTAAACCATCTTATATCATGCATATTGGGTTGACGGTTCCCAACTATATGTGTCATTAGTTTTGCATGATATTAAGATGTCATATTGGACATGGCGTAAAATAGATGATCTTGGTTAAAATCCTGAATTACAATATTTTTCAAAATTTTAAATACAAGTCTAAATTAAAATGCGTTGTCCATTATAATTGTTAGAGTGCAAAATTCTTTTCGGCAATACGAGTATTTATGCCAAAGCATTTGCTCTAAATCTACGAGGATCCAGACTGTTTCATAGATGTGTTTTAATGTAAAGGTAGACGATAAACTTTTGTGGGTATTTAACCCAAAGTAAACTGCTCACAAAAGCCAAATTTGCTTAGATACATAAACGCAGTCGTGTAATGGGGTTGACTTGCTTAGACAAATCTTGGCGCCAAAGTGTCGGACTAATCTAAGGACGCAAGATTAAATATAATATTTGATCAAACCCAGAGTTGCAAATAAGTTTTGCAATTGGTTTAGAACCTACCAAGATGTGTTATTGAAGTTATCAGCCAAAGCAAACGCGGAGATAGCATAGGCTTGGATCTTGGCCCATTATGACCTCAATTAATATAGGTTCGTATTCTACCATGGGGTCGTAGAAGTATGTTAAAATAGTGGGAGCTAATTAAACAAAAGGCCATGTTGATTAGCCTAAACGAATATGTGTAATAGGAAATAAATTTTGAGTTTGATTTCCAGTCTATCTAATTCTTCAAATTATCAAAGATGTCGAGCTTATCATTGAAAATGTTGATTGAGATGAACAAACTTACTGGACCTAACTACCTTGACTGGCTAATAAATTTGTGAATAGTACTGAGATAAGAGAAAATAGAATACGTGTTGGACACGGTGTTCCCAATAGACTCTGCTGAATATGCCTCTTTTGATAAGGATGCTTACCAAAAATACCTAGATGATGTCACTTCAGCATAGTGCGTGATGTTGTCTTCCATGTCTATGGAACTTCAGAGACAACATGAGAACATGGGTCCCAATGAGATGCTCAAACACTTGAAGAGTCTCTATGACTCACAATCCCAGACTATGGAATATGAGTTACTGATAGAACTCTTTAAGTGTAAGCTCAATGAAGGGGGTTAGGTCTCGCATCATGTGTTGAAGATGATAGGGTTGATAGAGAGGCTTGCTTCAATTGGAACAAAGCTGGAAAAGAATGTCGCTACAACCCTCATCCTGAACTCTCTCTCTCTCTCGTTCGTTTGAGAACTTCATAGTAAATTTCAATATGAATGGAACGAAGGCGAGTTTGCCGGAGCTGCACAACATGCTCAAGACCTTTGAGTCTTCCACTTCCAAAGGCAAAGTTGTACTCATGGTGAGCTCTACTAGCCGACCCAAGCCGAGAGGCAAGGAATGGCAGAAGAAGAAGGGCAAAACAGTAGTTGCGCCCTCAGCTATGAAGCCTAAGGGAGGTGTGAAGAAGAGCAAGGTAAATTCGTCTAAGGATGAATGCCTCAACTTTGACTCACACATTTGTACAAATATGTGAGGGGCTAACTGATAGCAGGAAGGTTGGACTAAGAGAGAAAAAATGGAGCACGAGTGGATGTTGAGCACGTAGGAACTTATAGATTAAATTCGCCTTCTTGCTATTGTTTAGTGTTGAATGATTGCTACTATGTACCCTCGTTAACGATGAATATCATTTTTATCCCAGTTTTGGACATGGAGGGTTTTTCCTCATATATTTATAATGGCAGTCAAGTACTGTCTTTTGATAAAGTTATATATGGAACTGCTCCTCTTGTGGATGGATTATATACACTAAACTGTAGTCGAGAGATATTCAAGGATGTATTGAGAGAATATTAAATATTCGATTTAGAATTGAGATATTTAAATGAATAATGATTGTTTTAATTAAGTCAAAATTGGACTTTGGATTTAATTAAGAATGTGCAGAAAATAAATCGAGACAGTGCAGGGCCGCGTCAAGCGCTGTGGCACCCATACCCTAGGGTCGCGGCGCTAATGACCTAATCTGCCTCGATTTTTTGGGTCAAGCCCAAGGTCAAACCCTAATCCGGTTTGACCTAATTTTCACCTATAAATAAAGACATTCACTTCATTATTCACACATTGAATTTCATATCATTATTCTAAGTCTCAGACACTCAGAATTAAAACACTTTCTCGAACCTCTGCCGGATTTCCTAGCTTTCCAAAGGAGGAATACATTGAAGCTTGGAGCTTGCAATCGTAAGGGGATTCGCGTGCGCACCTATAGTAGATAAAGATTCCAGATAAATACAACCTGTAAGTGTTCATGTTTTATGATTACAGGTTTTGATTGTCATATAACCATACCAGAATAAGTTGTTGGGGTAAGTAAGAACAAAATTTTAAACTTCTGTTGTGCCTTACTTATGTGTTTTGAACCCAACAAAACCCTACAGAACTATATCTCAAAGAGCCATAGTGGTAGGAGTTATATATATATATATATATATATATATATATATATATATATATATCGGCTATTTGTTTTCTTCTTTTTCATTGTGCTCAAGAATCAGAATGTAGCTTTATAAAAATGATTCGAGTCTTAGAGGAGTTGTAGCACAAATAACATAGGCTTTTGTTTGTGAATCCGTGAACAAGATGCATGATTTATATTTCTCCCGGGCCTTTTTATTGTTCATAAGCTTAGCAAAAATATTGCAAGGTAGAACAAAAATAATACATGCAATGAGAGAGGGGGAAAAAGAGGCAGCGTGTGCACGAAACATCTCCCGTTCACACGGGTCCGGAGAAGGATCACACCATAAGGGGTGTGATACAGGCAGTTCTACCCGAACTCAAGCATCAATAGTTAATTCTATGTCTCAACTCATATCCTATATAGGTAAATAACTTTATAATTGCTCCAAGGGTCCTTCCAGCGGGTAAAAAAGCACCCTCTTTTTCGTGTTGTGTGACCATAATCAAATTATCCATTACACAAGATAATTGAAGCTAGGATATCAAGTTTAAGACAACTGCGAACCATATTAACAGTAACACCACCGGAGTAGAGATACATGTAGGTATTTCTATTCTGACCAAAATGTAAAAGAAAGGAACTTTGAAAGAAAAGGAATGCTGGAAATTTACTGGTGAGGCTCACCATCATCAGATATACCTTTTTCTTCTCTGGATAGAGTCGTGGAAACAACATCTGACAGAAATAAAAGGTAAGGTTGTGTATAACAGATCCATTTAACCCTTCTCCGAACCCCACACATAGTGGGAGCTTAGTGCACCGGGCTGCCCTTTATATAGTGTAATTTATTTGCATCCCTCCCTTAGGTAACTAGTACCCCGTAATAAAGATTCAATATTGTTTAAGAAAAGACGGTTTTAAATATTGCAGATAGAGCTGTCAGCTGAGTCATACATAGAGATAGAATCTACTAAAATTAGAAAGGATGAAAGTAATCAACAAATGCTAGAAAGCTAGAGTCTGCTGGGATGTCTTAATCTACTGAAGTAAATTCACTGGAGAAAGATCCAACAGCAAGATACCGCGAAAGAAAAAAAGATTTTACTCTCTCTATCTCAAATTATTTATCGTGATTACTAAAAATAATTATCTCAAATTATTTATCATTTTAAAAGTTCAAGACATAATTAATTAATTTTTCTTCATTTTACCATTTGTCATTAATGAAAATGACACATAAATAGAGTAAATATTTAATAGAGAGATTATAACTTAGACATAAATACGAGTAAAGTAGATCAAATACCTCTCCTAATTAAATATATTTTAAGAGACGTGTAAACAAAAAAAATGATAAATAATTTGAGATTGAGGGGTGGCACCTTTGATCTTTCAGTTATTGATTAATTCTTATTTTATTCCTTATGAAGTATGTGTATTACATTAATCTTCAATTAATAAAAGATAATTTTTAATCCTTTTATATAAAGAATATATAACGTTTAGACGGTTTACAGAGTTGTATTATCTCAATTATGAAGTAACATAAAATATGATTTAAGTAAATGATGTAATGTTAATAGTTTGTTAAATTTGTAAAGATGCACAAAAATAAGGATGGAAAGCGCATATTTCAACTCAATAAAGGTTAAATATGTTTAGCCGGATATCACAAGAACTCAACAATAACAACAACATATCCAGTGTAATTTCATAAGGTGGGGTCTGAAGAGGGTAGAGCGTACACAGATCTTATCCCTACCTAGGGATGGCAACGGACCGGATCCTACTAGATCCAGATCCAGATCCATTATTCATACCTGAATCCAGATTCATCGGGTCTATAAAAATCATATCCAAATCCGGATCCGTCGGATCCACTGGGTCCACGGATCGGATCTGGATCTACGTGTAAATTTTGTTGGCTTGAATAATATTCTCACATGTTGAAACTTTTATGACAAAATGAAACGCAATCTGATTGAAAAAAAATGAATGAGTTCATTCAATCAACCTACACAAACATGACATCATTCTTCCAAAATACTGAAAAAAATTTTAGCATCACAAGAAAATAAAGACGATTGACTTCATTAGTGATGCTGAACAAGTTGCAACTTTGAGCTAGTTTTTGGAGGCTTTAGTGATGCTCCACTTGTAGTTCTACTAATTGACTTCATTAAACAACATAAAACAATGTCAGTCATATATCAAAAGTCCCAGTTTTTTTTTGCTGATCAATCAAATGAGAGAAAGATACTTAAAGCTTACGGCTAGCAGATTCAAGAAAGAGAAATTTAAAGAAGAGTGATAATTTTTTCTTTTTATAGAAATGAAAATATGGGAAACTGCAGAGAGCATATAGGTAAAAGAAATGAAACTTTAGAGACAAATTACATGGCTGTGTGACTTGTGCCTTATCATGGTTCAACCCTTTACCCAATACATAAATTATGAAAAAAAATTAAGAAAATACTTATTAAATTACATTATAGGTTATGGATATATTTAATAAAAAAATGGATCCACGGATCGGATCTGGACCGGATACGGATCTCAAATACAAGATCCAGATCCGATCCGTCAGAAATGGATCTGGGTCCGATCCGGATCCGTCGGGTCCAAATTTTAAAGATCCATATCCTATAAAACGGATATGGATCCACCGGGTCCAAGATCCATTGTCATCTCTACCCCTACCTTGGGAAGTAAGGAGGTTGTTTCCGAAACACCATCGGCTCAAGAAAAAACATGACAAAAAGGTTAGAGAAGAGATATCACAAGAACTAAATTTAAAATTTGTCACGAAGAATTAATGATTGGCTCTATCTAATAAGATTTTAGATTTGTTCACCAAAAAGATTTGTGCCAAAATAACATATGCCAAGAAGAACAAAAGTCCTTGATTAAATTCTATCTAGCCTTGTTTCCACCTTTCAGTCATTCTCGATGTTGTTTTCTTTTGATTTTTCGTTATTTAAATCGTCTGTCTTCGTTACTTCTTGTTATTTATCATTTAATGACCAATAAATAATCTATTAATATTAATTTAATTCAATTAAAATGCTTGGTACTTTATAGTTGTACGTAATTAAAGTATGATATTAAAGAAACTAAAAACACAAATTGCCATGCAAAAGGTACTCCGTGTATGATATGAAACAAGTCAGAAGACGAAGATGCTCTACTTTAAGTCCGACGGTTTGGCCGAGCGGTCTAAGGCGCCAGATTTAGGCTCTGGTCCGAAAGGGCGTGGGTTCAAATCCCACAGCCGTCAATTTGTTTTATTCTTTTTTTTTCTGCTTGTTTGTTTATCTATAGCATTTTTTTTCTATTCTCGTTTTATCCAACTGCCTTATCAATCAGCATCCTTTCTCATTGGGAGCAATGAATCTCTCACTTCCATCTTCAAAATTCATTCCTTACATAAGATGCAGCAATTCAACAAGTGGATCATGTTCCATCTCAGGTGTTCAAATCCCTCAAAATTCCCCGTTTCTGGCCATGGCAAAAGGTACTTTCTTGAATGTACTTCATCTCCCTTTACAAGCTGCATGAATTTTGAGAAAATAAAGGTTAATTGAGTTGCATTTACAGGTAAAGATGGACCTTTAACTGTATCTCCTATGGGGTTTGGTACTTGGGCATGGGGCAATAACTTCTCTGGGGTTATCAAGATTCAATGGACTCTGAACCTCAGCGCACTTTCAATCTTGCCGTGGAGAATGGCATTAACCTGTTCGATACGGTTGATTCTTATGGAACTGGAAGGTTGAATGGACAAAGTGAGAAACTTCCTGGAAAATTCATTCGTGAGTTTCCATGTGAACATTGCTTTCTTCTTGTTTCTCATAATAAGTATATTAAACTTCAAGGCATTGACGAATTTACGTAGAAAAAATGGGTCACGGTCTTCTGTCCGGTCTGGATATTCTTATTCTTTTTATCCGGGGTGCACATTTATGAACAAGAGTCAAATTAGTCATTGTGTCTAACTGACACCCCAAAAGCTACCTAAAAGCTAGTTCAAAGGAAAGAGGATTGTTCAAGCCTTATAAGTAGCTCATTATAAGGAGCCCAAGGATCTCATTCCTCACCGATGTAGTATATTTCTCCAACATCAGGTACAATTTTCATTGCTGAGTATGGGAAGAGATCAGATGGAGATAAAAAATATATGTGATTCTCTAGGCATACGGGTCATAGCGAACAGTCCACTGGGTCTTGGTATGCTCACTGGGAAATATACACCCTCTAATCTTCCACCTGGCCAAGGTACATACTCTCAATTTCTTACTCAAGTTTGAATCTTTCTAGCTAGTAAACAAGTACAGCTCTAGCTATTATTTGGTACTTGTCTCAATGTAAAACATCACTTGTAGGGATTACTCTTTAGACAAATTCTGCCTGGATTGGAGCCACTACTTACCTCATCGAGACAAATAGCTCAACGACGTAGGAAAACAATTCCACAGGTAAATCGAAATTTTTTTTCCTGTGTTAAATCCTTAGTGAAAATTTTGACTCCACCACTGTCTTTTACTTGTTGCATCCTCTTTGTATCAGCCGCCCTTCAACTTATGAAAACTAATAAAATTTGTTGTATTCAAACAGTTGGAGACATTAAATGATCAGCTAGAAAACAACCTCGCTCAAGGCAGCAGAAGCCAAGAATCAAAAGACAATGAATTGCACACAAGTTCAGAAAATGGATGTACAGACGAGTTGAAAGATAGCCCAGGTTGCTCAAATTCAAGATTTGGCCACAAAAGGGTAAATGAAGAGGATGATGACACAACAGAAGAAACAGATACATACTTTACTCCCAAAGAAAAAGCAGAGTTTTGGAACCTGGAGGAATTAGAAGACAACAATTCCTTACAACACTCGTGTATTGGCTTAGGTAGCATCTCCAATTCCAAGTTGCGGGACTTTTTATTGGTATTCTATGGTACTTTATAGAGCAGTACGGGAAGTAATAACTATTACAAATGTTCGAAATGATAAATAAATGGTCAATCTTCAAAACTGCCGCATGTGTGTTGTGTCTTGAATCTTGATCACCTTGTAAAGCCAATGTTGAGAACTGCCGCAAGTTTGTTGTGTCTTGAATCTTGATAACCTGAAATCAAGAAACAACTAAATCTGGATGGTTATAACGTTGTGTGTTGAGTCGAGGATAGCCATCTATCCTTAAGACAAGATTGCCCCGTATATATGCTTTTACGTTAGCGGGCAATAGTCTCCCAAGATAAAACAACACTTTAATCTCAACGCTACAAAGCCAATAGGTTGAGCATGGCGAAGAAAACAAATATGACTTGACTTACTGAAGATATGGAATAGGAAGGAAGAGTTTATGTCTACTCTTCTCTTTTGTCTCTGTGTATATAGTGTGTCTCTGTATTGTATATATTGTGTATATGAGGGTGTTTACTCACTGTTTTTTGTCTGATTTTCAGTCACTGAAAGTGCAGTTTTTAAATACTTTGTTTTTCTGGTTTCTTTACTGTTTTTGTGTCGTTTTAGTCTGTTTCGGCCTATTTCTTCGCTCGATTTTCCATTTGTTTTCCGTCGTTTCTTGCTAGTTTTCTACCTGTTGTGCAGCTATGAATTGAGCCAACAACTACTCAATATATAGCAAGCAAGAGGGGTTGTCCAACTGCCAAAAACAAGGCTGTAATGGCCATTAAGGGAGGCCATTAAAACAGCCAAGTAATGGCTATTAAGGCCATTGAAAGAGGTTGTTCACTGCCCAAGTAATGGGCTGTTAATGGAGGAATTAATCAGCAAAATAATGGCTGGTTAATGCTCCAAAACGCAGTCCAACAGTAGGCAGAAAAAGTCTCCAGAAATTCTGGAGACCAAACTGTAAATATTGAAACTTCAGGGACCAAACTGTACATATGAAAGAATTCTGGTCCAAACTGTACATATGAAACTTCAGGGATCAAACTGTACATCTGGCAGAGTTCTCTGGTCCAAAAAGATAATATTAGACAGCCCCACAGCCCCACAGCCCCTGAACCCGAGAACCCGAGAACCCGAGAACCCGGAACCGGACGGGACGGGCGGGCGGCGGCGGCGCGCGTGTGGGCTTAGCCTTGAACCCAAGCACATCTAGGTCTTTCCTCCTTTAAACACATGGGATACCCCTTGGGGTCCCAAACTCTTTACCAATTTGAGACTTATATAGAGAGCAATTCTTCCTATTCCCACCGATGTGGTAGATTTGTCCCACACCACATTTTCATATCTCAAACACCTTACTTCGTGGACCAATATCTCTTTCATTTCTTAACGAAATTAGACGATTCTTGGCCCTACGGTCATCTACTCACTTCGTAGATCATGCATGTGTAAAGAGACGAGGTCTCCAACATACGGAACACTAGTGTTTAATTCATCAAAGATGGGTGGACGCATCTCCCCGCCAAAGGCTAATTTCCAACAATCCCCTCTATGAAAGAGAGATTGTGGCGCACACACAAGGTGCCTACATTTCAGCAATCTTTCAGCGAAAAGATATTGCATCAGGAGAGGTAGCTTACGCTTTGAACCTTCTCTAGTTGAATACCATCGGACTTACTTACTGCGCGGTGAACGTGATGTCTTGAACCGTCAGTGTTTAGTGTAAGTCAAGACAATGATATCAACACAATAACTCTTCTTATTCATTTTCCTTCTTACGTTTCTGGCCGTTGTGGCCATGGACACACTTGGATTCTTAAGTGCGTTCATTTGAGGCGGCCATCCTCGCACTTAAATAGGTGATCTCCTACAAGGTATCCTGCTATACCCCACTTCTCAAGTGTTAGGAATCATTAAAAGTTCCATAACCTTAACCTCAACCGTTTGAGGTTCTTTTAAAAGGTTTGGAAGCTTAACCTTTACCCACCATGCAGACATCACTTTAATGTCTATCGCGGGAACAACTTTGGATTCATGTTTTCGTACAGAAATCATCATCTGAAGTGCTTCTTGCTTCCACCGAAGCGCTCAACTGAACCTTTTGCCGCTTAGTTTTCCCATTGAACCAAATTCTTGGGATCTCCAATCAGTATGGTTGGGTTTCCACCGCAAAGGTTCGTATTGTTTGGGTTTTAAGCCAATTCCCCTAGACAGGCAGAACACTTGATCTCCGGGTAGTCCCTTAGTTAGTAAACAAGGATGTGACATCCGTGATGATCAACTGCCATACGGTCTTATGTCTCCGACAGATCCTAAAAGATATGTCCAGACGCCGTCATCCGTGTCCTTGGCCGACGGCCAGCCACGATGTATAAGCTGTTGAAGGCGCAGGTTTCTCCCAATAAGGGACGCCCTAAGGAGCCGTGAAGTTCCTCATCTTCTTTCATGCTTTGTATAAAGCGATAAACTCCGATTCCATCATGAATCGGCCGATGCAAGTTTGCTTAGAGGATTTTGCAAGACCCACCATACACATTTGCTTGTGGCTTTGGTGTTCTTCGGGATCGATGTCCAGTTTGCATCACTGTGTTCTCCCAGAACCGCTGGACATCCAAAATACTATAATCCGTAGATAAGCGAATAATTCAGATATCGTCATATCCGACTTAACGCCTTCTACCGATCATGTATTAAAATCATCAGTGAACCTTAGTTTAACTGATCTGCTTTGTAGGCCGATACCAGGTCGGTTGTAGTGTGTACAATACATTGAACTACACATGACCTGAGCATATCGCTCTTTGTCTATGGGTGCACCATGATTCCAATCAGTTCTATGATTCATATCCATTGGTGGCTTCAACGAGACTGTCAACTATCGACCAGTCTGTTAGATGTCTTAGAAATCCAATTCCTAAGATGTCATCTGTGATACCCATATCTTTCATATCGAGACTTTGTTTCAATATGACTTTTACTTTCAGACTGTTGATTCTCCAACTGTTGGCTTTCTAACTTCAGAGTCAATGTTTCTGTGGTCAGATTCATTGTGTCTGTTTTATTTGAAACTTTCAGGACTAAAATGTAAACATTAAAATGAAAGTTCAGGAAGAAGCCCAACAGTTCAGCAAACCAACTCTGATTCTCTTCTTCCAACCCTACGGTTGGGAAGGCTATTTCAACATCCATGCCATGTAAGACTACAATGGCCCTGGATGTGAAGCTACTCACATGGGAGCACATTTTACAACCCAAAGGTTCTTTTCCCGGAGGAAGATCAATCATTACGCAAGTATGGTTCTATATGATAGAATCTATTTCTTTCTTTAGCTTCTTTCCAAAGTAGTGCTTTTAGAGATGACAATTCTTTGTTAATTGTCCATGGTTGGTTCTCAACCATACAAGCTAGAAGGTATGGAACAAGTCTTTATCCTCTTTTTGCTCCTTCTCGGTTCTACATCTAAAATCCCTGAGTTCTGCAGATTTGGAATATTAAGTTCCGGATAGCCAGCAACTTTCGAGTCCTGTAGATACGGAACGTCTAGTTTCGGACAATCAGGCCCTCGCGGGTTCTTGTTAACCTTGAGCAATTACTCATTTTTCCTTTTTCAAGGAAAGCTATCTTCAAAGAATTCAACATTCTTTGACGCCAAGAGGCGATCAACACTACTGTTATTTGCAGATCCTGACAGATATGCAATCTACAGTCTTAGGTACAACTTGACCTGTTTCAGTATTCCAACTTTTACCAAGCCACCCCACATAATTTGGGCGGACGAGCTTTGCGCTTGGCTAACACCGTTGAACTGAGGTGAGAAATGAACAGTCGTTTAATGAACGATGCTTCACTTTCTCCCCCTCTATCACTACGAATTTCTCAATCCGTAGGCTTAGTTGATTTTCAACTTCTGCTTTGTAGCGCTTATCCGCTTCAACAACTTCATCTTTGCTTTTTAACAAACAAAGGATTCCATACGTTGTACCATCATCAATGAAGGTCACAACGTACTTGTCTCCCCCCTCTATTTTGTATAAACTTCAAATCACCCAAGTAGGTGTGACTAAGTTCTAGAGGAGCGGTGCTTCTTTCGCTATTCCCTTTGACGGAATTTGGAAAGGTGATTTTGCCTATTCGTCTACCTCACATTCATTTTGAGGGTTTATGTCGACAGAAGGCAACAATCTCAACATCGTTAGCTTTTGAATGACTTGCTATTTAACGTGTCTTAATCTATGATGGCATAGATGCACGGATTATAAATATATCATTCATTGGGCTACAGACGTACTGTACCATTCTTAGTTATTACAGACCTGTTGGACTAGTCTCAAACCAGCTTGACCAACAGCGTCCCTTAAACTTAGGAACATGTATCACCTCAGCTTAGAGTGATCCCATTCCCTGAAGTCCTATTGAGGACAACCTCTCCAGCCCCTTTGATTTTAGAGGTGGCGTTGCTTCACATGAACAACCTCTTGCCCGTGGTTAGGGCGTAACCGGATCATATGTGATCTCGATACTTTGGCCCACTTCAGTTGCTTTGGCAGACTAAGTGTCCAATTTCTTTACTGCCTTTCTTTAGGCCTTCAGATCATTAAGACCTGAAAACTCTGGCCCACCACACTAGATGTCCATTACTTTTCTTATGAAATGAATTCTGGCCCCACTCCAGTCACCCGGAGGCTTTGTATGACTGAGTGTCCAATATCATCATATCAAAGGAATTTTGGCCCACTCCAGTCGCCCGGAGGCTTTGTATGACTGAGTGTCCAATATCATCCTATGAAGGATCTTCTGCCAAATAGTATGACAGGTTCTACGTCTTTAACTTTTAGACTCCTTCTGTTAAGATTGGTGCCCAGATAATTCTTGGCGCGTACTTAAGAGTGGTAACAGTTTTCGCACAGTTAGTAGATCTTTCTCCATCGTATGTGCGAACATACTTTACATACTTTAACAATTACACTTAAAAGAACGAATCTTTTTAAGTCGTTTACAATCCAATCTTTAAACGGAAAAGAAGATGAGATTAAACTTCTGATTTTTAAAGCGTAAGGAATATAAATTATTTTCATATTCCTCCTTACTTTAATCAATTTTTAATCAGACCTCTATTAATCTTTATTCTTGACAAGTAAGAAAAACTACTTATCCCAATTTGGTCTCGCTCACTTGGTCACTTCATCGATCGAGTGTCCATTTCCTTCTTACCATTATTCGGATCTTTTGTCTGGGATAGATACAGGCCTCCTACTGCAAGATAGAAGTACATCTTCAGTCTTCTCCTCTTGTCCCAGTTGACATCCTCAGGCTCTCGAGAGCGCTTGTTCCCACCAGTCTTGGTAGCGGTGACACCATGAACATGTTCATCATCATCACTCTCTTCTACTAGAAAACCATTGCCATATCCAGATTTGGTCACACAACTTTTGACCGACATCTTTCGAACACTAATAGTATTACAATACAATCTTGTCTTAAATTGTTGGTATTCTATGGTACTTTATAGAGCAGTACGGGAAGTAATAACTATTACAAATGTTCGAAAGGATAAATAAATGGTCAATCTTCAAAACTGCCGCATGTGTGTTGTGTCTTGAATCTTGATCACCTTGCAAAGCCAATGTTGAGAATTGCCGCAAGTTTGTTGTGTCTTGAATCTTGATAACCTGAAATCAAGAAACAACTAAATCTGGATGGTTATAACGTTGTGTGTTGAGTCGAGGATAGCCATCTATCCTTAAGACAAGATTGCCCCGTATATATGCTTTTACGTTAGCGGGCAATAGTCTCCCAAGATAAAACAACACTTTAATCTCAACGCTACAAAGCCAATAGGTTGAGCCTGGCGAAGAAAACAAATATGACTTGACTTGCTGAAGATATGGAATAGGAAGGAAGAGTTTATGTCTACTCTTCTCTTTTGCCTCTGTAGTGTATATCTTGTGTATATGAGGGTGTTTACTCACTGTTTTTTGTCTGATTTTCAGTCACTGAAAGTGCAGTTTTTCGCCACTGTTTTTCAGTGGTTTACTGCCTGTTTTTGTGTCGTTTTCAGGTCTGTTTTCTGGCCTGTTTCTTCGTTCAGTTTTCTGGTCGTTTCTTGCTAGTTTTCTACCTGTTGTGCAGCTATGAATTGAGCCAAAAACTACTCAATATATAGCAAGCAAGAGGGGCTGTCCAACTGCCAAAAACAAGGTTGTAATGGCCATTAAGGGAGGCCATTAAAACAGCCAAGTAATGGCTATTAAGGCCATTGAAATAGGTTGTTCACTGCCTAAGTAATGGGCTGTTTGTTGACACCCAATTTTGTCCCATCTTTTTGGATTTCATTTGCAATTTTTAATATTTTTGACACTTTAAGACAATTTTAAAATATAGACATATATATGTATATATATCATTATTATTATTATTATTTATATTTTTTATTTGTCATTTGCATTTTTATATCACAAGCATACTTTTATCCTAAATATTATATGTTATTTTATTTTCGCAAAACGACATTGCATTTTTATTTTTTATTTATGCATCAAGCATTTCACAAATATTATATTTTATCATATTATCATCTTTATAATTTATTAATTTTGCAAAGCTTTCTTTTTATATAATAAAACCCATTTTTATATTTTTACCCATAACCCATTTCAATCCTTTTATATCTTAACCCAAACTCATTTCCCCAAAACAAAACCCCATTTCTGACCCATACCCAGGCCCAACCGACCAATCCCCAAGCCCAAACCATATTCGGCCCATCTCCTTCCCTTTATTTCCCCACTTTAAACCAAAACCCTACAACAAAACATTTTCATTCCATATCTCTCTCAACCCATCACCGCACGCCCCATACCCGCTGACCCCACACCACCGGCCACCCTACCCCACCCACGGGACAACCTACCCCACTAGTCGCCGCACACACCACTACAACCCCATACCCTTCGTCGCTTTCCATACCGTCACTGCAACGCCGGAGCTCCAAGCTCCGGTGAAACCCGAGTCTAACAACCCCTCAAACTACCACACCGCTATGCCACTGTCGTCGGCTCCACGCCGAGTTCGACGAATCGCCGCCGACTCCGGTGAACTCGAACACGACCTATCACGCCTCTCCGTTCTCCCTTTTCTCCCCGCCGTCCACCTTAGCTACCGGTTCACTGTGGTGTTTTCACTGTCTCCGGTTTGGGTCATTTCAGGCCGGGTCCAAATTGAAACCGGTGCCAAAATTTGAAAATAAGGTTGGTTCTTATGTGATTTATTGTTAATGATAATCCTTTTACCTTTGATTGGTTATTTGAAATTTACAATGGAAACAAATGTGTCTCGGATTGCGACTGTTGTTTCAAATTCAGTCAGCATTTGACGGGTCGGGCCAGAATCTGGGTCGGGTTAAAATTTCCAGAAATTGGCTTTGATATTTTGTTGTTGTTGGTTATCTGAAAATTTGGAGAGAAATCGATTCGGGTTGAAAAACATCCGATTCGTCGGTCGTCATTGTGCCTTCGGTCAAATTCTGGATTTTTGTGTATTTATATTTTGTTGTTGATTATCTGTAATTTTGAAGAAAATCGACCTTCGGGTTGAAAAACATCCGATTCGGGTCGGGTCACTGACCCGTGTCGGGTCGACCCGGTTCAGTTAAATTCCAGATTTTTGTGTGTTTATATTGTGTTGTTGGTTACCTGAAAATTTGGAAAGAATTTGATTCGGGTTGAAGTATCCGATTCGGTCGGAACATCGCCGGGTCGGGTCGACGGCTTGAATAAATTTCCAGATTTTGTGTTTTAATATCTTGTTGTTTATTATCCGAAAATAAAAATGTTTGAACCTCGGTCGTCAACTCGAGATCCCGGATCATCATTGATGTCGGTCGGGTCAAATTGAATTCGCAGTCGGACGTTTTAATTGCAAACTGTTGGTTTATTTTGGCATTTAAATATTCATACATAGATATCTTGTATTTTGCTATTTTATCATTTTAACTAATACTACAATGGCCGATGAAAAAAATATCCGTCGATTTTTGAGGCCTCCACAGTTGTAAAGACGGAAAATAAAACTTCTGGGCAAATGATGAAACTTAAATCTTTTTCACTCGAGAGACCAACATGTTCGGTAGGCAAGGCAACTAAAATGACCAACGAGTCATATGTTCGCAGCCACGACGTGATTGGAATGATCTTTTCAAAATTTAAGTCTGAGCCCTCCGTAATCAAAATATTTATTGTTTTGGATACGGATCCGAAGTTATTTATATTCATTTGTTTCTAATCGTTTGTTCATGACAGCTTGCAAGGGATAAAGTCAAAGAAGGCAAATACCCCTCGGAGATTTTTTTTTTTTTTTTTTTTTTGACTTTCTTTAATTCTGCTTTATTTCATTATGTATTGTAATATTATTGTACTCCTGAAATTATTGGAACATTTAGAATAGGCAAACATAGAATTAATTAATAGGGTAGTCTAAAACTTGAAACCCATTGCTAGTTCATTTATTTTTAGGCTCGGTTAGTTTTAAAATTGTTAATCGCTAGTTTATCTATTTTTAGGCCCGTCGCCCATAAGAAATCACATTGCATACATCTTTATCAATTTTCATACGAATGCATATTCATAGTCTTTTTTAGCTTTACATGTATATTATTGTCATACAAATGCATGTTTGTACAAATGCATAATTTCATTAAATACTTGCAACATTATTTTTATACTTGTAAAACATGCACTTTTAACATAATAATTAACTTGAGTTTGATCGGATAACCGCAAGTTAGCGGATCTTAAAGGATGCCTAACCCCTTCCCTTTAGGATAATAAAGAACCCTTACCTAGAATCTCATTAGTTTCGTAGATCATAAAATTGGAGTTATTTTACAGCTTTTAGTTAGTATTTAGGTGCCCTAATTCACCTTAGAATAATTAGGTGGCGACTCCTCAAAGCAAGCATTTGTAACCTATTCAGAGGGAATCGAGCCATCCCGTCGCGAAGCCCGCAGGTCAAAATCGGGTGCGACAGCATGGCGACTCCGCTGGGGAATATCAGGTTCTTAACCATAGCAAATTCAGGTTATTTATTATTGCACTTTATTTTGCTCCTTATTTGATCTACTGTTTCAAATTGTATCTTTTTAAAATTTTGAATGTTTTACTGCTTTAAATGCTACTTTCTTTTATTGTTTTCCTTAAATTGGCATTCCGCTCATATTTCTTCCACTATGGAAAGTTGACACTATCACACATTACACGCGAGGTGTGTTTTGCGCACCCGCAAAATTCTTTTAAATTACCAAATTTTAGGAGAGTTGGCGTATGCGCGGAGTGTCCGGACCATCCTAAGGGTCACGTAGCCTTCTGACTAGAGTAGGCCCCTCGGGAACCTTGAGTACAGTAAGCCCAATCTTAGTAAATTTAGGATAGAGATATACCCTTTTATTTTTAATCATGCATACATACACCATAGGTGGGTTGATCCTTGGTATCGACTCCACAATTAAGAAATCCACCAAAATTGTTGACGGGTCTCGCTCCCCCAACGACCATCAACATATTATTTGTAGCGTGATAATGATGGACTAATCCAAGCATAATCATGACATGCCGATATTGGAAAATGTACATACATTTTGTCCTCATTGCCAACAAAAGCACTGTAGTTTGACAACTTGGATTATTCTGTCATAATCTCTCATATTTGGCGTTTAGGCCCACCTCTTGCATAAGAGAGGCTCCATGCATGATAGGACGCATATTTAATTCCCGCACAATTTGTTTGCTATTTTTCTTCTTTTTATCTCTGTACATATTATTTAATGCAATAATTAGCTGCTTCAATTTTGTACATATCATACCATGTCGCTTGCGACTTTTGAATGTAAATTGTGTGGATCGCCAAGGATAAAGCGTTTTTGAACATCAAGACTCGGATCTCGTGAAGCAATTAGGGGAGTTTTTGACCACACTTTCACACTCTTACATTTTATTATTCTTTTAGTGACTTTCCTCCTTTCACCCGGTGCTCTTATTTTTTGCAGGAAGATCGTCCTCATGAGCAGTTGGGGTAGTTCAAAACATTATTCTTGGATATACTCCAGGAAAGAACAAAGCCAAAGGCTTTCACAAAGATGACCGAAAGATGTTTTGACTGGAAAAAGTCGGCCAACACCAAATTCAACGAGTCATCATTTTAATTTGTCTATACTTTTGTTTTGTTACATATTTGCAATTTCAGTTGATATGTTTAATTTTCGTTACATAATTTCTTTATATCATACCATTTTTACAACATTCTTCACGAACTACGAGTGTCTGATTCTCACCGTTCGGTGTGATACGTAGGTAGCCCTTCTCGGGTTCGACAACACTAAAAAAAAATCAAAAAAAAAGAAAATGAAAAAAGACGCACTTCCTTGTCCACCGTAGATAAAGACATATCTGGTTTATCAATTTTTTCATTCATCCTATAATGGACATTCATTTTTTTTATTTACATGCATCCTATTGTGGATGATCATTTATTCATTGCATTCATTCTATTGTGGACAATTATTTTTACTTTGCATTCGTCCCATAGTGGATAATCATCTGTTTTATACAATTTTTACTTTTACTATCCTAGTGTAGATGAACTTTTTTTTAAACATACATTTTTATAACCTATCAAAGCCTGAACTACGCACACCGATTCTCGTCAAAGATGAGATACGAGGCGACTCTATTCGTTCGGTATCCTTTATTCAAAAATACAAAAAAAAATTATTATATATATTCTTAAGCATCATTGATTGACTTGGTTGATACCAACACAGTTAGAAGTGTGCGTAGGAAAGAACAAGTGGAGAAGACTGACTTCGTGATAAACCATTGATTCTTCTGGTACCTCTCATTCACGCCTGTGTTGACACTTAAAAAATTGTTTTGCATGCTTCCAAGATATGAACAAAGTCAACCTCATCGTTTCACATGCATTGTGTGGTGAGTTTTTTGAATAAGTTCAATTGCATTGCGTTGTGATCTAGAACTTGGCTCGAATGTTTGTTGAGGCGAAATCCTGAGTAACACTTGGTATATGAAAGGATCGTAGTCTTTCTTTGATCCGTTTGAGCCTTTCCAGCTTACCAAATAACATTATCCGTAGCATTTCCCTTTTGAGCCTGAAGCCTATTTTTTTTTGAACAACCACATCTTATGCCTATACCCTTTCTGAGTGCGTACACGCGCTATCCCTCTTTTGGCCCGACCTCCTTGAGCGCATCAAAAATATGCAAATTGCTGAAAATGATTCGAGTTGAAGTTGCAATGTTCCCAAAAGAGGAAAACAAAACAAAACCAAAGGACGACTTCACACAAAATGGAAGTTAAAAGCCCCGACAATATAAAAAGAAAAAAATAAGGAAATAACTCCGAAAAAAGGGGAAAAAGCTCCAAACGAAATATTCAAAAGAAGCCGGTACAAAACAAAAGGGGGCAAAAAGAAGCAAATCGGAATCAATGCACACAAATACCAAACACGGACATATTCCAACGCTCAAGGAAGGATTAGTCACTCTTTACCCAAATAATATCATTTCCTTTCCCCAAGCCTACATTACAAACCCATAACAAGCCCTACATGATCTTATACCGAGGGTTCTCACATTAGTGGATACTCACATGACGGCCAAGCCTATGGTATCACAATTAAATGCATTGAACATCTTTCTGAGGGTGAGTGTACTTCTCTAGACGTCCCAAACTTCAAAATACTGAAATACATGTGAGAATGGGACTTTCTTTCAGTGAGGGCATTTGAATCATGAGGATGCATATATGTCAAAATCTTGGCTTGAAGCAAGTGTCGATACTCAGGTATGTCTGAGGTAGCATCTGAAGCTGTAGGAATTACCTTGAAGTCAGTCTCGGTTAGACAGAAAGCAAATAACGGGGACCCTAAGCACATTACTAATGGTTGGTATCAACTGAAGTCAAGACGTGATTCTGTCTTTTTCATATTTTCACAACAAAAAAAAAACCTTGCAAAATATATTGCATAATTTTTCAAACTCTAGTCACTCTCTTTTACAAAAAAAGAAAAAAAACATTCTACAAATACAAAAATTCTTTTTGCCGCATGAACTACGTTATGACCTGATTCCCTCGGCGGGATACGTAGGCGGCCAGATTGGCTTCGGTCCCATTTTGAAAAAAAAAAAAAAAACCTTACAAAATCCTTTTGCCGCATGAACTACGTTATGACCTGATTCCCTCGGCGGGATACGTAGGCGGCCAGATTGGCTTCGGTCCCATTTTGGAAAAAAAAAACCTTACAAAATCCTTTTGCCGCATGAACTACGTTATGACCTGATTCCCTCGGCGGGATACGTAGGCGGCCACATCAGCTTCGGTCTCATTTTTTAGAAAATCCTTACAAAAACCTTTTAGCTTGCATGAACTACGTTATGACCTGATTCCCTCGGTGGGATACGTAGGCGGCCAGATCAGCTTCGGTCTCAATTTTTAGAAAATCCTTACAAAAACCTTTTAGCTTACATGAACTACGTTATGACCTGATTTCCTCGGCGGGATACGTAGGCAGCCACATCGGCTTCGGTCCCATTTTGGAAAACTTCACAATCACCATTTTGCTTTCAACAAACTACGTTATGACCTGATTTCCCTTGTCGGAATACGTAGGCGGCCTATATCGACTTCGGTCACACCATCGGAAATTTTCTTCCATTATCTTGCATACAACGCAATATGCTCACATGATTGCCTTAACAGGACCAGCAAGTTGCCCGCACAGACTCGGTTTTGTCCAGTTAGAAGTTCAACATCTTCGTATATATCAGAAACTGGGACAAATTTTAAGGGTTCACTGCAAGAATACGCCAATGGACCTGGAAAATGCCAGACAACTAAGTCTTCAATCTAAACCAGTCTGAACTTGCGAGGGTCAAGAGCCAAAGCTCCAAAGTCAACGCGAATCAACCTCCCCTGCCCCCCCCCCCAAACTCACGAATTTCTTTGAGTGCAGGTCTTCAGGTTGACAAAGGCAAGGAAGCCGCAACATGTGCGTTTAATTCGGCAAAGATGTCGCATCACATTTTCGTCAGTGCGTGGACGACATTTAAATCCACAGTCCACATGAGTTTGAATCGGCAGAAGATTCAACACAACGTGGAATCATATTACAGCAAACTGACGCCAATGACGTCATTTACATCTTTCACAAAGACTACAACGACAAAGAACACGCCCATACAATCAAGATCATCAAGAACACGCCCATACAACGCTGGCCATCAAAGAACACACCTACGCAACGACGCTATCAAGAATACACCTATGCAAACACGCCATCCGCGACAACACGTCTACACAATGACGTTTAACGCACCACGCCTATGCAACGACGTCATTTCAACCTACGCGGTCACAAACGCATCACGTCAATACAACGACGTCATTTCAGCGCCCACCTCCTAACGCGGCGCCCACTTCCTAACGCGGGTATTTTAATTTACGTCAGCGCCCACCTCCTAACGCGGGTATTTCATTTCGCCAGGCACCCACCTCCTAACGCGGTATTTAAATTTGATCAGCGCGCCCACCTCCTAACGCGGGTATTTCATTTTGATCAGCGCCCACCTCCTAACGAGGTATTTCAATTTCAATCAGCGCCCACCTCCTAACGCGGGTATTTCAATTTCGGGCCAGCACCCACCTCCCAATGCGTAGTATTTCAATTTCATCAGCGCCCACCTTCCAACGCGGGTATTTCAATTTGATCAGCGCCCACCTCCTAACGCGGGTATTTCATTTCGATCAGGCACCCACCTCCTAACGCGGGTATTTAATTTTAGTCGTGCACCCACCTCCTAATGCGGTATTTTAATTTCACCAGCACGCACCTCATAACGCGGGTATTTAATTTCACCATGCACCCACCTCCTAACGCGGGTATTTAATTTTGATTAGGCGCCCACCTCTGTCACGCGGTATTTAAATTTCAACAGCGCCCACCTCCTAACGCGGGTATTTAAATTTCACCAGCGCCCACCTCCTAACGCGGTATTTCATTTTGATCAGCGCCCACCTCCTAACGCGGTATTTCATTTTGATCGAGCCCACCTCCTAACGCGGTATTTAAATTTCAATCAGCGCCCACCTAACGCGGTATTTCAATTTGATCAGCGCCCACCTCCTAACGCGGTATTTAAATTTGATCAGCGCCCACCTCCTATCTGGTATTTCATTTCACCAGGCACCCACCTCCTAACGCGGTATTTCAATTTGACCAGCCCCCACCTCATGTCTGGGTATTTCATTTTGATCAGCGCCCACCTCTAACGCGGTATTTCATCTTAATCAGCGCCCACCTCCTAACGCGGTATTTCAATTTGATCGGCGCCCACCTCCTAACGCGGGTATTGCAATTTCGACAGCACCCACCTCCTAACGCGGTATTTAAATTTCGTCAGCGCCCATCTCCTAACGCGGTATTTAAATTTCAATCAGCGCCCACCTCCTAACGCGGTATTTAAATTTCAGTCAGCGCCCACCTCCTAATGCGGGTATTTCATTTCACCAGCGCCCACCTCCTAACGCGGTATTTTAAATTTCAATGACGCCCACCTCCTAACGCGGTATTTCATTTTGATCAGCACCCACCTCCTAACGCGGTATTCATTTTCATCAGCGCCCACCTTCCAACGCGGTATTTTAATTTCTGTCAGGCGCCCACCTCCTAATGCAGGTATTTTAATTTCAATCGCGCCTATGCAACGGCGCCATCTACATAACGTCTAAGCAACGACGTCACCTCATTACGCATATACTATATCATCATCTGCATTGGGGAAGTTCTTCGAACGTTATTCCTCCCTTCCCTAGTATCTCGCCACATCTGCAACCAGTGTCATCATAAGTCGATACTGGGGCATTTTTTCTTGAATGTGCATAATCTTTTACAACTTCTCTCCCCGTCGGAATTTTATTTCTTCCCACACATCCCTAACCTTCCCTTGAGTCCCAATGATCGGGATAAAATTGGCTACTCAGTCAACTTCTTTGGCCGAAAACTCTTTCATCGTCTCCGACCAAAGAGGGGCATCTGTTGACACCCAATTTTGTCCCATCTTTTTGGATTTTATTTGCAATTTTTAATATTTTTGACACTTTAAGACAATTTTAAAATATAGACATATATATGTATATATATCATTATTATTATTATTATTTATATTTTTTATTTGTCATTTGCATTTTTATATCACAAGCATACTTTTATCCTAAATATTATATGTTATTTTATTTTCGCGAAACGACATTGCATTTTTATTTTTTATTTATGCATCAAGCATTTCACAAATATTATATTTTATCATATTATCATCTTTATAATTTATTAATTTTGCAAAGCTTTCTTTTTATATAATAAAACCCATTTTTATATTTTTACCCATAACCCATTTCAATCCTTTTTATATCTTAACCCAAACTCATTTCCCCCAAAACAAAACCCCATTTCGGACCCCATACCCAGGCCTAACCGACTAATCCCCAAGCCCAAACCATATTCGGCCCATCTCCCTTCCCTTTATTTCCTTTAAACCAAAACCCTACAACAAAACATTTTCATTCCATATCTCTCTCAACCCATCACCAGACGCCCCCATACCCGCGACCCCACACCACCGGCCACCCTACCCCACCTCCACGTGGACAACCTACCCCACTAGTCGCCGCACACACCACTACAACCCCATACCCTTCGTCGCTTTCCATACCGTCACTGCAACGCCGGAGCTCCAAGCTCCGGTGAAACCCGAGTCTAACAACCCCTCAAACTACCACACCGCTATGCCACTGTCGTCGGCTCCACGCCGGAGTTCGACGAATCGCCGCCAGCTCCGGTGAACTCGAACACGACCTATTGCTGCCTCTCCGTTCTCCCTTTTCTGCTCGCCGTCGACCTTAGCTACGGTTCATCGTGGTGTTTTCACCGCTCTCCGGTTTGGGTCATTTCAGGCCGGGTCCAAATTGAAACCGGTGCCAAAATTTGAAAATAAGGTTGGTTCTTATGTGATTTATTGTTAATGATAATCCTTTTACCTTTGATTGGTTATTTGAAATTTACAATGGAAACAAATGTGTCTCGGATTCGGCACTGTTTTCCGGTCGGGTCACTGTTCCGGACGGGTCGGGCCAGAATCTGGGTCGGGTTAAAATTTCCAGAAATTGGCTTTGATATTTTGTTGTTGTTGGTTATCTGAAAATTTGGAGAGAAATCGATTCGGGTTGAAAAACATCCGATTCGGGTCGGGTCGCTGACTGGTTCGGTCAAATTCCAGATTTTTGTGTATTTATATTTTGTTGTTGGTTATCTGTAATTTGGAAGAAAATCGATTCGGGTTGAAAAACATCCGATTCGGGTCGGGTCGACCCGGTTGGTTAAATTCCAGATTTTTGTGTGTTTATATTGTGTTGTTGGTTACCTGAAAATTTGGAAAGAATTTGATTCGGGTTGAAGTATCCGATTCGGTCAGTCAACATCGTTCGGTCGACCGGCTCGAATAAATTTCAGATTTTGTGTTTTAATATCTTGTTGTTTATTATCCGAAAATAAAAATGTTTGAACCCGGTCGTCAACCTGAGATCCCGCCGGATCAGCATTGATGTCCCTACGGTCAAATTTCTAATTCTGCCTGGACGTTTTAATTGCAAACTGTTGGTTTATTTTGGCATTTAAATATTCATACATAGATATCTTGTATTTTGCTGTTTTATCATTTTAACTAATACTACAATGGCTGATGAAAAAAATATCCGTCGATTTTTGAGGCCTCCACAGTTGTAAAGACGGAAAATAAAACTTCTGGGCAAATGATGAAACTTAAATCTTTTTCACTCGAGAGACCAACATGTTCGGTAGGCAAGGCAACTAAAATGACCAACGAGTCATATGTTCGCAGCCACGACGTGATTGGAATGATCTTTTCAAAATTTAAGTCTGAGCCCTCCGTAATCAAAATATTTATTGTTTTGGATACGGATCCGAAGTTATTTATATTCATTTGTTTCTAATCGTTTGTTCATGACAGCTTGCAAGGGATAAAGTCAAAGAAGGCAAATACCCCTCGGAGATTATTTAATTTTTTTTTTTTTTGACTTTCTTTAATTCTGCTTTATTTCATTATGTATTGTAATATTATTGTACTCCTGAAATTATTGGAACATTTAGAATAGGCAAACATAGAATTAATTAATAGGGTAGTCTAAAACTTGAAACCCATTGCTAGTTCATTTATTTTTAGGCTCGGTTAGTTTTAAAATTGTTAATCGCTAGTTTATCTATTTTTAGGCCCGTCGCCCATAAGAAATCACATTGCATACATCTTTATCAATTTTCATACGAATGCATATTCATAGTCTTTTTTAGCTTTACATGTATATTATTGTCATACAAATGCATGCTTGTACAAATGCATAATTTCATTAAATACTTGCAACATTATTTTTATACTTGTAAAACATGCACTTTTAACATAATAATTAACTTGAGTTTGATCGGATAACCGCAAGTTAGCGGATCTTAAAGGATGCCTAACCCCTTCCCTTTAGGATAATAAAGAACCCTTACCTAGAATCTCATTAGTTTCGTAGATCATAAAATTGGAGTTATTTTACAGCTTTTAGTTAGTATTTAGGTGCCCTAATTCACCTTAGAATAATTAGGTGGCGACTCCTCAAAGCAAGCATTTGTAACCTATTCAGAGGGAATCGAGCCATCCCGTCGCGAAGCCCGCAGGTCAAAATCGGGTGCGACACTGTTAATGGAGGAATTAATCAGCCAAATAATGGCTGGTTAATACTCCAAAACGCAAATCAACAAGAGGCGTAAAAAGTCTCCGTAAATTGCAGGGACCAAAGCGTAAATATTGAAACTTCAGGGGACCAAATGTACATATGAAAGAATTCTAGTCCAAATCGTACATATGAAACTTGAGAGATCAAATCAGTACATCCGGCAGAGTTCTCTGGTCCAAAAATATAATATTAGATGTACCCTGCGTGAACCCTGAATCGACGGACTGGCAAGCGGGCGGCGGCGGCAGCGTGGCTTAGCCTTGAACCCAAGCACATCTAGGTCTTCCCTCCTTTAAACTAGGGCTGGCCAGTGGGCCAGGACAGCCCGACCCCGACCCGAGCCCGTCCAGAGCCCGTCCCGGTCCCGCCCCGACCCCGCAAAAAAAAAAAAAAATACGGGGGCGGGACTCGAACTCGGGACGGGACGATGTCTCATCCCGCGAGACCCGAGCCCACCCCAGGCCCGCGAGACCCGATCCCGCCCCGAGCCCGCCCCGACCCCGAGCCCGAGCTCGCCCCGACCCCGACCCCGAGCCCGCCCCTTTGCAAAAATGGTCGTTGCACCAACAAATTATTTTAGATTATGGCTGGCCAACGCCATTTTAGCCCTCTCCCCAACCCCTACCCTTAATTTTTATTTTTAACCCATAAGTTATTTTATTTACACTTTAACCCAATTTTTCAACTATAAATAACTCATTTTCTCTTCATCTTTCTCACAAATTTTCCTACAATCTCTCTAATTTCTCAATATATCTCTCTACAAGTCTACATTGTTTGCTAAATATTCAATTTTATTTATTCATTTGGGAATTGGTAGTGAAGTTGGCAACTAGCTTGAGGATCTTCCATCGAGCAAAGTTTCAATTTTCAACCTTCGATTACATCGCCGACGTTACGTCTGCTTGGGTACATTCGTTCCTTCATTAAATTATTATTGTCTGCTTATTTAGTTTAGATCACTTAATTTTATTGTCTTTAATTATTTATTTATTTATTATCATAATTAAAATGGAAGGATTAAAAGGTATGTTTAAGGGTAAGGGTAAGGGTGCTTCTTCTAGTAGGGCAACCAGTGGCAAGGGGTACTTCTTCTAGTCATCTTATTCCTACACATGATGATTTTGTTGATACTCAACATTTTCCTACAATACCATTAGATTTAGACCAGGAGCTATTTTACGGAACTCAAGAAGACTTTAATTTAAACGATGATCTAGATGATATACCCACTAATGTTGATGACAACACACCCACTAGTGCACCTTCAACTGAAATACCTCCTATTCCCTAATATGAGACGAGGTCCAAAGAAACGACCATTAAAATATATGCATGGACATTTTTTGATAGGGACGTAGAGAATCAAGTAGCCATATGTAAAATTTGTAAAAATGTTTTAAAATTTAAAACTGGAAAAGGTCACGGTGGGACGGGGGGGTTAATTAGACACGGAGGAAGTGCTCATCCAGCTATGTATGGCCAAGACCAGGCTTGAAAACCCGGTGCGCGAACGCCGCTCCATCAGGACAAGGTTCACATACTAATATTGTCAGGACCAAGTACAAGGTCAAATTAACCCTATGACGGGGAATTGTAGGCCCTAAATACAATAAACATAGAGATAGGGAAGCAATATCAAAATTAGTTCTTTGTGGAGGGTTTGCCTTTTTCATTTCCTTCATCTCCTGCTTTTATTCATTACATTAGAGATATATATAATCCTCGCTTTTAATCGCTTTTTCTAGATCAACCTGTTAAGAGAGATGTATTTAAATTCGCGCATGAATATCAACAATATTTACGTTTTCATTATATCATTTTAATGGCAAAGTATCCATCACGTCTGATATAGGTCGTAGTACTAACGGCCATGATTATTTAATCAGAACTTGTCATTGGATAGATTATAAATGGTCTACATAAAAATGTATTTTAGCGTATAGATATATAGATGATAGGCACACTGGTACTTTTATTGCAGAAAATATTTATCAAGTGTGCGATTATTACGGAATTACCGATAAAATTATGACTATTACATTAGATAACGCTTCTAATAACAATTACGCAATTACAATTTTAAAAAATAGTTTAACTCCGTCTTTTTCAGACCATTTTCATATAAAATGTGTGTGCCATATATATAACTTAATTGTAAAGGATGGTCTATCACTTTTTGAAGACATTCTTAGTAAAATACAATTTGCTATAAACTTTATTTTTAAAAGTAATAAAGTACAACGTAGAAAAGAATATAAAAAAATTTGTCATGATTGTGGACTACCTTTTAGAAAAATTCCACAAGAAGTATCCACTAGGTGGAATTCTTTATACGAGCAACTACTTGTTGCTTATGACTATAAATTACCTATAACTTTATTTTTTAACTCTCATAATAAAAGCCACTGATATGATTTTAGATAGTGATTGGGAAAAATTTTCGAACTTATTGTATTTTTAGAGAAATTTTTTCAAGCAACAAAAGAATTTTCCGGTATATATTATCCTACTATTTCAACTATGTTATTTTATATAACTCTAATATTTTTATTACTTAGTGAATATATGGAAAAACCAGCTTATAAGGCAGCTATTAAAAAAATGTTTCTCAAAATAAAAAAATATTTTATTCATATTCCCTCTATTTATATTATTGGTTCTCAGTATTAAATCCTACTATTAAAATAGACGGTACTAAATCACTAATTGAAACTATTTACGATTGTATAGAAGTACTACCACCTCCAAGTCCCAAAACTCTAAATCACCCACCACCTATTGAACAAACTAAAGAAGAAGTATTGTCTAGCGTAGAACACCAATGCAAAAATATATATAGATTTTATCAACAAGAAAATGCTAGTAACTTACCAGCTTCCATACCATCTTCTTCATCTTCAACACGACCTCACAAAGACATGTCAAGCTTTCTGCGGCTAGTATTGAAAGCCTCGAGAAAATAGAATGTGCGGTTGTACCTCTACTACTAACCAAATTAGCGAGTTAGATATTTTTGTTTTGCGTGGTTCTGCATCAGTATCAAGAAGTTATCAATGAAGATGGACATGAAGACTTGCTGAAATACTGGAGGGGGAATGAGAAGACCTTTCCGACACTTTCATTGATGACTCAAGATGTTTTGAACATTCAAGCGTCATCAACTGCGTCTGAAAGCGCTTTTTCTGCAGGCAGATATCAAATATGAGACCACATACACTCATTAGCCGGAGACAGCTTGGAAATTGCAGTATTATTCAGAGATTGAATACGAGCGGAGCGGATAAGGTGCGGTCAACCGGAGATCAACGAAGAAGATGATGAAAACTACAGCGAAATCTTAACCGAAGGTAGTGGAAGCGGCGTGGATCAATTTGACCAACAAATACCAATTCCAACCGAAGAACCACATGAAATCATCAAGCAATTAGAACAAATTTTTTTGAGAATGTAATTTTTTTAATTGTAATTTTATTATGTAATTTGTAACTTTTGGACAACACCACAAAATTGCAATTTAGATTTTAGACAATTGTATTTGTATTACAAAAAAATCATGTCTATTAAATAATATAAGAGGCACAAAAACAGCCTTGGGATGTTTTTATTATACTATCTTGTTTTGTTTATTGAGTTTTTTTTATACATATGTTATTTTAAAAAAAAAAACCCGCCGTATCCCGACCCGAGCCCGAGCCCGCCCCGCCCCGAGCCCGACGGGATCGGGATCGGGACGGGACTTGCTCCAGTCCCGCCAGACCCGACCCCGCCAGAGACCGCCATACCCGACTTCGCCTCTTCTCCCCGCCCCGCCCGACTCCCGCTAAACCCGCCCGCTGCACGAGCCTCGCCACCCACCGCCACCCATACTTTAAACACATGGGATACCCCTTGGGGTCCCAAACCCTTTACCAATTTGAGACTTATATAGAGAGCAATTCTTCCTATTCCCACCGATGTGGTAGATTTGTCCCACACCACATTTCCATCTCTCAAACACCTTACTTCGTGGACCAATATCTCTTTCATTTCTTAACGAAATTAGACGATTTTTGGCCCTACGGTCATCTACTCACTTCGTAGATCATGCATGTGTAAAGAGACGAGGTCTCCAACATACGGAACACTAGTGTTTAATTCATCAAAGATGGGTGGACGCATCTCCCCGCCAAAGGCTAATTTCCAACACTTTTGAGCCTCACTATTGTGAAAGTATGTATGTGCTAGAGACAATCATTATTAGGGACAAATGTACTTAAACACATTCGTATTATTAATAAGATTAATATTTATGGCATTTGTAATTATTGAATTGTTATTTAATTATTTATAATTATTCATTAATGTGCATCCCTTGAGCTTACGTTGTCATTAATAGAGTGATATATTAATTATAGAGCGTAACTCTTAAAAGACCTCAACTAATGATCATCGAGAATGGGTAAGTCGACATGCGGTCGGCATCACATTCTTAGATAATGTAGTATGTCTCACCTGCTACTAGTAATGATTACTAGTGATGGACACATGGATACTTTTGGAAAGTATTGGTATACCCTGCTGATAAACTATTTATTATACATGTCTAAAGTGTTATCAGCGTGTGGGAGATAAAGATCCTTTGACTTGAGGTCAATACGCACCTTGTTTACAAAGTAATGTACTTTGACCCTGTCCTAAGCTTAAACTCCTTATAGGATAAGATACAACTTGTGTTGGGTGCATTATGATATAAACTAAGGTGGTAGTTGAGTCAAGAATAGGATTCATTCTTCGATCGGATATTCGAGAGAGCACTCAACTTCTCGGTGATATTAGGTCGACCAAGTCATTGGCCAATGCAAGAGACATATTTAGAATATGGTCTAGTTGTCGACTAATATAGATGAGATAAAGTGATCAAACCATTTGGATAGACACATGGCAAATCCTAAGCTTGATCGAGTGTGTCGCGAATGAAAGAAATTTATCATCTCACATAAAGGTTATGTTTACTGGATTCATGTAAACGTACTTCATATATTGAGTTCGTCGTACGGCGCAACCTAGGAGTTTCGTATGGACCTTAATTGAATTAGTGTTGATATATGAAGGCATATAGGGTCACACTATGTCAATTGTGTCTTCGATATAAGTGTGTATTGAGAAAGTATTAAATATTCGATTTGGAATCTAAATATTTAAATTGATAATAACTATGGGATAATTTCTATTAGATAAAGATAATTTAATTAAATCAAAATTGGATTTTGAATTTAATGTGCTGAACATATATATTAAACGAAAACCGAAAAAGTTATTTGACGTAAGGCGCCCCGACAGTGGGCCAGTCGGACTGGCCCACTACACCTCAGTTTTGGGTCAGGCTTGGAGCCCAACCCTAATCTAATTTGTGACCTAATTCTAACTATAAATACAGCACAACCTCATTGTTATTAAACACACTTTATTATACAAAGTAATTCTAGACTTAGAGTTCAGGATAAAACTCTCTCAAACCTCTGCCAAGATTTTCAGACTTTCTTGACAGAGGAATACACCGTAGCAAGGCGCTTGCAATCGAAAGGAGAATTGTGTGTTCACCCTAAAGTAAAAGACTCCAGATTTTATAACATGTAAGTTCTTGTTCAAGTTTTCTTTACAGGTTTTGATTGTCATATAACATGCCAGAAGAAATTGTTGGGTAAGTAAACAAAATTTTAAACTTCTGCTGCTTTACTTATGTGTTTTGAACCCAACATATTGTACACAACTTTCCCAAAGTGTTCCCTTTTCGCCATTAATAGAGCCATAGTGGTAGGAGAATCTATATCTCAGCTATCTGTTTTCTTCTTTTTCATTGTACTCAAGAATCAGAATGTAATTCTATAAAAATGATTCGAGACTTGTAGCAAAAATAACTTGCTTTTGAATCCGTGAACAAGATGCATGATTTAAATTTCTCCCGAACCTTTTTGTTGTTCATAAGAAATCTTAGCAAAAATATTGCAGCTGGAAAAAAAGTGCATGCATTGAGAGAAGAAAAAAAAGAGGCGGCCTGCTGCACAAATTATTCCATGTTCACGCAGGGCCAGGAAAGGATGACGCCCTAGAGGGGGTGTAATTTAGGCAGTTAACCCTAACGCACGCAATAACAATTTGATTCTATATAAGTCATAGGGAAACGACTTTACAGTTGCTCCAAAGCTCTTTCTAGGAAAAAAATACTTTTTTTCTTGTTGTGTGACATAATCAAATTGCCCATTACACAGGTTATTTGAAGCTAAGATATGTGAATGAAATTAGAGTTACTTATCAAGTTTAAGACAACTACTAACCAGATTAACAGTAACACCATCGGAGTAGAGATACATGTAGGTACCTCTATTTATCTGAAACTGCAGTAAGTGATTTTATTTGGGTGCATATATAGAACTTCAATTCTGGAACAAATGATGGTAAATTAAAATACAATCTCACATGACCAACTGTACACGAAAGAACATCGAAAGCATAGGTATGCTGGCAATTTACTGGCTTTTTCCATTTAATTTATTTTTCAACCATCCATTAGTTACTAATACTACTCCCTAATAAATATCCAATATTGTTTAAGAAAGGAGGGTTTTAAATATTGCAAATTGCATTGCCATACAAAGAATCTACTAAAATTAGAAAAGAAGAAAGTAATCAACAAATTCTTGAAAGCTTATGATGTATGTCTTACCTTGAACTTTCAATTAATTAAAATATAATATTTGATGTCTTTATATAAAAATTAAATTATATAACGTTTGGACTCTTTATAGAATTGCAATATCCCAAATATAAAGTAGTAGTATGACTTAACATAAAATATGAGTAATTAAATAATTTGCTAGATTCACAAAAATAAGGATCAAAGAGCATATTTCAACTAATTAAAGATTAAACATGTTCAGTCATATATCACAAAGGACTAAATTTAGAATTTGTTAATATAATTAAAAAAGGGGCTGCTCACCGTGTGAAATTCAGATTGAAGACTGTTTGACACAATGACGGTTTGGCCGAGTGGTCTAAGGCGCCAGATTTAGGCTCTGGTCCGAAAGGGCGTGGGTTCAAATCCCACAGCCGTCAATCTTTTTATATAATATTTGTAGCATTTTTCAGCTTAAAATTATCTTTTTATCCAAATGCAACAAACGATCGAACAACCCCTTATCAGTTGTCAGCAAAGCATCCTTTCTCACAGGAGCAATGGCTCTCTCGTTTCCAGCTTCAAAATCCATTACTTACATAAGATGCAGCAATTCGACAAGTGATCCTGTTCCATCTCCCTCATTGTTGAAATCCCTCAAAATTCCCCGTTTCTGGCCATGGCAAAAGGTACTTTCTTGCATTGCTAGCTGCACGAAATTTCTAGAAAATAAACGGTAATTGAGTTGCATTTACAGGTAAAGATGGGACCTTTAACTGTATCTCCAATGGGGTTTGGTACTTGGGCATGGGGCAATCAACTTCTCTGGGGTTATCAAGATTCAATGGACTCTGAACTTCAGCGCACTTTCAATCTTGCCGTGGAGAATGGCATTAACCTGTTTGATACGGCTGATTCTTATGGGACTGGAAGGTTGAATGGACAAAGTGAGAAACTCCTTGGGAAATTCATTCGCGAGTTTCCAGGTGAACATTACTTTGTTCTTGTTTCTCATTAAAAGTATATTAATGTAACCAATTCTTGCTTTTGGACACTTCACGGCAGTGACGAATTTATGAAAAAAAAATGAGTCATGGTCACCCAATTAAACTCAGTATGTTATGTGTATACTTCTTAAAAAATATATAGTAATATTAACTTAAGTAACCCATGGTCAAACTAGACTTAGTGGTGCACTGGTTAAGTATTGGGTTTACTTTCTTAAAGTTGAGCGATCAAATCCAACTTGTTGCACTGTTGTATCTTCTTCTTTTTTAAAAAAAAATTCGAAGGTAGCTTTTAAAAGCAATAAAGCACCATCCTCTTGAAATCCTGAATTCGCATCTGCCTCGCGGGCTAATTCATTAGGAAGTTTTGAATAGTTAATCTGATACTTTTAGTCATTCCCCTTAGGAACTAGGAGTAGAATTAAATTAGCATTTCGTGTGATCGATCCAGTCACAGGACACGAATGTTTCCATCTTAATTGCTTCACATTTATGGAAACATAGAGCTGCATTGGATTAGTTTAGCTTCCCAATTTTTCATGTTTAATTTTGTATGTTGTTCCGAAGAATTGTTTGCTACTCACGGAAATTATGTAAATATGTAATATTCGTAAACTTAAAGTTACATAATACCTTCTATTCTTAGTGAAATAGGAAGAGAAGCAGAAAAGGGATTGTAGTTATGCTCAATTGTCAGGTGAACTAATGGCAATGTCGAAGCTGTTAATTTCACTAAGGGTGTTCAAGGTGTAATATATATATATATGTACAAAAAGTAACTTTTGACCACAGTATAATCTTTTTGTACACTCGGTATAACTTTCGGATGAAGAGTGTTCAACAAACCATCCTCACTCTATGTGACTACGCCACTGTCTAACGGTTTGACTATTGTCTGAGCATTTAGTGATCAGTAAGTGTGTCAAGGCTACCCACATTCTCTTTTGTTTCCTAAGTTTTTGATATTATGTTTTCAGGAGACAAGCAAGTAAAGAGTGACATTCAGATTGCAACAAAATTTGCAGCATACCCATGGCGCCTAACACCTGGACAATTTGTGAATGCTTGCAAGTATTGCTCATCCTCATTTCTTCTGAACCTACTGATAATCAGAATATCAAAAGTCCAGTTCTATGGGGGAAATACCTATTGTTGAATTCTCATTTGATTAGAATTATATGTTCGTCAGAAGTGCACTAAATGACTAAATTACTTTATCTACTATGTTATCTGATATGACAAACTTTTAAGAATGGCATTAGCCTCATAATTTAGCTGTTTCTTATAAAGCAACTAGATGGTTTTCTTAAATAGAACTTCGTGTCAGGTCTTCTCTGGATAGGATGCAAATTGAGCAAATTGGAATAGGACAATTGCACTGGTCAACTGCAAATTATGCACCTCTGCAGGAACGAGCTCTTTGGGATGGTTTAGTTGCCATGTACGAGAAGGTTACTAATAACTCAAAGTATTTATTTGGGATCGCGTGCGTTGTTTGACCATTTAGTGTGTGGGGAGATCAACATTTTGGTGTTATCTTGTCACTCTTAAAAACAATTATGAGTCTACTTTATGCTAAATCTGATCTTCAATACCTCCGATGGATAAAATTCTTGATAGATCCAAATTGTTGCACATACTCAAATTACAATTTTTCTCTCGTGCAGGGTTTAGTTCGTGCAGTTGGTGTGAGCAACTATGGACCAAAGCAGCTGCTGAAAATACACAAATATCTTGATGACAGAGGAGTTCCTTTGCGCTCAGCCCAGGTGCCGAGTCTTCTTTCCTACTTTACTATGAAATACAATTTTGTTATATGTACAACGCTCAGTTAGATTTACACAGTGTCTCTGCTGTTTAAAAGAGGTAAAAACGAACAATGTATTAGTTCTATTAAGTCAAAGAAAATGAACACGGTAACATCTAATCGACCGACTTACCTGGTACCTGCTAGTAGGAGGTAGCAGGTATCCGGTAAACTCGTCGAGGTCACGCAAGCACAATCACCTCTAATGTTCAAGTATTGTTAGTGGTCGTCAAATTTCTTATGACCAGGTTGTACTTAAATTGCTTTGAATCGTTGTTTTCTTTGGTGCCACAATCCTAAGCCAGTGACCTCTCCAACATCAGGTTCAATTTTCATTGCTGAGTATGGGAAACGATCAGATGGAGATAAAAAATATATGTGATTCTCTAGGCATACGGATCATAGCATACAGTCCACTGGGTCTTGGTATGCTCACTGGGAAATATACACCCTCTAATCTTCCACCTGGGCCAAGGTACACACTCTCAGTTTCTTACTCAAGTTTGAATTTTTCTAACTAATAAACGAGTACAGCTCAAGCTATTATTTGATACTTGTCTCAATGTAAAACATCACTTGTAGGGGATTACTCTTTAGACAAATTCTGCCTGGATTGGAGCCACTACTTGCCTCACTGAGACAAATAGCTCAACGACGTCGGAAAACAATACCACAGGTAAACCAAAAATTTTCTGTTCAGTTCTTTTCGTACTAACAAGCAGGCGACTGCATCTCATTGCTGGTTCAGTATTCTCATCTAATAGGTCTTTCATATAGTTTGGCATTTGCAATAAGGCAAAGCACTATGCTGGAGTTATTTTACATCTCGGTAGCCTCTATTTTCTTGGTTTTAAGCTTGCTGTTAGGTCTGTTTGAGAGTCCATTCATGATTAACAGCATATAGGACACATGAACTTACAGTAAATCCAGTTAGCTCTTTATTATAAATTCAGATGAATTAAGGACTGAAAAGAAGATATCAAATCTCAGCAGCTTTTATCTGGTATAGAAAAGACGAGCATTTTTTTTTTTTTTGGTGAAGTAGAAAAGACAAGCATTTTGCCTATCCAAAAAAATGGATATTTAAGTTGGTGTGCCTTGGTACCCATGATACTAAATTCTGCTAGCATTGACCTGTCAAATTAAAAAAGAAAACAGAAAAACAAAGAAACTAGCTTTACATGATAATCAAATAACCAGGAATTGATTCATCATAGACTGTACAACTGTGGCTCCGTATACAATTACCAAAGTATCAGCCATTGCTTTCTCTATATAACAAGGCCCATATAAGATAAAATAATCTCCACATAAAATTCTACATAACTAATACAACATTTGATTTTGGATATAAATATTTAAAGAGGTAAAAATGTGGAACAAGAATACGTGTATTGGCAAAACCTGGATAAGAACAGCTAATACGTAAGAAGTACATATAAAGTTAACTATTCACTTTGATATTGCAACCCCTGCATAATGATCCTTGTATTACTGTTAGTCACCGCATGACTGCATTGGTTATCCCTTATAAGTTATAGCTAGCTTCTAAACCAAACAACCCATAAAAGTGAATCCATTACAACGTTATAGCTTTGGCATTATGAACCTTACTTGCTTTGAGAACCAGTAGATAAGCTGCCATTGTTAAATATTGAATTTAACTGACTTAAGTAAACAACATTAATTCATTTCAAATGGTAAAACCGCTTTCCTTCTAGTCATCATCAGAGCTTTCATAAATGATACACAGGGTGTTGTGCTAGGTTACACTGATGTTTATATAAGTTGGCTTTGCCATATCGGATGCACTTCTCAGAGCCTTGGGAGTTATCACTCTGCCTTTGCTTTGTTTCTGTATATGAGCGTTGTTTCTTGAAATTTATGACTTTTAGAACTTCCTCAAGCTTGGATTAGTTGCTTCCTCTAGTTATAAACCTTCATTAACTTATAGAATAATAATTATTAATATTGTCATTAATAATTATTATTATTGTAATTAGTGTAGTATCAATTGTATATGGTAGGTAGATTAGTATTAATGTTGAGAGATTAGTGAGCATGGTTCTAGCTTATCTTATCATATCAATAGCATGATTCTAGCTTGTAATATTGGTATATTTACCACCTCATTGGAAGGGAAATAGGGAGGAAACATTTTAATTATTCTTACATGGTATCAGAAGATTAGGGAAGATCCTACCCTAAACACCTCCTAAACCCTAAAATCGGCCAACCATCTCCTTCTTCCACAAAAATGCCGATTTTTTTCTCCATTATTGTTCTTCCTTTTTCCGAAGATCAACAATGTCCAACTCCAAATCCATTTTTCATCTTGCCCTTACCGTTTCCAACATCAAAACATATATTTTCATCACTCTTGAGATGGAAAATGTTCACTATGCAACTTGGGCAGAACTTTTTAAAATATGTTGTCGTTCCCCCGGGTAATTCATCACATAATCCCGCCGGCGAATGGCAAAGGGAAGTAGTTAAAGACCGATGATGACAAAGAACTTTGGGAAACTCTTAATGCCACAGTTCTCTCATGTATTTATGCAACTATCTCTTCTGATTTGTTGCACACAATAATGGAACCCGATTCTACAGCAATGGAGGCTTGGAATCGCTTGCGGGATATTTTTCAAGACAACAAATTCCCGCGCTGTCACGTTGGAGCAAGAATTATCCACCATCGATATGGCGGATTTTCCAAATGCGTCAGCACATTGTCAACACCTCAAAGTCTTGTCGGATCAATTCAAGAATGTTGGTTCGCCGGTTACCAATAATCGCTTGGTCTTACAATTGGTAGTCGGTCTTACCGACGCGTATAGCGGTGTGGGAACACTCATCCGACAAAGCAATCCTCTACCACTCTTTTACCAAAACACGTTTGATGCTTATTCTTGAAGAGCCGGGCTTCGCCAAAAAGGCTGCAACCGTCTCCAATTACGCCATGATTGCTACCCCAACGAATGACGATACTACCTATTTTGAACCTTCACAACAAAATAGGGGACAAAAATGACGGAATTGTGGTAAAAATAAGGGTGGAAATTGCGGAAATAATAAAAGTGGTGGTCACCCGAATTCCAGCCCCGCGGCGGACCAGCCCAATGGGCCTGGCAGTGGCCTTGGGTTGTGCCACTGTGCCCAGTCCCAACGGGAAATTGAGCCAGGCCAGTTCTCAGGCCCACTGGACAGTCCACTTGCCATTTCAACAATTTTTTTGGGCCTTCAGCATTTGGGCCGAGAGGTAACAGTTCAGTAGCCAGTGTTAGGCCACTGCCGACCCAGTGGCAGGAGGCCCATTCGACAGTGGCCCACCCAACCAACATTGAGTATGCCATGCACACTCTTGGACTTAATCCGCCCGACGCCAATTGGTATATGGACTCCGGAGCGACGTCTCACATGACGTCCTCCCACAGTAATCTCTCGTCCTATTTTAATTTGAGTAAAAATAATGGTATAATTGTCGGAAATGGTCATTCTATTCCAATTCGAGGTTATGGTTCTACCAATTTGTCACTACCAAACTCACCACTAACCTTAAAGGATGTCCTTCAAACTCCACAATTAATTAAAAACTTGGTATCTGTTAGAAAGTTTACTACTGATAACTAGGTATCTGTTGTTTTTTACCCTTTTGGATTTTTCGTGAAGGATTTTCAGACGAGAAAGCTTCTCATGAGATGTGATAGCCAATGAGAGCTCTATACAATAACCTCACTCATTCAACAGTCCAAGTTACTATCCATTTTTGCATCTTTCGTACCTTCATTATGATATGAACGTTTGGGACATCCAGGAGCCCCTGTTTTGGCATCCCTTACACAAAATAATTTTATTTCTTGTACTCAAACACGAACTTTGAATAAGTGTCGTTCATGCCCTTTTGGTAAACATGTTCAATTGTCGTTTGTTTCTTCAAATTCATGCACACTTATGCCTTTTGAGATTATCCATTGTGAGATTTGGACTTTTCCCATTTTGAGCTCTTCGGGCCATAGATATTATTTACTTATTTTAGATGATTACTCTAATTTTTTTGTGGACATTTTCTTTGTCGAAAAAATCACAAGTTTTTTCCACATTTCTCAAATTAGAGTATTCATCTGAAATCAATTTGAACGGGATATCAAAAATATTCAATGGGAGGGAGTTTGATAATAGGCAGTTTTGGGATTTTTGCAACTCCAATGGTTTGAACTTTAGCCTTTCATGTCCACACACTTCCTCACTAAACGGAAAGGTCAAACGTAAACTACGAACCATCAATAACATTGTTCAAACATTCCTTGACCATGCCTCATTACCCTCCTCGTTTTGGCATCATGCACTACAAATTGCCACATATTTATTGAACATACTTTCTCACAAAAATCTATCCTATCAAGCTCCTCTAAAAATCCTCTATTTACGGGACCCCTCTTATTCTCATTTACGGGTATTCGGGTGCTTATGCTATCCTCTCTTTCCATCCACCACAATAAACAAACTTCAACCCCGGTCCACACCTTGCGTTTTTTTGGGATATCCATTCAATCATCTAGGTTACATGGTTACGACCTCTCCTCTAATAAAATAATTGTGAGTCGTCACGTCCTTTTTTATGAAACAAATTTCCCATTTGCTAAAATGCATGAGTCTGGACCCCCTACCTATGATTTTTTAGACGATGGCCTGCCCCCGTATTTGTCCCAAATTTCTTCGTCCCATCCCAACACACTGTTTCGGCCGGCCCTCAAAATGTTGGTCATTTGGGCCACGAAACAGTGGCCCAGCCGTGGCACACCATTGACCAGCGGACTGAGCCTTATGTTTTAAGCCCAAACCAATCGGGTCCCGCAACAGTGGCCCAGCCAAGGCACTCTAATGCCCAGCGGACTGGGCCTTCTTTTGTTAGCCCAATCACCCAGCCTGAACCAGTGAGTATCGTGCCACTGCCTGGAAGTGGTTTGGGCCACGGCCCAGTTCCCTACCAACTGCCAGGCAATGTTGTCCTATCTGAAGGCAACTTCCGCATTCAACCCAATGTCCGGTCACCCGTAGTCAACATGGCATTGTCAAACTCAACACCAAGTATAGCCTACACACTCGAGTCTCAAAATCACCATTACCTCGTAATCATGTATCTGCTCTCAATGACCCAAATTGGAAAATGGCTATGAATGATGAATTTAATGCTCTTATTAAAAATAGGACGTGGGAGTTGGTACCTCGTCCCCCTAATGCCAATATAATTCGGTCTATGTGGATTTTCAGTCACAAGGAAAAATCTGATGGTACTTTCGAGCTGCATAAAGCCCGCCTTGTAGGTGATAGAAAGACACAACAGGTTGGTGTAGATTGCGGGGAGACGTTCAGTCCAGTGGTGAAACCAGCAACTATCAGAACAGTTCTCAGTTTGGTCCTCTCAAAGGCATGGCCACTTCATCAGTTGGATGTCAAAAATGTCTTTCTCAATGGCCAACTAAATGAAATGGTATACATGTATCAGCCGTTGGGATACAAGGACTCCAAATATCCCAATCACGTGTGCCTACTCAAGAAATTACTATATGGGCTAAAACAAGCCCCCCCGGGCCTGATACAAGCGGTTTGTGGATTTTGTTTCACCTATTGGATTTTCCAACAGCCGTTTTGATCACTCACTATTTATCTACCGGCAAGGTAATAATATTGCTTATCTTCTTTTATATGTGGATGATATAATATTAACCGTCTCATAGGGGTGGGCGTATATCGGTTCGATCCGGTTTTGTATCTGAAAAATATGAACAGAATAAAAATCAGTTTTTTTAAAAAAAATGAATACAACTTTTAAAAAACAAACGATATGTTCGGTTTATATCGCCGAACGTATCGGTTTTTCTAGTGGGCCGGGTCGGGTCGAGGAATTTTTTATTTTTTTAAAGAAAAATGAATTTTCAAAACTGAAATTTACATTCACACCTACACTACTATGAAATTTCAACGTTGAAATCTATTGTGTATCATGAGATGTTTACTAAAGAAAAAAGAAAATTAGAAACCAATTTGAGGGGAAACACAAATTGATTGGGAAAACGAACATCCGAGCGCAGAGTTATGACCATTTAAAGTTTCACCAATTTACAACTACTTTCTCTCCCTACATTTTATGTCAATGCTTCTGTTATATGTTAGTCAAGTTCATGCCGCATTCGACTTCCATAAAAGCTTCATAGATCGACTTCAATGGCTATGATTCAAGAGATAGTAGTAGCTTAAAATAAAAAATAAGAATAATTATATATTTAATTCGGTTTTTTCGGTTCGTATCCAAAATTTAAAAATCGAACCGAATCACTAAATTCTGATTCGGTTCGGTTTTTCAAAAATTGGTTTTTTAAAAAGAAAAAACCGAACCGAATATTTCGGTTCAGTTTAGTTTTTTCGGTTCTCCGGGTTTTTTGCCCACCCCTACCGCCTCATCAGATGTCCTTCGCACGTCCATCATGTCACAACTTGGCTCATAATTTGCAATGAAAGATCTGGGTCCCCTACACTACTTGGATAGATGTGACACATGTGACACATCATGCGGGTGGTTTATTTTTATCCCAAAAGATGTATGCAGCGGAGATTGTTGAACGTGATGATATGTCCTCCTGCAAACCATCCGTAACTCCAGTGGACACTAAACCCAAATTGAGTGCATCATCTGGCAAGCCTTTTGCCGACCCGTCCCTTTACCGCAGCCTGACAGGGGCCCTGCAGTATCTTACACACCGGCCGGATACGTCATATGTTGTGCAACAAGTGTGCATATTTATGCATAATCCGATGGATGATCATATGCATGCTATCAAACGTATTGTACGTTATATTCAGGGAACTCTAGAGTATGACTTGCATTTATATCCATTATCGACTTCCTCTCTTGTGTCCTACACGGATGCCGACTGGGGTGGGTGTTCGGACACCAGACGCTCCACATCTGGTTATGTTATTTTTCTTGGCGATAACTTGGTATCTTGGTCCTCAAAACGGCAAGCCACACTGTCTCGCTCTAGTGCCGAAGTAGAATACCGAGGGGTTGCCAATGTTGTGTCTGAATCGTGTTGGCTTCGGAATCTACTCCTAGAACTTCATTGTCCGGTTCCGAAGGCGACATTGGTATATTGTGATAATGTTAGTGCTATCTATTTCTCAGGAAATCCAGTGAACCACAACGCACTAAACATATTGAACTAGATATCCACTTTGTTCGTGAAAAGGTGGCTCGCGGACAAGTGCGTGTCTTACATGTCCCGTCTCGCTATCAGATTGCGGGCATTTTTAAAAAGGGTCTTTCGCTGATATTATTTGAAGATTTCTGGGACAGTCTCAGCATCCGTCTACCTCCCGCTTCAACTGCGGGAGAGTAATAGAATAATAATAATTATTATTATTATTGTAATTAGTGTAGTATCATTTGTATATGGTAGGTAGATTAGTATTAATGTTGAGAGATTGGTGAGCATGATTCTAGCTTGTAATATTGGTATATTTACCACCTCATTGGAAGGGTAGGGAGGAAAATATTTTAATTATTCTTACATTAACTTCTAATGTTAACCTTTGCAAAGTGGAGCATCTCTACGTATTGTATTGTATTGTATTATTCTTATAATAATAATTATTATTATTATTATTATTATTGTAATTAGTGTAGTATCATTTGTCTATGGTAGGTAGATTAGTATTAATGTTGAGAGATTGGTGAGCATGATTCTAGCTTATCTTATCATATCAATAGCATGATTCTAGCTTGTAATATTGGTATATTTACCACCTCATTGGAAGGGTAGGGAGGAAAATATTTTAATTATTCTTACATTAACTTCTAATGTTAACCTTTGCAAAGTGGAGCATCTCTACGTATTGTATTGTATTGTATTTGCAAAGACAATCCGCTAATGTGATCGTCACGCAATTAATCTAGTAGGACCTTTCTCAACCTTTTGAAAGTCTAGTTTCTCTTCACTAAAATCCCTTTAGCCTGGCGCCTTGACATCGCCGGTAAGAGATGTATACTTGCAAAAAGTAGTATATGTACTTTAGCTCATTTTTATTGTCACTTTGTTTTTCAGAGCGACAATCCTTAGTCCACAAAGTTATGAAAGAACCTACTACTTTGTGCTTCTCCATGGCAATTGACTTGAAAGTTTCAGTATGTTTCCTCGCTTCGAAGATGCATGTTAAAAAGGAAAAATATGGCCTTCCATTTGACTGTTAAAGTATGCTTTCATCAGCTCCTTTTTTATGATTTACTATTAATTAACATCATCTACTCCAAGGGTTCTTCCTTTTACTTTGCTCCATACCTGTACAGTATTAATTCCGTCAGGCAACTAATTTTATTAATTTATGACCAAGTCTCTGCTACCGAACTACTACTTTCTCAAGTACTTTTTCTTCATTGGAAAAAGTTTTCATCGAAGGATCAGAAGGATGAAGGGTTGCAAAAATGACTTAATGCTAGAGATAGATTCACCATAAGTTTCCATAACAAACTTGAAGCCAGTCGAGCGGGGAAGTATGGTCAAAAGTATTTAGTCTTTCAAGAGGTAGATGCATTTAACTTGTGAAGGAAAGAAAAAAAAATCTAGAACTCCAGGGGAATAGGTTCTCAACAAAGAATTTTAAGCTGTCTATCCATGGTGTTTTGTTCGGAAAACAAATGTCTATTAATCTTTGAACCCTGCAGATGATCCCAAGGGGATCTTTTGGCTGAGTTGTAAGATAAGAGCATTCCAGCAGAAGCTGGCCACTTGACATCAATTCGTTGAAAGGAACTACACACACTGTTGTTTATGATTGGGTTATTTCATTCACATTATTCACAAACTCTGCACTGCTAAGTATTATCATTGCATGTTTGTATTTATTTCATTTGCAGGCTATTAACATAAAGTCGCAATACAGGTGGCTATCAACTGGTGTATATGCAAGGGTACAATTCCGATCCCTGGAGTCAAGTCTGTAAAACAAACTGAAGCGAATCTAGGAGCACTTGGTTGGCAACTCACTTCTGATGAATTGCTCCAGTTAGAATGTGCAGCTCTTGATTCTCCACAGAAGATGATCCAAAACGTATTTCAGACAAAGTGATAACTTCTCTACATAATGGATACATCTAGGAAGATACTTGGAGAAGACAATAATCGAGCTAAAGTATACCAATTTACACATTTGGATCAGCTTCATAGATCATTTTAAATATAGAAAGGCATTTTCTCAAATCACTTTGTATATGGTATAATGTATACCCTGTCCATGGAGATAAAAGGTTTACTACTTATCAAGGCTAAGAGTGTTGGATCACAATATAGTATCAACATTTCCTCAACTAGTCTAGATGTGTTTACTGCTTGTAAGAACAGAAAACATGCCCACTAAAGAACCAACTGCACTTGATCATGATATTGTTGAGAAGATAAAGAATAAAAACACAGCTCATATTATAATACCAAACTCAAAACGAGCACTATATTCTTTTTGTAAATGGAACTAGAGTTGAAACTTGAAACAAGTGTGCCGCGGTTAAACAGACACAACAATAAATCCACCAAAATGTAAGCCAAGCAAAAGAACTACAAAAGCATGCAATTGGCATAGCATCTAGACAGAAAATGCAACTGTCTTTCTACTTGATCTTCTTCTTTGGCCTCAGCTGCAAAGCAAGTTATAAAAGAAACAGTTCAGTGTATGGAGTCAAGTTGAACAACCTGATGGAAAATCTTGCAGAAAATTCTAAAGAAGATACCTGGTTGCTATGGCCACATTTCTTCTTCCAGCAGCTGACTGCACGAGGATGCAGACGGGCATAGCACCTGAAGTGAAAACATGATTATACACCAGTGTTTGGATACATGGATGTCATAAGAAACACAACTCCCACATGCACATTTCTTTTTCACGGCTGCAAATATAAAAGCAAAGAACTCTACGGAAAGGACCTTGGCGAGCACTCAAAATTTGTTGCTTGGTGCAATGATCGTGTGAGCCATCAAATGATACAACAATGAGAAAAGTGAAAACTCACACGTCCAACAGTTTCTTGAGCAAATAACAAATTTTGTACACCATATTACCATTAATTAATTAAAAATTAGTACATCATACTCTATCCACTACCTTCTCATGATATCTCCAAACCATATCTATGGAAATGGTGAAAATATAAAAACAAAAATGTGTAATAAAACAGCTATAGTTGAGGATCTAGAAACAGCTTTCATAGGTCATGGCGAGATAATATTTGGTTGATTTTCACATATCAGATGCCCTCTAAGAAAAAATTTCCTTTAGCCAAGCACAGAGCTCCAAAGTTTGCAAGCTAGAATCAGAGAGAAAACAGCTACTAATATAGTTAGTTTTGTGTTCAAGGAGCAGCAATACTAGGTTGTTTTTTTCTTCCCCATCCACCATCTTTCAAATTTATCTCCATTTCAACCCCGTGATAGAAGTTTTTATTCATCACCATCAGCGGCAAAGGTCAGGACAATGACACCCAAATGCTATCTAAGCTCGCATTCATACAGGACTGTGATTTTATCACAAAAACATTCTTGAACGGGCATGTTTAAGTGAAATGATTACATGTTTCCACACCAATTTATTTTTTCCTAAGCTCTAAATGAACAGAAGAAACCAACTACATGATACTTAACAATTGATAGAGATAAGTGAAGGAAAGCGCTAATTGGGAGAACTTACTTGCGACAAATCATCTTATCTTGGTTGTATTTCCGGGCCAAGGCCATGAGAGATGGTTCAATGATCCCACCACGGAGCCTCAGAACAAGATGCAGAGTCGACTCTGTTTAATACAAATAAAAATAAACTAAAAGTCGAGCAAACAATAAAACAATCACTTATATTGCCAACTTCAAATCCAACACAAACCTTTTTGGATATTATAATCAGCCAGTGTACGCCCATCTTCAAGCTGTTTACCAGCAAAGATCAATCGCTGCTGGTCCGGTGGAATACCTAGACAGAACCCACAAATCCATATTAGAGATAGAGTCCTAACTAGATGACATCAGCTATGTGAATCATTTGGTCCATTTGAACATAATTTCAGTTCCACATCTCAAATAAAAAGGGCAATCATGTGCACAGGGAAAGGCTATTGTACAATGTAAGAAACTGTTTACACGGCTGGAACACATGACTTACTGGTTACATGGCAGCAACTTTATCAGTTACGTCAAGGCTTACCTTCCGGTTACACATCTCAAGTACGAGAAGAAATTTAAACTAAGAAAAAAGATGGAATTTTTAAGAGGTGAATAACTTCCTTGTCCTGAATCTTGGCCTTGACATTGTCGATGGTATCGCTGGATTCAACTTCAAGGGTAATTGTCTTCTCCGTTAGAGTTTTCACGAAGATCTGCATCTTATCTCTCCCACGCTACACTTCTGCAAATGGGGTTCATTCTTCTTTGGCAAGCTTATATTGGTGACTATTAGGGTTTAGATATTCCCCTTGATGAAAACGACGACGTAGACATGCGCTAAATCTAAACGGTCTCAAACAAAGAAAAAGTAAGCTAAGAACAAAAAGCTTTGTATGACTGAAATCGGTACTTTCTTCATTGTTTTCCACTGTAAATTCGTTGTCATTTTTATTGGAATGTGTTTTAGTTGTATTTCTGAATCTCTGTTCCTGTCTTTGCTGGGTATTTGCTTCCATTCTCTAGCATTTGAATGTGATAAATGATGCTTTAGAAGTAGAAATGGCAAATACTTATTTATTGTTTTCACCAAATCAAGCAAATTGATTTTAATAATTTAAAAATTAAAATTATCACGATCTAAATCGGAGGGCCATGACGGACACCCGGGCCTTACTTGCCGAGTACCATTAAATATACATTTATCACCTAACCGTAATTAAGCATGGGTCACGAGGGCCGTCACGAGGTAGTCTACTAGCACATAAAAATAATAAACTGAAAATGTGCAGACAGAAGAATCCAACATATGCATATATACATACTAAGGCCGACAAGGCCATACACGACTACTTTACACCAGACAACTGTCTACAAGCCTCTAAAGAGTACGTGACATCTTAAGGTCGGGACAGGGCCCCGCCATACCCATATGCATATGTCAAAAATAACGTACCAATATTAGATTGCAACTCCGAGACAAGTGGAGTGCTCTGATATCAGCTGAACTGGCAACCTACTGGTGCAGATCATCACCATGTCTACCTGGACCTGCGGGCATGAAACGCATAGAGACGTCAGTATGAATGATGTACCGAGTATGTCAAACATGAAGAATAGCATAATAGAGACATGAAAGTAACATGAGACAAGAGAGAATCAACTTGTACCGAATTGTCCCTAAGTAACCTAATATGCATAAGTATCGTGCACATGCGTATATAATACATGGTCATATATATATATATATATATGCGTATATAACGCCATCAAGCCTCTGTGGACATCCCATCATGTCATATCAATCTCTATGGGCATAATCATCATTATATACCAACTCATCAGGTGGTGGTGTGTATATAACGTCTTTCCATTTTCCCATACCCTACATATTTATAATGCATACCATATAGTAGCGTATATAACGTCTTTGAGGTCAAGGTTTATACATGTATATAATGTATGAATGATAATAAAACATTATGAATCTATCGGGGTGACGTAAGGTCGTTGCACCTCCGATTAACATTATGGAACTAACATATAAACATACATTTCATTATGAGTCAATAAGACAAGATATTCATGAATCAACAAACTTCTTCAATAGAGTGAATGACATACATTTCTAGCTTTCAAGAGTAGAGTTACTTTGGACGGACATTCGTTTATGTTCGTTTACACACGGATCATGCCAAAAGAAGAAAGAGTTAGTCTTAACATACCTTTAACGTCAACTTCCTACTTACTGATGTGACCAATCTCCTTTGTGCCTCAATCTTATATGCCAAGAACTATTCTTTCTCCACATTACTGAAAGTCACGTTGTTGTTGTATGTCAACCACGAAGCAAATCATTACACTTTTATCCGAACTTATAGGAATCAAACAAAATACGTGAAGAAATACCCGATTGCTACATTACCAAAAATGAATCACATTGTTGTCTTTCCAAAAATGGATTACGTTGATGCCTTAGCTACTAAATAACGTTGCAGCAAGTTATTTCTAGAGAATTAGCTAATTTTGCCCCCCTAAAATGAAATATCTAAAGTAATTTCTCCTTTTCCTTTATTTGGAATGTGGAGCCCACACCTAAAGTGTATACTCTCCAATACAACATAACATACAATTAGGGGTGAGCACGGGTACAGGGTACTCAGATATCCGACCGGAACCAACACTAACGGTAGGTTCCGGGTAGATATATTATAATAACAGGTAGGGTCCGGGTAGTAAAATTAGGAACCGATCAATGTCGGGTCCGGTTCCGGTTCCGGCAAATAGAGACAGGGTACCCGGACCCGGAACCGATACCCGGAACCTATAAAATATTAAATATTTTTACTTTTTTTAGAAACATTTGGACCACTTTTAACTTTCTCCAAAATTGTTTGTTGCTCGCCTGCACATTGATTTTCCCTACCCCAAGACGTAAATATTTTAGCTTTTTCACCCCTTTATTCTAGAATGCTCTTTGTGCCCTAAGAGAAAACACCCAAAACTCTCTTAATAACAATGGCGTTTTAGTTACACCACCGAACTTCATCGTCGTCGTTGTTGAAGCTTTCTTTCAGGTACTTTCATCGTTGTCGTCATTGAAGCTTCACCTTTGCCTCTTTCTCTCCCTTGGTTGTGTTCACGTCATTCCTAAAATGCATATGGGTTCATATCTAACTCTTCAATTTCTTTTTAATATCATATGCTTCTGTTCTATTTCAGGCGATACTCATCTTCAATTTGTATTACTTTTTTATTTGAAATGTAAATCTATTTTTAAAATTTGTGTATATTTTTGTAGTTGTGAAGATGAAATTTAGGGATTTACTAGTATAATAAAGCTTTTCTTTTGTATCGAAGAGCTTATGAACACGAAAATAAGTTTAATTCAGATATTTTCAAATTTATTTTGAAATCAACACGTTCAATTAATTGAGTGTCAAATTTGGCTTGCAATTTTAGGTTTTGGTTACAGAATTAACTTTTCTACAATGAATAAGTTTTCTAAAACTTCTTATAAGTGTACTAAAAACTCCAATTGCAGGCTAAAAAACTACTTGATGAAATTATTTTAGGACTCTTTTTTATTCTCATAGGCTTAAAAATTGTTGCTTAATTTGTGTTTTTTATTTACAGTGCAGGAACCTACCGGACAGGTCCGTAGGTTCAGTAATAAATTTAGGAACCGATCTTTTACCGGGTAGGGTCCGGGTAGTTAAAAAATGTTAGGGTACCCGGACCCGCTCACCCCTACATAAAACTGTCACCTACACCTTAAACAAGTGCATAATCAACCTATGTTCATCATTCCACGTGGATGTAACAAAAATGACAATGATCTAATACTCTTAATTAATATTTATCCATAATTAAATTTTAATCTCAATTCACTTAAATAATAATTATTTTCTATACTCAATATCATAATCATGGGGTATAACATTAGTCCATAGTCTCTTTATGCATACACGCCAAATATTATTCTCAACCACCATTGTCACACCTTTAAGTCCAAATCATTTTGAGACTTTATCCTTTTATACACCAAACTCTTGATGTGAATATCTAAATATAACAAAATTCTCTAGAACTCAGGTCTATTTACATACGTCGAGCGATTCAAATCATGGCCCGAAAGTACGGGATGTTACAAAAATAAAAATACATATCATTTTAATATAGTTGAGTGATATATTTGTGAATAAAATATATACAATCAAACCTCTCGACAATGTTTGTTCGAGAATTTCATAGTCGCTATAGTAAGTTATTGTTATATATGTATACTGACATTTCATGTTTGGATCACATTTAGCCGTTATAAACGAAAGCACGCAAAGAATTATTTTTTATGCTATAAACAAATCAGTTCCAGAAGAATTACTTTTCCTTAAATGATATCTAAGAGCTTAATAATTAACTCTTCTATCTCACCCTAAATAACAATTGATTGATGCTCTTCGTCAACACTTTCATTGTCAATCTTTTGTATTCATTGTCTTTCTTCCGCTCCAATCACTTATACAATAAATTCTTCATCAATATAAATTTTAAAAATAAAAAGAGTTGATCAAACTCCATCTAAGTCTTTATTGGTATTACAAGATGGGATTTGAGCTATACCTCATAACACACTGACAACATGGTCGACAAGTTATAAATTTTTACTATGAATGGATTTTAGGCCGACGATACGCTCTCTGACTACGCTTTCTCTCTCCTCCCCTTTGACTTGACCACAACGGTAACAATTCCCATCCCCGCTCCCGCTCCCACCCCGACCCCCAACATCGTCATACCACCACAAACACCACCCACCACCGACACTACACCGCCATCCGACCACCAGCGACCATATAACGTCGTTCCTTGTTTTTCTCTCTTCTCCCTTGCTACTCTTTCTCTATTCCTCCACCCATCGTCGGCGACCAACTGTCCCTAGTGTTCCGATCACCCACCATCACCGACGGACAAACTCCCTGGTCATATCACTGCCGACGACCAGAAAACCCTAGGGTTCCGATCACCCACATCCACTGGCGAACGGATCTGGTCAGTAGCGAACTCCGGCGTTCTGCGGCGGCCTCCGACGACAACGGAAATCAGGTACTCAAGTTTTTCTCCGACGACCACAACACCACCCACCACTGACCCCTATCTCTTCCTCGAGTGCCACGCCCACAGGTACTCATAGTCGCCGGTGGACCAATCTTTGTCACTCTTCATTCCTATATTATAACATGACAGAGTGCGCACTGCGCCTAGCCTCTTCTTCTCGCACTCTCTCTGCTAACTTGCGCATCTCACCTACCCGATTCTCTCCTCTCCGTCGATCTCTTCCGTTGACCTCTGCATCTCTTATCGGAAAGCCACTTTTTTGCTGGCACACACAAAGAACAATCTCAGTGTTGAGTACAAAAGCATCAATGGCCGAGACAGTCACCGGGAAAGTACAAGTGTTCGATTCCGAAGAAGAACTTGCTGCATCTCTTGCCAAGTATACAGCTGATTTATCGGAGAAATTTTGCAAAGAGAGAGATGCTTTTACTGTGGTTGTTTCCGGTGGTTCACTTATCAAGTCTCTCAGGTAATTGTTAATTTTCTTTGTTTTTTATTATTTTTTTGGGTTGCTGATGTTTGTTGTGAAGTATAGGAAATTGGTGGAGCCACCGTATATTGATTCAATAGACTGGTCGAAGTGGCATGTTTTCTGGGTGGATGAGAGAGTAGTTCCAAAGGATCATCCTGACAGCAATTATTTGCTTGCTTATGATGCTTTTCTATCCAAGGTAAATGTCTTTCGACAATAAATGGATTTTAATGCTGTCATGACACAGTGTGTGGTATCTTCATTAGCTTTCTACATATTATATTTCAACTCTCCTCTGAATATTTATTGTCTCCCCCCAATTATTGTGATCTTTCACTTGTTTGGCCGATCAAAATGTGGGACGCAGTAGGTGTTGGTATTTCTATGGTACTTTATAGAGCAGTACGGGAAGTAATAACTATTACAAATGTTCGAAAGGATAAATAAACGGTCAATCTTCAAAACTGCCGCATGTGTGTTGTGTCTTGAATCTTGATCACCTTGCAAAGTCAATGTTGAGAACTGCCGCAAGTTTGTTGTGTCTTGAATCTTGATAACCTGAAATCAAGAAACAACTAAATCTGGATGGTTACAACGTTGTGTGTTGAGTCGAGGATAGCCCTCTATCCTTAAGACAAGATTGCCCCGTATATATGCTTTTACGTTAGCGGGCAATAGTCTCCCAAGATAAAACAACACTTTAATCTCAACACTACAAAGCCAATAGGTTGAGCCTGTCGAAGAAAACAAATATGACTCGACTTGCTGAAGATATGGAATAGGAAGGAAGAGTTTCTCTCTACTCTTCTCTTTTGTCTCTGTGTATATATAGTCTCTGTAGTGTATATCTAGTGTATACGTGAGGGTTTGGTCACTGTTTTTCAGTCGAAAATTGCACTGATTTTTGCTGAATTTCACTCGTTGTTTTGTGCTATTTTGTGGCTGTTTTTCGGGCTGTTTTTGCTGCCTGTTTTTGGTCTGTTTACTGCCTTATTTCAGCCTATTTTCTGGCCTGTTTTGCACTGTATTTTCGTCTATGTTTCTGCCTGTTGTGCAGCTATGAATTGAGCCAACAACTACTCAATATATAGCAAGCAAGAGGGGCTGTCCAACTGCCAAAAACAAGGCTGTAATGGCCATTAAGGGAGGCCATTAAAACAGCCAAGTAATGGCTATTAAGGCCATTGAAAGAGGCTGTTCACTGCCCAAGTAATGGGCTGTTAATGGAGGAATTAATCAGCCAAATAATGGCTGGTTAATGCTCCAAAACGCAGTCCAACAGTAGGCAGAAAAAGTCTCCAGAAATTCTGGGGACCAAACTGTAAATATTGAAACTTCAGGGACCAAACTGTACATATGAAAGAATTCTGGTCCAAACTGTACATATGAAACTTCAGGGATCAAACTGTACATCTGGCAGAGTTCTCTGGTCCAAAAAGATAATATTAGACAGCCCCGTGAACCCGGAACCGGACGGGACGGGCGGGCGGCGGCGGCGCGCGTGTGGGCTTAGCCTTGAACCCAAGCACATCTAGGTCTTCCCTCCTTTAAACACATGGGATACCCCTTGGGGTCCCAAACCCTTTACCAATTTGAGACTTATATAGAGAGCAATTCTTCCTATTCCCACCGATGTGGTAGATTTGTCCCACACCACATTTTCATATCTCAAACACCTTACTTCGTGGACCAATATCTCTTTCATTTCTTAACGAAATTAGACGATTCTTGGCCCTACGGTCATCTACTCACTTCGTAGATCATGCATGTGTAAAGAGACGAGGTCTCCAACATACGGAACACTAGTGTTTAATTCATCAAAGATGGGTGGACGCATCTCCCCGCCAAAGGCTAATTTCCAACAGTAGGTTTATTGCACTAGTGATTCTTCTAATTTGTTCAATCAGGTATCCTATAGTATTAGTAAGGTGTCCACAAGGTGTCCCGGATACCACAGGTATTAAAAGAAGTTCTCTTTTTTTGAATTACAAACTATGCTAATGGTCTTAATCTCTTAAGAAATAAGTTTAGGGTGAAACATGAACAAAGATGAAATGATTTATGGTGCTACCTGAGTATTGATGGAGAATGCACCTAGAGTTATTAAGCTTCTCATTCATCAAACCAGATGAAACATTTAGGATAATCAGATGAGGAAGTAATTACGATAGGCCAGTGGTAACAGGGAATACAAGTTATGCATACTGTAAACCTATTATTTTCTGCAGCGTTTTAGCTTAAGAAACTAAGATAAGCCTACTACTGTATCTGTGAGGACTAATGATCTGATGGTCCCTGTTGAAATGAACTTCACATTAGATTTCTCGTCGTTAGCACTTTTTTGCATTGTCTCTGCTTAATAATCAAAAAATAAATGTTGCTAACATGCTAACATTAAAATAATTTAAGTTTCCTTGTTAAAAAAAATTAAGTTTCATGAAATCTCTCTTGAGTAAGAAACTTGCAGAGAAGCACCTCTCAAGATTCAGTTTAATTATATGTGGACTTTTACTATTCCAAAATCCTAGGGGAAGTAAATATCCTTATGCTAAGCTTCAACCAGAGTCAGCTGCCTGTTCTTGGTTTGAGCAAAGACAGAGCAAAGGAAGCTGTTGTTGTTTGATTAAGTGTGTGCTAACACAGGTTTTTGGTTGGTATTTAACGTTGTAGAAGATGACAATGCAGAAATTAAGACGGGATTCCCCTTTCTCCTTCTCTTTACATGGGACAGGGAATGGAGGTGTAGGCTGTTTGCTTTCTAACATTGATATTTGAGCATTACACAATTTCTACTGTGATTTGCATAGAAACACATGCTTTGCGATGGGCTACATTGACTAGAGACGCCTTCCTTAGTAATGATATTGCAGAATTGTTGGAGAAAGGAAATACCAATTGTTGTACGAGGCAAAATGAGTGATCGCCAAAAGCTTTCTGGTGTATTGTTGGGAAGTGAAACCTACCTCTGAGGCATAGTGGAGAAGCATTTGGTATACTAAAAAACATTGAACCCTGCAACCATACCCCAATTCAACCCCTTGGGATGTGGCCATTTGGCTTTAGCACCTTATAGCTTGACCCTATTTTTTGGCGCTCTAGGTTAATCATGTGTAGTGGTGGCAAATGGGTTTGGTTGGTTCAAATTTGGGCGGGTTGAAAATGGATCAACATAAAATGGGTAATAACTTAACCCGCCCATTTTTCATTCAGGTAAAAGTGGGTTGGGTAAAAAACAAGTTGACCCATATTACCATGAGTAAATGGTACTCTACTTTAGAATTCAATAGCCGGGCAGAACTCCTAATCTGATAACAGAACTCACTGACACTATCAAATCTAATAGGAGTAATATTTTTCAAAATATTTGTCTGGTTATGACTTGGCACAAAGTTGAAGAAAGTAGAGAAGACTTTTGAATCTTGTAGTCTTAAAGATGTGTAGAATGTATCAAAATGTCATTTAATCTTGTGGTCTTAAATATGTCATGTGGAAAGTGGAGTTAAAGAGTTGCCAAAAAAAGGAAAGAAACATTCTTTTTTAAACGGACTAAAAAGGAAAGTAAGACAATTTTGAAACGGAGGGAGTAGTATGGAACATAAATCAATTAAGACAAACATAAGATCTTGTTCAAGCTCAGTGCCAGCCACCACATCTGCACAATCAAACTTAGGTTCCAAAAGTTTGCTAGAGAATAGAAGTTACATAATCCCATAAAGCAAGAGAAACATTCCTATGGTTGCCAATTTCAACTAGCAGGTTGGAATTGGAATATTCCTATGGTCCATGATTATCATGTGCAACATATTTTGGAGCCTAAAATCTGATGTAAACATTACCATAAGGTTAAGTTTACATTAAACAAACCCAAAAACTAACTTTTTTCCCTTGTAAACAATATTATAGAAATGTGCAGGTCGGGAATTAGAATTTCACATAAAGATGCATGATTTGTGGATTTGGAACACAAGCTTATAATTTGAGCCATCATAGTGTTGGGACTTAAATAATGCAAATGGCAGGCTTGATTTCGTTTTATTTAGTATGCGCAAATAAAATCCAAGATAAATTTCAAAAGGAAAAATAGAGCTACATTAAAGAAGCTATCAACTAGGCAATGATACAGCAGTGAAGTATAAAGTTCGAAATGTTTGCTGGAAAGCTTAGTAGCTCACTTTGGAAAACATGTTGAGTTACTAGATGTTCACTCAATTTCCATTTCCCCCATATTTGACCCGTTTAAAATTTCACTCTCCAACCCGTTAAAATATGGGCGGGTTGATGAAATATGGGCTCATTTTTCCAGCACTAATCATGTGCGAGTTAATCCCTCAAATGGTAGTTGAAGTTACACTTTCTTTCTTACAAAAGTCACTAAACTGTTTTTTGTCAATATGATTCAACTTATAGATAATCTCTTAGAAAATAACTAGGAAGTACTTATAGATGATCTCTTAGAAAATAGCTAGGGCCGTAAAACCAATTAAATCTCACCGGAAAACCGCCAAGTAAACCAAAATACCATATTAACTCAAATTACCTCAAACCCGTTTCTTTTTATCATTCTTATTACCTAAAAAACAAGAAAGACAACAAAGGAAGCACAAGTGGGAGAAAGGTATTAATTACATGTGAAGTTTGCAATGGAGAAGAGATGATAATCGAGCTGCTCAAATTTTATCTCGTTTACGAAAAGAAATAAGTAAGTCAGCATGGAGAAGGAAACAATTTTCCACCAAGTCAGAAGAACACTAAGGAAAAAAAGTGCTTGGTAGTTTGGCTTGCTTATGTGATTTTCTAGTGAAATTTAGTTGGTTATCAGACCATTTTTATTTTCTGATAGACTACCTATAAGTTGAGTGACTTTATATTGACAAAAGATAGTTCAATGAGTTCTCTTGAGGTAAAAAGAGTAAGTTCAATGACCATTTGAGGAATTAACTCATCGTGTGCAAATCTATTGTGCTAAATTAACCATTTATCAGTTTTAGATGTTAGCTACTGTGTGGATAAGCTGTTAGATGTGTGTGTCGAGTAAGTTTCAGATGACATTTTCTAAGATACGTGATAACATTACGCAATTCATGTAAATAAACAACAAATTGAAAAAAAAAAAAAAAAGCCTTTACACTGTAGAAAAAGAAAAGTTGGAATAAACAAACATTAATCTGCATTTTTTTTACGAAAGCATTGAATTTTACTTTTGGCATGCACATCATATACATAAAATTCTGATATATAGAACTTGTCAACCCTGGATCCCTTCAATGAATGACTAAACAATGGCTGAAGTCACTTTTTTCTTTTGTGGGGGATTTGTATTATGATTAAGAAAAATGATGGAGTATTAGCAAAATACTTCAAACATCTATAATTATAAAGATTATTTAATGAGAATGATCAAACATCTATAATTATAAAGATTATTTAATGAGAATGATTTGGGTTAAGGTTTAGAAGATCAACTGAAAGTAATTCAATGTAGCTTAATCACAATTGTCAATATGCATGTTGGGAAATTTAATGAGCAGGATTGCCCAACTCAATACCACGTATAGCTGCTAAGGAGATCAATTGGACACTTGGATTATGTTGAGTTTCCTCAATTACAGCTTAGTATGATATAAGCTGGTTAAATTGCATCCTCAATGCTGACCTACTAACTTTCAGTCAGTGAAGACTCTTTGCTACCCTAGCAAGTTGAATGGGATTGTCATAACATCTTTTTTGGAAGTCAGACCAGCTCTATAGCACAGAGTATTTAAAATGAAGATGCTTGCAAATTAAACTATCAAATTCTTATCAGAAAAGATTTTGGTGATGCATGGCTGCCAGGGGCATCCTTTTGGATTTCAAATTACACATAGTACTTGCTTCACATGTGAACTGACTATGTTGTTTGATCTTATTATGAAAGATGATAGCTGTTACTTCATCATTATTCTCATTTCCACATCTTTAATTCTGTCTACCAAATTTCTAACCTTGCCTTTACTTCTCTTGACAGATACCCATTCCTGCCGGTCATGTGTATGCCATAAATGATGCATTATCAGCAGAGGGTGCAGCAGACGATTATGAGACTTGTCTAAAGCACTTAGTTAAGAGCAATGTTGTAGACATCTCTAAAGAGAGCGGATTTCCAAGATTTGATGTGATGCTATTGGGTATGGGTCCAGATGGACATGTAGCTTCCTTGTTTCCCGGGCATCCTCTTGTCCATGAGAAAGAGAAGTGGGTCACCTTCATCAAGGACTCTCCAAAACCTCCGTTGGACAGGATTACATTTACATTTCCTGTAATAAACTCATCTGCGAATATCGCACTTGTTGTAGCAGGTGCTGGGAAGGCAGATGTAGTGCATCAATCACTAGGTGATAGTAAAAGTTCCGATTTGCTGCCTGTGCAGATGGTTTCACCTGAAGGAGAATTGGTTTGGTTTTTAGACAAGGCTGCAGCTTCAAAGCTGTAAGGATGAAGAGATATGCGAGTTGTGAGTTAGTGCTTCACTGCTTGTGTGTGTATTTTGTAATTTCAGTACATTCTCGAGAAGAGATGGTTTCCCCAGAATTTCAAGTAAAATGTTGAGGGTTCATATGCCATCATCCAATTTTTGGCAGTTTTTTCCTCTAATTGTTTCTGTAATGGTGCTTGGCTATTAGGAAGTTTGTAATAAAAGTGCAGTTTGTGCTGTTATTATCTTTCAAGTACAGGCGTACGTGGACAGGTTCTTTGTATCATTATCAGGGTATGATATGCCAACATCAATCTATGGTGCAACCTGCAAACCAATGCTTATTTGATCATAAAGTTTGGTTGGTGCTGCCCTTCTTTCTTAAATGAAGGGGCTCGGAAGCAATAATTTAATGGCTTACTGCAACATGATAGCTAACATGGATTATTACTTCTGCATATTACCATTGCTCAATTTACATGCGTTTGACACCGACTCTATGCTAAACGTCTATTTCAAAGATACTACGATGAAATACTACTTTCTTTGTGGGTTCAAAAACAAGAAAGAACAATTCCTTTGCGAGCTCAAATATAACAAGAACAACGTACAATTAGACGATAATGGCAAACTTCCAGTTTGGATTTATTTCAAGTCAGCTTTTCAGGGACAAAATACCACAACATGTGTAACCATAATGTCAAAGGCCAAGACTTCCCCGCATGCAGTATTTTGCTTTCTAAAATTGCAGTCAGGAAGTACCACTGAGAAGTAGCCTAAAAATGGCTACCCCAAAAGGAGGCAGATAGAGCTGAAGTTCGACTTGAGATAGATATGCAAAGGCACTCTGGAAAAACATACCAAATTTTGGATAAATTCTTATAAGAAGTTCTTTACTGTTTCATTATGGAACAGAAAGTTTGCAGGGGGCTGTGATAAGTTTTTAAGGATGCTTCTCTCACCCATTATTGATTTTGCTCTTTGATCTCACTCGGAATAAGACTTTGTTCGCGTCTTCTTTGGTATGCGAAATATTAGGAAATAGACAATAAGGTTGCCATTTCAGAGATAGAATGAATCAATGTCTTCAAATACCATCAAAAGGGGGCTTCTCCTTTTTCTTTTCTTTTTTTGGAAAGAAACACTGCCAAATTTGTAAACCTGGTGTAGCACCCATGAGCGGAAATAATACAACCTTTACTGGGAGGGCATAGCCAGCTAATCAGGAACAAAGCAATGGACTAAATGATTCCAGCTTTCACACCTCAAAATTTCACTCTTATATACACTGTACACATCATTTGGTGTATTTTCTGCAAGTGAACTGAAACTGGAAGTTGGCCTTTGCTCAGCTGAATATGTCTTTCGATTGAACTTTGATCTAGATGCCAACACAGACAAAACCAAGGACATTTGTTTGATTTTGGTACAACCGAGCATGAAATGATGAGTTTTCTTGATGAGTAATGCGGGTACAACCACATAAGGATGCACCGAGACGACTAAGAAAAGACTTTATTCACCACCAATTTTGGCACTTATTGCTATAACGTGATGCTGTTCAAACCTAAAAACGCCGGAGCCACTTGTCAAGGCTCGTAAAAATGATGTTTGAAAAACAGATTGGTGCAGCAGGTTGTAGCCATGACATTACGAGAGATGAGTTTCAACCACCACTTGGCGTGATGTCCGTCAACGTGGACTCGCACACGGGAGGCCATTGTCTGTCCAACGACACCAACACGGAGAATGAGCAAAAAATATGTGAGTCTGTCAGACAACTATGAGACCATCCCAGGCCTGCAAGCAGAGCTGAGAACGATCATCTATGGCTCCAAGGCCACGAAGGACCATGGGGGCTATTAGTCACGCTCTGGTCACATAGCCATGCTTCATCAACCAGACTTGATTTCCTGTCTCCTTAGAACTCAAGGATACAGTGGTACGAGCCTATAGAACAGATCCTGTTCAAGTAAGGTCGTGCCCTTGAGTAGTAACTTTGATCTCTATAACCAGTAGATAGATAAGTTATCCCTCCGATGTGGGACATTTCTTGTGCCTATAAACTAATGAGGTTTCTCTCTCTAGCAAGGTGTTAAAAAAGAAATCTACTTATGTTGTAAAAGAAATCATTGTTCGAGGACAAGAAGCTTAAATTTAATATAAATCGTTCTAATTACAAGAAAAAAAGCTTCTGCCTCCATGACATTTTCGCATTGGGCTACACAATGTCCCCTTGAGCATCCTGAACCAGATCTTAGTTGAAAGACGGTACGCCGATACTTAAACTTGAATCGAGATGCATTAGCATTGTTTCCTAAGAGCAGCGTGTTAAGAAAAGACTGGTTATCAACCATAGCAAAATGAGGTTTTTCTTTTACCGATATCTATTTTTGCGTCATTTTTTCGGAAACTTACGAGATGCTATTTTTTCGTGGAGTCCGACTCTCCACCAAAATAGACATAGTAATTCGATCTTTTGAAAACCTTATACATCCACCATTTTATCTGGAATAAAGATGCTCTTGGCTCGACATCATTGGTAATGTAAATAGGTCCTATGGAGCTCGAGTAAAAAGTATTAATTTATTTCTAGGGGCAAGGCAAAGGCAAGCTATAGAAAGGATAGTCCCTTGCAAGAACAATTTTACCATTTCAGATTAACAATTTGTTTATTTAAATTTGGAGCCTATGAATTGGATTTCTTATGCTAATTACGAAAATGAACTTCCAGTAGTGAAAAAATATTAAGAAATTATTTTAACGGACTATTTTTACTCGTGCTCTTAATAGACAATTCAACTTGATTTTCAATGTGAAAATAGCGTAGTTATGGTTGTCCGCCTGAATTTTGTGGACAATCGTATATAATCCAATCATGATCCCTTCAACTAGAGTTGATCAAGAATTGATTCGAAATGAACTTAATTATAACTAAAGCTGGGTATGCCTATATTCAATTACAAATAAATTCAACATTAAACAGTTAAAAATCCACTGAATGTGAATTATGTAACAAAAATGAAGTTACATGATGTTTCCAATGGTAATTCAAGCAAATTCAATGATTTCAAATGAATTTGATTGCGAAATGTACGGAATTAGAGTGTGAAATTTTCAAAATTTGAATAAAATCTTCAACTATTATTTCATTTAAACTTCAAAATTTGATTTCGAGATCCCTGCTCGTTTTGTGAGAAATTGAGAGTATTTGTTATTTAAGAAAGGTTAAGGTCCGCTATTTTCGAGTGGATGATATTTTCGTCTAAATTTTGTTAATTAGACTTAAAATGTCTATTTTTTCACAATTTTATTAGCTCAAAAGCTAAATGGTGCCATTAAAAATTTTACTTTGTCAATAATCCTAATCTAGTCAACAAGCTACAAATCAAGGTCAATGTTTTGATTGCCTAACGGTCTCTTCAGTCGGGCCCAAAAGGCCTAAATGGATATAAAATGGCACTCGTTATAGCTTTCTTCAAGGCCCAATATAGTACTTCGAACTTCCCATTGCAAACACTGCTTAATCTTCGGATAGTAATAGTAAATAACAGCTGCTTGTCGTCCTCCGGGGCATAGTCCAGTGGCAAAGCCTGAGCGCTATAAGGCGCTCTGGCATGGATAGCGTGGGTTCGATTCCCCGCAAGCACGAAGAAACTCTGCATGTTGGGGAATTTGACCTTGTCTCATTGATCAGTTGTATGCTCCCAGAAAACTGGCCACCGGAGCACATACAGCGATTTACCTGGTAACAGCGATTTACCTGGTAATAGTATTGAAGGACCGGTGCTATTACCTCCAGGACGTCTGGGTAATACCAGTGAAGTAGTCAGGCGCAAGCCTGGAAACCTGGATTATCAAAAAAAATAAAAAATTGTCCATTCTATTTCTGGTGTGTTATCCCATTTTCACAAGTAGACCAAACTACAAGTTATATAATATGCAAGACAAAGTGGTTCTTGTGGATAGGATATGTCTCTATATAAGTTATTTTTTATTTCGTAGCTAGACTGCGGTTGTTGGGATCTCTAAATTAATATGCTAAAATTATTAAAATTTGCATACCTTGTCGTTAAAGCAATTGATGATTGTCCCCAAAAATATATATACGATTCTTTATGTGATTCAAGATCTTTTCTTATCTTTTTTATGTCTTTATTGGTGCATGGATCAGGCACCTCAATTTCATGTCCACTATTTATAAGTATTTGTGAGCGTCAAAATTAAAAATTGCGTTAAGGTTGTTTAAGACTTAATATATATATATATATATATAATATTATCTTTTATATATATTATAATTTTTCTACGAATAATAATGAATTGCTATCTTTCATTGTATTTGACTATGCCACATGTGAGATCTTATAATGTCGAATTTGTTTTTCTTCTTATGCACTTTGTTCAAGTTTGGATGTAAAGTGTTGGTATAGCAACAAAACAAAATTGAGAACTAATTGCCACTGGATATTTTTAGCTAGAGTACACTTAAAAGGGATAATTAAAAGTACAAACATATGCTATTCAGAAATCTAGTAGTATAAAATTACTATTATCAGAAAAGCAATTGCAGAAAATCTATCATTTATACTTATCGCAAGACTCGTTCATTGATCTTGTCCATATGCATGTATACTAAAAGAGATCAAGATCCAAGTTTGCACATTGATTAAATCTACTTTGCAAAGCATATAATTAATGGAACTTCAATTTGCAAGCCCGTGATGCAATGTTGTTCTTTAAGAAAATTCCTCAACTTGGTTAGAGTTAAATGTTTACTATTTAAAAAGTGAGATCAGTTGTTAATAAACTAATATACGTAAATAAGATTACGGTGATCATGCTGCAATTCCAATTCCCCAAATATACTTTTCCACAATTGATCAAGTGGAAACACCTATTGACCACATCTTGATTTTTATAAATTGGATCGAATTTTACTTTTTTGGGCGGTAGCTCGGCATGACGTGAGCATAAAAAGGATTTCATTTTAGTATCAGTGTCAATTGGACAATTAGTTAATCCAATATAGGAGTTACCCCATAACGTTAAAAACTTATGCGCAATGAAGATTTACACAAAATTAATAAATGCATGACATATATTTATACCCATATTTCTATTATTTAATTATGATTAATTAAATTAATTTGATGTAAATATTCAATACAAGTAAATATTTACCATCGGAAAACAGTAGCAAATGTCTTGAAAAAATGCTCCATAATAATTATTCATTATGTTTCAATTTATGTGACATCATTTTTTTTTAGTTCGCCCCAAAATGAATGTTATCTTTCCTTATTTGACAACTATTTAATATCACTATCTCTGTTTACCCTTGTTGGGTCTCACTTTTGTTTAAAGATGTACTTATTATGAAGAAAACTCAACAAAAGTAGGCATTAAAGTAAGGGCAATTTGATAAACATAACAAAGTCTTTCTTTATTTTTTAAACTCTGTGCTCGGTCAAATAATGACACATAAATTGGAAAGGAGAGAGTATTTAATTTGGGAGTGAGGGTTGTTGGCTTAATAATTGTGCTTGTTGAAGTTTTAATATATGGTAGTGCTTAATAATAGGGGGGTATATGGACCGAACACCACCATCGAAAGGCCTCTATTTATTATTATTGCAATATTTGTAAGCCACTGATCCACCATAAAATCTTTGATATCATCACTAAAATGATTCATGTAGCTATGAGTTGAAGACCGGTGCACACAACTACACACTTTCATTTTCATAGCTGGATGCTTCAACAAATGCGAACATTCATAATTTAACTACAGTTTATCATTATTTATTAGAAAGAAAGAAAGAAACTAAAATGAACATTATAAATTGGTAGCATGTTTCACTTCTTGAGCTTATATTGCAATTATTTGCACTCTTTTTAAAAATTAAAATCAAAAAGAGATAAATTAATAAGTTGTGTACGTCACCCGGGGCATATTCTCAGAATCTTGATAACTGATTAGTTGATAATAGTACAATATATAAGAGAGTTAGTTGGAAATAACTAAAACATGGAGTATTAAAATGTCAAAGACACGCGTCAGTTGACAGTGTACTCATCATCATGATTTTCATGATGACGATTGGTGATGAATAAGTTCTCCTCAAGTTATGTTCATCTTGATTTGTTAGAGATTAAATTATATCTATTGCCAGTAAAACGGTATAGTTGAATTTGTATACATGGTCAAGGACACGTAGGTCTCAAGTAACGAATTTGGCAAAAAAGTTAGATAATATATAATGCAAATAAATAATACTAAGACAAAGTAAAGAAATAATTAGCTTGAGTCTTGTATTAGCTTGTGGACAAAGCCTTTGTGACTAGTATAAAAGCAAATGAATTGAGAACAATCTTAATAAGTGTATTTTAATAACTTGCATATGATGATTTACAATGGGATATTGTGTCATATTTATACCAGCAGTGTACCTACATGTATTTTAGTGGTGCTCCAGCACCCGTTAAACACGACGCATACTAGGTATAGTTATATAAGAAATATATGAAAATTGGGTATAAAATTAAAAAAAAGCACCCTAGAAATCAAAAAGATAACTGGGTGCTTTAGTTTTCAGTTGGAACTTTAAAGGTCTAGGCACTTAAGGGACTTGTGCTTGAACCTCACTCCCAAGATTTCATTTTTTTAAATTTTAATGATGCTCAAAGTACATTTTAAAGCACCCACAATCCTTAAATCCTAGATCCACCACTGATTTATACTTAGCTCCTGAGTACACACCCACAGTATATGCTCTTATTAATACAAAAGAATGAATTATGTAATAATTAGACATTTAGTGTCTTCATATATGTCATTAATGCTCCTTTGAGAGATGTGATATCGGACTGGTAACTGTCGTCCGTTGGAATTCAAACCGTTCATCAGATCATTAAGATTACCGGTATCTCGCGTCCTCACAACGTCCTCGGCCATGCTCATGCTCCACCGGTAGCAACAGAAGCTTATATGGATCCGATTCATCATCGTCTGCCACATGTCATGACATAATTCGTTGTATCATTCGAATTTTGCCATATACATCTACGATTAAACGTATATTTCAATCTATGTTGGGATTTGTGTTTGAGCCTTACTCCCAACATTTCATTTTTTAAATTTTAATGATACACGAAGTACATCTTAAAGCACTCACGATCCTTAAATCTTGGGTCAGTCAGTGATTTATACTTAACTTTTGAGTACTCACCCCACGGTATATGCTCTTATTAATACAAAAGAATGAATGATGTAACAATTAGACAATTAGTGTCTTCATATATGTCACTAATGCTCCGTTGGATGATGTGAGATCGGACTGATAACTGACGTCCGTTGAAATTCAAATCGTTCATCTGATCATTACGATTACTGCTATTTCGCGTCCTCACAACGTCCTCGGCCCTGCTCATGCTACACCGATAGCACCAGAAGCTGATATGGATCTGATTCATCATCGTTTGCCACATGTCATGATATAATTCGTTGTATCATTCGAATTTTGCCCTATACATCTACGATTAAACGTATATTTCCATTTAAGAAAATTAGTAATTTTTCCACTTAACATAATTTAGGAGGAAATGCGAGAACACAACTCTTTAAAATTTGTTTATAAGAAAATGATTTCACAAAAATATTTTTGTGTTATTTTAAGATTTTAATATGTCAAAATAACTTGTAAAAAATATAAAACTAAAAGTAATTTTATAAGGAGTTACTATCGTTTTCGTGGTTGTTAAAAGTCTCACATCGGATATGGAATGAGAACATGAACTTTTTATATGAACTTGGATAATCCTCACCCTACAAGCTAGCTTTTGTGGTTGAGTTAGGCCCAAAATCCATTTTTTACATGGTATCAGAAGTTTAGGACTAAATAATATAATTTGGGGATGAGCGGAAGTATTTTAGTCCTAGACTTTTGATATCATGTAAAAAATGGATCTTGGGCCTAATTCAATCCAAAAAACTAACTTATAGGGTGAGTAATGTTCAAACTCATATAAGGAGTCCATGTTCTCATTCGATATGATTATCTGATGTGGGACAATGGCATCATACATAATTTAGACCTTGAGAATAAATTCTTGTGACACACCCCTCCAAAATGATGGGACATGTTACACATCCAACTTTTTCAGAATATCTCTAATACTCATCACTTTTCTATTTAACCCTTTTAACATATTTTTAGTAGTCTATCGCTTTCCTTCATTTTTTGTTGTGAATTAATTTTTTTTTTAAATTAAACTTTATTTAACCTTCAAAAGTGAACAAATACGGAAACATGTGTAATTTTATTTGTTGGTCCAGAAATGTATAATTTAATGTCAAAGTTGAATCAAAGCTGATTTAAAGAGTCCAATTTTCCTTTTTAACGGAGTGGTGGGCGTTGATTCCAAGAATTGGCTCTCAATGAATAAAGCTAGGAATGGTACGAAAAGCAAAGGGAAACACCATCACACCTTATCAAAATATCAAACAGCAAAAGATTAGAACAAAAATAAAAAAATAAAAAAATAAAAAAATAAAAAAATAAAAAAATAAAAAAATAAAAAATAAAAAACTCATCTCAATTTGGACAAATGAAATGATGCAGACTAGGGGTGAGCGGGTCCGGGTACCCTAACATTTTTTAACTACCCGGACCCTACCCGGTAAAAGATCGGTTCCTAAATTTACTTCCCTAACCTACCAGAGTAGCAATCATTACTGGAACCTACCAGACCTGGGTCCGGTAGGTTCCTGCACTGTCAATAAAAACACAAATTAAGCAACAATTTTTAAGCCTATGAGAATAAAAAGAGTTCTAAAATAATTTCATCAAGTAGTTTTTTAGCCTGCAATCTGAGTTTTTAGTACCCTTATAAGAAGTTTTAGAAAACTTATTCATTGTAGAAAAGCTAATTCTCACAAAACCTAAAATTGCAAGTCAAATTTGACACTCAATTAATTGAACGTGTTGATTTCAAAATAAATTTGAAAATATCTCAATTAAACTTATTTTCGTGTTCATAAGCTCTTCGATACAAAAGAAAAGCTTTATTATACTAGTAAATCCCTAAATTTCATCTTCACAACTACAAAAATATACACAAATTTTAAAAATAGATTTACATTTCAAATAAAAAGTAATACAAATTGAAGATGAGTATACTTTGAAATAGAAATGTAAGCATATGATATTAAAAAGAAATTGAAGAGTTAGATATGAACCCATATGCATTTTAGGAATGACGTGAACACAACCAAAGGAGAAAAAGAGGCAAAGGTGAAGCTTCAATGACGACAACGATGAAAGTACCGAGAGAAGCTTCAACAACGATGATGAAGCTTTGGTGTAGCTAAAACGCGTCATTGTTATTGAGAGAGTTTTGGGGTGGGGAAAATCAATGCGAAAGGCAACAAATAATTTTGGAGAAAGTTAAAAGTGGTCCAAATGTTAAAAAAATATTTAATATTTTATAGGTTCCGGCATATCTGCTCCGGTCCGCACTGCTCTATTTGTTTGGAATCGGAACTGGATCCGACATTGATCGGTTCCTAATTTTACTACCCGGACCCTACCCGTTATTATAATATATCTACCCGGAACCTACCCGTTAGTGTCGGTTCCGGTCGGATATCTGGGTACCCTGTACCCGTGCTCACCCCTAATGCAGACGTGAGTAAAAATAATCCGCCGCACTATTCCTATCAATTAGGGGTGTGCCTAGATTGGTAAACCTGAACATTTTGAATTCTGGATTGAGTTTAGGATTTAATTTTTAATTTTTTTTAATTTTGGATCCTGTTTCGGATTTGAAACTTATCAGAAAACCGAATTTTTATACCCTATGTTTATGTTATCCATTAATGTATTAGTGCATTATTTAAGTCAAATATACACTATTTCATCCCTTATATTTAAAAAATATCCTAAGTTTAATATATTTCAATTTGTTAATTTTAAAGATGACTAATTTTTAGATTTTATTTTTATTTTCATTGTCAGTACATATTCTATGTGTGAGATGATTTTATTAAATTAGACTTGTTCATTCATAGGCCAGTACTGCTTCTGTTGTATCCTTGACAATGATTTTATTGTTTGTATAAGTACTTTATTTATATGATTTGATAGCAACGAGAGACTATATATTAAGGCAGTTTGATATAAATAGTTTTGATTGTTCATTTTATAAGAAGGAGCAAAAGAAGCAATTCAACTTATAAGCCAAATTGGAAATCTGAATTATCCAAACTGATTTATCCGAAATCAAATTTAAAAAATATGATTCAATCCGAGTGTATTTGAATCGAATTCGAATTACATATTGTAAAATTAAAAAAAATCAAAATTATAATCTAAAATGTGCTAAATCCGATCCACAACCAACACAAAAGTGGTCCATTTAAAGAAAATTAAAGAGCGTACGAAATTGGATGGGATACTCACAAACATTCACTTACATTTTATGTTTATATTACTTTAACGAATGCATGATATGAATTTTCACAGTATCTAGTATTAATTTTGATAAATTATATTACTATAATTTTATATATAAATATCTAATATCAAAATTTTCTGGCATAAAGTAACAAGCAAATTGTTAGATAGAATAATGTTTCTTAAGAATTTCTTTCATTATTCACAATATATATAATTGTACAAAGGCTGATTCCTAATACAGTACGAATTCTAACTTACCTTAAATGGTTGATTCCTAATACAATAAGAATCCTAAGTTACCTTAAATATACATCTATCATAATTACAAAATATACAGTGAATATTCGCTAATACTCCCCCTCAGACGGAGCGGGAGGAGGCCGAACGCTAAGGCCGGATTGGAAGTCGGTGAAGAGCTGTCGCGGTAGTCCCTTTGTGAAAATGTATGCATATTGATAAGAGGAAGGCATGTGTAATATTCTAACCTGACCACGGGTAACTTTTTCTCGTACAAAGTGGATATCCATCTCAATATGCTCAGTCCGCTGATGTTGGACCGGATTATGAGACATATAGATGGCAGATATGTTGTCACAATAGACTATAGACGTATCTCGTAGTGGACACTGGAGCTCCAAAAGAAGATTTCGGAGCCAACAAATCTCAGCAACGACATTAGCAACTCCGCGATACTCTGCTTCAGCGCTCGAACGGGATAACGTGGCATGCCGCTTAGCGGACCATGAAATAAGACTATCCCCAAGAAATACACAGTAGCCTGAGGTGGAGAGACGTGTATCGAGGCATCCTGCCTAGTCTGCATCCGTGTAGGATAGTAACTTGTTTGGGGCAGAAGGGTAGAGATGTAATCCAAAATCCAGTGTGCCCTTAACGTATCTGATAATACGTTTGAGGGCGGCAAAATGAGACTCTCGAGGGTCGTGCATAAACAGACACACCTGCTAAACGACATATGCAATATTATGCCTAGTGAATGTAAGATACTGAAGAGCACCTGCAAGACTCCGATATAGAGTGGGATCCGAAACTAGCTCACCGTCATTGGCACTGAGCTTGAATTTCGAGTCAACCGGAGTTGGCATAATTTTACAATTTGTCATCTTAGCCATGTACACTATCTCTTCTGCATACTTACGTTGACACAAGAACATAGTAGTTGCAGATCTGGTCACTGATATACCCAAGAAATAGCTGAGCTTGCCCAAGTCGGTCATAGCAAATTATGTTATGAGCAGAGCAATGATTTCATTCTTCAAACCGTCAGAGGAGGCAGTAAGAACAATGTCATCCACATATAATAGCAAATAAGCCGTGTTGCTACCTCGATGAAAGGTGAAAAGAGAGTTATCACACCTGCTGCATATAAAACCGATCTGCAGAAGATACATGGCAAAGCGATCATACCAAGTGCGGGGTGCATGTTTCAAGCCATACAGTGATTTCCTGAGACGACATACATATTGCGGGACTGCCGGATGAACAAAGTCAGGGGGCTGATGCATGTACACAGTTTCTTTCAAATCCCCGCGAAGAAAAGCATTCTTGACATCACCCTGATGAATCGGCCAATGCATGCCTAGCAATACTGAGAACAGTCCGAATAGTAGCCGGTTTAAGAACCGGACTGAATGTTTCACCACAATCAATACCCTCCTGCTGATTAGTACCATTGGCAACCAGTCTTGTCTTATACCGTTCTAGGTCACCACTATCTCTAAACTTGTGACGAAATAGCCACATACACCGGATAACATTCACACCGTCTGGTCTAGGTACCAAATCCCAAGTGTTCTGCTTGGTTAAAACGTTAAACTCATCGCACATGGTCGCATTCCAATTGGGGTCCAATTTTGCTAATTTTGGATTTTTTGGAATATGTGATAAGGTTTGTGCGGAGAGGTTGAAGTGAACCTTGGGTTTGAAGATCCCGTGTTGTGCACGAGTCTCCATGTGATGAGTAGGCTACGATTGGAGGCCTGACCGGTAGGCGATGGGAGGTCGGACCGGGAGGCGATGGAAAGTCGGGATCGTAGGCCGCAGTCGCCGATTGATCGAGGCAAAGCAGCGTCGACCGGACCGATCAGCCGACTTACTGGTAAAGTGGATCGGTAGGCAAAGCAGGTGCCGGGCGGTAGGAGACACCAAGGCAAAGATTGGTGTTGGTGGTGTGTTCGACCGATAACAGTTGGTCAAGGCAAGAAGTATGGGACGAGGCGGTGTCCATCGCGAACAGACAGCATCCAGATCGACCTTTGCCGGAGACACATCGACCGGAGTAGAGGAGACATAGGGGACTCATAATTTCCCTTAGGGATTCCTTTCATTTTTCACAATATATATAGTTGTACAAAGGTTGATTCCTAATACAATACAAATCCTAACTTACCTTAAATGGTTGATTCCTAATACAATAAGAATCTTAAGTTACCTTAAATATACATCTATCATGATTACAAAATATACGGTGAATATTCAAAAAATATTCGCTAATACAAATGAAAAGAATAAGTAATACAAGCAAGATGAGCCTCTTCTTTTTCTAGACCGGACACAACACGCCCCCCTAAACTCCATTTTAAGTGTCCCTTATCCTTCCATTTAGTTCATCCAAAATAATGTTTATTTTCCTTAAATAAAAGTTACTAGCACTTTATCTATTAGTTAGGGCCCATCGATTCCTCTTTACAAATGTGAATTGTTTTCCTTTTAAAATTTCTAGATAATTATGTAAAATAAAATAAGTATTGTAGGATAAAGGAATCACGATTGTATTATCAAATAGTGAGTGTATCTCGCACACTGATGTATTTCCTCCGTTCATTATTACCTGTGATGATTCGATTTTTGAGAGTTAATTTAATTAATTTTTTGTGTTAATTTGAATTAAATTAATTTAATATTTTAAAATTTAAATCTAAATATTTGAAAATCATACAAAAATACTATAAGCTACAATTCTTCTTATATTAATATGTTAAAAATAAATATTAAAATATTGGTAAAATCCGTGTAATTTAATTCTTGAGAAATAAAACGGGATAAGTAAAAATCAACCAAGGGTATATTATTTAGACTTTTCAAACTCTCAAAAACATTATACTCAACCCAATGATTTGAGAGGAGATGTTTGACTGATTTATTCATTATTCCATAAGGAATACATTTGCATTTGTTTATACACGTGAATGGTCATATCATAGAGATCTACATTTGAATTATTGGTTCAACAAAAGTGTAGAACTCAATAGCTTTTATATAAATTCTGTATTTATATTAGAAATTTATTTCCTATAAATAAATAATCTATTAAAAATATTATAATCTATAAATAAATTTAAAATTCTAAATTCTATCTCTAGGAATGATTAAGACTTATCCTTTTGTTGCCGTGTATTTCCATTTCAATTAACGTCAGTGGGTGGAGCAGTAGTTATTGGTCGGTGTCCCTTATCTACAAATTCGTTAGGCTTTGAATCATTGAAATAGAATATATTAATTTAATTAAAGACTAGGACTAACTACTATAACTACTACAAAATGCACATACCCTCCTTAGGGTTACAACTTTCAGACCTATATTGTGTACGTGTTGCACATACAATTATAGGCTGACTGTACTATAAACTAGGAGTGGCCAGTGGGCCGGGCTCGGGTCTGGCGGGGTCGGGGTCGGGGCGGGACGGGAGAAGGGGCGGGGGTCGGGTCTGGCGGGCTCTGGCGGGGTCGGGTCTGGCGGGACTGGAGCAAGTCCCGTCCCGATCCCGATCCCGCTCTGCCTTGGCTGGCGCTCTGCCTGGTCGGGCTTGGGTCGGATCGGCGCGGGTTTTCATTTTTTTTTATTTTTTATTTTTAAATAACATATGTATAAAAAACTCAATAAACAAAACAAGATAGTGTAATAAAAACATCTCAATGCTGTTTTTGTGCCTCTTATATTATTTAATAGACATATGATTTTTTTGTAATACAAATACAATTGTCTAAAATCTAAATTGCAACTTTGTGGTGTTGTCCAAAAGTTACAAATTACATAATAAAATTACAATTAAAAAAATTACATTCTCAAAAAAACATGTTCTAATTGCTTGATGATTTCATGTGATTCTTCGGTTGGAATTGGTATTTGTTGGTCAAATTGATCCATCGCGCTCCACTACCTTCGGCTAAGATTTCGTTGTAGTTTCATCATCTTCTTCGCTGATCTCCTGCTGACCGCACCTTCTCCGCTCCGCTCGTATCCAATCTCGAATAATACCGCACTCTGCCGCCTCCCGCTAACGAAAGTGTCTGTGGTCTCCTATTTGATATCTCTGCGAAAAAGCGCCAGCATTAGCTGACGACGCCAATGTTCAAAACATCTCGAGCCATCATTGAAAGTGTCGGAAAGGTCTTCCTTATTCCTCCAAGATATTTCAAAGAAGTCTTCATGTCCATCTTCATCGATAACTTCTTGATACTGGCATGTAACCCTCAAAACAAAAATATCCAACTCGCTAATTTGGTTAGTAGTAGAGGTATTATCAAGCACATTCTATTTCCGAGGCTTTCAATACTAGCCGGTAAAAACAAAGATGTCTTTTGTGAGGTTGTATTGAAGATGAAAGAAGATGGTATGGAAGCTGTAAGTTACTAGCATTTTCTTGTTGATAAAATCTATATATATTTTGCATTGGTGTTCTCACGCTAGACAATACTTCTTCTTTAGTTTGTTCAATAGGTGGTGGGTGATTTAGATTTTTGGGACTTGGAGGTGGTGACTTCTATACAATCGTAAATAGTTTCAATTAGTGATTTAGTACCGATCTATTTTAATAGTAGGATTTAATACAGTAACCAATAATATAAATAGAGGGAATAGAATAAAATATTTTTTATTTTGAGAAACATTTTTTTAATAGCTGCCTTATAAGCTGGTTTTTCCATATATTCACTAAGTAATAAAAATATTAGAGTTATATAAAATAACATAGTTGAAATAGTAGGATAATATATACCGGAAAAATATTTTGTTGCTTGAAAAAATATCTCTAAAAAAACAATAAGATAGGAAATTTTTCTCAATCACTATCTAAAATCATATCACTGGCTTTTTATTATGAGAGTTAAAAATAAAGTTATAGGTAATTTATAGTCATAAGCAACAAGTAGTTGCTCAGATATAAGAATTTCACCTAGTGGATACTTCTTGTGGAATTTTTCTAAAAGGTAGTCCACAATCATGACAAATTTTTATATTCTTTTCTACGTTGTACTTTATTTCTTTTAAAAATAAAGTTTATAGCAAATTGTATTTTACTAAGAATGTCTTCAAAAGTGATAGACCATCCTTTACAATTAAGTTATATATGACACGCATTTTATATGAAAATGGTCCTGGAAAAGACTCGAAAGTTAAACTATTTTTTAAAATTGTAATTGCGTAATTGTTATTAGTATGATTATCTAATGTAATAGTCATAATTTTATCGGTAATTCGCCAATAATCGACACTTGATAAATATTTTCTGCAATAAAAGTACCAAAGCCTATCATCTATATATCTATACGCTAAAAATACGCTTTTGCATAAACCATTTATAATTTATCCAATGACAAGTTACAGCTTAAATAATCATGGCCAAGTTAGTACTACGACCTATATCGACGTGATGGATACTTTGCCATTAAAATGATATAATGAAAACGAAATATTGTTGATATTCATCAAAGGCCAATTTAAATACATCTCTCTTAATAGCTTGATCTAGGAAAACCGTTAAAGGGATTATATATATCTCTAATGTAATGAATAAAACCGGGAGATGAAGGAAATGAAAAAGGCAAACCCTCCACAAGAACTAATTCTTGATATTGCTTCCTATCTCTATGTTTATTGTATTTAGGCCTACAATTCCCCCGCCATAGGGTTAATTTGACCTTGTACTTGGTTCTGGGACAATATTAGTATGTGAACCTTGCCCGATGGAGCGGGCGTTTGCACTTCGGTTTTGAAGCCTGGTATTGGGCATACCTAGTCGGATGAGCACTTACTACGTGTCTAATTAAACCCCCGTCTCCAATCGCGTGACCTTTTCCAGTTTTAAATTTTAAAATATTTTTACAAATTTTACATATGGCTACTTGATTTTCTACGTCCCTATCAAAAAATATCCATGCATCTGATTTTAATGGTCGTTTTACTGGACCTCGTCTCATACTAGGGGGAATAGGAGGTATTTCAGTTGAAGGTGCACTAGTGGGTGTGTTGTCATCAACATTAGTGGGTATATCATCTAGATCATCGTCTAAATTAAAGTCTTCTTGAGTTCCAGAAAATAGCTCATGGTCTAAATCTAATGGTATTGTAGGAAAATGTTGAGTATCAACAAAATCATCCTGTGTAGGAATAAGATGACTACCTGTGTAGGAATAAGATGACAAGAAGAAGTACCCTTGCCCTGGTTGCCCCTACTAGAAGAAGCACCCTTACCCTTACCCTTAAACATACATTTTAATCCTTCCATTTTAATTATGATAATAAATAAATAAATAATTAAAGACAATAAAATTAAGTGATCTAAACTAAATAAACAGACAATAATAATTTAATGAAGGAACGACAATGTAAACACTGAATAACGCCGACGTGTAATCGAGAGGTTGAAAATTGAAACTTTGCTCGATGGAAGATCCTCAAGCTAGTTGCCAACTTCACTACCAATTCCCAAATGAATAAATAAAATTGAATATTTAGCAAACAATGTAGACTTCAGTAGAGATATATTGAGAAATTAGAGAGATTGTAGGAAGATTTGTGAGAAAGATTTAAGAGAAACGAGTTATTTATAGTTGAAAATTGGGTTAAAGTGTAAATATAATAACTTATGGGTTAAAAATAAATATTAAGGGGTAGGGGATTGGGGAGGGGCTAAAATGGCCGTTAACGACCATAATCTAAAATGGCGTTGGTGCAACGGCCATTTTTGCAAAGCGGGCTTGAGGCTCTGGGGCTCTGGGTCAAGGCTCTGTCCGCGCCTGGGCGGGTCTCGCGGGACGAGACATCGTCCCGTCCCGAGTTCGAGTCCCGCCCCCGTAATTTTTTTTTTTTTTTGGCGGGGTCGGGGCGGGCTCGGGCTGTCCCGGCCCACTGGCCAGCCCTACTATAAACCTATATATATCCCCTGACCTCTAGTTCTTTGGTCTTAGTTCTAAACAAAAGCATGAATTTCATATTCTTTTGTCAGTTTGTGGTTAATTTGACTACTTGTATCAATCTAATACTAAACAATATTAATGCTATAGAAAATTCGAGAGAAAACAAGCATATTTCGGAGCTTTCTAATGCAGTAAGAATAAGAGAATTTATTGGAAAATAGATCAAGTTACTTTCGATATGCTCTTAACAATTTAATTTATACGCCAAGTGAATAAAATTGTTTCTTATTATGTCACTATTTACAATATCAAAAATCTATTTAGCTCCAATCAATACACTAAAGTACTTATATTTATTTTTTTTATCTTAGAACGTTTGTCTATCTTGATTTATTTTTCAAATTTTAATCAGCTGTCAGATATTTATTAGTGAATATTCACCGTATATTTTGTAATTATGATAGTTGTATATTTAAGGTAACTTAGGATTCTAATTGTATTAGAAATCAATCATTTAAGGTAAGTTAGGATTCGTACCATATTAGGAATCAACCTTTGTACACCTATATATATTGTGAATAATGAAAGGAATCCCTATGGAAAATCATTCTATCTTACATGGTATCAGAGCCTAAAACCTAAACCCTACTCTTCTCCTTTCTCCATCTCTTTCTCGGCCAAACCAGAAAATTCTCGGCCAGAAAATTCCCTTCCCTTGGCCGGCGGCAACCATGTCTTCCCTCACAAATTTCGGTTCATCCACTGGCACACTTGACAACCCCTCTCAACGTTCAATATCTTCTTTTCATCCGGCATTCGTCGTTAACAACATTAAGAATTTTATCCCTATAATTCTTGACCAAGAAGACTGTCAATATTCCATGTGGATGGAACTATTCTACATTCATGCATGTGCATACAACGTGCTCGATCATATTGACGAATATGTTCCTCGTCCCACCGATGTTACAGACTCAATCTGGCGTCGCCTTGACACCATCGTCAAACAATGGATCTACGGCACCATCTCCAAAGACATGTTGTGCACTATCATGAAAACATGTGCTACGGCACGTGAACTTTGGGTCCGGCTAGAAGAAATCTTTCAGGACAATAAAAATACTCGGGCCGTGTATTTGGAATAGCAATTCAACAATACCCGTCTCGAGAATTTTAACAACATGTCCGAATATTGTAAGCAACTGAAACTCATAACCGATAAATTATCCAACGTCGGGACTTCAGTTTCAGAAACCAAGATGGTGCTTCAACTTGTTGCCGGTTTACCGAAAAGTGAATATGACACACTCGCAACAATGATTCAACAAGCCAACCCTCTCCCAAGTTTCAACAAGGCGCGTTCACAACTATTGTTGGAAGAAACTCGACGTGCTAAACAAGAGGAGCATAATCAAAAGGCGCTAGCCGTTGAAGGAATGACATCACCGGCGACCAATACCACCCCGCCACCATTGCATGACCACCAACATCAGCAGTCTTGCGGCGGAGGTCGTAGCGGTAGAGGTCGCAACAACAACAACAAAGGCAAGGGTCGCGGAAAGGGCCAACCCAACCAGTGGACTGGAAAGTAGCCAGGCCCGAATCATCAGCATATCCAGTGGGCTGGACAGCAGCCAGCATGGCCCAACCAACAGAACTGGGCCTCGCCTGCAAGCCCATACCCAACTGTAGTCCCACAGTTCCAGCAGCCTTGGTCGACTGACCTCTTGGGCCTTGCCCCAGCCACCAGGCAGGCCCAGCAGCAGCATCAGCAACAAGCCCACCTGATTGCGATCCAACAACAGCAACAACTGCAGCAGCAGCCGCCCAACAACCTGGCCCCCACTAATTTGGGTCAGGCCTACAACATCGTGAACCTTCAATAGCCCGACGAAAATTGGTACATGGACACCTGAGCCACATCTCACCTCACCCGATCGTCAGATAACCTATCTCAACTACGTCGGTTAAAGTGTCCTCAATTTATTATTGTCGGCAATGGTCATCGCATTCCAATTAAAGGTTACGGTAACACACACACAAAACATCCACACCCGCCTTTCTCCCTAAACCACGTCCTATACACTCCTAGCATTATTAAAAACTTAATCTCTGTTAGAAAATTTACTAGCAATAATTCTGTGTCTGTTGAATTTGACCCTTTTGGTTTTTCTGTGAAGGAACTCAATATGGGGAAAATTCTTACACGCTGCAATAGTGTGGGAGACCTCTACCCATTTACTCACTCTTCCGCTGTTAGACCGCAAACACCTCTATCCCTTACGACAATCTCTCCGTCAACTTGGCACAATAGACTCGGACACCCCGGAGACCCAGTTTTTACTTTTCTTAGGACCTCTAAGCGTATTCAATGTAATAATGGGAAATTGCCCAACACTATTTTTCTTGCCCACTAGGCAAACATACTCGTCTTCCATTTATGTCATCAAACAATGTTATGTTTTCTCCTTTTGATATTGTTCATGATGACTTGTGGACATCTCCGATTGTTAGTTCTTTGGGTCACAAATTCTATGTAGTATTCTTGGATGAATTTTCACATTTTAACTGAATTTACCCGCTAAAATTCAAATTTGAAGTTTTTGCAAAATTTCTTGAGTTTCAAAAATTCATTAAAACACAATTTGAAAAATCCATCAAATCATTCCAATGTGATAATGGACGTGAATTTAATAACTCGGCATTTCACAATTTCTGTTCTAAACAAGGCATGGTTTTCCATTTTTCTTGTCCATATACCTCCTCCCAAAACGGAAAGGCTGAACGAATTATACGTATCATCAATAATATGGTTCACACCCTCCTATTTCATGCCTGTCTACCACCGCCTTTTTGGGTCTATGCTGTCAAAATGATAGAATCCCTTCTTAATAGTTTACCAACTAGCACACTCCAAAACAAGACACCTACCGAAATCTTATACTGTAGGCTACCATCACATGATCACTTACGTATTTTTGGATGCTTATGCTACCCCAACTTAGCCTCCACTGCACCTCACAAACTTGCCCCTCGCACTCTACCATGTGTCTTCCTTGGTCTATCTCCTAATCATCGGGGCTACTTGTGCTATGACATTGCTACTTGCAAAATCATCGTCTCCCGTCACGTCACCTTTGACGAGACAACCTTTACTTTTTCGAATCTCAAGAAATTTCAGACCACCGATTACTTCTTTCTCGATGAACCAAGTCTGTCCCCAGTCATCCAATCTATGTACCAACAATAACCTACTGTTCCGATAGACCACCATGTCCTGTCCCCGCCAATGTCCGGCACCTCACCAACACCCTCACTGCCTCCTGCCGTGTCTCCTGCAACCACAACATCACTGCTTCCAACAGCTGTAAACCTGCAGCCACCCAGTCCGGCAACACTGCTGCCTATCAACCCTGAAATTATGACCATGCATCCTCCAAATCCGGCAGCACTGCTGCCTCCCAATCCCAACACAACAACCCTGCAACCCCCCAGTCCAGACCCCCCACTGCTGCACTCTCACCGCATGGAGACTCATGCACAACACGGGATCTTCAAACCCAAGGTTCACTTCAACCTCTCCACACAAACCTTATCACCCATTCCAAAAAATCCCAAACTAGCAAAACTGGACCCTAATTGGAATGCGGCCATGTGCGATGAGTTTAATGCTTTAACCAAGCAGAACACTTGGGATTTGGTACCTAGACCAGATGGTGTGAATGGTATCCGGTGTATGTGTCTATTTCGTCACAAGTTCAGAGACAATGGTGACTTAGAGAGGTATAAGGCAAGACTAGTTGCCAATGACACTAATCAGCATGAGGGTATTGATTGTGGTGAGACATTCAGTCCGGTTGTTAAACCGTCCACTATTCGGACAGTTCTCAGTATTGCTATGGGCATGCATTGGCCGATTCATCAGCTAGATGTCAAGAATGCATTTCTTCATGGGAATTTAAAAGAAACTGTGTACATGCATCAACCCCTTGACTTTGTTCATCTGGCAGTTCCGCAATTTGTATGTCATCTCAAGAAATCATTGTATGGATTGAAACAGGCACCCCGCACTTGGTATGATCGTTTTGCCAGATATTTTCTACAGATTGGTTTTCTATGTAGCAGATGTGATAACTCTCTCTTCAATTTTCACCGAGGTAGCAGCACTGCATATTTGCTACTATATGTCGATGACATCGTTCTTACTGCATCATCTGACAGTTTGAAGAATGAAATCATTGTTCTATTCAAAACTGAATTTGCTATGACTGACTTGGGCAAACTGAGTTACTTTTTGGGTATATCGGTGACCAGATCTGCAACCACCATGTTCCCGTGTCAGCGTAAGTATGTAGAAGAGATAGTGCACAAGGCCAAGATGACAAATTGTAAAATTATGCCAACTCCGGTGGACTCAAAATCCAAGCTTAGTGCCACTGATGGTGCGCCAGTTTCTGATCCCACTCTATATCGGAGTCTTGCAGGTGCTCTTCAGTATCTTACAATCACTAGGCCTGATATTGCATATGCCGTTCAGCAGGTGTGTCTGTTTATGCACAACCCCCGATAGTCCCATTTTGTCACCCTCAAACGTATTATCAGATACGTTAAGGGCACACTGGATTTTGGACTACATCTCTACCCCAAACAAGTTACTATCCTACACGGATGCAGATTGGGCAGGATGCCCCGACACACATCGCTCCACCTCAGGGTACTGTGTATTTCTTGGGGATAATCTTATCTCATGGTCCGCCAAGCGGCAGGCTACGCTATCCCATTCGAGTGCTGAATCAGAATATCGCGGAGTTGCTAATGTCGTCGCTGAGATATGTTGGCTCCGAAATCTTCTTTTGGAGCTCCAATGTCCATTACGCAAGGCGTCTATAGTCTATTGTGACAACATATCTGCTATCTATATGTCTCATAATCCAGTCCAACATTAGCGGACTAAGCATATTGAGATGGATATCCACTTTGTGCGAGAGAAGGCTGCCCGTGGTTAGGTCAAAATTTTACATGTGCCTTCCTCTTATCAATATGCAAACATTTTCACAAAGGGACTACCGCGACAACTCTTCACCGACTTCTGATCCAGCCTTAGCATTCGACCTCATCCCGCTTCGTCTGAGGGAGAGTATTAGCGAATATTCTCCAAATATTTACCGTATATTTTGTAATTATGATAGTTGTATATTTAAGGTAACTTAGAATTCTAATTGTATTAGAAATCAACCATTTAAGGTAAGTTAGGATTCGTACCATATTAGGAATCAACTTTTGTACAACTATATATATTGTGAATAATGAAAAGAATTCTTAAGGAAAATTATTCTATCTTACAATTTATGCACTTCTGCAAATCCTAAAACCCATAATACATAAATTAATTAATTAATTGATTACTTACCGTTTCGTCTCAATCTTTTTTAAAATATAAATAACAATAATAATATACTCAGTTTAATTTAATAAATGGATTTTGGTGAGGATATGATATACTCTGACCTTAGCATAGTTCTATCTTTATAAGGTAGAAAAACTGTTTTCGATAGTCATAAAAATATTTATGAAATAACTTTTATGATGATTATTATTTTTATTGTATTTTGCAAACCCAAAGTGATAATGACAAATCATGGGAAGTGTCGAGGAAAATATGAAGAAAAAAAAAACGACATGTGCTTGCGTGCGTACAAAGCTTGCAATTCCTCTCTGACTAAACTTTAATTTTCATTTCAACCCAGTGCCGGACGTGGAGCAACAAAGCTCGCTCTTTAGTTTATCGCTTGTCCGGCGAAATATGAAAAGCAAGTCACGGTGAACACCATTATAATAAACTATTAGTAATTCTCATTTCACAATAAGATGTTATCCCGTTCCAGATTTCATTACCCATTTTAAGATCCAATTAACATAAAAGAATCTCATCATTGGGATAAAACACCCGTTACTAGAGTTAGCGACTCCATATAAATTTCTGATTAATGATAAAAAAATATTTACCATTTTATCATAATCTTTAATAGGCATAATAAGACGTCCATTTAATAACAACATTTCAAATATTGTGAAGTCACCAATTAAGCATAACCTCTCTCCTATTTTTGGCGGATAAAATATCTAAAATACACTCCATTTTTATCCGAATTTATTGTAATACACATAACTTTTACGGTGGTCTTATTACCCCAAATTTATTTTTAAGAAATTTCTTTGATATTTATCGAATAAGTTGTATAATAATTCAAACGCGTGTCGAACAAAAGGCCAAAAAATAAAAAAATCAGATCATTTCAGTCAAAACTTAGATAGTTAATGATCTTAGCTTTTTTCTTCCCAAGTATTGAAAAAAGTGGGGCATTTAATTTTTATTTTGTTCTTATTTGTCAAACAAAATAGAAGGAAAATATCAATGTTGCTTAATAAGGGAGTAATATTTATATTTATATATGAGTAAGGGTGTAACCAATAATTAATGAATGCTTATGATTATTTAATGGGGAAATAATCAATATATACAATCTAGTATTCACACATCTAGTTCACAATCATGTAGCTAATTGTATCATCAAAATATAGATAATGTATGACTATATATAAATTGATTTTTTTTAACTTTATATATACATATTTATACTATATGATGTATAAATAATATATATAATTTGTATAACAATATATAAACAAAATATTCTTTTGGAGACTCAAATTCAGATCGACCGTCAAAAGATTCACTTTAGAAGTGACAAATCCACCGGCCAGAAATCTTCTCCGCCTCCTTCCAACTCCGAAGTCCCTTCACACCTCTGATACCCCGGTGAAAATGGGACTTCCCATTTTTAAAAGATTATCCGCCAACACTCTTTCCCTTATCAGACTTCTTCTTAGTGTTTCAAGAACATCAAAAACTGTTGCTTATCACAAATTGTTCATCCTTTCTGTTTTCACCTCCCATCATTTTTTTTTGTTGCGTATAATACAAATCCCACTTCACCTAACAACCTTTGTGTAAAATGCTATATTCCAAAGGTCTATCTCTATATATACACGAAAATCTTGTATTCAATCTATATTTTCTGGGAAATATTGAGATAAGACTCAAAAGAATTTTTGTGAAATAAAAAAAAATATAAGATTTCAAATAAATTAAGATTTAATTGAGTAATGATAATTTCCGAAAATGATTTTCTGGGAAAAGAAAAAGATGGTGGATAGAGTAATGCGTGTGAGGAAAATGACAAGTAGATTCGGAGAAGAAAGACACATATGGGTAATTGGGTTATATTATATATGATAAATTATATTGCCGAGGTGTATTTGGGCATAATTATTCGTTCTTTAATAGTAGCAACTAACAGCTACTATATGAAGTCACATGTACATAGAAATCCGGCCTGTTTGACAAAGATTATCCGTGCACCTGCAAGATTAGGGGGATATATACATTTTATTTTGGGTTGTAGCGTTTGCGTTATAATCCAATTTTTATCATTTCAAATTTATCAAGCAATTATAAATTTCATTAATTTTGGATTAAGTTGGAAAATTATGAGATTAAAAGGATAATTAGGGATTAATTCTCTAAAGGATAAAGTAAATTTGATTAAAACGTGATAATAATTGTCCATCAACTACAAAATAATCTTTTAGAAATAAAGATAAAAAATAATTTACATTTTAAAAAATAAGAACTTAATTGTTAAGTATCATCTTTTTAGTACCCGTTCGACCATTAAAATATTTATTTTATTTGAAAATTAGTGCTTGGTTATAAAAATTTCAAATTCAACTTGAAATTATATTTCAAATTTGGAAAACAGCTTATAACTTGTTTTTCAATTCACTTTTCATTTTTGAAGTTATATTTAAGTACATTCAAGCATCAATATTATTTTAAATATTTTTTTATAAAAAATACAAACATTACACCTACTTAGTTTGATATATTTTACGTATATAACGTCTAAGTTTTCACAAGATTGGTCTAGTAGTTTAAGATGTGGAGTGAGAATTTTAAAAATCATGATTTGATTCAAATGTGTGGTCAAATTAGAGTTTGATTAATTCAAAATTTAATATTTTTTTTAAATATATATATATATATATATTACTTTGATTTGATATTATCACAAGTAGGAAAAAAATTTACTCGATTCGAGCATAAATAAAATATAAATATCTAAATGCCGAAGAAGATTAGGTAAGTCACCTAAATGATTCTTAATGTTGCATAGAACCTTGAGCTTATTCAACCTAATATTCCAATGACCATGGATAATTTTCATTTATTTTTTTATAATTGTATTTTAGAATTATGTTTGGACATCAAACTATTATAATTTTTTAAAATTTAACTTCAATTTTGAAATATTCCATAATTTAAAAAACTTTAAATATTTATTTCACATTTTCATTCCAAGTCACTCACAAATATTCAATATTTTTTAAAATTATATTTATATCCAAAGGTCACTTTAATTTTAACTTTTTTTTTATTTCACATTTTTTATGTTCATAAAACAAAAGTGTATCTGTGAGGAATTTAAGACCCAAAGGAACCCCACGCCCCAGGGTAAGAAAAAGCAAAAGCTGGATAAAAAACCACAAGGACGGTCTCGCAGTGATCAAAGAAAGAAAGAAAGAGACTCATCAGAAGATCAACAAAACCAAAGTAATAAAAAAGAAAAAGCAGTTGGTTATGGTGGAAAATCTAATCGGCACAGTGCAGCTGATCAGGGGCAAAATCGTGATTATTCCAGATTCGCATCTCTCTCCATGCTCGTTCTCTTCGTCACCTCCTCCGTGGCTCCTAATGTTGTTCAATCCATCGGCACCAGAATCAGTAAGCTCGGTGGAGTATTCATCGGCGGTGGTGGTGGTGGTTTCTGGATGGACCGTCAACCTTCCAATGCCGGTATAGCTTTTGCAGTCACGGCGTTGGCCGGTCTCGCCTTGGCCGCTGCCGTTTTCTACACTACTAGGTAAAAGCAGAAATTTCCACAACTTATTGTAAGCAAAAAGGAAGAAGAGTGATTTTATACATTTCCGGACTCATTGAAACCCTAGAAATCTGTAGAGTAGATCTTCTTTTCCTTTTTTTTCCCCAGAGTTAAAACAAACAGTCAGTGTAGAAGTAGATGAGAGCTCTCAGACGAAGTCAGACTTCGTCGTCTTCAAATTCCTCTTCACCGTCTTCATCATCGTCATCATCGTCGTGGATTCATTTGAGATCAGTTCTATTCGTTGTTGCCTCCTCACCAGCTTCTTCTTCTTCCTCTAATCGGTGAGTCTCTCCTGTCTCTCTAAAACTGCTTCGATCTGCTTCTCAACTTTCATCTGCCATTTTTATAAGCATAGTTGTTTCATTTCAGATCCGATCTTAGGTCCTCTTTTTTTACTAGGATGTGATCCAGTGCTAAAGTTTAATCCTTCAAACCAATGTGCTCAATCTCATTCTCTACTATGTTTGTTAAATTATTCATTTTGCTGCTATATTTGAATCTTGATTTGATTTTTATGATAGTTTTGTTGGATTTCTTTTTGATAACCGTGTTATTGTTTTGTTGGATTTCTTGTTGTCAATAACCTGGTGGATTTATTCCTTGAGATAAGCTTTGAACAAGTCATGGTAATATATTTGATTTATAGTAGATAAGGGTGGAGACTGTCATTAGGTGATAACATTTGTTTATTGAATGTATGTGGACTATATTTTCTATATTTGTCTGCTTATTTGATAAAAAATTCTGAAAGATACGATTTTTTCAACCTCTTGCTGATTTCTCCTCTTCTTTTCTTATTTTTCCCAGTGACACAAGTAGGTTGACCTCATGTTTTAAGTTTCACGAAGTTTTACAACTATGAGTTTATGATGATAAATTAAGTGTATAAAAGAAATGGCAATTTGATATGATATGTGACTCTCCTCCAACTTCCCCAGGACAGGGATGCTATATAGTTTTATTTGGAGGCTTTTGAGGCGTGGATTGGGGTGAGGTTTCACTAGTTGAAAGGGAATTTCTAATGTAGGTAGTATCTAGGGTCTCATTCTTAAGTTACTATCTGTTTAATTTGGATATTGTTTGGATGAACAGTGGGAAGGGATGTTTAGCAGTGTTTCTAAGTGATATTTTCTGTATGTTTTTGCTTATATTTAATGTTTTTAATGGTGAAAGTTTTTCTTAATTAAGTTGTATTGGTAAATGTTTAGCATATTGTGATGATTTAGCATGAAGACGCCAGATTAAAGTAGCAAAATAGTACGACTCTTTACGATGCAGTCTCACTCCTAGATTCCGCGGGGTTTCTTAGTGAAATGTTATTTAGAGGTAATTAGGAGTGCTTTGTGTTGGGATTCTGATTCGAACAGTGAATCGTGAATAGGTCCGCTTCTGCTGGTAAACTAAATCTGTCAGAGATAGTCTCACGGATAGATTATGTTCTGTATTTAGCAGTTTAATGATGTGCTAATTTCTTGTCAAACTCTATGTATCTTGCAATTGCTTCCTTCTTTCAAGTTTTATAAGTTCATTACCTTCAACACATTATTTTGTGGTTGTGAACTTGTGGTCTTGCCTGTTGTTTTATCATTCTCGGTTGCAGTTCCCTACTACTTTTATTTTCTTATTGTCATGATGGTTAACCTTTGCAAAGCTCTCGTTTTCTAGAGTGAGTTGGTTTTGAAGTAATGTGAAATTTCTAATCATGCTGAATATCTGTCTTGTCTGATGGTTCTAATTTGAGTTGCTGATCCTGATATAGTGTTACCTTGACATGCACTTCTTGTTTACCGAAATGCTTAATCATGCTTATGATTTATTTCAGAGGTCATCTCAAATCACCATGGTCTCGTAGAAAAAGAAAACGTGCTCTTGCACCCCAACAGTGGAAAAGCCTTTTCACACCAGAAGGAAAACTTCGTGATGGTGGAATCAAATTTCTAAAGAAAGTCCGTAGCGGAGTGAGTCTCAGGCACACCTTACATTTTTAGAAGTGTATCTTTCTTATTTCAATGTACACAGAGATTGTCAGGCCAATCAAACCTCAAAAGGTTTGTTTGGGGAGTTAGGAGTGAAAGGTAGGTTCAAAAGAGGAACATAATAGATAAAATGATGTCATTTCCCTTGCTTGGTTAAGGGAATACTTAAGATTGAGTTGAGAAAACCCATTCTCTCTTGTATGGACATGAGAACACGAAAAGAAGTTGTAGATTGCCCAACTCTCGTTAATTTTTAATTTGGTCTTTTCTCAAAGGGAAAAGAAAATGTTAGTTTATTTCCCTTGTGTGGTTAAGGGATAGTGGAAGATGGAGAAAAATCATTCTATCTTGCTTGGTATCCAAAAAGTAAGTGTGAAAGGAAGTTGTGAATTACCCAACTTAGTTCAACCTTTCCAGATTTCTCTCTTCCAAGAAGAAAATCTTTTTTTGTGCCCTAATGAAAACCATCCAACTCTTCCCTTTTTACAACTAAAGAAGGCAATGGAAAGTTTTAACATCACACTTTCTCTTCCTTGCTTTCCAAACAAGAGCAAGTATGTTGACTAATTGATTGACCCTTTCATGTAGGGTGTTGATCCAAGTATCAGGGCTGAGGTTTGGCCATTCCTGCTGGGAGTGTAAGTATTTCTTTCTCGTGTAATAATTATCTTGTTAAGATTGATAATCTGAGTTTTGCTTGTTTCTTCTCCTTTTTATGATAAATTAGATATTTGCTTCTTTTCTCTTGTTCTCTTCTACTTTGATTAGCCAATTGTAGTTGCTTAATTTCCATAGGACATTGCAGGGGAAATTCTATTATATTAATAACAATAATTTATCATCTTGACATTCACTTCTCAGTGACTGATAAAAATCATCTCTGTACGCTTCCCCTTAATTTTATATATTAACTACCTCCCATGTGCTTCATTCAGATATAGTGTCTACTTCTAAAATGGTGATGCTTGGGACCAGTACTCCTCTCATACTTTGTCACTCTTTAAACACATCATTTTGCAGGACCACTAGTTATGCATGTTAGGGCCACTGCCTCTGTCAATAATTTGAGGATTTTTTCTCTGTAGAAGATTGTTTCAAAATTAATCTCTGCTCTTGGAGTGCTAACAGGACTTAATTTCTTGGCGACAATCTAGGTTCTGGATCCTTCCTTACTGTGCAGATCTACGCACTTTTTGAAATGACAGATGGGCATTGTTTTTAGGGGGTTTAGTCCCCTTTGGGAGTGTGGTAGTGTTTACATAAGTATTACCTGTATAGTACTCACAAGGAAAGTACTACCTTAAAATTTATGTAAGTTGTTTTTTTTATATCAAAACATCATCATGTGTTTGTTGCAGTTATTTTTCATATTATGTTTAGTATTTAGTTAACCAACAACAACATACCCAGTGAAACCCCACGGGGGAGGTCTGGGGAGGGTAGAGTATATGCAGACCATATCCCTACCTTGGGAGATAGAGAGGTTGTTTCCTATTTAGTTAACCAAGTAAGTCTCAAATAGGAACTTAATCATTTGCTTCGGTAGATTGAGAGTGTATTAAAAGGCACTTAAATTTTAGGCTCAAATCTAAGCTTTTGCCAAAAAGTGCTTCTTAGTCAAAATTAATCTATAAATTGCAAAAACTATGGAACATCTTGGCGAAGAATGTCATATTTTGGCCAGCCCACATCTGTCTATTTCCGTAGAAATTTTACTTTTTTGATGAAGTAAGGTATTATCATTAACAAAAGGCAGCTGAAAGGTGCCACATTACAAAAGCAAAAGCTTGTAAGCTTTTGGAGCAAAAAACAAAAGCTTGTAAGCTTTTGGAGCAGAAATAAAGTTAGACTCCAGCACTAAAGAGACTACACTAGAACCATGGAGCTAACAAAATCCAGAAAGTTGTCAATGCTATTAACAGGAAAGAGAAAGCTCCAACTAAACATCTAGCTTTTAGAGTATGAAGAGGAGTTCAAATCCCATTCAAAACACCTGCGGTTTCTCTCATTCCAAATAACCCAAAAAATGACTGCAGAAACAATCTCGCAGACCTTTTTGATGGCTTTGTCAACTCTCCAAGAAGCCAGCTGCTATATGCTTCCTTGATGACTGTGGCATGGTCCATAATAACCCAAAAATAGCAAAAAAGAAACTCCAGATAACAGCAGTGATTGGACAATGCAGCAATAAGTGGTTGACAGTCTCCAAGCTTTGTTGGCACAAGAAGCATCTATTAACCAGAACTATGTTTCTTATGCTGAGGTTGTCCTGTGTAAGGATGGCTTCCCTGAGGGCAGACCGTATGAAGCAGGAGACTTTTAGTGGCATCTTGGTCCTCCAGACATGCTTCCATGGCCATTCCTCCAAAAATCCTTTCTGAGAGCACAAAAGATTGTAGCTCTCTTTGACTGTGATTTTCCTTTGTTTAGAATTGCCCCATAAAATCCTGTCTGGTTCTTTGATCATCCATTGTAAATTCCCCCAATAATGATAGGAGAGCTATCAAGTCATTTACCTCCCAATCATTGAGGCTCCTTTTAAGTGTAGGCCCCCGGTTGTTGTTTTCTCTGTACCAGTGTTATCAAAAGCGAAAAGTGCAAAAAAGCTCTAATGTCCTTTGGGGACGTTAAGCGCAAAGTGGTAAGAAAGCATGGGCTTTATTGGAAATAAGGCGCAAATGGAGAAAAATACAAGAATGTATGTGTAGTCCAAGATTAATAATCACAAGCATGAATAATAAATATATGGACAAAGAAATTGAAAAAAAAAGTTACGATACGGTGAAATATCAATTGTTTAGTGTCGTATCTTCAAGATTATGCTCATTGGCAAGGAAAAGTATGTTTTAGAGCGTTGATGACGATACTAAAGCGCCCATAAAGCGAGGCGAAGCGCTCAACATGTTTTTCGCCTCGCTTCAGGGCTTAACCGCGCTTTAAGCGCTCCTTTGACAACACTGCTTTCTACTCTGCAATAGTAGAATTCTGATTGCTAGCAATTAGATACAAACCAGTATAGGGATCCTCTAAGGCTTCATGACTAATCCACCTGTCCTCCCAAAACTTGACATATAGGCCATTACCGACTTTATAGGATATATTCTGGAAGAGAACATGATGGAGGCTGCTGAGATGTTTCCATGGGCCAACACCGTGGGGGCATGATCTCTTCTTTGGACTCCAATGATTCAGGGCTCCATATTTGGCGATGATGATCTTTTTCCAGTAACCTGCTTCTGGCTGACCATACCTCCCCAGCCATTTCTCGATAGACACTGGTTATGCAGCTTGAGATTTCTGATCCCTAGGCCTCAAACTGATTTTGGCTGAGTTACTACTGGCCATTTAAAAAGTGAAAACTTGTGAGATTCATTATTGCCCTCCCAAATTAATTTCCATAGAAGTTTTACTTTTCTCCTTGCACTTTTAAAAACCCTCTATTCTAATATTAAAAAGATATTTGAGAAGTCAGCTTTATCCCTACTTTTAAACCCACTTTACCATATCTTGGGCTCGTTTCGAGCCCGGGGAATGAAGTCCTCTTTCGTAGGGAGCGCTAAAACCCCCATAATGAGCTTTTTACGGCGTGACCGTGTTCCGAACACCGGATGGTAAACCAAAAAAAAGAGAGGATAAAATCCAAATTGTTGAAAAAAAATCTATCTTTACTGTTAGACCTACTTTGTTAAAATATACGTAATAAATTGCAACATTTACCTTAATAGTCGTCTTAAAAGTCTAAACAAAATGAGATACCTAAATCGGCAGGAAATGAGTACCTTTGTGTGGTTTATCACTTATTCTTTAATGCATCCCTTACCCAAAACCTTAAGAGCAGTTTCATAGGCTTCGGCATCCGTGTAATTATTTTGTATCAATTTCCTTTTTTTGGATGAAGTAAAGGTATTTCATTAAAAGGCATCAAGAAGATACATAGCAAAAGTTACAACAAAAAGAGTGTGTGCTCCTATTCAAAAACTTTCAGAACAACTAAGGAGCAGACAAAATCCAAAAAGGTTCAGTACTAGTTACAGGGGCCTTATCGAACCAACTAAATAAGTTAAATAAACTTTTGGCTTTAAGAGTATGTCTAGGAGTTAAAATCCCATCAAAGCATCGACGATTCCTTTCATTCTAGATGCACCAAAAAATAGTACCGACTCTCATAAGCTTCCTTGATATTGTTTGGCATGAGCATGACCAAGGCAATTGCAAAACTGATAAAAACATACTCCAAATGTCATCTGCTATTTTACAATGCAGAAATAGATGCTTCACACTCTCAGACTCTTTCTGGCACATATTACATCTATTCACAGTTTGAATGTTTCTGCTGAGATTATCTGAGTAAGACAAGCTTCATACAAGGTTGTCCAAAGATAAAACCAAATACTTTTGTAGGTAATTTGGTTTTCCATATATGTGTCCTGTTCTGTGACAATGAAAACATCATGACATTTCTTTATTTTTCAAAAACTTCTGTGACCGATTGCCTTTTTTCGTTATTTCTATACAGTGAATGCTTTGGTTACAGTTAATTGACTTACTTTATGTCTCTCTGCAGCTACGAGTTGAACAGCTCTACAGAAGAAAGAGATTGTATAAGAAATCAGAAGAGGTATTATAACCAGATAATTGATCCTCCCTAGCCCCCCCCCCCCCCCCCCAAAAAGGATTGAGATACAAGAAAGTCCCTTTATTTTTATCTTTAAAACTTAGAGGGTTCGTGTGTATTCAGTTGACTTGTCATAATTATCCTTGTGTTAATATTTGTTCCAATTTTACCTTACCAAAAAAAATTGTTACAATTACCTTTTGACTGCATGATTCATACTCCTTACTAGTGTAGTTAATATGTGATTGCAGGAGGGAATATGAGAGCCTTCGTAGAGATTGTCGCCAATTGCTGAAACGCAATGGGACTTCTAAAATGAGTGAAACTGGTGGAATGGGAAGCGATGGTGAAGTAAATATTACTGAAGGGATGGATTCCCCTGACTATGAAGATGTTGTTACTGCTCGAGAATCTCTCTCCAGTGAGGACAGGAGCACATATGTCGAGGATTCTGATAATCCCGGTGGAACAATATCAGATGATTTTTCCAGTTCCAAACGAGTGTCGGAGCCAAATGATGTCTCTGACTACGAGTCATCAGACTCAGATTCCTCTGCAGATCCTGATATCAGTCAAACTGTTCCCTCCGCAGAAAGCATGGATGAGAATACTGCTGAAGTGACCTCTAAGGAGGACTCTTCTCCTTCGAAGACAGAAGTTCAGTCACGGCCCTGCAGTGCAGAAGATTTTGCTACATGGCAACGAATAATTCGGCTTGATGCGATTCGTGCTAATGCCGAGTGGATAGCATACTCCCCATCTCAAGCCGTTGTATCAGAAAGCAGGGCACACCGTTTAGCAGAGGCTGTTGGGTTGAAGGACTATGAACACCTAGAGCCCCCTAGGATCCTGCACGCTGCTCGGTTAGTCTCCATTCTTGAAGCCTATGCGCTATATGACCCTGAAATTGGCTATTGCCAGGGGATGAGCGATTTGCTTTCACCGATAATTACTGTCATGACAGAGGACCATGAAGCTTTTTGGTGCTTTGTTGGTTTCATGACGAAGGCTCGGCATAATTTCAGGCTTGATGAGGTTGGAATCAGGAGGCAGCTGAACATTATTTCTAAGATCATCAAACAAAAGGATTCACATCTCTATCGGCACTTGGAGAAGCTCCAAGCTGAGGATTGTTTTTTTGTGTACAGAATGGTGGTAGTTCTTTTCAGGAGAGAATTAAATTTTGAGCAAACACTTTGCCTATGGGAGGTAATGTGGGCAGACCAGGCTGCTATTAGGGCTGGGATTGGGAAGTCTGCCTGGAGTAGGATTAGGCTGCGTGCCCCACCAACAGATGATCTCTTGCTTTATGCAATTGCAGCATCTGTATTGCAACGGAGGAAACAGATCATAGAGAAGTATAGTAGCATGGATGAAATTTTAAGGGAGTGTCAGAGCATGTCTGGTCAACTGGATGTATGGAAGCTTCTAGATGATGCCCATGGCTTGGTGGTTACTCTCCATGACAAGATATAGACACATTTGTTATGGTGCTTACCAAGATTTTACACTAATTTATTCACTTTGCTGCTCAAACGTTATTTTGTGGGATGATGCTACTAAACACAGCATGCATCTCTTGTACACACGAAGAACTGCTCTACCTGAAGACAGCTTATGGTCAAGTACTGCCGCTGCTTTTCTTTTGCTAAAGAACATGCAAATGTCGAAAGAATCAGCATTTAAGAAATAACTTATGCAACTATCTCCTACATACAGGCTACAAATTGCTTGAATTCAGTGTAGTAATTCGCTGGAAGCCTGTTAGGTGTACCGTGCTTGATATTGAATTTTTAACTTGGTTCTCTTGTTAATGCTCCTAAGGTGGCTTTTATTCGGAGTACTTATCTCCTATTGCCCCAACCTCCCCAGGAAAATGGGGTTTCGTTTCGGACTATTCTCTTTTAATATGGCGATGGATTGTGGATGATAGAATAGTATTGTCTTTCCACGCACTGTGGTTGGTCTGTAACTTTGAAGAACTGGAAAGTTTGGCTTCGTAATCATCACCACAATAGCTATATCATAAGCATTATGAACCTTAAATGATATGTATCTATGACATGCGTAACTCAAATGCAGCTGTAGAATATTTATGTTCTTCCCAGATATGCAGCAGCAATTCAAAAACATAACCGTGCCACAAGAGCTCTTAAATCTGCGCAATATTGCAATGTGAATAAATTTCACAAAAATGGTATCTTACAATATGCTTTTCACAATCTCAAGTAAGATTATTTCAGATTAGGTATCAAATGGGCTCCGTCATGAACTTGTTCCTGCCAATTCTGTGGCGCATATAGTCACTGTAACGTTGGTTAACCAAAGAGGAGTATAGGCATGTTTGGTTGTAGAACTTCTGCAATCATTGATAGAATCATCGCAGTTGTCTTGTCAAAGTGAGAACCTTATTTTAATAGAAGAATATAAAAAAGAGAATATCCGGAACATATAACTCTTGGCTTGTGCTAAAACTCAGTATCTCGGACAGTTGAAATTGGGCTGCCCACCTAGCATTAACGCTGGCCAGTGAGCGGTAAATTTTTTTTTTTTTGCAGTATCGGGACTCGAACCGGGACGGGACATAGTCTTGTCCCGCCCCAGTCTCGCCAGGCCCGACCCGGTCCCGCCCGAAACCCCCTTTGCACAAATAACCGTTGCACCAACGACCATTTTACATTTTGACCGTTGTGCAACGGCCATTTCTAGCCGTTGTGCAACGGCCATTTCTGGCCTCCCCCTCCCCCAACCTCCCTACCCCCTTAATATTTATTTTTAACCCATAAATTATTATATTTATACTTTAACCCAATTTTCACCTATAAATACCTCATTTTCTCTTCATCTTTCTCACAAATCTTCCTACATTCTCTCTAAATCTCTCAATCTATCTCTCTACAAGTCTACATTGTCTACTAAATATTGAATTTTATTTATTCATTTGAGAGTGAAGTTGGCAACTAGCTTGAGGATCTTCCATCGAGCAAAGTTTCAATTTTCAATTACATGTCGACGTTACGTCGGCGTTTGGTACATTCGTTCCTCCATTAAATTATTAGTCTGTTTATTTTATTTAGCGCACTTAATTTCATTTACTTTAATTATTTATTAGTATAATTATAAATTTATAATGGAATGATTTAAACGTATGTTTACGGGTAGGGGTCAGGCTTCTTCTAGTAGGGGCAACAAGGGCAAGGGTACTTCTTCTAGTCATCCTATTTCTAGACAGAATCCTATTCCTGCATAGGATGATTTTGTTGATACTGAACATTTTCCTACAATACCATTAGATTTAGACGAGGAGCTATTTTCTGGAACTCAAGAAGACTTTAATTTAGACGATGATCTAGATGATACACCCACTAATGTAGATGACAACACACCCACTAGTGCACCTTCAACTGAAATGCCTCATATTCCCCCTAGTATGAGACGAGGTCCAGCAAAACGACCATTAAAATCAGATGCATGGACATTTTTTATAGGGACGTAGAGAATCAAGTAGCTAGATGTAAAATTTGTAAAGATGTTTTAAAATTGGAAAAGGTCACGGTGGGACGGGGGTTTAATGAGACACGTAGCAAGGACTCATCCAGCTAGGTATGCCCAATACGAGGCTTCAAAATCGGGTGCGCCAGCGCCCGCTCCATCGGGACAAGGTTCACATACTGTCCCGGACCAAGTACAGGGTCAAATTAACCCTACGACGAGGGGAATTGTATGCCCTAATTACAATAAACATAGAGATAGGGAAGCAATAGCAAAATTAGTTATTGTGGAGGGTTTGCCTTTTTCATTTCCTTCATCTCCCGATTTTATTCATTACATTAAAGAAATGTATAATCCTGCTTTTAACGGTTTTTCTAGATCAACTGTTAAGAGAGATGTATTTAAATTTGCACATGAATATCAACAATATTTACGTTATTTATTATATCATTTTAATGGCAAAGTGACTATCACTTCTGATATAGGCCGTAGTACTAACGACCATGATTATTTAACGGTAACATGTCATTGGATAAATTATAAATGGTCTATGCAAAAACGTATCTTAGCGTATAGATATTTAGATGATAGGCACACTGATACTTTTATTGCATAAAATATTTATCAAGTGTGCGATTATTACGGAATAACTGATAAAATTATGACTATTACATTAGATAACGCTTCTTCTAACAATTATGCTATTACAATTTTTAAAAATAGTTTAATTGTAATTGATGGTCTATCACTTTTGAAGATATTCTTAGTAAAATATAATTTGCTATAAACTTTATTTTTAAAAATAATAGAATACAACGAAAAAAAGAATATAAAAAAACTTGTCACGGTTGCAAACTACCTTATAGAAAAATTTCAGAAGAAGTACCCACTAGGTGGAATTCTTTATACGAGCAACTACTTGTTGCTTATAACTATAGAAAACCTATAATTTTATTTTTTAACTCTCATAATCAAAATCCAGCTGATATGGTTGTAGATAGCGATTGGGGAAAAATTTCCGAACTTATTGTATTTCTAGAGAAATTTTTTCAAGCAACAAAAGAATTTTTCGGTATATATTTTCCTACTATTTAACTATATTGTTTTATATAGCTCTAATATTTTTACTGCTTAATGAATATATAGATAAACCAGCTATTAAAAAATGTTTATGAAAATAAAAAAATGTTTTATTCCTATTCCCACAATTTATATTATTGGTGATGTATTAAATCCGACTATTAAAATAGACGGTAGTAAATCACTTATTGAAACTATTTACGATTGTATAGCAGTACTAACACCTCCAAGTTCCAAAAATTCAAATCACCCACCACATATTGAACAAACTAAAGAAGAAGTGTTGTATAGCGTAGAAGACGAATGCAAAAAAAATATAGGTTTATCAACAAGAAAGTGCTAGCAACATACCGGCTTCCATACCATCTTCTTCTTCTTCAACACAATCTCACAAAAGACATGTTGTTTCTGCGGCTAGTATTGAAAGCCTCAGAAATAGAATGCGCGGCGGCCGTACCGTTACTAACCAAATTAGCGAGTGTGATATTTTTGTTTTGCAGGATTCTGTACCGTACCAAGCAGTTCTCAATAAAGAAGGACGTGAAAACTTGCTGAAATACTAGAAGGGGAATGAGAAGACCTTTCCGACACTTTCAATGATGGCCCGAGATGTTTTGAACATTCAAGCGTCATCAACGACGTCTGAAAGCGTTTTTTCTGCCGGCAGCTATCAAATAGGAGAGCACATACACTTATTAGCCGGAGACATCTTGGAGATTGTAGTATTATTCAGCTATTGGATACGAGCGGGACGAAGAAGGTGCAGTCAACCGGAGATCAACGAAGAAGAAGACGAAAACTACAACGAAATCTTATCCGAAGGTGGTGGAAGCGACGTGGAGTAATTTGACCAACAAATACCAATTCCAACCGAAGAACAACAAGAAATTATCAAGAAACTAGAACAAGTTTTTTTCAAAATGTAATTTTTTAATTGCAATTTTACTATGTAATTTGTAACTTTTGAACAACATCACAAAGTTGCAATTTTGACAATTGTATTTGTATTACAAAAAAAATCATATGTCTATTAAATAATATAAGAGACACAAAAACAGTCTTGTGATGTTTTTATTACACTATCTTGTTTAATTATTGAGTTTTTTTTATATATATTTTATTTTGTAAATTAAGTGCAAAAAAAAAACGTCCCGGATCCCGCCTCGACCCGATTCCAACGGGATCGGGATCGGGATCGGGATCGGGATCGGGATCGGGACGGGACGGGACTTCGGCAGATCCCGCCCCTCCCCCCATCCTGATCTGACCCGATTCCGCCAAACCCGGCTCACTGGCCACCACACGCTAACTTAGAAGACGAATGCAAAAAAATATATAGGTTTTACCAATAAGAAAGTGCTAGTAACCTACTGGCTTTCATACCATTTTCTTCTTCTTCAACACAACCTCACAAAAGACATGTTGTTTCTGCGGCAAGTATTGAAAGCCTCAGAAATAGAATGTGCGGCCGTACCTCTACTAACCAAATTAGCGAGTTTGATATTTTTGTTTTTGTAGGGTTATGTACCGTACCAAGCAGTTCTCAGTGAATAAGGACGTGAAAACTTGTTGAAATACTGGAAGGGGAATGAGAAGACCTTTCAGACACTTTCAATGATGGCCCGAGATGTTTTGAACATTCAAGCGTCATCAACGACGTCTGAAAGCGCTTTTTCTGCCGGCAGATATCAAATAGGAGAGCACATACACTTATTAGCCGGAGACATCTTGGAGATTGTAGTATTATTCAGATATTGGATACGAGCGGGACGGAGAAGGTGCAGTCAACCGGAGATCAACGAAGAAGAAGACGAAAACTACAACGAAATCTTATCCGAAGGTGGTGGAAGCGACGTGGAGTAATTTGACCAACAAATATCAATTCCAACCGAAGAACAACAAGAAATTATCAAGAAACTAGAACAAGTTTTTTTCAAAATGTAATTTTTTTAATTGCAATTTTACTATGTAATTTGCAACTTTTGAACAACATCACAAAGTTGCAATTTTGACACTTGTATTTGTATTACAAAAAAAAAAATCATATGTCTATTAAATAATATAAGAGGCACAAAACAGCCTTGTGATGTTTTTATTACACTATCTTGTTTAATTATTGAGTTTTTTATATATATTTTATTTTGTAAATTAAGTGCAAAAAAAAAAACGCTCTGGATCCCGCCTCGACCCGATTCCAACGAGATCGGGATTGGTAAGGGACTTCGGCAGATCCCGCCCCTTCCCCCCATCCTGATCCGACCCGATTCCGCCAAACCCGGCCCACTGGCCACCACACTCTAGCTTAGAAGACGAATGCAAAAAAATATATAGGTTTTACCAATAAGAAAGTGCTAGTAACCTACTGACTTTCGTACCATTTTCTTCTTGTTCAACACAACCTCACAAAAGACGTGTTGTTTTTGCGGCAAGTATTGAAAGCCTCAGAAATAGAATGTATGGCCGTACCGCTACTAATCAAATTAGCGAGTTTGATATTTTTGTTTTTGTAAGGTTCTGTACCGTACCAAGCAGTTCTCAATGAATAAGGACGTGAAAACTTGTTGAAATACTGGAGGGGGAATGAGAAGACCTTTCAGACACTTTTAATGATGGCCCGAGATGTTTTGAACATTCAAGCGTCATCAACGACGTCTGAAAGCATTTTTTCTGCCGGCAGATATCAAATAGGAGAGCACAAACACTCATTAGCCGGAGACATCTTGGAGATTGTAGTATTATTCAGAGATTTGATACGAGCGGAGGGAGAAGGTACGATCAATCAGAGATCAACGAAGAAGATGATGAAAACTACAATGAAATCTTATCCAAAGGTGGTGGAAGCGACGTGGAACAATTTGACCAACAAATATCAATTCGAACCGAAGAACCACATGAAATTATAAAAAAACTAGAACAAGTTTTTTTTAAAATGTAATTTTTTTAATTGCTATTTTACTATGTAATTTGCAACTTTTGAACAACACCACAAAGTTGTAATTTTGACAATTGTATTTGTATTACAAAAAAAATCATGTCTATTAAATAATATAAGAGGCACAAAAATAGCCTTGTGATGTTTTTATTACACTATCTTGTTTAATTATTGAGTTTTTTATATATATTTTATTTTGTAAATTAAGTGCAAAAAAAAACCCCGGATTTTATGTGCTCCTTGACTTTGTAATCATGTTAACTGTTGTTTACTACTCCCTTCAGATAAAAAATAGTGTTCATTTAGCTTTTATTTTTGAAAAAAGGACATGGTGAAGCTACCTATCCAAAAGAAAAGCTTTAAAAGGCCCCATTTAGGCTTAATACCCGAGCTGACCATTCAACCCATTTTATTCCCAGGCGCTAGCCGCCCAATTCACGCTAAAAAAAAACTTTTTGTGGCGACTTTTAAATCGCCACAAAAGGTTCGCTACAAAAGAACATAATTATTTGTGACGACTTTAGTCACCACAAAAGATTGAAAAGTCGTTACTACAAGGTTCGCTACAAAAAGAACATGACTATTTGTGGAGACTTTAGTCGCCACTAAAATCAATTAAAAAAAATTCATATTGAGCCTTCAAAAAATTATCCAAAACATGTATAATTAGTAAGTATATGTTAATTGAGCCTTCAAGAAATATCCCAAAACATATATAATATGTGTATTATTAGAAAGTATACATTAAATATACATTTATCAAAACAGAATTTATACATTAAATATACATTTATCAAAACAGAATTTATACGTTGATATACATTTAATAGACACCAATTATACAATAATGATATATTTTCTATACATATACTTTGGGGATACAATTTTTATACGTTGATATTTACTGATATAGTGTATAATAATATTATAATAATACGTCGATATTTACTTATATAGTATATAATTTGTTGGTATACATTAAATATACATTTATCAAAAAATAAATTATACGTCGATATACATTTATTATACACAGATTATATAATTATGTATCATTTTTCAATACATATACAATAATGATACATCTTCTATATAATAATGATACATTTTCTGTAGTGATACATATACAAAAATGATACAATTTATATACATTGCTAGAATTAGTTGAAAAATGGCTAGAAAATCAAATTATTTTGAAAAGACTAAAAAATGACTCTTAAATTTCTTGGGCCACCAGGTGTCAATAGTTTCACTCGGTTGGCCATTTGTGTCATTTTTCCTTTATTGTTTTTAGTCAAAAAGAGTGTCCACTTACCAAATCAAGAAAGAATTAACCTTACTTTTTCAGATTTGCCCCTATTAAGTGTTAGGTGACTAAATACCAATACCTATTTAATAAGGGGTATTTTAGTCAAATTATCTATTTTTGCCTAGAAATTAGTATCTTCTTAAGGGGTATACAAATGGCTAAGTGAACACTTTTTTTTATCCAGAGGAAGTATCGTTTTCTCTATTCTGCCATCCTCGTAATACTTGAAATTATAGTTAGAAGTTTACTAAGCAGAACGCATAAGTAGGGGTATTCATTTGAATTTTCGATTTGATAAAACGACGACTTTTGAACGTCTGTATGTGGAATTAGAGGAAAAAGGCGGAGATAAGAAGTTGTACAGACTAGCCAAGGCGAGGGACAGGAGGGGCCGTGACTAGGATCACGTGAGGTGCATCAAGGACGAGGAGGACAAAGTACTGGTGGAGGACGCGCATATTAGGCGAAGGTGACAGTCTTACTTCCATAAACTCTTGAACTAAAAAAGAGATAGAGACATTGTGCTGAGAGATCTAGAGCAATCTGGTAGGTACCGGGATTTTGGGTATTGTAGAAGCATTAAGGTTGAGGAGGTTAAGGGTGTTGTTCGCAGGATTCACATGGGACGAGGGACCGGGCCTGATGAGATCCCAGTTAAATTTTGGAAGAGCGCATGCAGGGCAGGTTTGGAGTGGCTGGATGAGTTATTTAACGTCATTTTTAAGACGACAAAAAACCCCGAAGAATGGAGGTGGAGTACAATGATTCCCTTGTACAAAAAAAAAGTGATATCTAGAGTTGCAACAACTATATGGATATCAAGCTACTGAGCTACACTATGAAAGTTTGGGAAATGATCGTGGAGATGAAGGTTAGGAGAGGCGTGTCTATTTTCGAGAACCTGTTTGGATTCATGCCGGGGCGTTTGACCATAGAAGGCATTCATCTTATTAGAAAGTTGGTGGAGCAGTATAGTATAGGGAGAGGAAGAGAGACTTACATATGGTTTTCATCGACCTCGAGAAGGCATACGACAAAGTCCCTATGGAGATGTTTGAAGGTTAGAGGTGTACATGTGGCGTACACTAGGGCGATCAAGGTTATGTATGATGGATCCAAGACCAGGGTATGGATAGTAGGAGGATACTCGGAGTACTTCCCAGTGACGATGGGGATGTACCATGGATCATCTCTTTGCCCATTCTTATTTGCCTTGGTGATAGATAGACTGACGCGACAAATCCAATGGGAGGTGCCATGGTGTATGTTATTCGCAGACGACATAGTCCTAATTGATGAGACTCGCAGCAGAGTGAATGCTAAGTTGGAGGTTTGGAGACAGACTCTGGAGTCTAAAGGGTTCAGATTGAGTAGAACCAAGACATAATACTTTGAGTGCAAGTTCAGTAATGAGAGCGACCTTGAGAAAGGCGTGGATGTGAGGCTTGGTACTCAGGTCATTTCAAATAAAGGAAGCTTCAAGTACCTATGGTCTATTATCCAAGGGAATGGAGAGATTGATGACGATGTCACACATCGTATTGGGGTATGGTGGATGAAATGGAGGCTCGCATCTAGAGTTTTGTGCGACAAAAAGGTGTCACCAAAACTTAAATGCAAGTTCTATAGGGTGGTGGTTAGACCGACCATGTTATATGGGGCGAAGTTGGCCAGTCAAGACTTCGCACATCCAAAAGATGAAAGTTGCGGAGATGAGGATGTTGAGATGGATGTGTGGGCATACAAGGAGATATATGATTAGAAATGATGATATCCGGGACAAAGTGAGAGTGGCCTCGGTGCAAGATAAGATGCGGGAAACGAGGTTGAGATGGTTCGAGCATGTGTATAGAAGAGACACAAATGCCCCAGTGCGGATGTGTGAGAGGTTGACTATGGACGGGTTTAGGAGGGGTAGAGGTAGGCCGAAGAAGTATTGGGGAGAGATGATTAGACGGGATATGACGCAAGTGAACTTACTGAGGACATGTCCTTAGATAGGGGTTATGGAGGACACAAATTAGGGTAGAAGGGTAGTAGGTCGATCGTAGTTCTAGTTACGCTTGCAAACTTATAGTTGTAGTGTTATTATTGTAGCCCCGCTTAGCATATCATACTAATAAGCGCAGTATTGCTTTATAGTCTCATGTAGTTTGATTTCTACTGCCATGTGTACTTTATTTATCTTATTTAGTTGCGTTAGCTACTGCCTACTTTTTCAGAATGCACTATCATGGCTTATTCGCTTTTGATAACAACATTTTCATACTGCTTTAAATTTTTTTGATCAGATCTAACCATTTCTCTTGCTTTGCTTTTGCTTTTGCTTTTGCTTTTGCTTTGTCTTGAGCCGAGGGTCTCTCGAAAACAATCGCTCTACCTACCAAGGTAGAGGTAAGATCTGCGTACACTCTACCCTCCCCAGACCCCACATTGTGGGATGTCACTGGGTATGTTGTTGTTGTAAACTTCTCATTTACTCTATAATTTATAGCTATAAAAAAATTTGACTTATTTGAGACTAAATTTCAAGAGTCCTCATTTTCCTCTTAAACTGCATGTCTAGACAAACACCTTAAAAAAAATTGGGATGAAGGAGAAAATGTTTTTTTTTTCTAAATTTAATTCACGTGATTGAAATGATAGAGAATACTAATAATATGGTAATGCATGAGGTAGCCAAACACTCCTCTCTTAAGGTATAATGGGACAAGGCAACAAGCTAGTAATAAGTCTGACAGAGAACCGAAAGCAGCTGAATTTTTGTTTATGGAGTAGACCATCATATATGCAGTATAGTGATAAAAACCGGGCAGGCAAGACTTGTCATCTCCAATGGCACGAGCAAACACAAGTTTTTCTAACAGCTGCCCCCAAATTCAGCAGGGTGGTTGCAACTAAATTAACCAGTACAGACCAGAAGAACACACAAAAATCTAAACATGACGGATAAATATTCTCAAATATCTAATAAACACAAGCCAAGTGAAGTCTAGTGTTTCCAAGAGGCATCAGACATAGCAACTGTGAAGCACAGTACAAAATTGACGACCACATACAGTTGTTGCAGCTCGATAATGAACTAAAACAAGATAAACCAAGTGTTCCTTCAACAACCAAGTAAAATAAGAATAAAAAGTGGCCTGATGCGAACTGGATTCAAATTACTTCTCCTTGGTGTAATGTCGTACTGCAAAGGCCAAGCCCAAGATCAAGATGGGTACAAGGAACTGTAGAATTTTGATAATGAATTCTGGAGTCTTGTCTGGATTATATGGGGCTTGTTGCGATGGAATATAAGCGCGTTTTAGGGGAACAGTTGACATGTCGATGTCCCCGATGTAATACTTATCCATCATGTCTCTAGCAGAATCACTGTGGCCAACATCTTCGAAGTCATTTGTTGCATCTTTGCCTTTTAGTAATAGAGCAAAGATCAGAATTCATGCCACACAAAAACCATTGATACTTATTACCCAAATAAACCAACTGTAAGTGAAAAAAATCAGGTATTACCAGTTGCTGAAAGTAAAACTTCATCACCACCTGGATGATCATCCATGAATGGAGTTACATCATATACCTGAGAGCAATTTGATACACAGGCGTAAGTTCATATTTCATTATATGGAAGGGAAAACATAGAAACTCTTTAAAACCTTAAAAGAAAAAGCATCTAGATGAGATATAAGTTGGTCTATGCTGACTTGAATACTTGTATAATAATGAGAGAGATTACTTCAGAGCAAGGATATATAGAGAGACAAGGTGAACACAAGCATCTTAAGAAAAAATTTCCATTGTGGAATCATTAAGGCAGTTCCTGGAATTGAGCTACTTATTGTCTCACATGAGTAACTAACCACTTTCTGAATTGGACAGTGGTTTATGACTGGTCAGTAACAGTAACATCAGAACGTTAAAAGGTATTTAAGATACATGTATTGAAATTTTTTATAAATTAATTAGATTATTTGTTAAAATTCAATTTATGAAATGTTTATGTATGCTCAAATGTGACTAAAGGAGACAACTCCACTTCCTTCCTTTTAGAGTAGTCAACATTGCTAACATATTTCGTAAACAGCCTCTACCTCCCAAGGTAGAGGTAAAGTCTGCGTACACTCTACCCTCTCCAGACCCCACTTTGTGGGATTACACTCGGGTACGTTGTTGTTGTGACATTGCTAACATAGAAGTCCTTTTTCCCAATACCATATCACCTTCAGATTTATCTGAGGTTTTTTTTCATAAGCATATTTCTACAGAAGTCAGGACATGGGACTTAAAGAGACATGAAGACAAAAGAGATGCATAACCAAAACATGTATATGTCTAGACATTTCCTTCAAGCCTTAGAAATACTTGACCTTGCTATGTATATGTCTAGACATTTCCTTCAAGCCATAGCATTAGAAATATTTGACCTTCCTATCCTTAATATACAAATCATTTAATACTTCATGAAGAAGAATCAACTTGAGAAGAAACGAGAGCAAACATCTGTTGAAGAAAATGGAATGACTCGTTTGCACCGGAAGGTCCAAAATAAAAATCTGTAACAGAAAACAAGTCACGGAGCTGTAGGGGTATATACACACATAATGGATACTTATATTTTATATACTTTTACATTGAGGATCTAATTTAGATTAGAAGTTGTATAAATTTGAAGAAGAGCAATCTGATCTGCAACTTGTGTTTCGATTTTTCAACAAATACCTCCCCTTCATGGGTTCATGTTAGTAGGCGTTTGGACAATGTTTGATTGATGTAGGAAAAATAAAAGCATCTGGACATGAATTTCACCTGAAGAAAAGCTAGAAATTTTGTGAGCAAAACCACTATTCCAGTTGAAATACTCCTCTTTTTTATTTATTTTAAATATTTCATCAGTATTTGAAATACTAAGTCCAATATTAGCAAATAATGATGACGAAACCATTATTTGCAAATACTAAACTTCAGTATTTTCAAGTTCAGTTGTCACATGCTTTGTTTTCACATCCGTGCCACAGAATTTAAGTTGATAAAATGAGCTTACTCTCAAAACTTGTAATACTAGTCTCATTTTAAACATGGCAAAAGTAATTAGTCAACTTAGACTCAAAGGAAAAGGGAGAAAAAATAAAAAATTATCAGCCGGCTTTTTTCTCAACTAAATAAATTAAGTTCAATTACTTCTTTCTACTTCCCTCCCCTATTTTTCCACAGTGCTAACTTCTTTGCATCAAATCTCTAAGATAAACAACTACCCTGGTTTTTCTGTTTCCAGGATGAAAGACCAAAATCTCAAAGTTTAAGTCAACTTAGCTACCTAAATTACATTCATATTTACCCACATGACCTTCATCAACACGCGGAAAAAATAGCTATACAGACCACCAAACTACTTTTTCAGTAGGGAAAGTCAAACTCTTAATTCTTCTCCAAGCTGAGGCAGATCCAAGATTTGAAATTTCTATGTTTAAGTTCGAGATTCTATCACAGTCCATTTGATTACTCGGTCCGAAATCTATTATTTGTACTTCTAACACATATACACGGCCTAAGCTAAAGTTACTGGTTCCACCCACTCCAAGTTCCTAATTTAATCACTTCAACTGAACACCACAAGGTGCAAAGAAGAGTCCATAACTGAACTTAAAACGGCAATTAAAAAGTTAACTGCTGAAAAAGCAAACAAAAAATTCAATCCGAACTGTAAAAAAGAACTAATTAGATCAAATCAAAGCTATCATCACCGAAATTCTGAATCACTATCAATTCGATAATTCCAATGTCACGAGACCTACTACCACACATGTTAACTTAACAAAATAAACAGATTCAAATACCAGATAACCAAAAAGAGGGGGGGGGGGATTCCATCGAATAACTAAAATTGAGCAGATGAAGAAACGATTTTTACCTTTCCGCTGATGATAAGCCAGCAATCTTTGGTTTTGTTGTGCTTGGAGACCTCCTCGAATGCATGAACTTTCCCATCTGACGCCATTTTTTCCTGCTACTTCACCACCGGCAAGATCACTTAAATTACTTTTATTAACACAAAAAATAAGCACCATTAAGAATTAAACACATAGATTCTGAATCAAATAATAAACCTCTCTTCCGATTCTCTTTCTCGCTCCGATTGTGCACCTTTAGGAGTGTGCAGGCGCAAGTACAGGGTCAATAGTATACTAATCCACATACCAAATTGCCCTTCTAATTTTATTCAAATTACGCCCGCGTTGTTTTTTCTTTTTTAGAAAAATAATTTATTATATTAGGGTAGAATAAGGGGCACGAAACATTATAAGAAGAATCGAGTCCCAGGTGAAAGTTGAGTTAGCCAACTATTTCAGCTATTAAAATTTCTCAAAAATTTAACAAAGAAATATATGGTCCGCCCGCGTTGTTCGATTCCCGTATTTGTTTTCTTTTCTTATTTGCTTCTTCTATGCGGTAGTTATTGAAGTATTATACTGCCTCCATCTCAAATGATGTATAGTGATTTTTTTTTACATGTCTCTTATAAATATTAATTAAGAAGAGTTTTTAATTATTTTATTTTTTATTAATATTTGAATAATCATAATATCATCTCATAATTGAGGTATTTGTAGTCTTCAATAATAATTACTACTAAAGGTAAACTAAATAAAAATAATAGTTAATTTTTTCTTAATCTTTTAAAAAAATAAATAATTTGAGATATTATTTTTAAAAATCACAAGATAATGTGAAAAAGAGTAAGTAGTATGTAACCACTCATGCTCCCTTTTTTCCTATTCTTTTTCACGTTCTACTTTATTATTACTTTTGATAAGCACTTTATTATAACTATAACATAAAATTATCCTTTTTGGATTTCCACGGCTCTTGTAATAGTTTTGTGTCGATTAATTCAGATACACGTTACGCGAGACCTATTATGATAAATCATTCCTTTAAAACATTAATAATTAGAAGGGTTAAAAGGTTCCTTCATGAACTTCAATGAAATAATGAGATTAGACAAATATGCTTTCCTATATATTTTTTATTAAATCAAAAGCACGAGTGATTATAATTGTTAAACAAGGAAATATTCATGTGATATACACTGAATATACAGAAGTGTATATCACAGGAATACAGTGGACTGAACTGGCAGCACTCGGCAGTGGGCTCTCGGTAGTGGCCCAGCAGATCACCAACAAATCCATTCTCGGACAGATTGTAGAAAATGCAATCTTGTATATATGGTATATATATTTGTAGTATAATGTAGTGTAAAGGGTACCTTAATTAGTGTTATACATTTACCATAATTGTATAGTTAGAATTATGGTAGAATAAGATTTTAGGAATAGAATAGGAATAGAATTCTCCTATTTTGTAACTTGTATAAATACCTTTCAATTTATGAAAATAATCAAGGGGATTATTTCTTTCATGGTATCAAGAGACTAGGTCTAAACAAAAGTTTTCTCTCCCAACTTTTGAACCCTCTCTCTCGGCCGAGACCCCCCCCTCGGGTTTCTCTCCCAAAATTTCGTCTTCCACTCTCAAAAACCTCTCTTAAATTTCCCCTCCTTCTTTGTTCTTTCAATATGTCTAAGAACAATTATCATCATGCCATCATGGTTTCTAACATCAAGAACAGTATCCATATTGTACTTGAAATGGAAAACATCCAATATGTGTGGGCAGAATTGTCTAAAATACACGCTATCTCCCATCAAGTTATCCATCACATAATTCCTCCCGCTACACCTCTTCCCGCGGAGGATCCTCAATTATGAATTACGTTTGATGCTACCGTTCTCCAGTTGATCTATTCCACTATTTCGGTTGACCTTTTACAGACGATTATTCAGCCGGATACCGCGGCTATGGCTACCTGGAATAGATTGCGTGACATATTCTAAGATAATCAACATTCACGTGCCGTCACACTCGAGCAGGAATTCTCTCTCGTTCGCATGGAAGAATTTCCAAACGTCTCTGCATATCGCAAGAAACTCAAGGAGTTGGCGGATCAACTCCGTAATGTTGGCGCACCTGTAACAAATAATCGTTTAGTTCTATAATTGGTTGACGGCCTTTCGGAGGCCTATAATGGTGTTGGAACTCTCCTTCGTCAAAGCAACCCTCTTCCCGCTTTTTATCAAGCCCGCTCCATGCTTACTTTGGAAGAAACCGATTTGGCAAAAAAGGCAGCTACCGGAACAAGCCTCGTCGTCATGATGGCGTCCTCCCCAAGTTCTTCGGGTTTTGTTGAGAAATCAGGCCAAAACCATACTCATGGTGGCAGCAAAAATAATCGTAAGAATAATAAAAACCGCGGGGGCAAACGCGGCGGTTCCGGTGGTCAAAGTGCAGCGATGGGCCTGTCCGGTGAGCGATGGCCCACCGCCGGTCCCAAAGTGGGGCCCATGGTAGTGGTGGGCGATGGGCGTGGGCAACAGCCCCTACTACCCAATTCCCGGTGGGTTGGCAATTCCAGGCCCAACAACGGTGGCGGCCCATCGGCGATGGCCCAAAGAACGCCGGGCCCAGCCTACGACCCGGTTCGATCCACGTCCTGGAATACTTGAGCCCCGACCTCCGCAAGCCCACCATGCAGCAAGCCCCACTCAGATCGATATCGAGGCCGCGATGCACACATTGGGGTTGACTCAACCAGATCCAAATTGGTATATAGACACCAGTGCCACTACTCACATGACTTTCGATTCAAGTACTCTATCATCTTGTTGGTAATGACAACTCTATTCCAATTCAAGGTTATGGTCAAAAAACGTTGTCTCCCCCCAATCCACTCCTTATCTTGAAAAATACTTTACATGCCCCTAAATTGATTAAAAATTTAGTGTATGTCCGAAAGTTCACCACTGACAATTCCGTTTCTGTTGAATTTGATCCTTTTGATTTCTCTGTGAAAGATTTCAAGACAGGGAGTCATCTCATGAGGTGTGATAGTAGGGGGGACCTTTATCATATCATGCCCGGTTTCAGTCCATCGAGTCAAGCCTTGTCGTCAGCTTTTGCAGCCATTTCTCCTTCCTTGTGGCATGCTCGCCTTGGTCATCCGGGATATTCTATTTTATCAGTTTTAGATCAAAATAACTTTATTTCTTGTAAGGGTGCAAGTCGTACTCAACTTTGTCAATCTTGTTCGTTAGGAATGTTGACACCCAATTTTGTCCCATCTTTTATGATTTTATTCGTAATTTTTAATATTTTGACACTTTTAAAATAATTTTAAAATATAGGCATATATGTGTGTATCTTCGTATTATTATTATTATTCGCATATTTTATATCATTTGCATTTTTATAATAATCATAAGTTTTATCCGAAAATTCTATGTTAGTTTATTCTCGCAAAATTGCATCGCATTTCCTTTTTTTAAGCATTAAACATTTCGTAAATATTATATTTTTATTATCACATCGTTATGTTATTTTAAATAATTCACATCTTTTACAAAAAATATATTTTTAATATTAAACCCTCTTATATATTTTTAAATCCATAACCCATTTTTATTTCCTAACCCAAAACAAATTCTACCCAAACAAAATTCACAAGCCCAAACTCCCCAATTAAATTCCTTATACCCAAACCCAATACAAATTCTACCCAACCTAAATTAAAACCCAATTCCCACAAGCCCAATCCCCAAATTAAATTCCCACAACCTCAATCCACACCCAAATCGGCCAACACCACAAGCCCACTCCCCAATTAAATCCCAAGCCCACTCCCTTTCTTTTATTTCCCGTCGTCGCCCAACACGGCCCAACAACCACTCACCCGACCCGCACTCCACCCAAACCCTTTTAATTCCCTAAAATCGGAAAAAACCAAACAAAAACCAAACAAAAAAATCTCAAACCCTACCTTTTCTCTCACGACCCACACCCCCATACTGGCGACCCACGCCGCCGGTCACCTCCCCCGACACCAACACCAACCGCCACCACCAACTCCGTCACTTAGACCCATACCCTAAAACCCGCGACCCATGCCCCTCAAATCCGGATTTTTCTTTACCTTTAATTCGAATTCAAACTCGTTTTTTAGGGGGGAATCCACCTATAAATACCCCCATGTTGTTCTTCATCAAGGAGGAAGATTTTTTCGAGGAAGAAAAAAAAAGGATTTTCGGAAGATTATTCAATATATACATACATATTTTGTTGTGTTCTTGATTTGAGAGTATTTGGCTTCGTTGTTGTTCCAAGAATCAAGTCCGAAAAGGTTTGTCATCCCCTTTGATTTTTCTGATTTTTTCATCGATTTGGTTCGAATTTGACGACGGTCGACGGGTAACATTTTCAGAATTCTTGCATTTCATGTTTATGTATGTTGGTTATCTGAATTTGGTGTAAGATTTGGTTCGGATCACTGATGTCGGGTCGGGTCCCCGGTTTAGATTTTTCCAATTTTCCTACATTGCTGTTTGTTGTCATTGGTTATCTGAAATTGATGAAATTATTTGACTTCGGGTTGAACACACGATTCGGGTCGTCATCGACCGGTCAATCGACGATTTAGATTTTTCCAATTTTTACATTCTTCTGTTTGTTATCATTGGTTATCACGAAATTGATGAATTTGTTTGATCCGAGTTGAAACACCTTGATCCGGGTCAATCATCGATCCGGTCGGGTCGACCGATTTGAGTAACATTTGAATCCTTGCATTTCATATTCTTGTTATTGGTTATCTGAATTTGGTGTTGAAATCGATTCGAGTTTGGATCATCGATCCGGTCATCATCGACGGTCGGGTCGACCCGATTTGAACATTTTGAATTCTTGCATTTCATATTCTTGTTATTGGTTATCTGAATTTGGTGTTGAAATCGATTTGATTTGGATCATCGATTTGGTCGGTCAACGACGGGTCGTCGACACGATTTGAACATTTTAATTTCTTGCATTTCACATTCTCGTTCTTGGTTATCCAAATTGGTCTTGAAATCGATTTGGGTTTGAATCAACGACCGGGTCGGGCGACTCGATTTGAATATTTCCATAATTTGAAACTTCGCCCGTATTTAAAATCGCTATGCATTTCTTTGGCATTATTATTATGTTATTGATTGAATTAATACCGTGATTCTCTTTGTTGTTTTATTGATTCAAACCAATATTGGCGTCCATCTTGAGACGCTTCTCGGTTTCAGATATTCTGTTTTTCTTGTTTGAATAAATCTGCGTCTGTTTTTCTGTTTTACTATTTTTAAACTAAAACACCGCGTCATCTGAAACTATTTTCTACTTATCGCTTCCGCCATCGCATCGCTGCTCATCGCATCTCATCGCTCGCTGCTCACGCTCTGCATCGCATCGCCATCGCTCGCCATCGCTATCGCTATCGCATCGCGCTCGCTATCGCTCACGCTCGCTATCGCATCGCTATCGCTACGCCATCGCATCGCATCGCTGCGCGCTCACGCTGCATCGCCATCGCTATCGCATCGCTCACGCTACCGCTCGCTCTGCTGCTCTGTTTGTTATTCTTGTTTCATTGTTTTTCGGTTTCGGTTTGCTCCCATTTCGACATCTTTCGCTTTGCTTTATCATTTCTTGTTTTAAATGAACACGCATTTTTCAAACATTGCTTTATTTCAGTTCCATTTGTTTGATTCAAATATTTGTTCTCTTGTTTCTTGTTTTAAACTAGACAGCGTCATTTTTTGGAAACCGCTTTTTCTTCTTCTATCGCTACCGCCATCTATTCTTGTTTCATTTTCTTGATTTGAACACGATACTACAGGCCGATGAAAATATCCAGTCGATTTTGAGGCCTACATTCTGCAAAGCGGAAATATAACTTCGGGCAAGGATGAAGACTTAAACCTTTTATCCGAGATCAACATGTTTAGTAGGCGAGGTGAATTATATATTCAGACCACGACGTGATTATAGTGATCTTTTTATTCCACCCGAGACCGACACGTTTAGTAGGCGAGGCAATCAAAAATAAACTACATTAGTCATATGTTTGCACCACGCGTGATTGGAATGTTCTTTTCAAAATTTAAGTCTGAGCCTCCGCGATCAAAACATTCATTGTTTTGAATACGGATATGAAGTTATTCGTATTTAAGCTTTCTAACCGTTTGTTATTGACTTGCGGGACTAAAGTAAATAAAGGCAATTATCCTCGGAGTTTATTCATTGTTATTTCTTTCTTTAATTGACTTTTATTTGGCTTTGTATTGTAATATTATTTATCGCACTTATGTAATTATTGAAATGCTTAGATTAGGCAAACTTAGGATTTATTCATAGGTTAGTTTAAGATTTGAAACCCGTCGCTAGCTTATTTGTAGGCTCGCAAACTTAGAAATCCTTCGCTAGTTTATTTATTTTAGGCTCGTCACGCAATTCAAGATTTTCAAAATAACTTTTGTCATCTTTTATTTTACTTTATTAATCATCTTGAATAAGTTTATCTTTTGTCAGTTTACAATTCATTGATTTCTCAAAATTTTACTTCTTTGGCATTATAAAGAATTTATTGTCACAAATGCATGTTTTCTAAAAACTTTACATGTATCTTTCTTTTATGTCATCCGAATACGTATTTGTATAAAATGCATCATATTTACTTGTATAAAATGCATCATATTTGCAAACATCTTTTATCTATTATATTTGTAAAACATGTATTTTTCTAGCAATAATTAACCTGAGTTTGGATACATAAGTTAGCGGATCTTAAAGGATGCCTAACCCCTTCCCTTTAGGATAATAAAGAACCCTTACCTAGAATCTCACTAGTTTCATGAGACCTTAAAATTGGAGTTACATTGCAGACTTAGTTTAAATATTTAGGTGTCCTAATTCACCGTAAAAAATAATTAGGTGGCGACTCCTCAATCCTTTACCCAGAATCACCCCATACGTCCGAGCTCCGCTTTGACCAGCGAGGTCGAAAATGGGCGTCAGACAAGATGGCGACCTACTGGGAATTTTCAGGTTCCTAACCATAGCAAATTCAGGTTAATTATAATTGTGCTTTACTTTCGCTCTTTTTGATGTAATGCTTTGATTTGTTTCCATTACGAAATTTTTGTATGCATAATCGCTTTAATTTCTATATTTTTACTACTTATCTTAAATTGGCATTTCGCTCATATTTCTTCCACTGGAAAATTGACACTATCACACACTACACGCGAGGTGTGTTTTGACCCGCATAATTTCTTTCAATCTACCAAATTTTAGGAGAGTTGGCGTGTCTGCGGAGTGTCCAGGACCATCCGGTTGGCGCGTAGCCTTCTCACTGAGCGATCGCTCGGGAACCTTGAGTCTAGTCACCAAATCTTAGAAAATTTAAGATAGAGCTATACCACCCTTTATTTTAAGTCATGCATACATACACCTTAGGTGGGTCGATCCTTAGTATCGACTCCACAATTAAGAAATCCGCCAAAGATGTCTACGGGTCTCACAACCCAACGACCAATCATCATATTATGTGTAGCGTGATAAGGATAGACTAATCCAAGACTAATCATGACATCTTTGAAATTGGAAAATGTACATTCATTTTGTCTCATTTCCGACAAAGCATTGTAGTTTAGCGACTTGGATCAAATCTGTCGTAATCCCGCATATCGGCGTTTAGGCCCACCTCCGGCATAAGGGAGGCCCCATGCATATTAGGATGCGCATTTAATTGCCTTACAATCATTTTGTTGTTTTCTCCTCGCTTTTTCACTATGTGCATATTATTTAAAGCAATAATTACTACTTGTACTAACTTGGTTTTCTTCATTTTTAGAAGGTTTATTTTTCCTAAATTATTCTTCCCAAAGGTTGATTTATGTTGACTAAAAATGGCGGATCATCCCTACTTCACGAGGTCAAAGGCACAATCCTTCAAAGAAATGATCGATTTAGATGCATCCAACAGATCGCCTGGAACTTATCACTCTTTCCTGAGATGAACCGTAGACTTCCAAAATAGAAATACTCTTGTCCAAGAAAGATACATCGCCATGTTATACAACAGGATGGCACCATGCAGATCGAGATAGAGCGGCTCCAAAATCTCACCAACTCGTCCCATTAGCGCCAATACCCCACTCCCGAACAAGGGACGAATACAATCGCCAAGAAACTTTTTCATCTCTGAATCGCCATTTCCCAAAACCTCCCAAAAATTCGCCACTAAACAAAACCGATCCACAACACACTAACCCGCAAGCTAGTCCACAACAAAGCCCGCTACAAAATGACCTCGCAACTCCACATACCCAAATTAACCCACTCATCCAAAAACACCTCTTCCATGCAAAATCACCAAGCGTGCCAACACATATTGATGACACACGCCGATCCCAACGAACGACGCGTGCCACCAAAGATATGCAACGGAAGCTCAACCTTTTACAACCACAATACCAAACATGACTCTTCAGAAATTGGCGGTGTGAAGAAATGGACAGCGGTGAGGATCGTAACCTGAAAGTGTGGCGAGAGAGATTCATAGCCTGAAGAAGCATTCAAGAATATCCAAACCAGCAAGGGGCATGAAGGACTCGAGTATGAAGATTTGTGCATGCATCCCGACATTGAATTGCTTTGATATAAAATGCCAAAATTTGACTTGTTTGATGGGAAAGGAAATCCTTACTCTCATTTGAGATCGTCTGCGACAAACCCGATTGGGGTAGGTAAAAATCAGGCCATCATAATGAAGTTGTTCATAAGAAGTTTGACAGAGAAGCACTAGACTGGTACACAAGCCAGGACCGAAAATGGCATGACTGGGGCACAATAGCACAGGATTTCGTGGATAGGTTCAGATTTAACACCGATACGCTTTTGGATAGATTTTATTTGATGAAGTTGGAGAAAAAGTCCACAGAGACCTTGAGAGAATATGCCATGAAGTGGAGGGCGATAAAGAAAGTTCAACCCCGATAACGGGAAGTGAAATGGCCACTCTCTTTGTACAATCTTTGAAAGATGCGACATACTATGAAAGAATGATAAGCGTCCATAGACGAAGTTTCTCAAGTCGTAAGGATGGGAGATTTCATAGAAGAAGGTATCAAACCGGGAGAATTGCAAACTTGGCGTTGCAAGCAACGAGTGAGGCAATCCAGGTCGGACTCATTTGGGGGAATAATAAAGAAGAAGAGGGACTGAGTGTCGCTTTGTCATGACGGTCCGTAAACATAGGCCAAATCAAATGTCAAATTACCAAAGGTCATCACCCCTGACCTCCCTACTACAATCAAAATGCCCAAAATCCTCACTTTCCTATTATAGCCCATATGCCCATAGCCTCAACCTTACTATCGATACCCACCTGGTCCTACTGCCTACCATACCCTACGATATATAGCCCGCCTCGAGCACTGTCTATCCAAATCCTCGCAATATCACCAAGCATACTTACCGCTCACCACGAGTCTATCTACCAAACGCACCTGCACCCCACGAAACACGAAGAAAGCCTAAAACCTATACACCTTTAGTCAACCTCGAGCCCGGTTGTATGAACGATCGAGAACCGCAGAATACTCCAAATTTATCCAAGGAAATATCCCCAATGTTCCTAAATGGCATGATGAGACTAAGCGTTGTGCGTACCACTCGGGAATTCCCGGCACGACATCAAAATTGCTATGCCCTCCAGACAAAATTGAGACATTGATCAAAGAAGGAGTTATCCAACTGAAAGGACCTCCTCTAATGTAAATGATAACCCTTTGCCAAATCATGACGATGCAAATGTGAATATGATTGTTGATAAAGAACACAACTTGGAAGGGACTATTGTGCTACCCAGGAGAAAGGAAAAGGTTAAGTCATCGGCCTTTATCACCCCCGTGATTCTGAGGGCACCGCTCGGAGTGTAAGTACTTCCTCCAAAGCCGCGGGCCATGGCACCATCTTTTCTTGGAAAAGTCCTATCAACCAATCTCGAAGGAAGAGAGATGCTCTTTTGCCAAAGCCTGTTCCATCTCTCGAAGTCTATTCGCCGAGCATGCGCCACTCAGGAATCAAAGGAGGACAATGCGACCAACCTCGTTGAGGATTCAAAAGTCTTTTCATTATCAAGAAGAAGCATGATGCGGTGTGATTCTCAATGATTACGCTAGAGACTCAACCATTTGGGATGCAGAGCAAGTAGATGTTTTGGAAAAATTGGACTGTGCCCTGGCCTTGTTACTCCGGAAACTAGTTAATCGCATCAATATTTAATGAAACAATGCGATTGATTGAGGCCTGAATCACATATATGCATTTAATATGTTTTACCTTTACCTTTGAAAACTTAAAATGACAAATCTGCATTGTCGCTATTTTTAAAATATGTTTTGTTAAATAATTCTCTTTTCTTTTTCATCATGCAAACTAATTTGTCGGCGGTATGTGACGTATAATGAAACAAGCCAACAAGGTCCCAAACAAGCAAGGCTTCGAAGAATATAAGGAAGACTCACAAGCGGAAGAATTAAGGCATTTTTGGAATAAGTCAAAGCGGTTGGATGAAACGTCGGGATGGTTGATGGTCACAAGCATTGGCACGACGTTTGCCATTTGTACTCTTGGGCTACCATACTACGATCGGGATTTCTACCGGGGCAATGCTATATCTCTTGCAGTCAAGTGGATACATAATCATATACTAAGAGGCTGATTGATGAAAAGCGGATGGGCCTTGATTGTCAGGCGGAACTGAACTCGTCATGACCGATTCCTCGGCGGGATACGTGGCGCCACCTCGGTTTCGGTCCCACTTTTAGAAAAACCCTTACAGTTCCCTTTACTTGTAACCTGAACTACGTTATGACTGATTCCTCGGCGGGATCGTGGCGGCCACATCGGCCGGTCCCATCTTTAGAAAAATCCTTACAATCTCCTTTGCTTACATGAACTACGTTATGACTGATTCCTCGGCGGGATCGTGGCGGCCACATCGGCCGGTCCCACCTTTAGAAAATCCTTACAAATCACATTTCTTTGTAATGAACTACGTCATGACTGATTCCCTCGTGGGGATGCGTGGCGGCCTAAATCGGCCGGTCCCACCATTAGGAAATATTTTCTCCTTTATCTCACAAAAGGCATTTTGCACCCATCCGATCACCACGATGAGGCGGCAAGAAATCTACACAAGTCCGTTCAAAAGATCGTCATTCTCACATATCGGAAAGCGGGGCATTTTTAAGGGATCACTACCAGAGGACGATAAACCTGGAAAAGCATCGGCAAACTAAGTCTTCAGCCTAAGAGGATTTTGGATAAGGCGTTTGCTCTGTTTCACCGCATGTCACTGCTCGACGGATATTTACATATATGCATACTCTCTTATAAGCAATTTATTTTTAACAAATATTTTCATTAGAGTTCGACAGAACTTTTTACATATATGCCTACTTTATTATAAGCGATTTACTTCCACCAAATATTTTCATTAAAATTTGACAAGATTTTTATTACTAATATGCATACTTTCTTATACACAGTTTATTTTCACCAAATATTTTCATTAGAGTTTGACAAGATTTTTACTAATATGCATACTTTCTTATAAGCAAATCATTTTCAACAAATATTTTTTTTCATTAGAGTTCGACAAGAACTTTTTAATGATAAGCATACTTTCTTATAAACAACTTATTTTCAACAAAATGTTTTCATTAACGGTTAGCCAAGACTAGGAACTGCATGAGCTACTGTGTCCGAATCGCCAGGACATGCACCATCAAGAGCCAAAGCTACAAAGTCAACGCTAATCAACCGCCTCCCCAAACTCACAAATTTTCTTTGAGTACGTGTTCTTCAAAGTTGGAAAAGCAGTGGAAGCCACATCGCTTATGATCAATTCCCAAAGAATTTCGCACTACAACTCACTACAAGGATTACGTTTTGTTCGCGCATTTATACGAAGACATCATCTTGACTGCGAGGTCCCGACTATTATGTCTCAGACAAAGATGTTATTTCGATCACAAAGAACCACAACAAGGCAAACCCGACGGCAAAGACATCGTGATCACATTTTCGCCGTGCCGTGACGATATTTCAATTCACATGAGTTTGGATCGGCGTAAGATTCAGCAGTAACGTGAGCCCTATTACAAGAAACCGACGGCAAGGACGCCACTTACATCTCTTACAACAGACAACATTACAATAACCGCCATCGACGCTATGGCAAAGACGCAATCATTTTTTACGCCTTTACAACGACGCTAACAACATTACAATGACGCTCTTCAACGCAACAACTATCTTTACCGTGATCTCAACGTGGCGCCAACAAAGATTACAATGACGCCTTCTAACGCAATCCTATCTTTACGGTAACGCAGCGACAACATTTATTTTACAAAGATTACAACGATATCAACAACATTACAATGATGTCATCAACAACACGCTATGCAACGGCGTCTTCGCACAACATTTATTTTTACAGATTACAACGACATCAATAACATTACAATGATGTCATCAACAACACGCTATCTGCAACGTTTTCGCACAACATTTATTTTTACAAAGATTACAACGACATCAACAACATTACAATGATGTCATCAACAACACGCTTTAACGGCGCTCTTCTCGCGACAACATTTATTTTACAAAGATTCTGACAACGATATCAACAACATTACAATGATGTCATCAACAACACGCCTATGCAACGGCGTCTTTCTCGTGACAACATTTATTTTACAAAGATTACAACGACATCAACAACATTACAATGATGTCATCAACAACACGCCATGCAACGGGCGCCTTCTGCGACAACATTTATTTTCTGACAAAGATTACAACGATATCAACAACATTACAATGATGTATCAATAACACGCCGCATGCGTAACGGCGTCTTACGCACAACATTTATTTTACTGACATTACAACGATATCAACAACATTACAATGATGTCATCAACAACACGCCTCTATGCAATGGGCGTCTTACTCGCACAACATTTATTTTTACAAAGATTACAACGACATCAACATATTACAATGATTATCAACAACACGCCTATGCACGCGCGCTTCGCACAACATTTATTTTTCTGACAAGATTACAACGACATCAACAACATTACAATGATGTAAACAACACGCCTATGCAACGGCGCTTTCGCACAACATTTATTTTTACAAAGATTACAACGACATCAACAACATTACAATGATGTCATCAACAACACGCCTATGCATCTGGCGCCTTTACGCATAAACATTTATTTTTACAAAGATTACAATGACGCTGCAACAAAGATTACAACGACGCTCTTCAAGACAACATTTATTTTACAAAGATTACAATGGCGCTAGCGATAGATTACAACGACGCCTCTTCGCACAACATTTATTTTTACAAGATTACAACGACAAGCCAACAAAGATTACAACGACGCTCTTCAAAGATAACAATTATCTTTATAAAGAAAACAAGATTACAACAACGCCCTCGACGCATGCAACACAACAATTATCTTTACAAGAAACAAGATTACAACAACGCCCTTGACGTTACATGCAAAGATAACAACTCGCTTTTTTTACAACGACGCTAACAACATTACAACGACGTCTTCAACACAACACGCCAATACAACGACGCCATTTCAGCGCCCACCTTATAATGCGGTTTGCAGGAGTTTTTAGTTTGCGGGAACTTCATCATGGGACTATCTCTACTGACGAAACCGAGGCAATTTGGTCAACGACCTACTTCGAACGCCGATCCTCTCTTTTCCCATTAGTTTCTCACATCTGCGACAAAGGTCATCCTAGGTCGACACCGGGCATTGTTTTTGAATGTGCACCATCTTTTGTAACTTCATTTCGGGGATTCTATTTCTACCATGCGATTCCGATGATCGGGACAAAATTGGCTACGATCAACTTCTTTGGCCGAAAACTCTTTCATCGTCTCCGCTCAAAGAGGGCATCTGCTGACACCCAATTTTGTCCCATCTTTTTATGATTTTATTCGTAATTTTTAATATTTTGACACTTTTAAAATAATTTTAAAATATAGGCATATATGTGTGTATCTTTATTATTATTATTATTCGCATATTTTATATCATTTGCATTTTTATAATAATCATAAGTTTTATCAAAAATTCTATGTTAGTTTATTCTCGCAAAATTGCATCGCATTTCCTTTTAAGCATTAAACATTTCAGTAAATATTATATTTTATTATCACATCGTTATGTTATTTTAAATAATTCACATCTTTTACAAAAATATATTTTTAATATTAAACCCTCTTATATATTTTTAAATCCATAACCCATTTTTATTTCCTAACCCAAAACAAATTCTACCCAAACAAAATTCACAAGCCCAAACTCCCCAATTAAATTCCTTATACCCAAACCCAATACAAATTCTACCCAACCTAAATTAAAAACCCAATTCCCACAAGCCCAATCCCCAAATTAAATTCCCACAACCCTCAATCCACACCAAATCGCCAACACCACAAGCCCACTCCCCAATTAAATCCCAAGCCCACTTTCTTTCTTTATTTCGTCGCCCGCCTCCAACACGCCTGGCCAACAACAACCACTCACCCCGACCTGCACTCACCACCACCCAAACCCTTTTAATTCCCTCTAAAATTTAAAAACCAAACAAAAAAACCAAAACAAAAAATCTCAAACCCTAACTTTTCTCTCACCAAGCGACCCCACACTTCATACTGGGCGACCCCATCGTCAGCCGGCCACCTCACCCGACACCAACACCAACCCCCGCCACCACCAACTCTGGCCACTTAGGACCCATACCCCTAAAAACCTCATGACCCATGCCCTCAAATCCGGATTTTTCTTTACCTTTAATTCGACCAAACTGCTTTTTGGGGAATCCACCTATAAATACCCCCTGTTGTTCTTCATCAAGGAAAGATTTTTTCGAGGAAGAAAAAAAAGGATTTTCTAAGATTATTCAATATATACATACATATTTTGTTGTGTTCTTGATTTGAGAGTATTTGGCTGATTGTTGTTCCAAGAATCAAGTCCAAAAATGTTTGTCATCCCCTTTGATTTTTCCGATTTTTTCATCGATTGGTCAGTCGACCCGACGTCGATCCTGCTCGGTAACATTTTCGTAATTTTGCATTTCATGTTTATGTATGTTGGTTATCCGAATTTGGTGTAAGATTTGGTTCGATCATCGATGCTCGGGTCCCCTGGTTTAGATTTTTCCAATTTTCCTACATTGTCATTGTTGTCATTGGTTATCCAAATTGATGAAATTATTTGACTTGCTGAATACACGATTCGGCCTAAACATCGACTTCCCGCCGACCCTTGGCTTAGATTTTTCCAATTTTACATTGTCAGCCGCTTGTTATCATTGGTTATCTGAAATTGATGAATTTGTTCGATCCGAAGTCAAACACGATCCGGTCGCAACATCGATCCGCCTCGACTTGGCTTGAGTAACATTTTAATCCTTGCATTTCATATTCTTGTTATTGGTTATCCGAATTTGGTGTTGAAATTGATTCGAAGCTCGATCATCGATCCGCCCAACATCGATCCGCCTGCCTAACGATTTGAACATTTTCGCAATTCTTGCATTTCATATTCTTGTTATTGGTTATCAATTTGGTGTTGAAATCATTTGATTTGGATCATCGATTTCGTCATCAATTCGCCCGTCGACACGATTTGAACATTTTCTAATTTCTTGCATTTCACATTCTCGTTCTTGGTTATCCGAAATTGGTGCTGAAATCTGATTTCGGGTTTGAATCAATCGACTGCCCGTGGCGACTGATTTGAATATTTCCATAATTTCGTAATCCTGCCCGTATTTAAAATCGCCATCGGCCTGCTTTTTGGCATTATTATTATGTTATTGATTGAATTAATACCGTATTCTCTTGTTGTTTTATTGATTCAAACCAATATTGCGCCCATCTTCGGGAGACGCTTCGGTTTCAGTATATCGCTTTTATCAAGCTTCAATAAACATCACTGGCTCTGCTTTTAATGCTTTTACTATTTTTAAACTAAAACACCGCGCATCTCGGAAACTATTTTCTACTTCATCGCTTCCTCGCCATCGCCATCGCCATCAAGCATCGCTATCAAGCATCGCCATCGCTATCGCGACCATCGCACCGTATCGCACATCGCCATGCATCGCTATCGCTACCGTCATACCGCACGCCATCGCTATCCGCTATCGCTATCGCATCGTATCGCCATCACATCGCCATCGCTATCAGCTATCGCTACCGCTATCAAGTATCTCAAGTATCGCCATGTTATCGTTTCATTGTTTTTCGTTTCGCTTGTTCTATTTCGATATCATATCGCTTTATCATTTTTATCGCTTTAATCAATGAACACCGCGATTTTTCAAACATTGCTTTATTTCGGGCCATCGTTTCAAAGATTCAAATATTTGTTCTACTGCTTTATCGCTTTTAAACTGACACCGCCATTTTTTGAAACTGCTTTTTCTTCTCGTTATCGCTACCGCCATCACGTTTTCTTTTCATTTTACTGATTTGAACACGATACTACACTGGCCAGATGAAAATATCCGCCGATTTTGAGGCCTCACAATTGCAAAGACTAAATATAACTTCGGGCAAGGATGAAGACTTAAACCTTTATCCGAGATCAACATGTTTAGTAGGCGAGGTGAATTATATATTCGCAAATACTACGTGATTATAGTGATCTTTTTATTCCACCCGAGAGACCGACACGCTTAGTAGGCTAGGCAATCAAAAATAAACTACATTAGTCATATGTTTGCAAACCACGACGTGATTGGAATGTTCTTTTTCAAAATTTAAGTCCGAGCCCTCCGCGATCAAAACATTCATTGTTTTGAATACGGATATGAAGTTATTCGTATTTAATCTGCTTTCAACCGCTTGTTATTGGGACAGCTTTAGTGACTAAAGTAAATAAAGGCAATTATCCTCGGAGTTTATTCATTGTTATTTCTTTCTTTAATTCAGCCTTTTATTTCGCTTTTTGTATTGTAATATTATTTATCGCACTTATGTAATTATTGAAATGCTTAGAATAGGCAAACTTAGGATTTATTCATAGGTTAGTTTAAGATTTGAAACCCGTCGCTAGCTTATTTGTAGGCTCGCAAACTTAGAAATCCTTCGCTAGTTTATTTATTTTAGGCTCGCCACGCTAATTCAAGATTTTCAAAATAACTTTTGTCATCTTTTATTTTACTTTATTAATCATATCAATAAGTTTATCTTTTGTCGCTTTACAATTCATTGATTTCTCAAAATTTTACTTCTTTGGCATTATAAAGAATTTATTGTCACAAATGCATGTTTTCTAAAAACTTTACATGTATCTTTCTTTATGTCATCCTAATACGTATTTGTATAAAATGCATCATATTTACTTGTATAAAATGCATCATATTTGCAAACATCTTTTATCTATTATATTTGTAAAACATGTATTTTCTAGCAATAATTAACTGAGTTTTACCGATAAATCGCAAGTTAGCGGATCTTAAAGGATGCCTAACCCCTTCCCTTTTAGGATAATAAAGAACCCTTACCTAGAATCTCACTAGTTTCAGACCTTAAAATTGGAGTTACATTGCAAAGCACTTAGTTTAAATATTTAGGTGTCCTAATTCACTGTAGAAATAATTAGGTGGCGACTCCTCAATCCTTTACCCAGGAATCACCCCATACGTCCGAGCTCCGCTTTGACCCGAGCGAGGTCGAAAATGGGCGCGTACAAGGAAAATTTGTTAGTTGCCATTTGTGGACTTAAATTCTCATACTTTAAAGCCTTTTGATATTATTCATAGCGACCTATGGACGTCTCCTGTTCTAAGTTCGTTAGGTCATCGATATTATGTTCTGTTTTTGAATGATTATTCTAAATTTTTATGGACGTTTCCAATTGTCAATAAATCTCAAGTGTTTTCTGTCTTCATAAAATTTAGAGCATTCATTAGAACACAATTCGAAAGAGAAATAAAAAATATTCAGTGTGATAATGAGAAAGAGTATGACAATAGGGTGTTTCGGGAGTTTTGTGATAATAATGGGATCAATTTTCATTTGTCGTGCCCTCATACATCTTCTCAAAATGGGAAAGCCGAACGCAAAATTCGTTTCATAAATAACACTGTCTGCACTCTCTTACTTCATGCTTCCGTACCCCCATATTTTTGGCATCATGCTCTGCAAATGGCAACATATCTCCTTAACATAATTTCGTCCAAAAGTCAGACATATTCTTCCCCCCTCCAAATCCGATATAATAAGAACCCTTCTTATTCTCATCTTCGGGTTTTTGGGTGCTTGTGTTATCCGTTTTTTCCATCCACCACAATTAACAAACTTCAAGCTCGGTCTACTCCATGTGTATTTTTGGGTTATCCTTCTAATCATCGTGGGTATAAATGCTTTGATTTATCCTCCAAGAAAATCATAATTAATCGCCATGTCATTTTTGATGAAACCCAATTTCCTTTTATAAAAGTTCATACTCTCGAGCCTATGTTGTATAATTTTTCGGATGACCAAATTTTCCCGTATATTATTCGGCATTTTTCGAACATCTCCCGCACCCAAAACTCTCCAGCGGGCCCACTGCCCTCTGGCCCCACTGTATCGTCCCACTTTCCCAGCAATTGGACCAGTCCAACCCAATTCTGGAACAGGTCTAGTGGCTACTCCAGATTCCCGATTTGGGCCAAGAGCCCATCGCTGCTGGGACCCGTCTCCGAGCCCAAAGAAATTCCCAAAATTCACTCAATTCTTCCTCGAGTCATAGACCGGTCACTCGTAGTCAGCGGGGTATTTTTACATCTAAAAGACATTTTAATTTACATTTTGATGTCTCTAAATCCCTCTTGCCCCGTAATCCTGTGTCCGCCTTAAATGACCATAATTGGAAGATTGCTATGACTGATGAATATAATGCTTTTATTAATAATAAGATGTGGGAGTTGGTGCCCCGTCCTTCTGGTATTAATGTTATCAGGTCTATGTGGATTTTTGCTCATAAGGAGAATTTGGATGGGTCATTTGCTCGACATAAGGCGCGGCTGGTGGGTGATGGTAAGACTCAGCAGGTTGGGATAGATTGTGGGGAGACGTTTAGCCCGGTAGTCAAGCCGGCTACTATTCGCACTGTGCTTAGCTTGGCTCTTTCAAAGACTTGGCCTATTCATTAGTTGGATGTCAAGAATGTTTTCCTACATGGTGATCTCAAGAAAACAGTCTATATGCATCAGTCGTTGGGTTTCAGGTATCCCAACCGTCCTCATCATGTCTGTTCGTTGAAGAAGTCCTTATATGGGCTTAAGCAGTCTCCATGGGCCTGGTATACGAGGTTTGCTGACTTTGTTTCGACTATTGGGTTCACTCACAGCAGGTCAGATAATTCCTTGTTCATCTACTGTCGTGGTTCGTCCTTGGCCTACATTCTGTTGTATGTGGATGATATCATTTTGACTGCCTCTTCCGATGCCTTGCGCCAGTCTATCATGGCCATGCTCAGTTCTGAGTTTGCTATGAAAAACTTAGGGCCCTTGAATTACTTTTTGGGGATTGCCGTCAAGCGTCATTCAGGTGGTTTGTTTTTTCCTCAAAGAAAGTATGCGGCTGAGATCATCGAGAGGGCTGTGATGTCATCCTGTAAGTCCACTTCCACTCCAGTTGATGCAAAACCCAAGCTTAGTGCCGCGGCAGGTGCACCATACGAGGACCCGACCCGTTATCGCAGTCTTGCAGGGGCCCTCCAGTATCTTACCTTTATCAGACCGGATATTACGTATGTTGTTCAACAGGTGTGTTTATTCATGCATGATCCCAGAGTTGAGCACATGAATGCAATCAAACACATCATTCGGTATATTCAGTGGACACTAGACTATGGTTTGCACTTGTATCCTGTCTACATCCACACTTGTCTCTTACACGGATGCTGATTGGGGTGGTTGTCCTGACACCAGACGGTCGACGTCTGGCTACTGTATGTTCCTTGGCAACAACTTGGTCTCCTGGTCGGCAAAGCGTCAGGCAACTCTATCACGCTCAAGTGCAAATGCAGAATATCGAGGGGTAGCGAATGTGGTCTCCGAATCATGTTGGCTACGTAATTTGCTTTTGGAGCTTCATTGTCCTATTCAGAAGGCAACCTTGGTATATTGCGATAACATTAGTGCCATCTACCTTTCAGGTAACCCCGTTCAACACCAACGCACCAAGCATATCGAAATGGACATTCACTTTGTCCGTGAAAAGGTTGCAAAGGGTCACGTTCGCGTATGCCATGTCCTGTCTCATTATCAAATTGCAGACATTTTTACAAATGGTCTACCAGCGGTCCTTTTAGAAGATTTGAGGGACATTCTCAGCGTTCGAAGACCGCCCGCTATGACTGCGGGGGACAGTCTCAGCGTTCGAAGACCGCCCGCTATGACTGCGGGGGTGTGTTAAACAAGGAAATATTCCTGTGATATACACTGAATATACAGAAGTGTATATCACAGGAATACAGTGGACTGAACTGGCAGCTCTCGGCAGTGGGCTCTCGGCAGTGGCCCAGCAGATCACCAACAAACCCATTCTCGGACAGATTGTAGAAAATGCAATCTTGTATATATGGTATATATATTTGTAGTATATTGTAGTGTAAAGGGTACCTTAATTAGTGTTATACACTTACCATAATTGTATAGTTAGAATTATGGTAGAATAAGGTTTTAGGAATAGAATGGGAATAAGATTCTTCTATTTTGTAACTTGTATAAATACCTTTCAATTTATGAAAATAATTAAAGGGATTATTTCTTTCAATAATATATAAAGATAAGGGCACACTCACGCCAACCTTTAAATGACGGACATAAGTAATTTGTTTCTACACCTTTTTCATAGGTTTGTTAACAAATCCCACACACATATAGCCTATTAATATTAGTATCTCTTGTTAAAGAAAATGTAAGATAATAAATTTTCGTCCTTGGGAATGTTTATAATTCTGTAAGTTGGTGGACCAAAATAATATTAGATCATATATAGTCTCTGGATATATTTTCAAATTTAAACCATTGAAAAAGAGATTCGCCCACACTGTGAGGCTTGCTATTTTTGTTCTTTTTGACCAACGGTATAAAATACTAGTGCTCGCTATTGCACTTTAATATTTTCTCCCGATAAAAAAAATGTTCACTTAGTTTTTATTTTTTTACTTAAAAATAAATATCTTATCAAATCAAGAATTAATTAATCTTACTTTTTTAGATTTGTCTTTATTAAGTATTAGATGAGCAAATCCCAATACCTATTTAATTAGGGGTATTTTGATTAAATTAACTATTTTTACTTAGGAGTTAGTATTTTTTTAAGAGGTGCAAATGACTTGAAAGAAATAATCTCCTTCATTATTTTCATTAATGAATGAGTATATATACAATTTACAATTTTCATAATATGGAAAATCATATTCCTATTCTACTTCCAAAACCTTATTCTATTTGTACAATAATTCTATAATTATGGTAAGTGTACAATGCTAACTATAAACAAAAAACTTATTACCAAAATTACCATATACACGGTGTGTATACCATGTATATCACAGTCTCCCAATTGCCTTGGGTTTCTGTGATATACACGATATACACAAGAGAGTATATCGTGTATATGGTGGTATATTTTCACACCCCCGCAGTCATAGTGGACGATCTTCGTACGCTGATACTGTCCCTAAAATTTTCAAAGAGGACCGAGGGAAGACCCTTAGTGAAGATGTCTGCAATTTGATACCTGGAAGGGACATGTAAGACGCGTACTTGTCCACGAGCTACCTTTTCGTGAACAAAATGGATATTCATCTCAATATGTTTAGTGCGCTGGTGTTGAACCGGATTCTGTTGGGATAAGAATAACCCATCTGCATGACGAGTGACAGCAATCCCCAAAAAATAACTCAATGGCCCCAAGTCTTTCATAACAAACTCAGAACTGAGCATGGTCATGATAGACGTGGTGCAAAACATCAGAAGAGACAGTCAAGATAATATCATCCACATATAATATAATACAGTAGAAACTCTATAAATTAATGCTCTTGGAACCACCAAAATTTATTAATTAAAAGAGATATTAATTAATTGATAAATTAATAATTATTAATTTATATATTAATTAATACTTTATCAATTTATAGATAAATTTATAATAAAATACACAATTTACAAACACCATTCAATCTTCCACTTCATTATTGTTCAATGTACTATATCAAATGAAGCACCCTTCAATCTCCCACTTTATTATGCTTCTTGTGTTCAATGTACTACTTTATGGATACTAAAAAATATTTCCTATATAAACACAAGATCAAATCATGCTAACACAAACAAATTATACACACAACATGGCTTCATCTTAAAGGTGTGAAAAAATCAACAATGACTGACGAAATTCGAAGAGCATTATGCAAGCACAACAAGGATAATCCAAGTGTCACTCAAAACAATTGCAAGAATGGGTTTCTAGTAACTATGGTTTGCAGGTGAGTCAGGGGACGATGTCGAATACAATTAAGTGGTCTTCAAAGTATCTCTCACTTGCTCCTGAAAGAGGTGATGTTAAGCGACACAAACTGGCAGAATTCCCTGACCTAGAAAAATCTATCTATGAGTGGATTCTTCAATATCAAGAACATGTGAATATGACAGGAGAGCTAATCATTGAAAAGCCGAAAAAGTTCATGAAGGATATGTATCCTACGGATACTCCAGACTTTACTTTTTTATAGGTTGACTTGGAAGGTTTATAGGTTGGCTTGGAAGGTTCAAATCAAGATATGGAATTAAAAAAATTCAGCGTTTCGGAGAGAGTGGATCCGTTGAAACGGAGGGCATGGAGGACAAATTAAAATCCATAAGAGACAAAGTGGATCAGTTTGAAATGAAGGACATCTTTAATAGGGATGAAATAGGTTTATTTTATTTTATTTTTTAATTTGTTTCTTTTGTACTTTAGTGATGTAATTATTTACATGTTTTAATCTTAAACAGGTTTGTTTTTTAGACTTCAACCGAATCATTCACTTGCAACAAAGCAGCTTGAAGGAAAAAAAAAAGACAAGGAAAGACTAACCGTCGTTGTTTGTTGTAATGAGGACGGTTCAGAGAAAATTCATTTATGGATTGTTGGAAAATATGCTAAACCAAGGTGCTTCAAGAATGTAAACTTGAATAGTTTGAACTATGAGTATCGTGCTAACAAACGAGCCTGGATGACTGGGGCGTTATTTGAAGAATATGTTCGCCAACTTGATAAAAAATGGTTGCAAGAAAAAATCTCTTGATTGTGAATAATTGCCCTGCTCATCCAAAAATTATTGAAGGATTGCAAAATGTTGAATTTTTTTTTTTGCCACCAAACACAACTTCAAAAATTCAACCTTGTGATGCAGGGATTATACGAGCTTTTAAGATGCATTATCGTCGTCGATTTTATAGAAGTCTTTTGGAGGGATATGAATTAGGGGCACCAAATCCAGAGAAAATAAATGTGTTAGATGCAATGAATCTTGCAATTTCAGCATGGACTATGGATGTACGTGCAAATACAATTGCGAACTGCTTTCGTCATTGTATACTTCGATCAACAGATAACATCGCTTCTGAGAACTCAGATGAGCAGTTAGATGGTGAAAGCACTCAAGAACTGCAAAATTTGATCGAAAATTTAGGTTATCGTAATGCAATGGATGTTGAACATGTCCTGAACTACCCAGAAGAAAATGTAGTTGCACAGTTGTTGACTGATGAAGAAATAATTGAGAGCGTTATGAGAACTGATATAAGTGATGAAGATGATGATGAAAGCTCTACAGTAGTGCTCCCTTCGCGAAACGAGACTATTAAAGCGGCAATCACATTGAATAATTTCTTGTTGAGCTATGAGAAAACAACACCAGAAGTTCTTACAGTGGTAAGAAAAATTAGAGATGAGATTCAATGTGACATTGATTTCAATAAAAAATAAAAGACAATTGAGTTATTTTTCAAGAAGTCTTCATAAATCACTCATGTATTATGTAGTATATAAGGAATTATTAATTTATATTTTACATGAGGTCTATATGAGTAATAAAATATGTATTATCTTATAATGTTAGCGAATTATTAATTTAGCACGTTATTTCCGAGCTGTGACCGACCAAAAATATTATTTAAGAGAATTTATTAAATAATCGAGGATTAATTAATAGAGTTTCTAATGTAGTATAATAAAATGGAAGTCATAATTAAAGGTCAAATTCGTACGTGGTGGCGGGGCCAGTCCTTAACTGGGTGTTGGCTTGCCTAAAGTTTTTGATAATTATTAGTTTCAAAATTTTAAATTTAATTAAATATCTCCGAGTTAATTGCTCATTAAAACAAAATACTGAAGAAATCACAAGGCTTTACTCCTTACCATGAAAGGTTTATAGCATACAATTTTAATGCATTTTTAGTTTTAGTTAATGCAAAATATTAGGATAAGGATAGCAATTAGAGAGAAACATCTCATTTGTCATGAATCATGATCGATAAGTTTTAGTTTAAAAACGGAAAAACAAGTACTACAAAATAAGTAGGAGTGGATTCCTCTGTTCATTTTTTTTTCTCGAGATTCCTCTGATCTCATTGAACTATAATTATAAAAGATGAAAAGTATTAGTTCCTCCTTTTCGTGGGAGTTATTTATTTAAAAATATTATAATCATTAATACGAATGAGTCTTATTATAGAGGAATGAGTCTTATTAATTCGAATGAGTCTTAATATTTATTTAAAGATATTATTATTATTAATATGAATGAGTCTTATTATAGAGGAATGAGTCTTATTAATACGAATGAGTCTTAATATTTATTTTAAAATATTATTATTATTACTTCCTCCTAAGATGTGAATACGAATGAGTCTTATTATAGAGGAATTTAAGAGGGGATGAATATGTCAATCCTTTGGTAGGAAGTATGTTAAAGAAGATAAGTAGTCATTTATAGAGCATGATGCCAAAAGAAAGGGGATATGGCGGACCAATAAAGTTCGGATAATATTATTAATGGTATGAATTTTTCGTTCGGCCTTCCCATTTTATGAGGACGTATGAGGACAAGAGAAACGAAAAATTATGCCATTAGCATCACAAAAATTCCGAAACAACCATTATCATATTATTTGCCATTATCACATTGAATATTTTTTATTTTCCGTTCGAATTGGGTATGGATGAATGCTCTAAACTGTAAGAATGTGAAAAAAATATGAGATATTTTCGCTAACGGAAAGGTCCATAAAAATTAGAAGAATCATCCAAAAATAGAACATAATAACGATGGCCCACAGAATTTAAAACGGGAGAGGTCTTTAAATCGCTATGAATAATATCAAATGACATTAAAATACGAGAAGTAGAAGCTACAAATGGCAATCTAACATGTTTCCCTAAAGGACATGAATGACAAATCGGAGTACTGCGCGTACCCTTAAAAGAAATAAAATTATTTTTATGCAAAGAAGAAATAATGGACGACCCAGGGTGACCCAAACGTGCATGCCATAAGGAAGGAGCTAGAGCTGCAAAAGTAGATGACAAGGCTTGACTCGAGAGACTAGATGCGGGCGTGATAGGATAAAGATCTCCCCTACTATTACATCTCATGAGAGGTATTCCCATCTTGAAATCCTTCACAGAAAACCCAGATGGATCAAAATTAACAGAAACTCAATTATCAATGGTGAATTTTCGGACATACACCAAATTTTTAATTAAGTTAGGGGTATGAAGAGCGTTTTTCAAAATAAGAGGCGGATGTGGGGGAGACAAAGTTGTATGACCGTAACCACGAATTGGAATTGAGTTGTCATTACCAACAATGATGCCACGATTTTTGCTCAAAGTAGAATAAGACGAGAGAGTACCTTGGTCAGACGTCATGTGAGAAGTGGCGCCGGTGTCCATGTACTAATTTGCGTCTGGAGGATTTAATCCAAGTGTATGCATGACGGCCTCAATATCTATCGGAGTCAGGATCAGATTAGGGCTCGTATCATAGAAAGCATGTGGGGGCCGAGGCCCAAGCAGGCCTCCCTACTATCCATGCCTAGCAGTGTGCCGAAATCTACTGGGCTGTGGAACATTGGGCCTGAAGGGCTGTTGTGAAGCCCACTGACCTTGGTACGCTGAAGCATGAAAATAGGGGTTGTGGGGCCATCGCCACCAGCCCTTGACCCACCGCCAGGGCCCATGGTCGGGACCGATTGGTCGCGCCCACTCCCACCGTGTCGAGGCTCACCGCCACTGTTTTGGCCACCCCCACCACCGCCGGTACTATCACGAATGCCACCACAATTTTTGCCATCATTTTTTCGATTCTTCTTGCCTCCACCGTGAGTACGGTTTTTACCCGAATTATCTACAAAACCTTGAGAACTATCGGATGACGTCGTCATCACCACGGGACTAGCGTCGGTAACCGCCTTTTTTGCCAAGTCGACTTCTTCTAACGTGAGCATTGAACAGGCTTGATAAAAAGGCGGAAGTGGATTATTTTGACGGAGGAGAGTCCCAACGCCATTATAAGTCTCAGATAGGCCTGCAACCATTTGTAAAACAAGACGATTATTGGTAACAGGAGCTCCGACATTATGGAGTTGGTCTGCTAATTCCTTGAGTCGTTTACAATAAGCCGAAACATTCGAAAAATCTTCCATGTTGACTTGGGAGAATTCCTGCTCAAGGGTGACAGTACGAGAGTGTTAGTTATCCTGAAATATATCACGCAATTTATTCCAGGTAGTCATAGCCGTAGTGTCTGGTTCAATGATCGTCTGTAAAAGGTCGGTAGAAATAGTGGAGTAAATCCACTGAAGGACGGTAGCATCAAGAGTAATCCATAATTGAGGATCCTCCGCGATAGTAGGGGTAGCGGGAGAGTATATCGTGTATATGGTGGTATATTTTCATGACTATTTTGATTAGGAGGGAATAATTAACTTACACGTGTTCTTGTACTTAATACTAGTACTTTATTCTTATTGTTTTATGCCATTGTCCTCAATGTCAGCATTATTAGCAAGTTATGATTATAGCGGACACACGTTTACCATGTTCCAAACCATTTAATTATTTTTTTCTTTTATAAAGGTGTTGGTCGAATCAACTTGCATATATTTTAATGAATTTAATCAACATATTTAATACTCCAATTAGCCTTCGGGATCTCTCTTGAACGGCGGTCGGTCACAAGCATAAATGCTGAATAAATTCACATATCAAAGTCAGTACATACAGACACACATTACGTTCGTAAATCTCATAAGGAGTTTGTAAAATTTTCGAACAAGAAAAGCACTCAAACTACTCTAAAGAAATATGTATTCCTTCAATGTAAACATAGAAGTATTACAACTAGAAACATGGAGTGGACATGCTTGTTGATCTATAAAAAAAAATACTCCTATGAGCTCGGTGTTTACAATAAATTATATTAACTTAACCTGAATACATAATAAAATATCGGAGCCTACTAGTTTAGCATGTTGGAACCAAATATGCTCTAACAAGGAAGCCCTACATAGATTGTGGCCGAATTGAACTCTGAATTGCCTACGAATTCCAGATGAAGATGTTTATCTGGCTTGATTTAGAGATCTAGAGGATAAAATAAAAGTATACAATTATGCTACTCTGACCCTGTGATGGTGAGAGACAAACAAAACGTGCTATTCATTTGGGCCTTTCATTCGATAATTATCTTGGGCTTGAAAGCGTAGAAACAGGGTCATTCGCACAAATGACCTATTTCGGGGTGATATTTGATTCTTGCGCTTCAACATTTTTGGGTGCGAAATAGTTTAGATTTTGCAAGGCACAATTTATGTTTAATTTCGACATATGCATCATAATATCCACATAAATTATGACGGATAAAGCAAAAATTTCAACACTCAACATAACCTGAAAAATGACATAATTTGAGATTTTGCTCGGCATAGTTTACGTTTAACTTCATCATATGTATCATAACATCCAAACAAATTATGTCGGATAAGGCATAATTTTCAACACTCAACATAAGCTGAAAAATACTACTCCCTCCGGTCTACTTTACTTTTCACATTTTTTATTTACACGTTCCTTAAGAAATTATATATTTTGACTATCATATTTCTTATTTCTTATCCTAATTATTTAGAATGTTAATTTCTCTTCAATAAATAGTCTAGTTTTGACTTATATATGTAAAGCTTAGGAACGAAGCAAAGCCATCTGATTTTTATCATCTTAACCACTTTGTAAACCTAGCTCAATCTCCATGAAAGCAATATACTTGAAGAATCATTTTGTCCATTTTTACTACCTGCCTTGAATCTTAGTTTGCACATCTTCTTTGTTTATTTACCTCATCTATTCATATTTATTTATATTATCTGTATTCAAACTTGTCAAGAAGTTTTCTGAATTGAATACGATTTACTTATTTTTACACTTTTAAATATAAATTTCTAACTGAATTTTTTATTAGAACGAATTTCACATAAAAATAGTAAATTTTAAAACTAAGATACAAAAATTGAAACATATGGAGTATATAATATGAATACTTCAATGATTCTAACAAATATATTCATGTACTTTCCACTTGTGTAAAAAATACTCCAATCACATTAATACTTGGAAAGTGCCATTTACTCGTAGCATCAGAATTAGTTGGGGGCAGCGGTGGCCATCATTTCCCTTGTCGACACAATGTGTGGCTACCTGAAGCCGAATTAGTGTCGCTTTGGATCTTCTTTTCTTTTCCGCCATTCGCCCCCTCCCCCCCTCCAACACACTCACACCCCACCTATCTCTGCTTCTCCATAATAACCTCATTCTTTTTTTTGTCACCTACCTACTCCATATTATAGATCTCATATAAATCTTAATTTAATCTTAACACACAATTTAGATGGTTGTTGCATATTTTTTTTAAAATATTCCCCGTCTCAAATTATTTATCATAATTATTAAAAATAATTATCTCAAATTATTTATTCTTCATTTTATCATTTATCATAATTTAGATAACACATAAATAGAGTAAACATTTAATATAGAGATTATAACTTAGATTTAAATAAATGTAAAGTAGGTCAAATACATCTCTTAATTAATAGTACTCCCTTCGGATAAAAAAAAATGTCCACTTAGCTTTTATTCTTTTAGTCAAAAAGAATGTTCACTTACAAAATCAACAAAAATATAACCTTATTTTTTAGATTTACTCTTATTAAGTGTTAGGTTATCAAATTCCAATACTTATTTAATTAGGGGCAATTTAGACAAATTATCTATTTTTGCCTAAAAGTTATTATTTTCTTAAGGGTGTTCAAATGACTAAGCGGATATTCCGTAGAAACATTTCTTAAGGGACGTGTAGACAACAAAAGCGAGAATAACTTAAGACGGTATCATATTATTTTATATTAAACTAATACAACATCAACAACATACCCAGTGAAAATCCCACAACATGGAGTCTGAGGAGTGTAGAGTGTACGAAGACCTTACATCTACCTTGGTAGGTAAAGAGGTTGTTTCTGAGAGAGCATCGGCTCAAGACAGAGCATAAGCACAAACAAAGCAAAAGCAAGAGAAACGGTCAAAAAAAATAATTTAAAGCAGTATGAAAATGCTGGTATAAACAGTGAATAAGTCATGATAGCGCATTTTGAAAAAGTAAGCAGTAAATAAGTTAAACAAAATACACTAAATGACACATAGCAACAGAAATTAAACTACATGGGACTATAAGTAATACTGCATCTATTAGTATGATATGCTAAACAGACCTACAATAATAACACTACAATTACCAGTTGCAAGCGTAAGTAGGACTACGCTCGACTACCTACTACCCTAATTTATATCCTCCACAACCCCCCATCTAAGGTCATGTCCTCAGTAAGTTGCACATGTTTCATATCCCGTTTAATCACCTCTCCACAAATACTTCTTTGGCCTACCTCTACGGCTCTACCCCTCCTGAACCCGTTCATAACCAACCTCTCACACCTCCGCACTGGAGCATTAGTGTCTCCTCTACACATGCCCAAACCATATCAACCTCGCTTTCCGCAACTTATCCTTCATCGAGGCCACTCCCACTCTGTCCCGGATATCATAATTTATAATCATATCCCTCCTTGTATGCCTGCACATCCATCTCAGCATCCTTATTTTCACAATTTTCATCTTTTTAATATGCGAAGTCTTCATTGACCAACATTGTCGCACCCGTTTTTGACCACCCCTGTTCCCGCGAGAGAGGGGATCCTACACAATCACGACATATGGGCATTTCCTAAATTAATTAAGGGTTAAAGAGTCGTCACCTATTTATTCTACGATGAATTAGGACACCAAAAATTAATATAAATGCTACAAAAATAAACTTCAATTAATGGCCTATTAAACTATGAGATTCTGATTAAGAGTTCTTTATTATTCTAAAGGAAAAGAATTAGACATCCTTTAAAATCCGCTAATTTGCGATTATCCGATCAAACTCATGTTAATTATTATACTAAGAAAATACATGTTTAAAAGTATAAAGTTAACAAAAAAAATATTTGCAAGCGGTTAAAAGATGCAGTTTTGACAACATAAAAAATTCTTGCAAAATTGATTGCAATTTAGAGAAATAAATTAACGGCAAAAATCTGAAGAGAACATGCATTGTTTATAAAAATATATGTAAAATTAATTTTGTAGATAAAAGAATGCTTTTGCAAGGCAAAATTTTAAAATATATACAAAGTTTTTTTTTGAATAAAAGGCATGCATTTGTATGGCAATGTTTATAAAATACATGTAAAGTGATTTTTTGGATAAAAACATGCATTTATATTACATTGTTTACAAAATACCTATTTTGACAATTGATAGTAGGGAGAAAAGCAGTTTGTTTCTAAGGAAAAGAAGTGATTTGCTAGAAGTCATTTTGAATTACAAATCGGATAAAAATAAAACATCCTTAGTGTGATTAGTAATGCGAATAAAAATGACCAAATTGTTTTGAAAGTTATTAATATGCGTGACGAGCCTAAAATAAATAAGCTAGCAGCGAGTTTCCAATTTAAAACTAACCAAGCCAAAGATAAACAAACTAGCGACGGATTTCCAATTTTAAACTAACCTATTAATTATCCATTCAAAGCCTAATTATTCTAAGTAATCTAATGATCGCACAAAAATTAAATAATTAAATTACAACCAGAAAACTAAAAAACGGTACTAAAAGAATCAAAAGTCGCGACTAGGACGGATGACGATATCATCCCGCCCTATTCGTTTAGAGATTCTGAGGCCGGAGAAGGCAATGAATGTGGATACGGGTCTTCATTTTGACAAAAGTCATGATGAGTGCATTTCATGTAAATGAAAGGAAAGAAAAGAAAATGATTAGTGACGAAACATGAAAAAATATATATGAGAAAAAAAATGTAAATAAGTAATTCATGAAAAGGCAATATATATTGTTGGGCCTCGGATTCATTTTTGTCATACAGATTCATAGGCGTACTAATTCAGGTACACAGGTCCAACAAGACAGTCCATTTTAACATGTTAGTTTCAGAAACCAATCGAACATCCAGAAAGCTGAACTCCTCAATTTTTACATACAAATTTATAGGCATGCTAGTACATTCTCAAAGCAAAATATGGACTATTGCTCTTAAACCACAGAAAATGATGCATGAATAAGCTATGCCATTTTAACATGTAGCTAAACCCTTATCACTACCCCCAATAGAAACATGACTATGCATAACATAACATTTAAAGTGAAACAAAATTCATACTAATCATTGTTACCACAAGTTGTACTTAAACATACCACGTAAGACTATATCTGAGCCCTAATGCAATATCTCTAAAAGCTTGAGTAAAGAATTAAACAGGCCAGTTGTGTGGTATTCAAATAATCATATCAAGGTGCTGTTAGCATATACTGAACTCAAACCAAGTTCTCTTATAAACATGTGTTAATCTTACCAATATGGTAATTAGTTCACCAATCATCTATCATAACCATACAAAACAAAGCATCGTTAAATACCTAATCAGAAATTACTCTACAAATATACCTATATTTTAGCCAAAACAGAAATGGCATGCCCGAAATCATCAAACACATCAAACACACACGAAATATGTGAAGAAAAAAAAAGACGAGAGGAATTCGATCTTACTGACCTTCTCCGGGGCATCCGGGGCAGCAAGGCGTGTGAATTCTATTCACTCTTTATGAAGTGGAGTGCACTCCTTATATCATAAATCAAAAAGTCAGTATGGTGCCCCATAGACGCGCAGACCGAGTGAGTTTCCGCCGATACAGATGAGAAGTTATTTGAAATTCTGATTTTGCGATTTCAGAATTCTCATTTTTTTCTGATTCTCGGACTCGGATTTTCTAATTTTAGAGATTTTTGGAATCTGATTTTTTCGATCCGGTTTCAACCCGACCCGGAAAATGACCCGACCCGGAAATTGGCCCACAAATGGATTTTGTAATTCTGATTTTTGGACCCGGATTTCTAACCCGACCCGGAAACGTGAAAAAGGGATTTTTGAATTGGGAAATTAGGAACTAAAAAGGAGTATTTTCGGATTAAAGTTTATAAAGCAAAAGCAGTATTTTCTAAACAAAAATTAGGAACAAACAAACCATTTTGGATTCGGACCCCAAAAAACAGACCTTCGATTTCTTTTGATTTGTATTTTTCGGACCCAAAAACCGCTTTTGATTTTTTTTTGTTTTTGGACCTCCGAAAACCAGACCCCGACTGGACCTCAAATGAAGAACAAGGTTTTTTTTTCTAGATGGACACCCCTACCCCCCTTTCAACTCGATTTTGAATTTCAAATTAAAGGGCAAAGTTGATGATTTTAGAGACGGATTTTAGGGGATAGAGTAGGTGTGAAGTGATGGGTAGGGTTGGTGGTGTCAGTGATGGATGACAGAGGGGTGTGGGTCGCGGGTATGGGGCTGGTATGGTGGGTGATGTCGGCGTAGGTGTGGCAGGGGGCGGGGGGGGTTGTCGGTGGCGAGTGAGGGTGAGAGAGAAAAATAAGTGTAGGGTTTTTTTTTTTTTTTGTTAGTTTAGGCCTTTAGGGTGTGTTGGTTTTTAGAGGGATAAAGGGGGCTGGGCCGAATGGGTATTGGGCTTCGGTAGGTTTGGCCGATTGGGCCGTTGGGTTGGGCTCGGTTGGGACGATTTAGGTGAGGAGAAAAAATGGGTTGTGGATAAAATATAAAAAATGGGTTGTGGATAAAATATAAAAAGGGGTTTAAAATGCTTTGAAAAAAAATATAATTTATTTAAATAAAATATAACGATGTGATAATAACAAAAACATAATATTTGCGAAATGCATAAAATAATTAAAAAAATGTGATGCCGTTTTGCAAAATAAAATAACATAGAATAATAGGGTAAAAATAATGATTAGGATATTAAAAGGCAAATGATAGTAAAAAAATGTGAATAATAATAATAATAAATAATAATGATATTGAGAATATACGACGAAATTAAAGGCCTTATATATATACATATATATTTTGCGGCGTCAAAAAATAAAAATTGTAAATAAATAATCGAAAAAGATGGGACAAAATTGGGTGTCAACAAATACGTCGCCCCATACAACATAGTCGGTATAACCACCGCCCTATAGAACTTGCCTTTAAGTTTTAGTGGTACATTTTTCTTGCATAAGACTCCAAATGCAAGCCTCCATACAACATACCGGTCGCATCCTCATTACTCCCCCATGCCCTTTTAGCCATCAACCTCTCCCCCATCTTCTTTGCACTAACCATGGTCAAACTCTCTCATTTGATTCTTAACCTGTCATCCACAACCCTCCTATTATTCTCCATCTTGATCTCCAAATCCATCACCAAAAGCTTATGTCGGGTTGTAAGATACTCCATCGGAATAACCTTGCAGTCTTTACAAAAAACGTTGTCAACCTTCCTAAGGAGCAAAAAGTCTATCTGAGTCTTAGCCACCGAACTACGGAAAGTCACCAAGTGCTCCTCCTTCTTCAGGAACCTCGAATTGGCTATTACCATCCCAAAAACTCTAGCAAACTCCAAAAGTGAGACGCTTCCCCCATTCATGTCCCCGAGGCCAAAGCCTTCATGCACGTCGTCATAACCCCCACAAGTGACCCGATATGTCCATTGAAATCCCCTCATACAAATAACTTCACATTGGGTGGTATACCACCCACCACCTCGTCCAAATCCTCCCAAAAGCGCCTCTTCTCCTCCTTGTTCAAGCCCGCTTGCGGCGCGTAAGCACTAATAATGTTCATAGTAAACCCTCCAATTACCAACTTAATCGTTATTATCCTGTCATTAACCCTCCTAACATCTACCACATGATCCCTTAGCTCGATTCCACTAAAATGATTACCCCATTCTTATACCTCGACCTACCCGAGAACCATAACTTATACCCGTCCACATCCTTAGCCTTAGGTCCTACCCATTTGGTCTCCTAGACATAGGCTATATTAATTATCCTCTTCTTAAGAATCTTAACTAGCTCTATGAACTTTCCCGTTAAAGTCCAACCCTATTCTCAGCCTAACATCTCCCTTACCCCCTAACTCTCGTCCCCATCCCCGACCGAGAACATGACCCTAGTCTACCATCAATTACCAAAGCTACTAAAGCAAATACAAAATAATTAACTAATCAAGTGTTTACCTTAAAACATGAAGGGATCAATGTGAAAGCGCAAGTTAACAAAAATCTAGAGGCAAGTAAAATCACTACGCCAAGAATGCTATAACTAAAGACAATAAGGGTAAATGCAAGAGCGTAAAGTCACGAATCAATACAGCGAAACGGCAAAATTTAACAACAATGATAAGGACAAAGAATGGATACGGGAAATCGGAGGTACCAACTCCAGTTGAATCACACCTGTTTGCCGGTGAAAATCATTGTTCATCGGCACCGAAAGTACTGTTCACTTGAGTTTTCACCAAAAAATCGAGTACCGCAATGAATAAATTAAGTGTTTGAGGGTTTGGAGGGGAGAAACACGATCGTCTATCGGATCTTTGAGTTTAAAAGAACCCAAGATAATCAAAATACAATCTTTCTCAAGCAAAAGGCCAAATATTTGGGGTTAAAAAGAACCCTCAAAAATCAAAATTCAAAACCCTTCAGCACAATGTTGATTCTTGCTGAAATGACACTACAACAGAAACTAAGCTAACCCACACAAAGATGCTGCTAGATCGATCCTGCGTCGAGAAGAAGTTCGCACTTGAATCGGAATACGCTACTTGGATCTTTGCACGACTCAGATCTTTGACCTCTGCCTGTACTTTTGATTATACCGTCGATTACGAATTTATAAGAAAAGTCACGATATGTTTCAGAGTTATTATAAGAATATAATATAAAAAAATATAATTAATAAATAATAATTAAAAATAAAATAACGACAGGATCAAAATAAATCAATAATTAACAGAAAATATAACTTTCAAACGTTAAAATTTAACAATAAGTATAAAATAAAATTTAAATAATAACAAAAACAAATCTTGTATTCAATGCAATACAATAGATAACAACCATCCAAACAAGCTGTAATAGTAAAAATCATAATCATAATCATAATCATAATCATAATCATAATAAAAAGAGAAAATGAATCCCCCATTTTGTGTCTCACCATTGATCGAGACCCTCAGTCAACTCAACACTCATGATGCCTTCTCCTATCACCAAAACATCATCTTCTTCTTCCTCCATCCGCTTCATGGGTCTCCTTAAACAACCCGACTCCGACCCTAACAACATCCTCCTCGAAGAGTTCGACGAGAACGATGTTTTCTGGTCCGAATTCCCCGACTCCACCACTCTCTCCAATTCCTTCTCTCCCCCTACCCCTACGCGCCTACTCCCTCAACGCGCCACCACCACCACCCTCTACAAACCCTCCAATTCCGGCCTCTCCGCTGCTCTCACCCACGACCACCACCCCCTTGTCCGCCGCAAATCCACCCTAAATCCTTCCGTCTCCGCCACCTCCCCCGCGAAGATGATTCCGCCGGTGTTCCGTTCTGAGAATTCTTTCCCGAAATTTCACCATTCAGCTCCGGTGAACGTGCCGGTTTGGCAGAAGAAGGATGGACCGGTGGGTGGATTAGACCGGTTCGATGAGGTGGATGATGAGCTAGAAGATGAGGAAATGATTCCTCCTCACGTGATGGTGGCTCAGTCGCACGTGACCTTCTCGGTTTTCGAAGGCGTTGGGCGGACACTAAAAGGAAGGGATTTACGGCGTGTTCGTAACGTTGTGTTTCAGAAAACAGGTTTTATTGATTGACCTTCCAACCCCTTATGGCCTTATCCCCAATTTTTTTTTTAAAAAAGGAAGAGAAGGTCAATAAATTTGTTATTTTAGTGATTGAATTCTGAAGAATAATATATGAATTTCGAAGGAGTCAGTTGCTCTACGTTCATTTCAAGCTCTGTATATTAAAAACATTGGCCTTGTTGACATTCTCATTTGGAAAAATGGTTATTTAATTGTAATTATCCATTATGGTTAAGTAAGCGTCCCAAATACAGTTGTTATTGGCGTGCATTCAGTAGGAATTGAACCTACAAATTCACCAATTATGAGTTGTGTCCCAAATACAGTTGTTCCTTTTTTTTTCTTTCTTCTGTTCAAGATAATAGCTTGATTTGAATGATACAACGCTTTATTTTGGGAACTATGATGCGGCATTTCAACTTGATAATGCTCAAATTGACAGCTGGTTATTATGTTCATTCATTTAAGTGAACTTCTCCTTATGTTAGCTCAATAATAATGTAGTTGGGGGGTTTGGGGGGGAATAACTAAGTCGTTCCAATCCTTGAAGAACGGTGTTCATTTGTCCACGCAGTTAGTTCTCTCATTTTTTGTTATGTATGTGCTTGATATGAATGCCTATACTGTTATTTGTAAGCCCTTCGAATCTGAGAATCATCCTTATGGGGGGGGGGGGTAGTGAGTGCAATTTTGGCGGTAACCTGCTTAAGAAAAATGAGAGTAAAGGCTAAAAGTTGATATTATGATGGGAATTATGCTCAGTTGAAACAAAAGGTAAAACTTTCAGGAAATTTACTAGGTATACTTGTGGGGTTTACTGTAGTAAACCGACACGTGTAGTGACATTTGAGTTAACTAATCCAGCTGAAGAGGTTACCTTCCTTTGGCCCCTGAATCTAGATTTCATAGTTTGTTGCAGCTTTTAGTATCTTCAGAAACTTGATTTGGCATTGTGGATTATTGTTCATTTAAGCCTCCTTTTGCTAATGATTCCAAGGAATTCTGCAAACCCTATAAGCCCAAAAATAAGATCTTACAGATTAGTTCTGGGACTCTAAGCAGTATGGCCAAAATGTTAGTTAATTGAGATACAAGCAGAATTGTTACCTGATTTGTATCAAGTTATTATTGTGATGTTGTACACTGTTTCTTGGTAAGGCAAGTCTATCCAATTTTATTTGATGTTCGCTGTCAAAGTTTATTCTACTGTAAAAGTTAAGCTTATTTTGTATATTGCTCATTGCTTTTAAATTTTCATTAATTGTTCTGTGGATCCGGGTGACTGCTTCTGGTAGACGTGACTCGGTTAGGTGTAAACACTATTACACACTGATGAATGACATTTATCTGTGAATTTATTTAGTTATTGCGGAGTCTTTAATAACCTCAAGGCATTGGCATCAACTCCCTGCATGGTTAAAGCAATGTCTGTAAATTTTCTGCTATGCAGATTTTTTGCACATATGTTGAGAATGAGTGAAAGCAGCAGGGTGTTAGGTAGATTTTAGTACTGTTTTAGAGTGTGTTTTAGGGAGTCTTTTGTTTGTCTTTTAGTTATTTTGTGCAGTATTATGCGTGTGTTGTGTGTTTTCAGGTTTTAAGCGACTCAGAAAGGAATAAGGTGAATCCAAAGAAAATAGGCGGTCATTGAAGATAAAAATGCATATATGGTCACAAGAAAGGAGTCAAAGAAGCCCTTGGGAAGCTCGGAAAGCAATTTAAACGAAGTCCGGACGAAGAAGGCTGAAGAGCCGCGACGCAACAAGCAGAAGGGCCGCGGCGCCCCTCAGGCAGTGAGCACATGATTTTCAGAAGTGAATTAGCCCCGCAACGCTCTAATAGCTGAGCCGCGGCGCCGACGACGTCAGTGCAATGAAAAACCTAAATTTAACAAGAGCAAAAAGGTCAATTTTGGGGGGGGGGGGGGTTTACGTGATATATATTGGGGGAAACGTTTTTCTGAAAGGAGAACATTTTGGGGGAGGCAAGAACAAGAAGCCATTAGAGACATCTATTGTTCAAGTTCTTTTCTTTTTCTTTACTTATCAGTTCATGTTGGATATTAAGTTAATTAGTTTTCTTAGCATGTCTAGGAGCTAATTACTTTATTAGAATTTTCCGTTGAATCACTTGAAATTCTATTATGATTTAATGCATTGTTAATGTTCTTTTTTATCTATTAAAATCTATTCAACTTGCGGTTGTTGAATGAGAATTAATTGGCTTTTAATTTTCATTATCTATATGAGTTCAAATCGAGATCTGAATATGCTATAGTTGATTAGACGTAGATTTAATCTTGAACGAAAGTATCACGACTGCCTGTGTAGCGTTTTAGGTTATTGATTTTAATCCTTCTATGTGGTCGAACTTATCATAGAAATATAGAAAGTTCTCACTTAGGTTGAGTTTTTATATATCCTAACAGGAATATAGAACATCTCAGTTAACCTGCTATCTTAATAAGAAGAAGAATCGTTAGTCTTGCATTAATGAATGATAGAGTGGAAAGTTGAGGAGATTGGAAACCCTAATTCTTTCATTACTGAATTAAACCTCGTGTGTTTTCATTGCTATTTTATTCTAGAAATTCATGTTAGTTTGTTAATTCTCTAGTTAGAAATCATCACTTATATTCGTTAGCCAAATAGAAACTAAAAATTAGTTAATTGGTACTTGATAAATCAGTCTCTGTAGACGATACTCGGTCTTACCGAAATTTATTACAAATTGCAATATGTACACTTGCGTAGCATCTAGAAATACCGCAACACAGGGAGAACTGTGCCTGCCTGCATTTTCGGGCTGTGTGGAAAGAAAGAAAATGAGAGATGCTTTAAGGACAAATGTACATCCATCTTTTGTTGATGTTTGCAGTTGTTAACATCTTGGTGTAATTTTTCCTTTAATATTGTTGTAAACTCTATTACTAGTTCCATACACTCCTTGCAAGTTTAAAGAGAGGGAGGATTTATTGTTTTGCTAACATAATTTGCACCTTCAATCCTTCATGGCGTCATGCTGCAGTTTTGAATGAAATTTCTTACCTTTATTTTCAAATTAAAAAAAAAATGAATTCATGTCAATTATTTCATATGGTTCTCTGATTCTACAAAAGTGCTGAGTGGATTACTTCAGTTTAAGCCAAAGATTAATGCCATAAGTTGGAGACTATGATTCAATTTTCAATTAGCGCCTCACTCCTCCTTATTAGGTCTCTGTTTATGTAGTGATTCCTTGTGCTTAAAGATGTTATCTTTGGATGATTCCATGGAATAGATTTTTTGGAACGTATGGAAAAGACACATTTTTTAGTGGATGTGATCTCAGTAGGACCTGAACACGGATACCTTCTTTGCGTAGTCCCTATCATTGGTCGAATCTTTTAGATCTGTCATCAGAGTCCACTGGAATGGAATCCATTGTTATGGTCTAAGGATTTTTTCATCAATCTAGATTTGATGCATCTTCGAAATTCCAAAATTCAACGTTCACAAAATTATTCTTGCTTCTCTAAGCCACAAACTTCGCAAGTGAATTTGAACTTTTCCATTTTCAAATCAGAAAAAAAAGAAGATTCTGGTTCAATGCAAGAACCAGCGTGCTTCAATAATCACATTCGCTCTCATTGTTCTGCTTTTCTTGACATCCATTCTTGCCTTTCTTGCCATACTAGAAACAAAGATTTTTTCCTCGATATTCAATGAAAAATTTGTGCTATGAATTATATTTTTCCCGCCTCATTTTCACCGAATCATGGTGAGAACGTTTGAAAACTTCATAATTTTTCCATATTAAAACACTACTATTTAGATTTTTGCCATCGACATTCAGTGGGAAATCAGTGGGAAAAGAAAAACCTCATTCTGTTGTGGTTGAGAACCAGTCAATGTTAATGCATCTTGGTTCGAGTCCAAGTGTCGGCGTACCGTCTTCCTAAAATGATAAATAAATCTTATAATGAAGTCAACCCTTTCCGTAGGTTCTTTTATCAAAGAATAAAGAATTGGAGGAGAGAAATCTTGATATAATTTGAAAAAGCAAACCACAAATCGAAGACAATAAATATGAATTTTTCATCTCTATGCTAAGATTAAACAAAAGAAAAGTAAGAAATTCAGCATATTGACCAATTTAAAGGCACTGACTTTTTAACTTGTTCTTTGAGATGAGATCACCACCTTTGAAATAAAATTAAGATTCTTATTATGTTTTTCATTCAAATTTTCTTCATTTCTTTCCCACAAGGATAAAAAGTTCCAAATTTCAAAGGTAGATTATTTGTCTTGGGAAAACAAAATGGGAAACTCCGGAACAATAGACTGCCGGAGATGGAATATAGGATTTCTCTGCGACGAGTTGATATATGGGGAGTTCAACTAAGATCTGGTTCAGGATGCTCAAGGGGACATTGTGTAGCCCAATGCGAAAATGTCATGGAGGCGGAAGCTTTTTTTCTTGTAATTAGAACGATTTATATTAAATTTAAGCTTCTTGTCCTCGAGCAATGATTTCTTTTACAACATAAGTAGATTTCTTTTTTATCACCTTGCTAGAGAGAAATCTCATTAGTTTATCAGGGTTGAAGCTTGGCACAAGAAATGTCCCACATCGGAGGGATAACTTATCTATCTACTGGTTATAGAGATCAAAGTTACTACTCAAGGGCACGACCTTACTTGAACAGGATCTGTTCTATAGGCTCGTACCACTGTATCCTTGAGTTCTAAGGAGACAGGAAATCAAGTCTGGTTGATGAAGCATGGCTATGTGACCAGAGCGTGACTAATAGCCCCCATGGTCCTTCGTGGCCTTGGAGCCATAGATGATCGTTCTCAGCTCTGCTTGCAGGCCTGGGATGGTCTCATAGTTGTCTGACAGACTCACATATTTTTTGCTCATTCTCCGTGTTGGTGTCGTTGGACAGACAATGGCCTCCCGTGTGCGAGTCCACGTTGACGGACATCACGCCAAGTGGTGGTTGAAACTCATCTCTCGTAATGTCATGGCTACAACCTGCTGCACCAATCTGTTTTTCAAACATCATTTTTACGAGCCTTGACAAGTGGCTCCGGCGTTTTTAGGTTTGAACGGCATCACGTTATAGCAATAAGTGCCAAAATTGGTGGTGAATAAAGTCTTTTCTTAGTCGTCTCGGTGCATCCTTATGTGGTTGTACCCGCATTACGCATCAAGAAAACTCATCATTTCATGCTCGGTTGTACCAAAATCAAACAAATGTCCTTGGTTTTGTCTGTGTTGGCATCTAGATCAAAGTTCAATCGAAAGACATATTCAGCTGAGCAAAGGCCAACTTCCAGTTTCAGTTCACTTGCAGAAAATACACCAAATGATGTGTACAGTGTATATAAGAGTGAAATTTTGAGGTGTGAAAGCTGGAATCATTTAGGCCATTGCTTTGTTCCTGCTTAGCTGGCTATGCCCTCCCAGTAAAGGTTGTATTATTTCCGCTCATGGGTGCTACACCAGGTTTACAAATTTGGCAGTGTTTCTTTCCAAAAAAAGAAAAGAAAAAGGAGAAGCCCCCTTTTGATGGTATTTGAAGACATTGATTCATTCTATCTCTGAAATGGCAACCTTATTGTCTATTTCCTAATATTTCGTATACCAAAGAAGACGCGAACAAAGTCTTATTCCGAGTGAGATCAAAGAGCAAAATCAATAATTGGTGAGAGAAGCATCCTTAAAAACTTATCACAGCCCCCTGCAAACTTTCTGTTCCATAATGAAACAGTGAAGAACTTCTTATAAGAATTTATCCAAAATTTGGTATGTTTTTCCAGAGTGCCTTTGCCATATCTATCTCAAGTCGAACTTCAGCTCTATCTGCCTCCTTTTTGGGTAGCCATTTTTAGGCTACTTCTCAGTGGTACTTCCTGACTGCAATTTTAGAAAGCAAAATACTGCATGCGGGGAAGTCTTGGCCTTTGACATTATGGTTACACATGTTGTGGTATTTTGTCCCTGAAAAGCTGACTTGAAATAAATCCAAACTGGAAGTTTGCCATTATCGTCTAATTGTACGTTGTTCTTGTTATATTTGAGCTCGCAAAGGAATTGTTCTTTCTTGTTTTTGAACCCACAAAGAAAGTAGTATTTCATCGTAGTATCTTTGAAATAGACGTTTAGCATAGAGTCGGTGTCAAACGCATGTAAATTGAGCAATGGTAATATGCAGAAGTAATAATCCATGTTAGCTATCATGTTGCAGTAAGCCATTAAGTTATTGCTTCCGAGCCCCTTCATTTAAGAAAGAAGGGCAGCACCTACCAAACTTTATGATCAAATAAGCATAGATTGATGTTGGCATATCATACCCTGATAATGATACAAAGAACCTGTCCACGTACGCCTGTACTTGAAAGATAATAACAGCACAAACTGCACTTTTATTACAAACTTCCTAATAGCCAAGCACCATTACAGAAACAATTAGAGGAAAAAACTGCCAAAAATTGGATGATGGCATATGAACCCTCAACATTTTACTTGAAATTCTGGGGAAAACATCTCTTCTCGAGAATGTACTGAAATTACAAAATACACACACAAGCAGTGAAGCACTAACTCACAACTAGCATATCTCTTCATCCTTACAGCTTTGAAGCTGCAGCCTTGTCTAAAAACCAAACCAATTCTCCTTCAGGTGAAACCATCTGCACAGGCAGCAAATCGGAACTTTTACTATCACCTAGTGATTGATGCACTACATCTGCCTTCCCAGCACCTGCTACAACAAGTGCGATATTCGCAGATGAGTTTATTACAGGAAATGTAAATGTAATCCTGTCCAACGGAGGTTTTGGAGAGTCCTTGATGAAGGTGACCCACTTCTCTTTCTCATGGACAAGAGGATGCCCGGGAAACAAGGAAGCTACATGTCCATCTGGACCCATACCCAATAGCATCACATCAAATCTTGGAAATCCGCTCTCTTTAGAGATGTCTACAACATTGCTCTTAACTAAGTGCTTTAGACAAGTCTCATAATCGTCTGCTGCACCCTCTGCTGATAATGCATCATTTATGGCATACACATGACCGGCAGGAATGGGTATCTGTCAAGAGAAGTAAAGGCAAGGTTAGAAATTTGGTAGACAGAATTAAAGACGTGGAAATGAGAATAATGATGAAGTAACAGCTATCATCTTTCATAATAAGATCAAACAACATAGTCAGTTCACATGTGAAGCAAGTACTATGTGTAATTTGAAATCCAAAAAGACAAACATAAGATCTTGTTCAAGCTCAGTGCCAGCCACCACATCTGCACAATCAAACTTAGGTTCCAAAAGTTTGCTAGAGAATAGAAGTTACACAATCCCATAAAGCAAGAGAAACATTCCTATGGTTGCCAATTTCAACTAGCAGGTTGGAATTGGAATATTCCTATGGTCCATGATTATCATGTGCAACATATTTTTGGAGCCTAAAATCTGATGTAAACATTACCATAAGGTTAAGTTTACATTAAACAAACCCAAAAACTATTTTTTCCCCTTGTAAACAATATTATAGAAATGTGCAGGTCGGGAATTAGAATTTCACATAAAGATGCATGATTTGTGGATTTGGAACACAAGCTTATAATTTGAGCCATCATAGTGTTGGGACTTAAATAATGCAAATGGCAGGCTTGATTTCGTTTTGTTTAGTATGCACGATTAAAATCCAAGATAAATTTCAAAAGGAAAAATAGAGCTACATTAAAGAAGCTATCAACTAGGCAATGATACAGCAGTGAAGTATAAAGTTCGAAATGTTTGCTGGGAAGCTTAGTAGCTCACTTTAGAAAACATGTTGAGTTACTAGATGTTTACTCAATTTCCATTTCCCCCATATTCTTACGGGTCAAATAATCATGTGCGAGTTAATCCCTCAAATGGTCGTTAAAGTTACACTTCCTTTCTTACAAAAGTCACGAAACTGTTTTTTGTCAATATGAAGTCATTCAACTTATAGATAATCTCTTAGAAAATAACTAGGAAGTACTTATAGATGATCTCTTAGAAAATAGCTAGGGCAGTAAAACCAATTAAATCTCACCGGAAAACCGCCAAGTAAACCAAAATACCATATTAACTCAAATTACCTCAAACCCGTTTCTTTTTATCATTCTTATTACCTAAAAAACAAGAAAGACAACAAAGGAAGCACAAGTGGGAGAAAGGTATATTAATTACATGTGAAGTTTGCAATGGAGAAGAGATGATAATCGAGCTGCTCAAATTTTATCTCGTTTACGAAAAGAAATAAGTGCTTCTCCATGCTGACTTACTTATAATCCCTGAGTAACCTATATATATATATATGCTTAAGAAAAAAAGTGCTTGGTAGTTTGGCTTGCTTATGTGATTTTCTGGTGAAATTTAGTTGGTTATCAGACCATTTTTATTTTCTGATAGACTACCTATAAGTTGAGTGACTTTATATTGACAAAAGATAGTTCAATGAGTTCTCTTGAGGTAAAAAGAGTAAGTTCGATGACCATTTGAGGAATTAACTCATCGTGTGCAAATCTATTGTGCTAAATTAACAATTTATCAGTTTTAGATGTTAGCTACTGTGTGGATAAGCTGTTAGCTGTGTGTGTCGAGTAAGTTTCAGACGACATTTTCTAAGATACGTGATAACATTACGCAATTCATGTAAATAAACAACAAATTGAAAAAAAGAAGCCTTTACACTGTAGAAAAAGAAAAGTTGGAATAAACAAACATTAATCTGCATTTTTTTTGCGAAAGCATTGAATTTTAATTTTGGCATGCACATCATATACATAAAATTCTGATATATAGAACTTGTCAACCCTGGATCCTTTCAATGAATGACTAAACAATGGCTGAAGTCACTTTTTTCTTTTGTGGGGGATTTGTATTATGATTAAGAAAAATGATGAGTATTAGCAAAATACTTCAAACATCTATAATTATAAAGATTATTTAATGAGAATGATTTGGGTTAAGGTTTAGAAGATCAACTGAAAGTAATTCAATGTAGCTTAATCACAATTGTCAATATGCATGTTGGGAAATTTAATGAGCAGGATTGCCCAACTCAATACCACGTATAGCTGCTAATGAGATCAATTGGACACTTGGATTATGTTGAGTTTGCTGAATTCCAGCTAAGACACTTGAACTTATGTTGAGTTTGCTGAATTACAGCTAAGTATGATATAAGCTGGTTAAATTGCACCCTCAATGCCGACCTACTAACTTTCAGTCAGTGAAGACTCTTTGCTACCCTAGCAAGTTGAATGTGATTGTCATAACATCTTATTTGGAAGTCAGACCAGCTCTATAGCACAGAGTATTTAAAATGAAGATGGTTGCAAATTAAACTATCAAATTCTTATCAGAAAAGATTTTTGGTGATGCATGGCTGCCAGGGGCGTCTTAATTGATTGATGTTCCATACTACTCCCTCCGTTTCAAAATTTTGTCTTACTTTCCTTTTTACTCCGTTTCAAAAAGAATGTTTCTTTCCTTTTTTTTGGCAACTCTTTAACTCCACTTTCCACATGGCATATTTAAGACCACAAGATTAAATGACATTTTGATACATTCTACACATCTTTAAGACTACAAGATTCAAAAGTCTTTTCTACTTTCTTCAACGATGTGCCAAGACATAACCAGACAAATATTTTGAAAAATATTACTCCTATTAGATTTGATAGTGTGAGTGAGTTCTGTTATCAGATTAGGAGTTCTGCCCGGATATTGAATTCTAAAGAGTACCATTTACTCATGGTAATATGGGTCAACTTGTTTTTTACCCAACCCACTTTTACCTGAATGAAAAATGGGCGGGTTAAGTTATTACCCATTTTATGTTGATCCATTTTCAACCCGCCCAAATTTGAACCAACCAACCCATTTGCCACCACTACACATGATTAACCTAGAGCGCCAAAAAATAGGGTCAAGCTATAAGGTGCTAAAGCCAAATGGCCACATCCCAAGGGGTTGAATTGGGGTATGGTTGCAGGGTTCAATGTTTTTTAGTATACCAAATGCTTCTCCACTATGCCTCAGAGGTAGGTTTCACTTCCCAACAGCCTACACCTCCATTCCCTGTCCCATGTAAAGAGAAGGAGAAAGGGGAATCCCGTCTTTATTTCTGCATTGTCATCTTCTACAACGTTAAATACCAACCAAAAAACTGTGTTAGCACACACTTAATCAAACAACAACAGCTTCCTTTGCTCTGTCTTTGCTCTAACCAAGAACAGGCAGCTGACTCTGGTTGAAGCTTAGCATAAGGATATTTACTTCCCCTAGGATTTTGGAATAGTAAAAGTCCATATATAATTAAACTGAATCTTGAGAGGTGCTTCTCTGCAAGTTTCTTACTCAGAGAGATTTTATGAAACTTAATTTTTTTTAACAAGGAAACTTAAATTATTTTAATGTTAGCATGTTAGAGCAACATTTATTTTTTGATTATTAAGCAGACACAATGCAAAAAGTGCTAACGACGAGAAATCTAATGTAAAGTTCATTTCAACAGGGACCATCAGATCATTAGTCCTCGCAGATACAGTAGTAGGCTTATCTTAGTTTCTTAAGTTAAGACGATAGGTTTACAGTATGCATAACTTGTATTCCCTGTTACACTGGCCTATCGTAATTACTTCCTCATCTGATTATCCTAAATGGTTCATCTGGTTTGATGAATGAGAAGCTTAATAACTCTAGGTGCATTCTCCATCAATACTCAGATAGCACCATAAATCATTTCATCTTTGTTCACGTTTAACCCTAAACTTATTTCTTAAGAGATTAAGACCATTAGAATAGTTTGTAATTCAAAAAAAGAGAACTTTTAATACCCGTGGTATCCGGGACACCTTGCGAACACCTTACTAATACTATAGGATACCTGATTGAACTAGAAGAAATCACTAATGCAAGAAACCTACTGCGTCCCACATTTTGATCGGCCAAACAAGTGAAAGATCACAATAATTGGGGGAGACAATAAATATTCAGAGGAGAGTTGAAATATAATATGTAGAAAGCTAATGAAGATACCACACACTGTGTCGTGACAGCATTAAAATCAATATATTGTCGAAAGACAAATACCTTGGATAGAAAAGCATCATAAGCAAGCAAATAATTGCTGTCAGGATGATCCTTTGGAACTACTCTCTCATCCACCCAGAAAACATGCCACTTCGACCAGTCTATTGAATCAATATAGGGTGGCTCCACCAATTTCCTATACTTCACAACAAACATCAGCAACCCAAAAAAAAAAAAACAAAGAAAATTAACAATTACCTGAGAGACTTGATAAGTGAACCACCGGAAACAACCACAGTAAAAGCATCTCTCTCTTTGCAAAATTTCTCCGATAAATCAGCTGTATACTTCGCTAGAGATACAGCAAGTTCTTCTTCGGAATCGAACACTTGTACTTTTCCGGTGAGTGTCTCGGCCATTGATGCTTTTGTACTCAACACTGAAATTGTTCTATGTGTGTGCCAGCAAAAAAGTGGCTTTCCGATAAGAGATGCAGAGGTCAACGGAAGAGATCGACGGAGAGGAGAGAATCGGGTAGATGAGATGCGCAAGTTAGCAGAGAGAGCGCGAGAAGAAGAGGCTAGGCGCAGTGCGCACTCTGTCATGTTATAATTATAGGAATGAAGAGCGACAAAGATTGGTCCACCGGCGACTATGAGTACCTGTAGGCGTGACACTCGAGGAAGTGGTAGGGATCACTGACAGACACGTGTGCTACTTGTGTGTGCTGCTTGTAAAATTTACCTGCATTTAATTTACAATAAATTAATAAAACATTATAGGAGTGTATATTTTCATATGTTTTCTTTTTTACTAAATTATAAATAAGTATAATAATTTATTTCTTATAATTTTATTGTAATTAATTAAGATAATTTTAATATAAATACGTAAATATTTTACCTTGTGTTTTGGTCGCACTTCGGCGTGAATATAAGTAGCACATACTGTCAAACCTCTCTATAATTGTCATTCGTTGTAACATCATTTCACTATAACGGTTTGATTTTCTTGGAAACCGATTTTTCATGTTATATTTTACTTCTCTATAACAACATTCTACCTATAACAGTAATGACATTCATTATAACAGTATACTCTTTATAAAATTACATCTCTATAACAGTCATACTAAAATATTATGTAATAATATTTGTAAGAAGTATATTATGTATAAAAAATAAATTATCAAAACATTTATGTCAATCATCAAATGAAAGATTGAATTCCTGTTGGGATCTAGTAGCTCAGTTGGTTGACTATCTGAACTTTCATTTTATTGGTGAGGGTTCGAATTCTCACGTTGTAATCCTCTCCCCATTTTCTATTCCCCTACCCCCTATGTAATGATTATTTTAAAAGATTGAATTCTTTTTTGCTGAAAGTTTGGACAAAAATCTTCATCAATTCAAGCGTTATATTATCACTAAGAGACTAAAATTTACGAAACAATCTACATTGTAGAAATTTCATTTTTCATTGTTGGAGAAATACCAGAATTCTACCTACAAATGAAAAATCAAATATTAATAGTGAAAATTTAGAACTTGTTGAGAATGTTGGTAATGTGTCATTAGTTATAGCTCAAATCTCATCTCATAACACCAATCAAGCAATGGATGCTACCACTTATACGGAGTTTGACGCAATTCTTTCAATCCTTGAAACTTATATTGATGAAGAGATTATTGCACAAGTTATTGGAGTGGAAGAACAAGAGACAACAGATACAAAAAATGGCAATGAAAGTGTTGACGAAGAGCCTCAACTTATTGCTACTTGGAGTGAGATAGAAGAGTCAACTGCTAAGCTCCTAGACAACCTTCAAAGGAAAGCTATTGAATTCCTTCTGAAAGTTTGGACAAAATTCTTCATCAATTCAAGTTTTATATTATCGTTAAGGGACTAGAATTTACGAAATAACCTACAACCGTAGAATTCTTACGTCAAACTTGTAATTGTATTTAATTTTTAATTAATTTTAAATGCATATGTTCCTTAGATTTCAATTCTTTATCGGTATGGTACAACTAGTCATGAATTTATTTGTAATTTATTAGTATTTTTAATTTTTAATTAATGAGATATAAAAATTAATTTAAATTTTAAAATTAACAAGTAATTTTTTTGTTTATAGCATAAAAAATAATTATTTGCGTACTTTCGTTTATAACGGCTAAATGAGATCCAAACATAAAATGTCAGTATACATATATAACAACACTTCACTATAGCGGCCATGAAATTCTCGAACAAACATTGCCACTATAGAGAGTTTTGATTGTACATATTTTATTCACAAATATATCATTCACTATATTAAAATGATATGTATTCTTATTTTAAAAAATTTTAAATTATTAAAATCAATTTGCTTGATTTGCTGAAACAGTAAATAAGTATTTGCCATTTCTACTTCTAAAGCATCATTTATCATATTCAAATGCTAGAGAATGGAAGCAAATACCCAGCAAAGATAGGGACAGAGATCCAAAAATACAACTAAAACACATTCCAATAAAAATTACAATGAATTGACAGTGGAAAACAATGAAGAAAGTACCGATTTAAGTCATACAAAGCTAAGCATATCCTTGCTACCTGAAGATTTGAAGATCGAAGCTCAATTACAACTTATTACTTTCTAGTCTAGGTTTATTTCCTTTTCTCTTTGTTTGAGACCTGTTATGTAGTTAATAAAATCATCCCACGTGGCCTTAATCTTTTTTTTTTAAATGCATAGGGAGGTGAATATAATTATGAGTTCTTTAAGGGTGGTAAGTGGAATATAATTACATACCTAATCTCTAAATCAAAGGAGCTATTCTTTTTAGATTTTCTTTCATTTATTTTTACCCCCCTTTTATGATATTTTCCAAAAGAAAGCAATGCGAATTAAATTACTCCCTTACATTTTTTATTTTTTTAAAAAAAATAGCTTACACTTAATTTATTGTTCTTTATTTAATAATTTTATCCATATATTATCATTGGAATTCATCTTAGAAAAGGGGAGCACAATTTATATTCGAGCAAACTTTTCAATAATAATATTCGGATTTTTGTGTTCAACAACCCAGTCTTTGTTGTTTTCTCCTTCCTATTTCTTGAATTTGAACCTTATGCCTCTAAAAATTTGAACCTTATGCCTCACCTTTTAGAGTATAAGTTTATGTACTGACAGTAAATACAAATAAATCTTTCGCTCTATATTTATAATGATCTCTATTGCAATGCAGTGAAAATAGAGGAAAAAAGGTCGAAAATTATAGGTGCCTTATTTAACTACCAGAAAGCTACAATCTATAAAAAGTTTAATTAATATTAAAAGCTTAACTACTTTCTTTATTTATTACTTAGACTTTTCAGTTAATAAGAAGTATTCATTGTTTCCCTATATTAAGATGGTTGTATATCTACTTTCTAAATTTTAAATTTGTTATTTTAATTTCTCCAAGTCTTTTTAATCATAGAAATTTGCCAAATATTTTATAGAACTTTGAATCAAATTACTTAAATTATCGTATCATTAAATAAAGTTTTAAATAATAAGATCCAAAGTGATGTATTGTAAATGCATGACAAACATCATGCTAACCTAAAATAACTCTTACTAGTATAAATCGATGTTACAAGCCAAATAATAATTAAGACAATTAGATTGATTCCAGACACTATGTAATTAGTTTGGTTCTATTTGTTTTTCCCCTAGATGCCTAGGTGCTCTTTTACTGTGTTAATATTTGATTTTCAAATTATTACCAATAAGGGTGGTATATTTTTATTATCAAATTATTACCAATAAGGCTGATGTATTTTTATTGTTCCGAAGTATTTGCCATTTCTACTTCTAAAGCATCATTTATCATATTCAAATGCTAGATAATGGAAGCATATACCCCGCAAAGACAGGAACATAGATCTAGAAATACAACTACAACACATTCCAATAAAAATTATAATGAAGAAAGTATCGATTTCAGTTATACAAAGCTAAGCATCTCCTTGCTGCCTCAAGATCTGAAGATCGAAGATCGAAGCTCAATTCCAACTTAAAAAGGACAGTCTGGTGCACTAAGCTCCTGTTATACGCGGGGTCTGAAGAAGGGCCGGACTACAAGGGTCTATTGTATGTAGCCTTAGCTCACATTTCTATAAAAGACTGTTTCCACGGTTTGAACCATGAAGTCGTGGTCACGTGATAACAACTTTACCAAGGCTACTCTTCCTAATTCCAACTTATCATATGTAATTTATCACTTTCTAGTCTAGGGTTTATTTACTTTTTTGTTCTTAGCTTACTTTTCCTTTTTTCCCTTTGTTTGAGACCTCTTATGTACTTAATAAAATCAGCCCACGTGGCCTTAATTTTTTTTTTTAAATGCATAGGGAGGTGAATATAATTACGAGTTGCTAAGTGGAATTTAAGCTTAGATTTAGCGCAGGTCTACGTCGTCGTTTTATATAGGGGAATATCTAAACCCTAATAGCCACCAATATAAGCTTGACAAAGAAGAATGAACCCCATTTGCAGAAGCGTAGCGTGGGAGAGATAAGATGCAGATCTTCGTGAAAACCTAACGGGAAGACAATTAACCTTGAAGTTGAATCCAGCGATACCATCGACAATGTCAAGGCCAAGATTCAGGACAAGGAATGTATTCACCTCTTAAAAATTCCATCTTTTTTTCTTAGTTTAAATTTCTTCTCATATTTGAGATGTGGAACTGGAAGGTGAGCCTTGGCGTAACTGGTAAAGTTACTGCCATGTAATCAGTAAGTCATGTGTTACGGTCGTGGAAACAGTTTCTTACATTGTACAATAGCCCTTCCCTGTGCACCTGATTGCCCTTTTTATTTGAGATGTGGAACTGAAATTATGTTCAAATGGACCAAAATGATTCACATAACTGATGTCATCTAGTTAGGACTATCTCTAATATGGATTTGTGGGTTCTGTCTAGGTATTCCACCGGACCAGCAGCGATTGATCTTTGCTGGTAAACAGCTTGAAGATGGGCGTACACTGGCTGATTATAGTATCCAAAAAGGTTTGTGTTGGATTTGAAGTTGGCAATATAAGTGATTGTTTTATTGTTTGCTCGACTTTTAGTTAATTTTTATTTGTATTAAACAGAGTCGACTCTACATCTTGTTCTGAGGCTCCGTGGTGGGATCATTGAACCATCTCTCATGGCCTTGGCCCGGAAATACAACCAAGATAAGATGATTTGTCGCAAGTAAGTTCTCCCAATTAGTGCTTTCCTTCACTTATCTCTATCAATTGTTAAGTATCATGTAGTTGGTTTCTTCTGTTCATTTAGAGCTTAGGGAAAAATAAATTGGTGTGGAAACATGTAATCATTTCACTTAAACATGCCCGTTCAAGAATGTTTTTGTGATAAAATCACAGTCCTGTATGAATGCGAGCTTAGATAGCATTTGGGTGTCATTGTCCTGACCTTTGCTGTTGATGGTGATGAATAAAAACTTCTATCACGGGGTTGAAATGGAGATAAATTTGAAAGATGGTGGATGGGGAAGAAAAAAACAACCTCTGGTATTGCTGCTCCTTGAACACAAAACTAACTATATTAGTAGCTGTTTTCTCTCTGATTCTAGCTTGCAAACTTTGGAGCTCTGTGCTTGGCTAAAGGAAAAATTTTCTTAGAGGGCATCTGATGTGTGAAAATCAACCAAATATTATCTCGCCATGACCTATGAAAGCTGTTTCTAGATCCTCAATTATAGCTGTTTTATTACACATTTTTGTTTTTATATTTTCACCATTTCCATATATATGGTTTGGGTAGTGGATAGAGTATGATGTGCTAACTTTTTAATTAATTAATGGTAATATGGTGTACAAAATCTGTTATTTGCTCAAGAAACTGTTGGACATGTGAGTTTTCACTTTTCTCATTGTTGTATCATTTGATGGCTCACACGATCATTGCACCAAGCAACAAATTTTGAGTGCTCGCCAAGGCCCTTCCGTAGAGTTCTTTGCTTTTATATTTGCAGCCGTGAAAAAGAAATGTGCATGTGGGAGTTGTGTTTCTTATGACATCCATGTATCCAAACACCGGTGTATAATCATGTTTTCACTTCAGGTGCTATGCCTGTCTGCATCCTCGTGCAGTCAATTGCAGGAAGAAGAAATGTGGCCATAGCAACCAGGTATCTTCCTTAGAATTTTCTGCAAGATTTTCCATCAGGTTGTTCAACTTGACTCCATACACTGAACTGTTTCTTTTATAACTTGCTTTGCAGCTGAGGCCAAAGAAGAAGATCAAGTAGAAAGACAGTTGCATTTTCTGTCTAGATGCTATGCCAATTGCATGCTTTTGTAGTTCTTTTGCTTGGCTTACATTTTGGTGGATCTATTGTTGTGTCTGTTTAACCGAGGCACACTTGTTTCAAGTTTTAACTCTAGTTCCATTTACAAAAAGAATATAGTGCTCGTTTTGAGTTTGGTATTATAATATGAGCTGTGTTTTTATTCTTTATCTTCTCAACAATATCATGATCAAGTGCAGTTGGTTCTTTGGTGGGCATGTTTTCTGTTATTACAAGCAGTAAACACATCTAGACTAGTTGAGGAAATGTTGATACTATATTGTGATCCAACACTCTTAGCCTTGATAAGTAGTAAACCTTTTATCTCCATGGACAGGATATACATTATACCATATACAAAGTGATTTGAGAAAATGCCTTTCTATATTTAAAATGATCTATGAAGCTGATCCAAATGTGTAAATTGTGGTATACTTTAGCTCGATTATTGTCTTCTCCAAGTATTATCTTCCTAGATGTATCCATTATGTAGAGAAGTTGTCACTTTGTCTGAAATACGTTTTGGATCATCTTCTGTGGAGAATCAAGAGCTGCACATTCTAACTGGAGCAATTCATCAGAAGTGAGTTGTACCGTCATTCGTTGGGGGTAGCAATCATGACGGAATTGGACACGGTTGCGGCCTTTTTGGCGAAGCCCGCCTCTTCAAGAATAAGCATCGAACGTGCTTGGCAAAAGAGTGGTAGAGGATTGCTTTGTCGGATGAGTGTTCCCACATCGCTATACGTGTCAGTAAGACCGACTACCAATTGTAAGACCAAGCGATTATTGGTAACCGGTGAACCAACATTTTTGAGTTGATCCGACAAGACTTTGAGGTGTTGACAATATGCCGACGCATTTTATTAAATCCGCCATATCGATGGTGGAGAATTCTTGCTCCAACGTAACGGCGCGAGAATTTTTGTTGTCTTGAAAAATATCCCGCAAGCAATTCCAAGCCTCCATTGCTGTAGAATCGGGTTCCATTATTGTGTGCAACAAATCAGAAGAGATAGTTGCATAAATACATGAGAGAACTGTGGCATCAAGAGTTTCCCAAAGTTCTTTGTCATCATCGGTCTTTAACTCCTTCCCTTTGCGATTCGCCGACGGGATTATGTGATGAATTACCCAGGGGAAACGACAACATATTTTAAAAAGTTCTGCCCAAGTTGCATAGTGAACATTTTCCATCTCAAAAGTGATGAAAATATGTGTTTTGATGTTGAAAACGGTAAGGGTAGAGATGGCAATGGATCTTGTACCCGGTCCGGATCCAGATCCATTTTATAGGATATGGATCTTCAAAATTTAGACCCGACGGATCCGGATCGGACCGGATCCGTTTCTGACGGATCGGATCTGGATTTGGATCTTGTGTTTGAGATCCGTATCCGGTCCAGATCCGACCCGTGGATCCGTTCTTTATTAAATATATGCATAACCTAAAATGTAATTTTATAAGTATTTTCTTAAATTTTTTCATAATTTTTGTATTTTACAGGTTTGGAGTAATGGATATTTGAAATTTTAGAAAGAATTGGCTGGACAACAATTTTATTACTCCACTAATCACCCCCAGCTTCCATTCTCACACCTCTTAGTTTCCTTGAATAAATAAATTAACAGACCTATTAATTTATTCTATAGATATAAATTAGTGTTGTAATATATTTACTTTCCATGTTTGCTTCAATATGACTTTAATGCCTTTCGACGAACTCAAAGTTGGCAACGAAACACAGTAAGACTCGATAGTTTTATTTGTGAAAAGAATGCAGAATTTTCAGATGCAGGAAAAAATTTCAGTGTATTAAAAATGAGGCATTGCCTCAGTTTATATAGTCTCGAAGGTGCCTCTTCGGAATAGGTTGGTGACTGTTCGAAAAGGTTTTTCCCTCCATTTCTCATTCACACAAACTTGGCTAGTTTTAGCTTTAACAAGTATCAAATAATAGCTTGAGCTGTACTCGTTTACTAGTTAGAAAAATTCAAACTTGAGTAAGAAACTGAGAGTGTGTACCTTGGCCCAGGTGGAAGATTAGAGGCTGTATATTTCCCAGTGAGCATACCAAGACCCAGTGGGCTGTATGCTATGATCTGTATGCCTAGAGAATCACATATATTTTTTATCTCCATCTGATCGTTTCCCATACTCAGCAATGAAAATTGAACCTGATGTTGGAGAGGTCATTGGCTTAGGATTGTGGCACCAAAGAAAACAACGATTCAAAGCAATTTAAGTACAACCTGGTCATAAGAAATTTGACGACCACTAACAATACTTGAACATTAGAGGTGATTGTGCTTGCGTGACCTCGACGAGTTTACCGGATACCTGCTACCTCCTACTAGCAGGTACTAGGTAAGCCTGTCGATTAGATGTTACCGTGTTCATTTTCTTTGACTTAATAGAACTAATACATTGTTCGTTTTTACCTCTTTTAAACAACAGGGACACTGTGTAAATCTAACTGAGCGTTGTACATATAACAAAATTGTATTTGCTTCTGAAAATAAAGGTAACTGCATATTTCATAGTAAAGTAGGAAAGAAGACTCGGCACCTGGGCTGAGCGCAAAGGAACTCCTCTGTCATCAAGATATTTGTGTATTTTCAGCAGCTGCTTTGGTCCATAGTTGCTCACACCAACTGCACGAACTAAACCCTGCATGAGAGAAAAATTGTAATTTGATTATGTGCAACAATTTGGATCTATCAAGAATTTTATCCATCGGAGGTATTGAAGATCAGATTTAGCATAAAGTAGACTCATAATTGTTTTTAAGAGTGACAAGATAACACCAAAATGTTGATCTCCCCACACACTAAATGGTCAAACAACGCACGCGATCCCAAATAAATACTTTGAGTTATTAGTAACCTTCTCGTACATGGCAACTAAACCATCCCAAAGAGCTCGTTCCTGCAGAGGTGCATAATTTGCAGTTGACCAGTGCAATTGTCCTATTCCAATTTGCTCAATTTGCATCCTATCCAGAGAAGACCTGACACAAAGTTCTATTTAAGAAAACCATCTAGTTGCTTTATAAGAAACAGCTAAATTATGAGGCTAATGCCATTCTTAAAAGTTTGTCATATCAGATAACATAGTAGATAAAGTAATTTAGTCATTTAGTGCACTTCTGACGAACATATAATTCTAATCAAATGAGAATTCAACAATAGGTATTTCCCCCATAGAACTGAACTTTTGATATTCTGATTATCAGTAGGTTCAGAAAAAATGAGGATGAGCAATACTTGGAAGCATTCACAAATTGTCCAGGTGTTAGGCGCCATGGGTATGCTGCAAATTTTGTTGCAATCTAAATGTCACTCTTTACTTGCTTGTCTCCTGAAAACATAATATTCAAAAACTTAGGAAACAAAAGAGAATGTGGGTAGCCTTGACACACTTATTGATCACTAAATGCTCAGACAATAGTCAAACTGTTAGACAGTGGCGTAGTCACATTGAGTGAGGATGGTTTGTTGAACACTCTTCATCGGAAAGTTATACCGAGTGTACAAAAAGATTATACTGTGGTCAAAAGTTACTTTTTGTACATATATATATTACACCTTGAACAGAAATTAACAGCTTCGACATTGCCATTAGTTCACCTGACAATTGAGCATAACTACAATCCCTTTTCTGCTTCTCTTCCTATTTCACTAAGAATAGAAGGTATTATGTAACTTTAAGTTTACGAATATTACATATTTACATAATTTCTGTGAGTAGCAAACAATTCTTCGGAACAACATACAAAATTAAACATGAAAAATTGGGAAGCTAAACTAATCCAATGCAGCTCTATGTTTCCATAAATGTGAAGCAATTAAGATGGAGACATCCGTGTCCTGTGACTGGATCGATCACACGAAATGCTAATTTAATTCTACTCCTAGTTCCTAAGGGGAATGACTAAAAGTATCAGATTAACTATTCAAAACTTCCTAATGAATTAGCCCGCGAGGCAGATGCGAATTCAGGATTTCAAGAGGATGGGTGCTTCATTGCTTTTATATGCTACATTAGATTTTTTTTTTTAAAAAGAAGAAGATACAACAGTGCAACAAGTTGGGTTTGATCCCTCAACTTTAAGGAAGTAAACCCAATACTTAACCAGTGTACGACTAAGTCTCGTTTGACCATGGGTTACTTAAGTTAATATTACTATATATTTTTTAAGAAGTATACACATAACATACTGAGTTTAATTGGGTGACCATGACCCATTTTTTCTTCATAAATTCGCCACTGCCGTGAAGTGTCCAAAAGCAAGAATTGGTTACATTAATATACTTTTAATGAGAAACAAGAACAAAGTAATGTTCACCTGGAAACTCGCGAATGAATTTCCCAAGGAGTTTCTCACTTTGTCCATTCAACCTTCCAGTCCCATAAGAATCAGCCGTATCAAACAGGTTAATGCCATTCTCCACGGCAAGATTGAAAGTGCGCTGAAGTTCAGAGTCCATTGAATCTTGATAACCCCAGAGAAGTTGATTGCCCCATGCCCAAGTACCAAACCCCATTGGAGATACAGTTAAAGGTCCCATCTTTACCTGTAAATGCAACTCAATTACCGTTTATTTTCTAGAAATTTCGTGCAGCTAGCAATGCAAGAAAGTACCTTTTGCCATGGCCAGAAACGGGGAATTTTGAGGGATTTCAACAATGAGGGAGATGGAACAGGATCACTTGTCGAATTGCTGCATCTTATGTAAGTAATGGATTTTGAAGCTGGAAACGAGAGAGCCATTGCTCCTGTGAGAAAGGATGCTTTGCTGACAACTGATAAGGCGTTGTTCGATCGTTTGTTGCATTTGGATAAAAAGATAATTTTAAGCTGAAAAATGCTACAAATATTATATAAAAAATTGACGGCTGTGGGATTTGAACCCACGCCCTTTCGGACCAGAGCCTAAATCTGGCGCCTTAGACCACTCGGCCAAACCGTCATTGTGTCAAACAGACTTCGATCTAAATTTCACACGGTGAGCAGCCCCTTTTTTAATTATATTAACAAATTCTAAATTTAGTCTTTTGTGATATATGACTGAACATGTTTAATCTTTAATTAGTTGAAATATGCTCTTTGATCCTTATTTTTGTGAATCTAACAAATTATTAACCATTAAATTATTTAATTACTCATATTTTATGTTAAGTCATACTACTACTTTATATTTGGGATATTGCAATTCTATAAAGAGTCCAAACATTATATAATTTAATTTTTATATAAAGACATCAAATATTATATTTTAATTAATTGAAAGTTCAAGGTAAGACATACATCATAATCTTTCAAGAATTTGTTGATTACTTTCTTCTTTTCTAATTTTAGTAGATTCTTTGTATGGCAATGCAATTTGCAATATTTAAAACCCTCCTTTCTTAAACAATATTGGATATTTATTAGGGAGTAGTATTAGTAACTAATGGATGGTTGAAAAATAAATTAAATGGAAAAAAGTCAGTAAATTGCCAGCATACCTATGCTTTCGATGTTCTTTCGTGTACAGTTGGTCATGTGAGATTGTGTTTTAATTTACCATCATTTGTTCCAGAATTGAAGTTCTATATATGCACCCAAATAAAATCACTTACTGCAGTTTCAGATAAATAGAGGTACCTACATGTATCTCTACTCCGATGGTGTTACTGTTAATCTGGTTAGTAGTTGTCTTAAACTTGATAAGTAACTCTAATTTCATTCACATATCTTAGCTTCAAATAACCTGTGTAATGGGCAATTTGATTATGTCAAAAAAAGTGTTTTTTTTTCTAGAAAGAGCTTTGGAGCAACTGTAAAGTCGTTTTCCCATGACCTATATAGAATCACTCATAGAATCAAATTGTTATAGCTTGCGTTAGGGTTAACTGCCTAAATCACACCCCCTCTAGGGCATCATCCTTTCCTGGCCCTGCGTGAACATGAAATAATTTGTGCAGCAGGCTGCCTCTTTTTTTTCTTCTCTCAATGCATGTACTTTTTTTCCAGCTGCAATATTTTTGCTAAGCTTTCTTATGAACAATAAAAAGGTTCGGGAGAAATTTAAATCATGCATCTTGTTCACGGATTCAAAAGCAAGTTATTTGTGCTACAAGTCTCGAATCATTTATAGAACTACATTTTGATTCTTGAGTACAATGACAAAGAAGAAAACAGATAGCTGAGTTATAGATTCTCCTACCACTATGGCTCTATTAATGGCGAAAAGGGAACACTTTGAGAAAGTTGTGTACAATATGTAGGGTTTTGTTCGGTTCAAAACACATAGGTAAAGCAACAGAAGTTTAAAATTTTGTTTACTTACCCAACAATTCATTCTGTTATATGACAATCAAAACCTGTAAAGAAAACCGTATCGAACAGGTTAATGCCATTCTCCACGGCAAGATTGAAAATGCGCTGAGGTTCAGAGTCCATTGAATCTTGATAACCCCAGAGAAGTTGATTGGCCCATGCCCAAGTACCAAACCCCATAGGAGATACAGTTAAAGGTCCATCTTTACCTGTTAATGCAACTCAATTAACCTTTATTTTCTAAAAATTCATGCAGCTTGTAAAGGGAGATGAAGTACATTCAAGAAAGTACCTTTTGCCATTTTTAGAAACGGGGAATTTTGAGGGATTTGAACACCTGAGATGGAACAGGATCACTTGTTGAATTGCTGCATCTTATGTAAGGAATGGATTTTAAAGATGGAAGTGAGAGATTCATTGCTCCCAATGAGAAAGGATGTTGATTGATAAGGCAGTTGGATAAAACGAGAATAGAAAAAAAAATGCTAAAGATAAACAAACAAGAAAAAAAAAGAATAAAACAAATTGACGGCTGTGGGATTTGAACCCACGCCCTTTCGGACCAGAGCCTAAATCTGACGCCTTAGACCACTCGGCCAAACCGTCGGACGTAAATAGAGCATCTTCGTCTGCTCACTTTTTTCATGTCATACACGGAGCACCTTTTGCATGGCAATTTGTGTTTTTAGTTTCTTTAATATCATACTTTAATTATGTACAACTATAAAGTATCAAGCATTTTAATTGAATTAAATTAATATTAATAAATTATTTATTAGTCATTAAATGATAAATAACAAGAAGTAACAGAGACAAACGATTTAAATAACGGAGAATCAAAAGAAAACAACATCGAGAATGACTGAAAGGTGGAAACAAGACTAGATAGAATTTAATCAAGGACTTTTGTTCTTCTTGGCATCTGTTATTTTGGCACAAATCTTTTTGGTGAACAAATCTAAAATCTTTATAGATAGAGCCAATCATTAATTCTTCGTGACAAATTTTAAATTTAGTTCTTGTGATATCTCTTCTCTAACCTTTTTATCATGTTTTTTCTTGAGCCGAGGGTCTTTCGGAAACAACCTCCTTACTTCCCAAGGTAGGGGTAAGATCTGTGTACGCTCTACCCACCTCAGACCCCACCTTATGGAATTACACTGGATATGTTATTGTTGTTGAGTTCTTGTGATATCCGGCTAAGCATATTTAACCTTTATTGAGTTGAAATATGCGCTTTCCATCCTTATTTTTGTGCATCTTTACAAATTTAACAAACTATTAACATTACATCATTTACTTAATCATATTTTATGTTACTTCATAATTGAGATAATACAACTCTGCAAACCGTCTAAACGTTATATATTTTTTATATAAAAGGATTAAAAATTATCTTTTATTAATTGAAGATTAATGTATTTACACATACTTCATAAGGAATAAAACAAGAATTAATCAATAACTGAAAGATCAAAGATGCTATCCCTCAGTCTCAAATTATTTATCATTTTTTTGGTTTACACGTCTCTTAAAAAATATTTAATTAGGAGGGGTATTTGACCTACTTTATCCTTATTTATGTCTAAGTTATAATATCTCTATTAAATATTTAATCTATTTATGTGTCATTTTCATTAATGATGAAGGGTAAAATGAAGAAAAATTAATTAATTATGTCTTGAACTTCTAAAATGACAAATAATTTGAGATAACTATTTTTAGTAATCACGATAAATAATTTGAGATCGAGAGAGTAAAATCTTTTTTTCTTTCGCGGTATCTTGCTGTTGGATCTTTCTCCAGTGAATTTACTTCAGTAGATTAAGTCATCCCAGCAGACTCTAGCTTTCTAGGTTGATTACTTTCTTTCTTTCTAATTTTAGTAGATTCTATCTCTATGTAAGACTCAGTTGACAGCTCTATCTGCAATATTTAAAATCGTCTTTTCTTAAACAATATTGATTCTTTATTACGGAGTACTAGTTACCTAACGGAGGGATGCAAACAAATTACTCTATAAAGGGCAGGCCGGTGCACTAAGCTCCCGCTATGCGTGGGGTTCAGGGAAGGGTCAAATGAATCTGTTGTACGGAACCTTACCTTTTATTTCTGTCAGAGGATGTTTCCACGGCTTTATCCGGAGAAGAAAAAGGTATATCTGATGATGGTGAGCCTCACCAGTAAATTTCCAGCATTCCTTTTCTTTCAAAGTTCCTTTCTTTTACATTTTGGTCAGAATAGAAATACCTACATGTATCTCTACTCCGGTGGTGTTACTGTTAATATGGTTCGCAGTTGTCTTAAACTTGATATCCTAGCTTCAATTATCCTGTGTGGATAATTTGATTATGGTCACACAACACGAAAAATAGGGTGCTTTTTTACCCGCTGGAAGGAGCCTTGGAGCAATTATAAAGTTATTTACCTATATAGGATATGAGTTTGAGCCGTAGAATTAACTATTGATGCTTGCGTTCGGGTAGGACTGCCTGTATCACACCCCTTATGGTGTGATCCTTCTCCGGACCCGTGTGAACGCGAGATGTTTCGTGCACATGCTGCCTCTTTTTTTTCCTCTCTCATTGCATGTATTATTTTTGTACTACCTGCAATATTTTTGCTAAGCTTCCTTATGAACAATAAAAAGGCCCGGGAGAAATATAAATCATGAATCTTGTTCACAGATTCACAAACAAAATCCTCTGTTATTTGTGCTACAACTCCTCTAAGACTCGAATCATTTTTATAAAGCTACATTCTGATTCTTGAGCACAATGGAAAAGAAGAAAACAAATAGCTGATATATATATATAAGATTCTCCTACCACTATGGCTCTTTGAGATGATAGTTCTGTAGGGTTTTGTTGGGTCCAAAACACATAAGTAAGGCACAACAAAAGTTTAAAATTTTATTCTTACTTACCCCCAACAACTTATTCTGGTATGGTTATATGACAATCAAAACCTGTAATCATAAAGCATGAACACTTACATGTTGTATTTATCTGGAATCTTTATCTACTATAGGTGCGCACGTGAATCCCCTTACGATTGCAAGCTCCAAGCTTCAATGTATTCCTCCTTTGGAAAGCTAGAAAATCCGGCAGAGGTTCGAGAGAGTGTTTTAATTCTGAGTCTCTGAGACTTAGAATAATGATATGAAATCAAGTGTGTGAATAATAAAGTGCATGTTTGTATTTATAGTGAAAATTAGGTCAAATCGGATTAGGGTTTGACCTTAGGTCTGGCCCAAAAATTGAGGTAGATTAGGTCATTAGCGCCGCGGCGCTTGACGTGGCCCTGCACTGTCTCGGTTTATTTTCTGCACATTCTTAATTAAATCCAAAATCCAATTTTGATTTAATTAAAACAATCATTATTCATTTAAATAACTCAATTCTAAATCGAATATTTAATACTCTCTCAATACATCCTTAGATCTAAAGGACAATCGACATATTGTGACCCTACATGCCTTCACATATCGACATTAATCAAATTAAGGTCTATGCGGAACTCCTAGACGGCGTTGCAAGACGAACTCAATATGTGAAGTACGTTTACACGAATCCAGTAAATTTAACCTTTATGTGGTAAGATAAAATCCTTTCATTCACGACACACCCGATCAAGCTTAGGATTTGTCAAGTGTCTATCCAAATGGCTTAATAATTGTATCTCATCTATATTAGTTGACAACTAGACCATATTCTAAATATGTCTATTGCGTTGGCCAACGACTTAGTCAACCTAATATCACTGAGAATCTGAGTGTTCTCTCGAATATACATTCGAGGAATGAATCCTAATCTTGGCTCAACTACCACCTTTAATCCACATCGTAATGTACCCAATACAAGTCGTATCTCAACCTATAATGCATTTGAGCTTAGGACAGAATCAAAGTACATTACTTTGTAGACAAGGTGTGTATTGACCTCAAGTCTAAGGACTTCTATCTCCCACACGCTGATCATACTTTAGACAAGTATAACAAACAGTATATCAACAGGGTATACTAATACTTCCAAAGTATCCGTGTGTTCATCACGAGTAGTCATTACTCGTAGCAGGTGAGACATACTACATCCTCTAAGGATGTGACGCAGACCACATGTCGACTTATCACATATCATCGATATCTCATTCTCGATGATGATTAGTCGAGGCTATTTTAAGAGTTACGTTATAATATTAATATCTCACATTATCAATAACAGTGTAACCTCCAGGAATGCATATTATAGAATATTATAAACAATTAATTAATAATTCAATAACTGCAAATGCTAAAATATTAATCTCCATTAATAATAATACGAATGTGTGTGAAGTACATTTGTCCTAATATAGATTGTCTCTAGGACATATATATACTTTCAGTCTCCCATTTGGCTTAGAGCCAATCTCCAACATATCTAATGCACATATTCTCAAAATGACCATTATGCTTGACTAAGCTTAATGGTTTAGTGAATGGGTCAGCTAGATTGTCGTCTGTGGGAACATAGTCTAATCTAATCTCTTCAGTCTTCACCATCTCCCTGAGTATGTGGTACTTTTTTGGTACATACTTGTTTCTGTTTGTTGATCTTTGTTCATTAGCTTGCGCAATCGCACCAGTGTTGACACAATAAATCGTTATTGGACAAGTGGCACTCGGAACAACCCCTAGTTCCTTCAGAAACTCAGAAAATGCGACAACTTCTTTACCAGCTTCCGATCCAGCAATGTACTCAGCTTCTGTTGTCGAATCAGCAGTTGTAGCTTGTTTGTAACTTTTTCAGCTTACTGCTCCACCATTGAAAATGAACATGTACTCAGACTGAGATTTATAGCATCAAGATCCGTCTGGAAGCTAGCATCAGTGTACCCAGTAGCAGCTAGTTTTTCTTCCCCACCATAGACTAAGAAGTAATCTTTAGTTCGTCTAAGATACTTAAGAATACTCTTGATTGCTTTCCAGTGTTCTTCCCCAGGATTCTGCTGGAATTTGCTAGTCATACTAAGTGCAAAGGCCACATCTGGCCTAGTACAGGTCATGTCATACATGATCGATCCTATAGCTGAAGCATATGGGATCATTTTCATGCGTTCAAGTTCTATAGTATTAGAATGACTATCCTTCTTAGATAACTTGAAGTCTTGACCCATAGGTAGACCGCCTTTCTTGGAATTTTCCATAGAAAAATGTCTAAGCACTTTGTCTATGTAGACTGACTGTGATAGCCCCAACAATCTATTAGGTCTATCTCTATAGATCCTAATTCCCAGAATATAGCAGGTTTCACCTAAGTCCTTCATCATGAAGGTACTAGACAACCACTCCTTGACTGACTGAAGGAGAGTCTTATTGTCTCCCATTATCAATACTCCATCCTCGCGTTTACTATAAACACATGGATCCTCTTTGCTTTTGACGAAATCAAATGACTTGATAGCCTTGTCAAAGCAAATGTTCCAACTCCTCGAGGCTTGCTTAAGCCATAAATAGACTTTTGTAGCTTGCATACAGCATTTGGTTTGGACTCAAGCGAAAAATCCTCAGGTTGTTTCAAATACACCTCCTCAACTAGATTACCATTGAAGAAAGCAGTTTTGACGTCCATCTGCCAAATGTCATAGTCATAATATGCAGCTATTGCAAGCAAAATCCGAATGGACTTAATTTTCGCAACAGGTGAAAAGGTTTCATCATAGTCGACCCCATGCCATTGATTATAACCTTTAGCCACCAACCTTGCTTTATAAGTCTGTACTTTGCCATATGCATCAATCTTCTTCTTGAAGACCCATTTGCATCATATGGGTCTAATCTCTGTTGGCAAATCAACCAAGTTCCAAACTTGATTTACGTACATCGAGTCCATCTCAGATTTCATGGCTTCTTGCCATCTCTGCGAATCAATGTCTAACATAGCTTCGCTATAGGTTGTAGGTTCATCGTCATCAGAAATATCTATTTCATTGTGTGTTTCAACAACGAGATTAAGTCTTTCAGGCGGACGATGAGTCCTAGTGATCCTACGGAGTTGATTATTCTGTGTTTCAGTGTTTGTTGCATTCTGATTGTGAGAAGGTCTTTGTGTGCTGGACAATCCATCACCTTGAGAGCTTTCAGGAATGTCATTCTCATAGAATCAAATTGTTATTGCTTGCGTTAGGGTTAACTGCCTAAATCACACCCCCTCCAGGGCATCATCCTTTCCTGGCCCTGTGTGAACATAGAATAATTTGTGCAGCAGACTGCCTTTTTTTTTCTTCTCTCAATACATGTACTTTTTTTCCAGCTGCAATATTTTTGCTAAGCTTTCTTATGAACAATAAAAAGGTTCGGGAGAAATTTAAATCATGCATCTTGTTCACGGATTCAAAAGCAAGTTATTTGTGCTACAAGTCTCGAATCATTTATAGAACTACATTTTGATTCTTGAGTACAATGAAAAAGAAGAAAACAGATAGCTGAGATATATATTCTCCTACCACTATGACTCTATTAATGGCGAAAAGGGAACACTTTGAGAAAGTTGTGTACAATATGTAGGGTTTTGTTCGGTTCAAAACACATAAGTAAAGTAACGGAAGTTTAAAATTTTGGTTACTTACCCAACAATTCCTTCTGTTATATGACAATCAAAACCTGTAAAGAAAACTTGAACATCTGGAGTCTTTTACTTTAGGGTGAACACGCAATTCTCCTTTTGATTGCAAGCGCCTTGCTACGGTGTATTCCTCTGTCAAGAAAGCCAGGAAATCTTGACAGAGTTTTGAGAGAGTTTTATCCTAGACTCTAAGTCTAGAATTACTTTGTATAATAAAGTGTGTTTAATAACAATAAGGTTGTGATGTATTTATAGTTAAAATTAGGTCACAAATCATATTAGGATTGGGCTCCAAGCCTGGCCCAAAACCGTGGGCTAGTCCGACTGGGCCCACTGCCGGGTTGGCGCCGTGGCTCCTTACATCAAATAATGTTTCGAGTTTTCGTTTAATATATATATTCAGCACATTAAATTCAAAATCCAATTTTGATTTAATTAAATAATTTTCATATAATAGAAATTATCCCATAGTTATTATCAATTTAAATATCTCGCTTTCAAATCAAATATTTAATACTTTCTCAATACACCCTTAGATCGAAGAGACAACTTACATAGTGTGACCCTATAGGCCTTCATATATCGACACTAATCCAATTAAGGTCCATACGGAACTCCTAGACTGCGTTGTACGACGAACTCAATATATGAAGTACGTTTACATGAATTCAACAAACATAACCTTTATGTGGGATGATAAATTTCTTTCATTCGTGACACACTCGATCAAGCTTAGGATTTACCATGTGTCTATCCAAATGGGTTGATCACTTTATCTCATCTATGTTAGTCAACAACTAGATCATATTCTAAATATATCTCTTGCATTGGTCAATGACTTGGTCGACCTAATATCACTGATATGTTGAGTGCGCTCTCGAATATCCAATCGAGGAATGAATCCTATTCTTGGACCAACTACCACCTTAGTTTACATCATAATGCACCTAACACAAGCCGTATTTTATCCTATAAGGAATTTAAGCTTAGGACAAGGTCAAAGTATATTACTTTGTAAACAAGGTGCGTATTGACCTCAAGTCAAATGACATTTATCTCCCACACGCTAATAACACTTTAGACATGTATAACAAATAGTTTATCAGCATGGTATACCAATACTTTCCAAAAGTATCCATTTGTCCATCACTAGTAACCATTACTAGTAGCAGGTCAGACATACTACATTCTCTAAAAATGTGATGCAGACCACATATCGACTTATAACATATCATCGATATCCCATTCTCGATGATCATTAGTCGAGGCCTTGTAAGAGTTACACTCTATTATTAATATTTTACTATATTAATGACAACGTAAGCTCAAGGGATGCACATTAATGAATAATTACAAACAATCAAATAACAATTCAATAATTGCAAATGCCATAAATATTAATCTTATTAATAATACGAATGTGTTCAAGTACATTTGTCCCTAATAATGATTGTCTCTAGGACATACATACTTTCAATCTCCCACTTGGCCTAAAGTCAATCTCCAATGTATCTAATGCCTATGTTTTCAAAATGACCATTATGCTTAACTAAGCTTAATGATTTAGTAAATGGGTCAGCTAGATTATCATATGTGGGAACATAGTCTAATCTTATTTCTTCAGTTTCCACCATCTCCATGAGTATGTGGTATTTCCTAGGTACATGATTATTTCTGTTAGTTGATCCTGGTTCCTTACCTTGCGCAATCGCACCACTGTTGTCACAATAAATCGTTATTGGACAAGTGGCACTTGGAACAACCCTTAGTTCCTTTAGGAACTCATATATCGCGACAGCTTCTTTACCAGCTTCCGATCCAACAATGTACTCGGCTTCAGTTGTCGAATCAGCAGTAGTTGCATGTTTGGAACTTTTTCAACTCACTGCTCCACCATTGAAAATGAAGGCATATCCAGACTGAGACTTGAAGTCATCAAGATCTGTCTGGAAGCTAGCATCAGTGTACCCAGTAGCCACTAGCTTCTCTTGTCCACCATAGACTAAGAAATATTCTTTAGTTCGTCTAAGATACTTAAGAATACTCTTGACTGCTTTTCAGCGTTCTTCCCCAGAATTCTGCTGGAATTTGCAAGTCATACTAAGTGCATAGGCCACATATGGCCTCGTACATGTCATGTCATACATGATAGATCCTATAGTTGAAGCATATGAGATTCTTTTCATGCGTTCAAGTTCTTCAACAGTAGAAGGACTATCATTCTTTGATAACTTGATGCCTTGATCCATAGGAAGACTTTCCTTCTTTGATAATTTGATGCCTTGATCCATAGGAAGACTTTCCTTCTTGGAGTTTTCCAATACCCTTAGTGAAATTAACAGCTTCGAAATTGCCATTAGTTCACCTGACAATTGAGCATAACTACAATCCCTTTTCTTCTTCTCTTCCTATTTTACTAAGAATAGAAGGTATTATGTAACTTTAAGTTTACGAATATTACATATTTACATAATTTCCGTGAGTGGCAAACAATTCTTCGGAACAAGAACAACTAGGGGTGAGCGGGTCCGGGTACCCTAATATTTTTGAACTACCCGGACCCTACCCGGTAAAAGACCGGTTCCTAAATTTACTACCCGGAACCTACCCGTATCAATCATTACCCGGAACCTACAGGACCCAGGTCCTAGGTTCAATAAATAAAAAACACAAATTAAGCAACAATTTTTAAGCCTATGAGAATAAAAAAGAGTTCTAAAATAATTTCATCAAGTAATTTTTAGCCTGCAATCGGAGTTTTTAGTACCCTTATAAGAAGTTTTAGAAAACTTATTCATTGTAGAAAAGCTAATTCTGTAACCAAAACCTAAAATTGCAAGCCAAATTTGACACTCAATTAATTGAACGTGTTGATTTCAAAATAAATTTGAAAATATATGAATTAAACTTATTTTCGTGTTCATAAGCTCATCGATACAAAAGAAAAGCTTTATTATACTAGTAAATCCCTAAATTTCATCTTCACAACTACAAAAATATACACAAATTTTAAAAATAGATTTACATTTCAAATAAAAAAGTAATACAAATTGAAAATGAGTATCGCCTGAAATAGAACAGAAGCATATGATATTAAAAAGAAATTGAAGAGTTAGATATGAACCCATATGCGTTTTAGAAATGACGTGAACACAACCAAGGGAGAGAAAGAGGCAAAGGTGAAGCTTCAATGACGACAACGATGAAAGTACCTGAGAGAAAGCTTCAACAACGACGACGATGAAGCTCGGTGGTGTAGCTAAAACGTCATTGTTATTGAGAGAGTTTTGAGTGTTTTCTCTTAGGGCACAAAGAACATTCTAGAATAAAAGGGTGAAAAAGCTAAAATATTTACGTCTTGGGGTGGGGAAAATCAATGTGCAGGCGTGCAACAAATAATTTTGGAGAAAGTTAAAAGTGGTCCAAATGTTTCTAAAAAAATTAAAAATATTTAATATTTTATAGGTTCCGGGTATCGGTTAAGGTAGGGTACCACTGTCTCTATTTGGAATCGGAACCGGACCCGACATTGATCGGTTCCTAATTTTACTACCCGGACCCTACCCGTTATTATAATATATCTACCCGGAACCTACCCGTTAGTGTCGGTTCCGGTCGGGTATCTGGGTACCCTGTACCCGTGCTCACCCCTAGGAACAACATACAAAATTAAACATGAAAAATTGGGAAGCTAAACTAATCCAATGCAGCTCTGTGTTTCCATAAATGTGAAGCAATTAAGATGAAAACATAAGTGTCCTGTGACTGGATCGATCACACGAATTGCTAATTTAATACTACTCCAAGTTCCTAAGCGGAATGACTAAAAGTATCATATTAACTATTCAAAACTTCCTAATGAATTAACCCGTGAAGTAGAGGCGAATTCAGAATTTCAAGAGGATGAGTGCTTCATTACTTTTAAAAGCTGCCTTAGAATTTTTTTTAAAAAAGAAGAAAACACAACAGTGCAACAAGTTGGGTTTGATCCGTCAACTTTAAATAATTAAACAAAATACTTAATCAGTACACCACTAAATCTCGTTTGACCATGAGTTACTTAAATTAATATTACTATATATTTTATAAAAAGTATACACATAACATAATAAGTTTAATTGGGTGACCATGAATTCACGTGACCCATTTTTTGTTGGTAAATTCGCCACTGCCGTGAAGTGTCCAAAAGCAAGAATTGGTTACATTAATATACTTTTAATGAGAAAGTAATGTTTTAGGGTCCAAAAGCAAGAATTGGTTACAAAGTAATGTTCACCTGGAAACTCGCGAATGAATTTCCCAAGAAGTTTCTCACTTTATCCATTCAACATTCCAGTCCCATAAGAATCAGCTGTATCAAATAGGTTGATGTCATTCTAGGGTGATTTTTTTAATTTTATACCCAATTTTCATATATTTCTTAGTCAAAACATATAAGATAATCACATGTAAAGTTATAAGCATTAATGGATAATTTAGTAAAAATAAAAAACAATAGTAGTATGTTAATATAAGTTAAACTTAGAAAGTTATAAGCATTAATTGATAATTTAATAGAAATAATAAACAATAGTAGTATGTTAATATAAGTTAAACTTATGTAAAATCATTTCTATAGCGTCAGTATATATAACACATCATATTCTTTTAATTACTGTATTCCTTTTCATATATACATTTTATGTCCTTAAAATTCCTATTTTTTCTCGATTTTAAAATTTACTTCAAAAGTATAATTAAGTGAAAGATCGAGAGTGCACAATTCTAGTCTCTATTATTAAAATAGAACTCCAACTTCTTCACCACCTTACTCTGTAGTAGATACATATCCCAAAATTTCTTCAATATCCCCACCTCTAATTGTCATCGAGGATTTTGATAATATGGTAAAAAAATTCAATCTTTAACTAAATCTCTCGAGTTCAAATCCAGAAAATTGGAAAAAATCTTATAAGGAGCGCTTATCTCCTTAATGCGCTTTACACGGCCCAAATCTGGATTAATCGGGGTTCAAAAATAGGTATCAAACGAGAGAAATGATTTTTTGACCCTTTACAAACTTTTTTTTGGGTGATTCAATTATCAGAAGATCAACAAATGTATAAATAAGAGACAATTGTACCAAGCCACTGTTTGATAAGATCACTGCCTGATAGATATTGCATTGATTTTAAATTAGATATGATTAAGGAACATCCAAACTTTGAAAGGTGAGAGATCTCTGTAATAGTTGAAAACCTTGAGGCAAGTTAGAATATTCCAAATATAATGATATAATTAACACAATCATGTTATTATTTTAATATGATTCAGTATATTTGTGTGACAATTGATGATCTTTTCACATCAACAATCCCGTTCCAAAATAAAAATAGCTCAAAGACAAAATTCAAGAATCTGAAAATTGGATAGCGCAAAATATCTGTTTCTTACCACTAGTAATCACTAGTAAATGTAGGTTAAAAATGCCCTTTGGCTATTTTTACAACATTCACATTGTAAAGAAAGAGCATGTGCTTCTTCAACCTTCAGATTAGCCAGTTATGTTGCAGACTTGCAGCTGGACCTTCTCCGTGGAACGCCATCTGAATCTCCACTCCACGTCGAAAAGAACATGTGCTGCTTCAACCATCAGATTGACACATGCTGGGGTCATCCTCCGCCATTCTTTCTGCCTGTTTCTTGTCTTGATGTCATTCCAGGATCATAGGAAGTCCCTGGTATTACTTGGCATCACCAATTTAATTCCTGCCAAGGACAGGAATAATTGCCACAGTATATCTTATCATGCAATGTAGGAAGAGATGACTATTACTTTCCTCCTCCTCTTTGCACAAGAAGCATCTGCAACTCAGCTGAATCCCTCTTTTCAGTAGAATTTCATGAGTCAGACAAGCTTTTCTGACAACCAGCCAAGCAAAACATGTGACCTTGAAAGGGTCTTTTGACTTCTCTATATATTTCACCAATCAACAATATTGTCCCCTAAATTTCCATATCTGGTTCTGAATGTTCTCTGAAATATCAGACATTCTTGGTCAGATATAGCTAAGATGAATTTCTTTCATATACCTGTCATATTATCTTTGTTAGTTTTGCCTGCCTACTGGCAGCAATAAAACCCGATCTTGTGCTATACTCCAGTCTCTCTTTTCCTACTGAGGCATGCAAACCCCCAATAAGATATTTTAATCTCGCTGCACAACCACAGTGATATGACACTTAACATGAGGCCTTGTAGGATCTTTAATATTGAACCATTTGCTTATATTTAGTTCTGAGCTTTGATAATCTTCTTTGCAGAGGGAGTCTCTCATGTTTCCTCCCCATCTTCTCCAAGTAATAAACAACTTTTTTAAGTGTTTCCATGACTTCCTCACTGTCAGTACCAAAAGCTTTCTCTTGAATTTTCAGTACCCTCTTGAGCAACTCCAACAATTCACCATCATCCTTTCCCAGTTGGGTCTGAACGGAGACCAAACAGTCAAGAGCCTCCCCTGCATATAGAAACTCTTTAGCCAAAAGGGGAGAAATGAAAGTAAAAAATCTGGAAACGTTAAACCAGCTGCTACTTTCATAAACACAAATAAAGTGGGCAAGCAGGACAGTACATGAATGGTGAAACAACTAGCCAACATAGATAGAATCGACGGCAAACATTTTCGAGTAACAGATAGAACACATATTGGTTAGCATAAAGCATTAGGAAAAAGGACAAGCTCACCAACTGGTAGAGAATCTTTTCCAAATGCCCTCTCGCGGATTCGCAGAACCTCTAATGCATATTTTTCGGCTTCCTCATTACGGTTTAGATTGTAGAGAGTAACTGCAAGATGCAGCATTGGGAAAGTAATGGATTGATCATCAGGTGAAACATTCTTAAACATAATCTGCAAACTCATCCTCAGCAAGCGCTCAGCTTCTGCAAAAAGTTTGGACTGTGAATAAGAAGTGGCTAGATTCACAAGATGAGAGACTGAACTGGGATGCCCTTCTTCCTTGAATTTCTCAGTTATCAACAAGCACTCCTCCAGTAGCTCGCGGCCTTCTTCACCTCTGAAAGATATTTGAGTGTTAAAGCAGTACTCAAAAGAACAAAGCCCTACAAAGAAGCTTAAGCTTTGCATAGTTTTATTCTTAAGAACAATTTGCCCCTATTCAAATTATTCTATAAAAACTGAAATGTGAGTATTGAAAATCTTTTCAGGATCAAGTTGTGATGAGTCAAAATATACATGTATTTCTTTTTTATAAAAAAGGGTTCAAAAAAGTATATAATGTTCTACAGTTCTACTTGATTAATTAAAGGAAACAAAATCATGTAAAGGACCTCAAAACCCTCTTAATATAAAAGTTACCTCTTCCCCCCAAAAGAAATGGACCAAACCCTTAAGTTAAACTTAAATTATGAAAAGTTTTCCTTTTTTTTTATTTCCAAGCTTCATATCCTTCTTAATGAAGTACCTAACAGTTTTTCTCAAGCAAATTAAATAAGTCTAACTTAAGACATAAGGGAGAAAGTAACTTATCAGAAAAAAGGTCAAAAGGGAAAGTAAGGATTACAATTTTCATTTGATTTTAGTTTTCAAGGAAATGTTGCTCAGTACTAAATAGGAAAACAACTTTCCTAAATGCAATAAAACTGAATTTATTGATATATAGATGGTAAGTCTGAACTTTTTTTTAAAAAAAATCCAAAATTTATTACTTGTTAAAGTTAAAGAATAAATTGACGTGATGAAAAGCGTTTATCAAACAATTTAGACATAGGTATGATTCCATAATTTAGAAAATCACAGGAGAATTATGTGCCTTCGGCGCAAAAGGAAAGGAAGTTTATGAGAGAAAAAGTTTTTGCTAAGCAAAGGTCAAGGATGTCTATGTAACTAACCCTATGTTCAGTTAAAACATGCTCCTCACCTTCCAACCATATGAAGTAATTCAGCCAAGTCTACTCTCATCTTCTCCATTATTTGATCATCTATGGCTATATAATCAGAAACCTTCAGCCTGCGAAGAGCCTCTTTATACAGATCAATGGCTTCATTCACATCTCCTGTAAAGCACCAAACATATGAAAACAGTACCCTTTTTTGGGGAGCAATTGTCAAAACAGGAAACTTAATGGGCAGAGAGCATAGAAGGCATCACAATTTGTAATCCTCCTACTTTTGGAATGAAAACCAGTTCACTATGATCTAGCACTTGCAGGAAGCTGAAAGTTACAAGCAGCTGAAATCTCCGGAACACAAGACTATCAAGTTCACCATTAGTTACTAAAATTTACTTAGTTGTTCAAGCATTAGGCCTATCTTGTAGTTGCTTTTGGGCAAGTTACTTCACTATTCGACCTTTTTATTGCTTTCTTCATTACTTGAGTAATGACAACCGTAGACAAGGAGAAGATTATGTGACACTCAGGAACAACAAAGTAAAAAAAAAAACATTGATCCGCCACAAGTACGAAAATCATTAAATTCACCTTTTGCACATTTCACACGTGCAAGATAACTCATAGACAGTCCAACTCTGCCATCATGTTCTCCATATAACTTCATGTACGTGGTCAAAATTCTAAATCATATGAAAATAAAAGGGAGAATAACTTAGTATTGGTGACTACAGAAATGAAATGGACAAGAACCAAGATACATGTAAGAACAGTTATCACCTATTAAAAGCATTTTCTGCATCAGTCACTCTCCCTTCCTTCAGAAGAAGATTGCCCATGCCAAATAAAGGCACTACCAGTTCCTCACTTTCTTCACCCCTGCTAGATTCGAGTATTTTAACCACGCGATGATATGTTTCTATTGCTTTTTTGGTCTTTCCATTAGAACCCAAAACTTTTGCCATCCCTACCAACGGAGTGACGATAAAAGAACTTCTATTTCCTGTAATGTAAAATAAAAGTGTCGCCAAACTGCTTTCAGTCATATATCAACCACCTAGAAAAAGAATCATAGACTTGATAACAGTTAATAAAGTTACAAATTTTACAAATTTTATCAAACAACTGAACCATTAATTTCTATACAGTTGTATGACAGACCAAATCCAACTCCATAGTATATGAGATAGAATTCTTTTTTAAGAACATGAGCAGCACCTCCATCTCACACAAAGATATTCAGATGTAAAATGAGTAACACACATAAAGGGAAAAATAATCTGACTTACCGTATAGTCCCTCAATAACTTTGACTGCTCTTCCATATAGACAAATGGACATCTCAAAATTTTCCAACTTATCATACATATTACCCATATGTGTGAGTATCGAGTCCAGAAGAGGCTCCTCATCTTTCAAGTCACCAACGATCTCACTCAACTGCCAGTACATCATGCCGCCCATCCAACATACAGAAAAGGGTGGCTAAAATGAGGAAAACTATGAATTCTAAAACAATAAAGTTATATTACTGCATGAAAAAGGAAAGTTCTTATGTCAATAAATGAGTTGTCTTTCGCGGATTAAATTGGAATTGGAACTTCCAAGGAAGATGTTTCCAATCATGTCTCCGTGCTCTGGCTCTCCTAATTAATTTTTGCAGCGTATATCTGCTCCTTGAAAGGTCACTTGATCCTTTCATGGATGATGATACAGAAAAACATAATCAGGAATTAGCATATATGGCAAGGGAAAGAATTACCACATCCAACAGTGGTTTGACAGTCCTTATGTCTCCAAGAGCCATGTACCCCAAGGCTGTTACATCAAGAATAGCAGCTTCTTCTATACCCTTGTTACCTGCATCCATCTGTTCCTTGACAGCTTCATAATTTGCTAGAAGCAGATCTCTGGCCTCATTTTCCTTCCCTATTCTTATCATGGCATGAACTTCATTAAATAAGTCCCTCAGCTGCTCCTCAAGAATATTCAGGCTGCTAGGCATGTTGTCCTTTAAATCTGTGTACCTGCTGAAAACACGTGCTGTCATTGTAGTTCTCAATGGAGATACTACTCACGTCTCAATGGAGATAACAGATGATTCATTACTTAATAAAATATAACAGCTTATAAAAGGCTTCAGCTTTCAGAACTTTGGTCTCCCTCCCAGACTTTGTATTTTGTACTTTCTCATACTTGATGTTTACTATGAGTCAAAAGTATATATTATATTGTCCTACAATCCAGAATTAAGAGAAGAATATCGAAATAGTTCTATGTTCTATACACAACTGGATTGTAGTCTTAACTTAACGTAGTAAGGAGGTGCTCTATTGAGGCGTTTTTGGAATATCAAAATAGTTGTATGCTCTATTGAGGTGTTTTTGGAATTCACCTCAACCTGAACGTCATGAGACATAAGTAATGAGGTGCTTGCCTGAGTTGCCTCATGAGACATGTGCCATGATTAGCTAGGCATGAGCTTGGTGTGCCCAATGCCAAATGCCCCAAGCTCGCCTAATAGTTTTTGTTCCAATGGTGTGGGGGAAAACAGGATTAGCTGTATTCACCTTCAAAATTCCTTAAGTGACATGACTGTTAACTCCTCATAAACTATCTTCATGATTCCTAAGACTAAGAACCATTTTAAAAAATTCTATTTCAAAATAGTAAGATTAAGAAAGTTTGCAATTCAATGGAAGCCATTATATTGACATATCCTCCGACTGAGGATACTGTGAGGTAACTTTTGCTGGAGCCTTCCATCCAAAAAAAAGGCTCGCTTCATGTCTTCACTTGCATTCGATCTTCATGCCTTTAGTTCTCTGTCTTTCCTTACCGAATCTTCTTTTCTCTTTTTGCTTCTATCTAATAATAACATTTTTTTAAAATGTAAAGTTTTCATAACCATTAAGAGTTGTCCTTTCTACAACTGATAGTTTTAGTTTTTCTTTTATTTCATACATGGAGTAACTGGTAAAGTTGATGTCATGTGACCAGGAGGTCACGGGTTCAAGGCGTGGAAACAGCCTCTTGCAGAAATGTAAGGTAAGGCTGCGTACAATAGACCCTTGTGGTTCGGCCCTTCCCCATACCCCGCGCATAGTGGGAGCTTAGTGCACCGGGTTGCCCCTTTATGTGTTAGTAACAACAACCTACATATAGTTCTGTCAAAATGCTACTAATTCCATTGATGGACTATAGTGTTAAGACGTAATTCTTGATTTATTTGCTTACTGTAAAGCACAGAATGACGGAGTTGTACTGCAAATTGTGGAAGTAGCTTCATACTGGGAGCAAAGGTGGATTGATTTGAAGTTTCTGGGTTCTGTATTCTAATCCTTTTGAGTTACTGGTTTCTACATTAACAATTTGTACATATTAAATGATTTTTTAACGATAAATAATAAAGAGTTTGGACCAAATCTATTGAGCTCGTACCTCCTACCTCCGCCTGTGACGGGGACCTAGCCTAGGGAATGATAACATGATTTTTGTTAATATTATCATGCTAGGATACTTAAGAACCATTTCTTCTGATACTAGAAAAGCAACGAAACTATCAAAATGTGAATAAATCTGCAAATAGTGCAATTGAAAAGAAGCAAAGCACATACCTTTGAGAGCCAAGAGTTGAATTAAGTCGTTTGTTTTCGTACAATTTGGATGAGGTAGCCGAGATAACACAACCCCTTGTGACAAGTCGGGAAACCAACCCACCAGTGGGAAAGCAAAGCTTAAAATTGCAACTTTGAGATGGGTGGTGATAAAATGAGACAGACAATATGCCTTTATGCAGCACAAGATTCATCCTGAAATATGCAACCCACAAAACAAAATACACGTGAATTAACAAAGATAAGCATATATAAAGAAATAAAGTGCGAAATGGAATTGAGGTAGAAGAAAGAAGAAGTGGGAATGGAGGGGGTTTAGGGTATGGTTACGTTACCTGCAGGAGTTGGTGAGAGGCAAACAGGCGCAAGGGGAAGTAGACATTTGCAGGAGAAACCGACGGAGACAGAACAAGGAGAGATTATCCACAAACATGCGACTATGTTTGGGTTTTCTCATTAACTACTCTATAATTGAGAAAATTTCATAAATAGCTATAGTTATAATTACACTTTGTTTATTTGTAACATCTGTTTATTTGTAACATGTAAGTACAATTATTGTGTTAGTTGGAAAAATTGCATCAGACGAACGGATATTAATAATATCAATGAAAGAGTTGTATCAAGCGTTAATTGTATTTAGTAGGTATGAGAGTTAGTATCAAACAACAATATCATTTATATCATGCGAGTATAAAATATAATAGTACATACTGTATCAGTTGAAATTGCGCAAAACAAATTTTATCGACTCATATAGTATCAATGCATACAGTTACGCATATAATTGTGGCTATGCTACAAAACTCAAAATATAATTATATTTCAAAAAATTTTAAAATTATAGCTATATACCATAAATACAACCTAAATATTTATCATGTCACATTATTTTTTAAAAAAAATATTTAAATTTTAATTAGTGATCACTCCAAGATAACCATCTTAGATTTGAAAGCTTATTAACAACCTTCAAGAGTTTAAGCAACATTAGGAGAGCAAGACAAGAAGATCATTCACAATAAGCTAAGTTGAATATTTAAGACGCAATTTAATTTCATTCTTTGATCATAATTTAGTTATGTATTGAATATTTTGTAAGTAAAAATTACTTGCTATAAACAACAGAGATTAGAGTTTATTTGGAGAGACTCTCAATGAATATTGTGATGATTTTTTTAGAGTGGTTAATCTTTGATTGTTCTGCTTACTTTGTTCTTGAATTTGTAAGAGAAAGTTTTCCTATTCAGATTAGGTGTTTGTTCTTGAACTCTAACAGAAAATAATCAAATCTTTATCCATCTAATTACGGTCTATTATTTTATACTTTGTATCTAATTTCTATTTCTTTTATTGCTTTCTTGTTTCAATTTCTTGTTGTTGAATTTGAATATTATTCTCATTTGATATCAGAGCTCAAATTAAAACAATCTAAATTTTTTATATATATATCAGAAAAATATTCAAAAATTTGAAAATCCAATATATATGTGTGTGTTCATTTCAGAGAGAATATTGAAAAAAAATTAAATAATAATTCAGGTAAGTTAGATTGGTAATTTGGTATGTGCTCCTTTATGCTAAGAATTTTGTGTGGGGTCTTGAGCTTAATTACTTGAACTTTTGGTATAAGGTGCATTCTAAAGATGAGAGAATTGGTAGCACTAGATATGGTCTATACATGTAGTATATTTATGTATTTGGTCTAACTAAATTATATTTTTGATTGTCATGCTTATGAAAGTTACATTTTTATTTTGTGCATACTTGAGAAATTGTTGGACTCCATGTATTTGCTATTTAGAGGAGTATTTGTCTTTTCTAGGAAGAATTGGATATAAAAAAATACATGGGCATTTCCTCGTTTTATATGTGCCATGCCATGTATGTCTTTGGCTTTTGATTGCTTTATGATTAACCTCATTTTCGCCTATGCAGGGTTTCTTTTAAAGAAAGGGAGAATTATGATGAGAGGATGAAAGTGGAAGCTTGCCAACAACTTTCAAGAGGTTAAAGAGCATTAGGAGATCAAAATAGGTTCACAATAAGCTAAAAAGTATATTCAAGTGGGGAATTTGCAAGATGCCGTTAATTATGCTCTTTGGCTACTTACTTTAAATACTAAAAATTAGAATTTATTCAATGAATACTTGATAGACTTTTTGAGAGTGTGGTTGTCTTGCGGATTTATAACATGAAGCTTTCCTCTTGAGGCGTTTGTTCTTGAACCCGAATAAAAGATAATTAGGTCTTTATCCATCTAATTATTGTCTATCATTTCATAAATGTCTAAACATTAGTAAAACTCACCCCATATGAGTCCAAGGCCTTGGGACATAATCTTTACCACCAAGGCAATATTAATTAGGATGTGATATTTATATCAAATCATATAAATTTATTATAATTAAATATAAAAATGCATATTAACTAATTATAATTAAATGCTAAAATTTATATATAAAAATATATCATGCATCTATTGGCTTGATATAAATATAGATAAATTTAACTATTAAGGATCACACCTGCAACCGACTTAGCCTCCGACTTATATTCTTCTAGAAGATCAAACCGAGCTGCCACGTAATTGAGTGGTTATTGAATTGTAACTGTTAGGCTACGAATAAAGAAGCATAGTAAATACTTCGTAACTTCTACAAAAAATTAACTAACACTCCCTTTCTACGGACAATATTTATTAAAGAAATAAATTGGTACATATTACTTTCTGAGGAGGACACAAATTAGGAAAATAGAGTAATAGGAATAGGGAATTCCATACTAATAGGCGTAACCCTTCTTGTCCTTCAATTTATGTTACTATTTGCTGTCTCTCGTTCCTGCGTAACATATTATTTTGTTATAGTTATTGTTCATTTCTTATTTGACTTGCTTTGTTATTATACTACTGCTTTATTGCTATTGTCTTATTTGACAGATTCACTTGACTTTACCAGGCTCTTCTAGGCGAAAATGATCGGTATGACATAAGTCCTGGAAAACATTTTTTCAATGAAAGATGACTCACGTCATACCAAATACACCTTTCTTTTCGTCTGCTAAGTTCCAGGCATCTCAACCCTCAAAGACTAACATATAGATGCAAAAATTCTTAGGTGGGACGGATCGAAAAGATAGCATCAAGTGGCAAAAGAGGGTTCAGTTAGGGAGGCAGAGTTTAGCAATCCTGACCACAACAGCCACTCCCACAGAACACGTTTTGCAAGTTTGAAGTTCATAAATCATTGTATCAACTATACATAAAATAGGGATGTCACCGTAAAGGTTGCTTTTTATCCTCACATGTTGCGCACCATATACTCATCTACAAGTACAAAATAAAGAGAAAAGAGTAACCAAACAAGGCATTCTCTTCTCTTTTCTTTTTTTTGATATCCAGCTTCCCGACTTTCGCCAGACTATTCATGTAGATAGTAGTCCCGATCACTCAGCACTACTACCAGTAAATCGCGGAATGTGTCTGAATGACCAGGGTTTGAGAACAGAGCAACTGATATCACCTACAAGGTCCTACCCCAGAAGAGAGCAAATTGCTCCCACCAGGGTTTGAACCCACGTTGCATGCCTCCGGTTGGATTTTAAGTTCCTCTCCTTTGTCATCCAACTATGTCCGGGGGACTAAGGCATTCTCTTCTTGCGGACAAAATAAGCACCAGCCTGAGTTTGCACAAAACGCTTAACTACATTCCTGTACAGTGCAGGAGTGTTGATAGTGCATTCCAAAATACAACACAACAATTTGAGGGATTAAGCATTACAAATTACATTAACACCGAGCTTTTATATTGTACATTCTTGCTTGCCAGTGCCTCGCAATGGCCCTAGGATACCCTACTATAACGGACAATTTCAGGGAAGAAGGCCTACAGAGGAAAATTGCAAGGCACCTCCAGCTTTGGAGCATTACTTGCCACACAAATTTGTCACGGCGTTTCATCTTCTAGGGCTGAATAATAAAGCAAAGTGTTAGATTATGTAAGGCATTGCCATGCTATTCACTTTTTTTAATTGTTGGTCTGTATTAGCACTCTTTTTTGTTCTCTTTCTAACTCCCAATTTCAGGGTCGAGCTGAACAGAAAATAAAGATACTTACTGCTTAAAATAAACCCTTGAAGCAGGCTTTGAGCTCTCTCTGCTTGTTCCGGAGTGCCTGATATTTGTATGATCTTCTCTGTTACCTCGGGTCTATCCTCAATCAATTTAACATTTGCTCCTGACAACTGTCAGCAATAAAAATAATTTAACTGTGATACTTGCTTTATCCAATTGTTATTCTGAAATAAAGTGGGAGCCTTGAAGGAGCCAAACTGACCTCACTAATCTGAGCAAGCTTATTTCTTGATTTTGTTATCAGCTTGGGCGCTGCATGTGGAGGTATGACAACTTCCAATGTACTTCTAGTGACCAATGTTACATGCATTCTGGAAAAGAGAAATTTAGGGTCAAAGACAGCAAACTACCATGGGGTTTAAGATAAAAAAAAAAAGAAGAGAGAACTGTTACCTATTCAATCCGCTCGGAATATCTTCACAACGCTCACTTTCATTTGGTTTGGCTATTTCACCGGCAGATGCCCCAGTTTCCTACAAAATAAACACCTTTTTAGAAAATATAACCGGGGGAGGGGGGGGGGTATGAATCCCGTCTATCCTGAGAACTTGAAATTTCTTTGAGACAACTACGGCTATTTGGGTAGCTAATTATCCAGCTTTTTAGGATGTAACAGTAAAGGCTGGATAAGAAAATTTAGATTCATACGGAAACAAGAAGGAATAGAAATTAACTCACTTTTACTGGCTGTGCCATTGGTTTGGCTGGTGCATTTTGATACATTGAAGTTGGAACATTATTCCCACTGTAGTTTTGTTGAGATGGAGATGTGCTGTTGAAAGAACTTTTGTCTGCTCCCATAGTACTCCTAGTTGGGCTTGAGGCAGGTATTGCTGGTGAGGGTATATCCTTTTGAAAGAACTCCCGATAAGTATAACTCCGAAGCCTTGAGGTCACTTCAACAAGAGCTTCTCTAGCTGCTTTGATCTCTCCAACAATCTGGAGATTTGAAGAATTACAAAGCATGTCCAGAAAAACAATGAGTCCAACAACTGGAGCACAGTACTGCTCTAACCAATAATTTGAATTCTCTTAAACTCTCTTCTAAACAACCGGGAATTTATACAAAGACCAAACATTTAGGAAATTAGTAGCAGCTGATAAAACTGCAGATACAAGATTCCCATTGTTGCACAACCCGTGCATCTTGAAAAAGGAATGCACTGTCCAAATATGCACCATCTCTGGTGAACATATCAACTAAAGAATAGGAGAATCAAATTAGCTCATTGGTTACATCATATTAGAAGCTTAAAAGAAAGTTGACAGACCTGTATAATTTCATCAGTCCCAGACACACATGGTGGAAGTTCTTCTTTTAGTAGAATCTTGACAGTAGCACCAGTTATTTTCTGCATGTCAGATAATGGTCCATCTCTTCCTCCCAAACATTCAACTTCATCTGTTTGCACAACTAAACGAGTTGTAATAACATTTTCCTTATCCGGAACAAGATCAACAATGCGGGTTTGAATATGCAAAAGAGCTTCCTGAGCAGGAAACAGCTCATCATCTGGACCCTAAAAGATAAATGTAACCCAGATTTTCTTTCAGAAACTTCTAAGCATCATTCTTGAAAGATTATGTTATGAGGTCTATGCTCGACATAGTTTTAAAAAATTAAGAAATGAGGCTAAGGAGAATAAAACTAATGGAATCCAATTCTAGCAAAGAGCAAAATAAAATTAAAAGTTTCAATAAAACGCGGCAAAAACTTACTGAGACCTGAACAAGAAAGAGGAGAGGGAGTACCTCATCAGACGAAATGATTATGACCTGTTCGTCTGAGCTGGCAACGGGATTCAAAATCTTGACATCCACGCCAATCTCATTCCGAAGCAACTCTATAATTCCATCTGATTCCCCAGCAACAGTATCAACTTTGTCAACTGGACATAGAATTCGAAACACAAGATCTTCAACATACATGACCTGCCCATTCTCATTGCCGGGACCGATTCCAGATTCAATAGCATATCCAGACGAGGATGAGGAATAGTTGTTGCTTCGACCACTGCTCATAGAAGCAGGCAGCCTAGATCCAAAAGTAGACCCATTTTCAGACATCCTGCGAGTTGTACTGTTCATGTGGGGAATAAATTCGTCATCAGGAGGGACGAACCGCTCAGGAGAATGTTGCCGACCAGGAAAGTGACCACGATCACGATGCTGGCTCTCCCTCAAGCGTGAGGAAATAATTTCTACGGCCTTTTTCACAGCATTCATTTCACCAACAACCTGCAAGCAAACAAGTCTCAGACATAACGCATAACGCTGAGCTACTAATAATTGCTTTCAAGCAGGCATTAATTATCCAATACAATCCACCACATTAATACATTTGCCACAAGCATGTCCGGAAAACCTTGTACCAAAAGATCATGATTTATATGATTCAGAAAAGCTCAGAATCATCAGACACAAGAAAATTAGCTTATAAATCACTAGCAGCAGTATTTTAACATTCTTTAATTAGAAATCTCCTGTGTAATTCATCAGAAAGAAAAAAGTTAAGAGCATTGTTTGAGAATTACCTTAACGACAGCAGTTTATCAGAGGAACTATATGGAAAGGCGAAATAATCGCAAGTACAATATCCTTTTTAGACTTCCAAATGAAGGCAACGAACTGCATAAATGTATTACTTTCCATGTTTCTTTGAATTTTTAAAAAATCATCACCTGGACTTCAAGAGGAAAAACAATACAGTGCAATACGCAAATATTCTGATGGTTTCAAAAGGATTATTGAGCAAGATATGGTCCAACATAGAGATGCTTAGGCATCAAAACAGAAAGTGCTATGCTTAAATAAATGGCCCAAGAGTTTCAGCAGATATCTGCATGATCATCAGGCATACAAGTTCCTGAAGGAAATCATCAGTTAATTTGCTCTAATTGCTTTTAAACCAAAATTTGTTAATGACAATTCAAGTTTAAATGACACTGTGAAGCTCTCAGCTGAATCATTAAAATGAAAGCACATTGTGACTATGCATACTGACCTCTGACCAATAGGTAAATACCGGAGATCAAATATTTGAAATACCCATACAAGGCATTATCAAAGCCCATACGCATACAGGAGTAGGGAAAGGAGAAATTAGGCATCTTGATAGTGTGTTAAATTGTGTCAACTATCAAACAATGGTATGTTAATATGCAGCAATCACCACCTATAGAACTCCTGTGTATGTAATAAACAAGAGAACTAAAATGCAACTAATGCTAGACCAATGTCTACTTGAGAATTGAGTATGCATGTGATATGCACCCTAAACATAAGTATCTCCATCCCTCTAATTCCCTCCCAAACAAAAGAAGAAACACAAGAAAGACCGAAGACAAGGATACAGAGAGAGAGAGAGAGAGAGAGAGAGAGAGAGAGAGAGAGAGAGAGAGAGAGAGAGAGGAGACTGGATCTTCAAAAGAAGTAGAATCAGTTGCTCAGCTGAGTCTCTTCATTAACAGGGTTCAATGGTTCATTGAAGAGAGAGGGGTCTTAGACAGAACAAAAAAGAGAAGCAAAGTTGGGATTTCTTGAGGACTAAATGTACAACAACAACATACCCAGTGTAATCCCACAAGTGGGGTTCTTGAGGACTAAATGTGGCTACCTAAAAATCACAAATCATTAATCACACAGCGGCAACATTACCGTCTAAATCACTGATCAAAGAAGAATCACAAAAAATTAAGCTCCCCACGAATCAACTGGCCCATATCTAGCATGCAAGAGACACTAACTTTTTACCAGAAGGGAACAATGAAATGTTATTCACACTTCTTGACAGAGCAACCGAACATAGAGAAAGGAGACACACTACTAAGAATATTGGACTTAGCCGAGCTTAAATGGAGTGACATGGACCATGAGGATTCATATAGCCTAGACCAACTTGCTTGGATTGAAGTATAGTAGCTATTTGTAGATACACTACTCAGCATATAGCAGAAAACAATTTGGGTTGTCATATGTCATATCAACCTTGCCCCGATATTAACCAAACTTGGGAAAATAGATATAGGTGCTCAAGATTCACAGCTTAAAACATTAGGCATTCATTAAAATGTTAGAGGTCACAGGTTCAAGCCGTGAAAACAGTTCCTTGCAGAAATGCAACGTAAGACTGTGTACAATAGACCCTTGTGGTCCGGCCCTTCCCCGGACCCTGCGCATTGCGGGAGCTTAGTGCACCGAGCTGTCATTTTTATTCATTATTAAAGCCATTTCAGTTCAGATCTCCTTCATTCTTGTATCTCATCTGAACTCAGGTATTATCAGTCTCATTGTCAAGTGAATAGGTGTTCTTTTCTACTTAAGATACAAGTTCCCTCTCCAACTTATTATACAATATCAGATGACTCCTAGTTCCGAATGGTAGAGAAATTTTTTTAAGTTGTCTTTGTCATTAGTTTCTTTCTTTCAGCACCTATATATGTGCTTCAACTAATGGTATGGTTCTAGGTCACTTTATCAACAAGGATGTATAAAGTCACGGTATAAAGGTCACGGTTTTCACTGGCTTGAAGTCCAATTCAAATTATTGCAATCTTTTAGCTTGCAACTTAACAAGAGAATAAGATGTAAACCTGAACAATCTCCTCAGACATTGAAACGCAACGCGGCAAACTGTGATCTCTGGGCAAAATTCTAATATGAGTCTTAGTCTCCATCCTCATTTGCTCAATAATTTTCCCTCCTTTCCCTAGCAAACATCCCACATGCATTCTAGTCACCACCAACCTTGTCACCGCTCGATTATTCCCACTCACGCCCCTCATCCTAAACTCCTCTTCTACTTCAACCCCACCACTACTATACACTCCTCCACCAGCATCACTATCCAAAATCCTCTCATGTATCAACAACAAGGCCTCCTGAGCTGGCGAAAACGCCGGCATTCTACCATCCGGGTCTCGCCTCCGCGTATCCGAAATCTCAATGATCCGTTCATCATCCCCTGGAATCAGTTCATGTACATTCACCCATGCCCCAGTATGTTGCCTAATCGCCTTAATAATACTCCCTGATTTCCCAATCACACCACCCGCCTTAACATCGTGACATAAAATCCGGTAAATAGTAGTAACCATGAGTGAAGGGTCCTGCATTTTCCGACCTCCTCCGCCGCCGCCGGAAACAGGACGGCGGTGATGGGTCGGTGCATAATGGTGATTACCACGAGGGTCATACCTCTGTTTAGTCCTGGGTAAGTTGTCGGAATCGTAATCCTCGTAAAAGAATCTCTTAGATCTTGATCTATCCATGTCTACTGAAGTTCAAATCTGGAAGTAGTAGTGTATCACGGACACCCAGATTACAAAATTAAGCTATTAGACTAGTAAAATTAGGGTTTATTGAGAATTTTGGGACACACAGAGCAGCAATTTCAAAACCCTAGAAAATGGAAGAAAGGGCTGCCATAACCAAGCTTGCTTCTTCAATCTGTTCATCATTTCTACTTTAAATGCTTGTGAAATTCAATTTTTTTTGTTCTCTCCATCTGTGTGTTGCTTTATATATATATATATATATATATTATAATCGTGATTTGCTATTTGGCCGAGTGGACCCCAGTGGTGGCCATGTAACTCAAACGTTGACGTTTTGTGAGAGTTTTAAAGAAAGCCCAACTTCCTTCGCTGTTAGACTTGTAGTCCTACTGTAAGTTTTTGGGACCGCTAGTTTGTTGGGAATTAACTATTTGAGTTTGATCTAATGCAGTGTTATCTGTATTGTGTATTAGGATGCTAATATGAGCGGATTGAGTTAAATTCAAATGAATTAATATATGTTGAGTGAATAAATGAGTGAATAAATAAGATATTTAGTACATGAACGGTCTTAAACTCAAGTGTATATTGACAAGAGTTTAACAATTCTGAATCTTCACTCACAACTTTTTTTTGATGAATTCGTGCACACTATAATGATTCCTATCAATGAAACTTTCTACTATGTAATATGCTTCTCACTAGATATTTGTCTCGCTGAAAATTAATGACCCGTCCAAACTTGAATGGATTAGACGAGTAATATTTTTATGAGCTAATTGTGCATTACTAACTCTGTTCTAATTTATGTGACACTGTTTGACTAGGCATCAAATTTAATAAAGGAAATGAAGACTTTTGAAATTTGTGATTCAAAATAAATGTTAAACTTTTATTTGGCTATAATCATTTCATTAAGATAAAAAGGACTTAAAGTTAAATTATTTTTAATTATGCAAAGGTGACATATTTCTAGGACGGATTTAAAAGTAAAGTGTGTCACATAAATTGCGAAAAAGGGTACTAGCTTTCTCCCAAGACATTTGCTCCCTCTATTTCAATTTGTTTGGCATTATTCCCTTTGTTCTAATTGATATGAGAGTATTTGATTGTAATATAAAACTTAAAAAGGACAAAAATATTTAAAAACTAATAAGCTAGAGTAAATAATACTAGAAATTTTGATGACCATAAAGCAAATTAAAGATAACACAATAAATACCATTTCCTCGATAAATGATGATTCTTGTTTTGACGTCGAGAATATTAGTTTTGTATGTTTGTCCGAAAATGATTGCGTAACTGCAAATTGCAATGCAAAAAGTTTCTCCATACACAGATTTCTTCACACCAATGGAAAAGGAATCCATTTGCCATAATGATTTCTGAAAAAATCATAGTACCTGCAGACTCGACGGCGTTTTCTTTTTCTTGTAGTAACGACTATAGTTAATGAGTCTTTAGGTTTTCCAATAGAGAGTCACGAGCTTATGTTTGTTGTATTTAAATTAGTGATGACTTTTGGGCCGAATAAGGAGGGAAAGTGGGAAAAATAAAATAAAAAGGATAAATAGTATCTAGGTAATCAATTATTTTGGAAGAAGAAAATAATAGAAAAAAAAGGAAACAAGAGGAGTTTAAAGAAAAGTAATCAATTGTAGTCATAGTGAGGAGAGATAAATATGAGATTCTTTTTCTTGCATTTTAGAAGAAGAAAATAGTAGGGGGGGAAAACAGAATGAAAAACAATAAATTATAGTAATGGTGAGGAGAGAGACAAATAAGGTACCTTTAAAATTTTGCAATTTTTTTAAGCCACAAGAAAGGAAAATATTAAAATTTTGAGAAAAAAATGAAATCCTGACATAAAATAGGTGCCTCACCACTCTACTATTGTCCATAATTATATAAATGTATAGGTAGGATTATATAGATATCCAACAATTTTATTCTAAAAAATCTAGTCAGATAAATGGACAAATTTATTCTTTTTATATGTTGAGATTTCAATCCAAATTTTCTATAATTTTTTATCCACTTTATGAGAAATAACAATTAGGGGTGTGTTCGCTACAAAGAAATAACAAGTGAATTTTTTACTTTTTTTTATGTTCGATAGGTAAGCAAAAAAATATTATTTTGAAATTATTTATATATAATATTGACAAATAAAATGAGAGGTGGGGTGGGGATGGGGCTAGTGGATGGTAGTGAAGATAATGTGTGTTGGATGGTGGGAGCACACAATCAATATGGAATGTCATTTGTTTATGTACTTTCACCAGAAAAGTCATTTTTCTTATTCTTCAGAAATTTATTTTCTTAGAGAAAATATTTTCAATTTTTTTTAATTTTCCTCCCTACCAAATACAATCTATGTCACACATTTATTTACACATTCTATGGAGAATAAAGTTTATAAGAAATAACAGTACATTTCTTCCATGAAGAAGAAAACACAATATCAGTTGTTCTGTTCTCAAACTCTGGCACATAATAGGAACTTAAAATCCAGCTGGAGGCTTGCAGAGTGGGTTCGAACCCTAGTGGGAGCAATTTGATCTCTTCTGGGTTAGGACCTTGTAGGTGATATCAGTTGCTCTGTTCTCAAACCTTGGTCATTCAGGCATATCCCGCGATTTACTGGTAGTAGTGTTGAGGGACCGGGACTACTATCTCCAGGAATAGTCTGGTGTAAGCCGGAAAGCTGAATATCAAAAAAAAAATATAAGTGGCCTGACCTTTTCCTGAGGTAGAGTCCATCTAAGGAAAATAATATTAGGTCTGTTAGCGGTAGGGCTGGCAATGGATCAGAGGTGGATCGGGTGGAGCTCAATCCGCCTCCACCCGCCAATGATCCATCCATCACCCTTTTTTAATCCACATCTGATCCACCCATCATCCACATGTGAATCGGGTGCTTCGCGGATAAAAGCGACGAAGACTTATGAAAATTGATCGATATTCAAGTCTTATGGGTAATTTATGACAGTTAATAAATATGTCATTTCAAATTTCACAAAAATGAACTTTACTTTGTTCATTTTATTGGAAGTAAAGAATTGTACGGATTAATTCGAGAATGACAGGGTCTGGTAAACCCACAAAGTTGCATTTGATTATATCAACTGCTAAGATAAAATAAATATCATCAATCCTCTTAGTAATGTGAGTTCATATTTTTATGTGAAAACGATCAACAATTGTTTTTCCCTTTCTTATGTTCTTCAATGTACGTTTTACTTGATCAAACTTAGAGTGATATAATTAGCAGATAAAAATATAATTTATTCAATCTGTTTAAATTTGGACGAGTTAGCGACCTACATATTTCTTAACTCAAGTTATTTTGATTAGCTTGATTCAATTAAATTAAAAATAGCATTTATTAAGCGTTTGGACATGCAATTTCATCTTATGAGATGAAATCATCGTTTGGACATACGATTTCATCTCATGAGATGAAATTCCAAATCATCCAAAAAGACATGATTTGAGATTTCAAATTTTAAATGTAAAAGTTGACCACAAGTTTATATTTGTAAAAATAGATCCATAAATTGGTAGATATAATTAACAATCATGTTTATCAATTATTTATATCAAATATTAAAAGATCTACAAGAGGGGTGGATTGAAAATAATTAATTTATAACGGGTGGATGGGTGGGTCGGGTGGTGGGTTGGATGTATGTCCACCAGAATCCGACCTGATCTGTCACCCGATTAAAATTCATGTTTTGTCGGATTTTCGTTCATATAATTGGGTCGGATGGATCGAATATTCATCGGATTATGGTGAAATTATCAGCCCTAATTAGCGGATAGGGGCACAATTAGGCCAATTTGCTAACGACAAGGATAGAAAAATAAGTAGGAGGCATTTCTTTGATAAAAAAACAAATAGAGGATATTTTATGCTATTTAATGATAATAAAAAAACAAATGAGCACTTCGTGCTATACTGAGGCATAAGTGGAATATATTTCAAATGTGAAGGGTCAAACTGCCAATAAATTAAGTTGCAAGAACCACAGCAACAATGGCGGCCCGTAATTCGTCGCTATCTCTTTACTCTGTTATGTATTCGCCGTACTCCGTTCTTGCATCCGTTGAAAAGACAAAGCGTATGAACTTCTCCATTCGGTCGTTTGTCGTTCAGTTTGTAAATATTTTACACATGTGTTTGTAATTATTATTTTCATCTGATGTACAAAGCGCTTCGAATTCTAAAAATGAAGGCCGAAGAGGGAGGCGAAGAAAATTGGTAAATTCCTGCCCACTGATTAATATATCTTTCCTACACTATTTAAATTACTGCAATCTAGATTTAAGAGTAGGCTTGTTTCGTGATATTGCAGAGCGTTGTGCTTTGTATAGGCGGAAAGAATTTGAGTTATATGCACCATTGATTATTTACTCAATTTGACAGATTTTGGCAGGTTACTTACATCAATTCATGCTTACTATATAGATTCATAGACGTAGACAATTGTTTGCAGTTGCTTTTAAGCTATTAAATTGCATACATAATTGTTTTCGATAAGGAAAGAGAACCATATTTGTGGTGGACATGTTAGACAATGCTTGATGTATTCTTACAGGCTGCTAAATAATTTTCTTCATTTCTGTTGGTGTTTATTTATTTATTTTGGGTGCCTTGATTTGCTAGGGACGTTTCTGGGCTGATGAGTTAGTAAATTCTTAGAATTGCTATTTGAGCTTTGATTATATCTATGTTTGATCTGAGTTGGATCCGTTAACCCTCTTTATTTGGTCGTATCAAGCTAGGCATTTTCCTTTTTCACTTGGGCTTTATGTATTCATTAATCATTTATCAAAAAATAAATAAACAAGATGTATTCATTGACCACATACCATAGTAGGCAACTGAAAACTTATTAGGTCTCCCACATCAGGGTTCCAAGTTTTGTGTTCTCTCCAGATGCTGACGTAAAACCTGACCCGCCAGTAATTGAAGGCAGGTGAATGATAATCTAAATGTAATCTTGTTTTGGACCCTTTTAGTTAATAATACTAAATTTGGAGTGGCTGAGTTGTATGCCAAATGATTAAGACTGAACACTATATCCTGAGTATCTGTGGCTCGAGAGGTCAAGGTTAAGGCCTCTGAAATTAGCCATCATCTCTTGTTTTTTCGTCTCCCTCTTGGAGAAAATCACTTCATGTGGTGAACTGTCTCTACCATGTGGTGATCTTCAATGGTCATCACTAGGAATATCCATCACTAGTATATGGATATTCAAAATTTGGACCCGACGGATTCGGATCGGACCCGAATCCGTTTCTAACGGATCAGATCTGGATCTGATTCTTGTATTTGAAATCCGTATTCGGTCAAGACCCGACCCGTGAATCCGTTTTTATTAAATATATACATAACCTATATTGTTATATGAGTTAATTTTCCCATATTATTATACGCTTCCTCGGTATAATGTTTGTTGCGTATCTTTTTTCTTCTTTTTCAGAAAGGGTACAATGGTTACTAACTGCAGTAGCTTTCTCGTACTAGGAGCTTACCAAAAAAAGTAGGGCATTAAATAAATTTATTTTTCAAGGGTCAGGCAAAGGACTAAGCTAAAAGGGAAAAGAATACCACACTTGCATAAATCTCATATTGCACAACAATAGTAATCCGAACGTCTCAATTTATGTGACACTCTTTCGTCCCAACGTACCACACTTCATCGTCTTTATTTTCTTGTGATGCTAAAATTTCGTTCAGTATTTTGGAAGAATGGTGTCATGTTTGTGTAGGTTGATTGAATAAACTTAATCATTTTTTTCAATCAGATTGGGTTTCATTTTGTCAAAAAAGTTTCAATAGGTGGGAATATTATTCAAGGCCAAAAATTTTATATGTGGATTCAGATCCGATCCGTGGACCCGGTGGACCCGGATTTGGATCTGATTTTTATGGACCCGATGGATCTGGATCTAGTAGGATCCGATCTGTTGTCATCCCTACTTGTCAATACCATTTTCCGGCGGATCTTTTTATCATCTAATAACCCTAAGGAGGGTAGAAATTTAGATGGTAGTATGCTTGAGTTAACTTTAAAGTCTATCAAATAATAAAGATGTAGCATGAAAACGGTTATTATTAACTCAAAATTCAATTTTAAAATAAAAGTCTATAACCTTATACCAATATTAACATCATAATAACAGATACTACACTTATCAAGATTATAATTAAAAACACATAGTTCAGTAATCATACCTCTTAGCAGAATTTCAGATCACTGTAAATACTCGACCCACCATGGCATTGGTTTCCCTTCTTTCTCTACTGAATCTACGGGATTAATGGCCTAGGTGCTGGGAGTTATTCGACAGACTCTTTCTAGAATTCTGTTTTAGGATAAGGTTTATGAACTAGTATGGTTTTAAGTATAAGCTTTCAAAGTGTTATTTTTCTCTGGTATTATGATATTGTTCTTGGTATTGATTATAGACTAAGGAGGGTTTAGCTAGACATGAGATGAATATTTAGAAGATTGAAGTTGTTGTATTTCAAAAGTTGATTGTAGATGTTACATCGAGACTCTTTATATAGATAATCTCGGCTGATTGCATTATTGCTACGTTACAAAAGTCTAAGTACTACTTTTTCAAAAGTGTACAATTTCTTGTCTGCCATAATTTCAGATATTTCTTAAAGTTGTTTGTTTTTGTTGCAATTTTGTCAAAGTTGTCAGCTATCATCTTTGTCTTTGATTCTTTGTGGGTCCGACGACTTTTACAATTGTTGAGGCCGGCTGCTTCATTCCACAAATGTTTTGAAAGCTGTCTTCCATTAGTGGTTTGTCTTCATATGTGTCATCTTCTTTTATGATGCTTGATGTTGACACCCAATTTTGTCCCATCTTTTATGATTTTATTCGTAATTTTTAATATTTTGACACTTTTAAAATAATTTTAAAATATAGGCATATATGTGTGTATCTTCGTATTATTATTATTATTCGCATATTTTATATCATTTGCATTTTATAATAATCATAAGTTATCCGAAAATTCTATGTTATTTATTCTCGCAAAATTGCATCGCATTTACATTTTATTTAAGCATTAAACATTTACTTAAAATATTATATTTTTATCACATCGTTACGCTATTTTAAATAATTCACATCTTTTACAAAATATATATATATATATATATATATATATATATATATATATATATATATATATATATATATATATATATATATATATAAATATGTTTTAATTTTAAACCCCTCTTATATATTTTTCATAACTTTTTTTTTTTATTATTATTTTCCAACCCAAAACAATTCTACTCAAACAAAAACTCCCAAGCCCAACCCCAAAATTCGCCAACCCATTCCCTTACTCCTTCCAAGCCCAATGGCCGCCCAACATCCCTTCCTTTTAATTCAAAACACACACAAGCCCACTCCGCCAGCCCATCGGCCAAATCCCAAAACCCGACTCATTTCCCTTACCCTTTTTATTCCCCCAAACCAAAATCCCGCATAAAAAAAATCAAGAAAACCCTACGCTCCTTCAACCTCAAGCCGCAGACGCACACCCCATGCCCCTGACCCCACACGCGGCCGCCTCACCCATCGCCACCACCAACCCGCCACCAAACCCCGACACCACCACACCCTCCCGTCACTTCGCCACGCCCATACCCCTAAAATCCGCTTCCAAAGTTCGAAATCTTTACCTTTAATTCGAATTTCAAACTCGTTCTTGGAAATCCACCTATAAATATCCCCTTGTTCTTCATTTTTGGGGAGTAGAAAATCTGTCTTTGAAGTCGATTTTTAGAGTTTTGGGGTCGATTTTAAGTCCGAAAATTTATGTTTATGAGTCAGAAATTTTCTTAAAGGTTTTACTTTTACTTTGTTTGTGTTCTTCACTATTGGGAAGATTAGGATTTCAAAAATCAGAAATCTACTTAAGAGTGTTTGTTCTTGCATATGTTCTTCAACTTAAAGGTTCAAAATATAGGTGAAATTATTGGTTTGTGGTGTTAAAAAATCTTGAATTTTTGCTCTTTCCAAGCTGTTTTTGTTGTTCGGGTCATTTGGGTCGGGTCGGACATCGAAAAAGAAGAAGTAAAAAGCGACATTCAAAATCAGAAATTGATCCAAAATCGTAATTCAAATCGCAAAAATCGAAATTCCAAAAATAACGCCTCCGAGCGGATTCGACGATTGAAACACGCCACGCCTCGGAGAAGGTCAAGAAACTCAATTCCTATCAAATTCTATTTTGTGTGTTTGCTTTTAATTAATCATCTGTTGGTTATATTTGGTTGGCATCACCGTCTGTTTAAGCATGTTACGGCTAATTTAAGTTTATTTTGTTCATTAAGTTGTCAATTAGGTGTATGTTTAATATGATATCTTGAAATAAACTGCGGCTAGTTCGGTAGAGGTATTAGTTGTTTGTTAGGTGAAGAATGCTAGTTACTTGACTTGCAACCTTTGTTTAATCACCATCTTAGCCGCATTGTGCTTGGCTTTAAAGTGTCATTATGCCTAATGTATAACGTGAACATGGTCCTATGTGTTTAAAATTAACCTAAATGATCCTGCCTATTTAAATGTTACATTTTGAATGATTATTTGACCATCTCAATGTCTCATATGTTTGCTGACACTTGCCTTGTTTTGTTTATATTTTGGAATGCATCCATGTTAGATTGATACACCTCCTAAGTCATCTTGTGTCATACCCTATCTATTGAGTTGTCTAGATGGTGTTTCATTAACATTTTGCACTATTTGAAACTAGCCTGTGCCGTGTTAAGTTATAGCCTTTGTTTGCATTTCATACTTTAAAACTTATAATATTGTTTCATGTAGTAAACATGTATAAGGAATAGCCTGATGTTAAAACTGCTCAAGTAGAAATGGTTTAATAAGTGATTTGAACATGTCTCACTTAGGAAAAAGAAATGTCTTTGCCTCTTGTTAAGTTGTGCAACCATATCCACAATGTCTACCTATGTGTATGTGTTATTCTCCTTGTTTTGGATCTGTCCATGAGAGAATTCCTATTCTTTTTTACAAGGTGATTAAGTCTGGTGTGTTAGAAATGGTCCACTCAGGCTATGTTGGTATTCTCAGTTCCCATAAATGGTTATTTGGCTCATCCTTTTCATCCTATTAATGCTCTTGAATTAGTCATGCATTTCCCTATATGATTAGGTGTTAAGTGCCTCCATAGCATCATGAAAAGTCTTTTAAGTTATCTTATATCATGCTATATTTACTAAGTTCTTTGAATGATATCTGTATATATGCTTGCACATCTATGTTGAAATCGGTTTTTAAAGCTAAGTCATTTAGCCTAATATCTATTTTTAGATGGAGTTTCAAATCAATTACTATGATAAAGGTGCGGATTTGCATTTTTACGAAATATAGGGTAATTTGAATCATGTCTATGTCACTTAGGAGCTAGTTGAAAGAGTTAATGGGATTGTCTACACTGCTTGTGTGAAATAGAGATTACGACTTGATTAAAATTTATGATCTTCTTTGTGTTAAGTGCAGTATACCTTTCTGAAATTCTGTGTTCTTCATTGGTCCTATCCTGTAAAAGAATTACATCTATGCATCATGAGTATTCAAATTTGCTGAACTCGCATTTACAATGGCATGTTTAGGTGTATACAAAGTATAGACATCTAGGTATACCCAGGATGAATATCTAGGTTGTATATCCTTGTATATTCCCAAGCGTATCATGTATACTTTGAATATTCCATGAATATCAACGCCTCTACATGGTGAGTATGTATCATTTGGAAGGGTTTGTATTTCATGTTATATGAATCCTCTATGTTTTGAAATCACTCACTGTTTCTACAAGTTTGAATGATAAGTCTTGTGTTTCCAGTCCCTTCCATCTCATGTTGTTCCTGTCTTTGTTTGAGACCTTCGTAATATATATGTTAGGTTTTATATTTATCGTGTTATCTTGGTTGAAAGCACAGACAAGCTTGAGGTTGGAGTGTCGCCCTATTTTGACTGCTCGGGTCAAAGCGAACCTGAGGCGTATTCGGGTGATTCTGGGTAAATGATTGAGGAGTCGCCACCTAATTATCTTTACGGTGAATTAGGACACCTAAATATTAAACTAAATCTTTGCAATGTAAACTCCAATTTTAAGGTGCAGCAAACTAGCGAGATTCTAGGTAAGGGTTCTTTATTATCCTAAAGGGAAGGGTTAGGCATCCTTTAAGATCCGCTAACTTGCGGTTATCCAGGTCAAACTCGGGTTAATTATTGCTAGAAAAATACATGTTTTACAAGTATAATAGATTAAAAGATGTTTGCAAATAATTAGTAAATGATGCATTTTATACAAGTGCGTATTCAGATAACATAAAAAAGAAAGATACATGTAAAGTTTTGAAAAATATGCATTTGTGACAATAAATTATTTATACTATCAAAGAAGTAAAATTTTGAGAATCGTTGAATTGTAAATTGACAAAAAGATAAACTTATCCGGAATGATTAATAAAGCAAATAAAGATGACAAAGTTGTTTTTTTTTTTTTTTTTTTTTGAAAATTTTGAATACGTGTGACGAGCCTAAAATAAATAAACTAGCGAAGGATTTCTAAGTTTGAATTCAACCGAGCCTACAAATAAATAAGCTAGCGACGGGTTTCAAATCTTAAACTACCTTATGAATTAATCCTAAGTTTGCATATTCTAAGCATTTCAATAGTTACATAAGTGCGATAAATAATATTACAATACAAAGCGGGATAAAAGCTGAATTAAGGAAAGGAATAAAATAAATAAACTACGAGGAATAATTCGCCGTTATTTATTTCAATCCTCGCAAGTCGCCAAGAACAAGCGGTTAGAAATAGTTAAATACAAATAACTTCATATCCGTATTCAAAGCAGTGAATGTTTTGATCGCGGAGGCTCGAACTTAAATTTTGAAAAGAACATTCCAATCACGTCGTGGTGCAAACATATGACTAATGTAGTTTATTTTGATTGCCTCGCCTACTAAGCGTGTCGATCTCTCGGATGAAATAGAAAAGATCACTATAATCATGTCGTAGGCTGCGAATATATAACTTGTTAGTTATTTTAGTCACCTCGCCTACTAAACATGTTGATCTCGGATAAAAAGATTTAAGTCTTCATCATTGCCCGGAAGTTATATTTAGTCTTTGCATATAGGCCTCAAAATCGACGGATATTTTTCATCGGCCGATGTAGTATCGTGTTCAAATCGTGAAATTAAATTAAAGCGAGAAGCGATGGCGATGGCGGTGAGCGATGCTTGATGATGCAATCCGAATGAGCAGTGGATTAATTACGAAAAAATAGACCAGGAATAGTGAGCGGTGCCGAATGAAATCAAAAATTCAGATTTTTTTGATAACAAAGAACAGATATGAAAACGCAAAAAATCGGAAAATTATCCGAATCGGGTCGACCCGAGCTGACCGACCGAATCGAGGCCAACCCGAATCGATTTTTTTTCACTTTTCGGATAACCAATATACAAAAATATGAAAGGCAAATGCGGAAATAATGCCCAAATCGGGTCGACGGGCCGGTCGATGTTTCGACGAATCGGTGATCCAAAATCAGAAATCAAATAATTTCACCAAATTCGGATAACCAACATATAGAAATATGAAATGCAAGAATTACGAAAATAATACGGCAACGTCGACCGGCCGTCGGTGACCGACCGAATCGGTTAATGCAATGAAATCGAATAATTTCACCAATTTGGATAACCAACATATAGAAATATGAAATGCAAGAATTTCGAAAATAATACGAGCGGTCGACCCGACAAGTCGATTGACCGACCAATCGGTTGCAACGAAATCGAATAATTTCACCAATTTGGATAACCAACATATAGAAATATGAAATGCAAGAATTCGAAAACAATACCCGAATCGATCGACGGTCGATGACCGACGAATCGGTTAATGCAACCCGAAATCGAATAATTTCACCAATTTGGATAACCAACATATAGAAATATGAAATGCAAGAATTCGAAAATAATACGGCAAGATCGACCGGCAAGGTCGATGACCGACGAATCGGAACCCGAAATCGAATAATTTCACCAATTTGGATAACGAACATATAGAAATATGAAATGCAAGAATTGAAAACAATACGAGCAAGGTCGACCGGTCGATGACCGACCGAATCCAGATTATACCCGAAATCGAATAATTTCACCAAATTCGGATAACCAACATATAGAAATATGAAATGCAAGAATTAAACAATACGAGCGATTCGACCTGACCGGTCGGTGATCAAACCGAATCCGGTATGCAACGAAATCGAATAATTTCATCAAATTCGGATAACCAACATATAGAAATATGAAATGCAAGAATTAAAAACAATGCGAATCGGTCGATCTGACCGTCGATGACCGACCGAATCCGGTATGCAACCCGAAATCGAATAATTTCATCAAATTGAGATAACCAACATATAGAAATATGAAATGCAAGAATTAAAACACAATCTAACCGGGTCGACTGAGACCGGGTCGATGACTGACCAAACAAAGCGATGATGCAAAATCGAGAGAATAAAACAAATGGAGAACAAACCTTTTCGGACTCAATTCTTGAACAACAAGGGAGGAAAAAATGTTTGAAACCAAGAACACAACCAAAAATATTTTATACCCAAATCGGACCTCCGAAAATATCTCGGTTTTCTTTCTTTTTCCTCTCTTCTCCTTCTTTCTTTTTCGAAGAACACAAGGGGTTTTTATAGCCCCATTTCTCCCAAAACCGAGCTCAAATTTGAAATAAAGGGCCCAAAAATAATGATTTTGGAACGGGTTTTTAGGGGGTATGGGTTGGTGGTGTCAGGCGGCGGTGTGGCGATTGGTGGTGTCAGGCGTAGGGGCGGCGACGTGGGGGGTAGGGTGGCGATTGGAGAGGTTAGGGGCTTAGGGTTTTTATGATTTTGGGGTTTTAGATTTTTGATTTTGGGTTTTGGGTTTGGGGAATAAAAGGGGAAGTGTTTGTGGGTTGGGTTGGGTCGTAGGTTGGGCCGGCGGGTTGGTGGAGTGGGTCTTGGGTTGGGGGAATTAAAAAGGGAGTTGGGCTTTGGTCTTTGGGAAAAAGGGGAAAGGGGTGGGTATTAGAAAATGGGGTGGCGATTGGGCTTGGGGGAATTAAAGGAGAAGGTTTGTTGGGCTTTGGTTTGGAAGATTTGGGTAGGAATTGTTTTGTGGGTTTGGTGAATTTTGTTTGGGTAGAATTTGTATTGGGTTGGGAAAATGAAATGGGTTAGAAATTGTTTTGGGTTTAAATTGTTTTGGGTTGGAAAATAAAATGTGTTATGGGTTTAAAAATATAAAAAGGGGCTTAATATTAAAACATATTTATATATATATATATATATATTTGTAAAAGATGTGAATTATTTAAAATAGCGTAACGATGTGAAAAAAATATAAATATAATATTTGCGAAATGTTTAATGCTTAATAAAAGGGAAATGCGATGCAATTTTGCGAGAATAAATATCATAGAATTTCTTGGATGAAACTTATGATTATTATAAAAAATGCAAATGACGGTAAAAACGCGTATAATAATAATAATAATAAGATATATGCACATATATGCCTATATTTAAAAATTGTTTTAAAAGTGTCAAAAAAAATTAAAAATTACGAATAAAATCATAAAAGATGAGACAAAATTGGGTGTCAACAGATGCCCCTCTTTGGCTGGAGACGATGAAAGAGTTTTCGGAGAAAGAAGTTGACTTGATAGCCAATTTTGTCACGACCTCAGGCTTTGAGCGAGGAGTAGAGTGCTTGGTAGAAATCAAATCCCGAGGGGAGAGAAGTTGTAAAAGATGGTGCAGATTCCAGAAATATGCCCCAGTGTCGAGTTAGGATGACACTGGTCGCAGATGCGAGAAACTAATGGGAAAAGCGGATCGACGTTCGAAGTAGGTCGTTGACCAATTTGCCTCGGTCGTAGTAAGAGATAGTTCCACGCTGTGATGAAATTCCTGCAAATTAAAAACTCCTGCAAACTAAAGCTTAAGATATAATTAGTGTATAACTGCTGAGAAAAATTGTAGAGAAAATAACTTAGAAATACCCGCATTAGGAGGTAGGCGCATGACTGCAATTAAAAAATACCCTCATTATAAGGTGGGGGCCTGACCGAAATTAAAATACCCGCATTATAAGGTGGGCGCTGAAATAGCGTCGTTGGATTGGCGTGTTGTGTTGAAGACGTCGTTGTAATATTGTTGGCGTCGTTGTAATTATGTAAAAGACAATTGTTGTCGCTGCATGTAACGCCGAGGACGTTGTTGTAATCTTGTTTTCTTTGTAAAAGATAATTGTTGTCTTTGAAGACGTCGTTGTAATCTTTGCTGGCGTCGTTGTAATCTTGTAAAATAAATGTCGTGCGTAAGACGTCGTTGTAATCTTTGTTGACGCCATTGTAATCTTGTAAAAATAAATGTTGTCAAGACGTCGTTGTAATCTTTGTTGGCGTCATTGTAATCGTAAAATTAAATGTTGTGCGTAAGACGCCGTTGCATAGGCGTGTTGTTGATGACGCCGTTGTATGGGCGTTCGATGACATCATTGTAATGCCGCGTTGATGTCGTTGTAAGAATGTAAAAGATAATTGTTTTGCGAGAAGACGCCATTGCGTGGCGTGTTGTTCATAGCGCCATTGTATGGTGGCGTTGTTCGTGACGCCGTTGTATGGGCGTGTTCGCGATGACATCATTGTAATGTTGTTGATGTCGTTGTAATGCTTTGTAAAAATAAATGTTGTGCGAAGACGCCATTGCGTGGCGTGTTGTTCATGACGCCGTTGTATGGGCGCGTTGTTGATGACGCCGCTGTATGGGCGTATGCGATGACATCATTGTAATGTTGTTGATGTCGTTGTAATGATGATGTCGTCGTTGTATCGGCGTGTTGTGTTGAAGACGCCATTGTGATAGCGTTGTTGCAAGAATGTAATCTTTGAGGTCGTCGTTGTATTGGCGTGTTGTTTTGAAGACGTCATTGTGATGACGTTGTTGCAAGGATGTAATCTTTGTTTGTTGTAAGAGATAGGCGTTGCGCCCGAAGGACGTCGTTGAAATGTTGTTGACGTCATTGTAATGTAAAAATAGATGTCGTGGTAGCGTCGTGGGCGTTGTTGTAATGTAGTTTCTTTGTAGAAAGTAGATGTTGTCGCGAAGAACGTCAATAGCGTTGTTGTAATCTTTGTAAAAGATAGGCGCGTTGAAGACGTCATTGTAATCTTTGTTGCGCCGTTGAGATGCGGTAAAAGATAGTTCTTTGCGTTGAAGACGTCATTGTAATGTTGTTGACGTCGTTGTAAAGTGTAAAAAATGATTGTCGTCTTTGCCATAACGTCGGCAGCGTTTTGAAATGTTGTCTTGTTGTAAGAGATGTAAGTGGCGTCCTTGCCGTCAGTTCTTTGTAATAGGGTTCCATGTTGTCTTGAATCTTACGCGATCCAAACTCATGTGAATTGAAATGTCGTCTGCGCACGGCGAAAATGTGATCGACGTCTTTGCCGTCGGGTTTGCCTTGTTGTCGTTCCTTGTGATCCGAAATAACATCTTTGTGCGGACATAATAGTCGGGACCACAGAGGTCAAGATGATGTCTTCGTATAAATGCGAGAACAAGAATGTAATCCTTGTAGTGAGTTGTAGTGCGAAATTCTTTGGGAAATTGATCATAAGCGATGTGGCTTCCTGCTTTTCAACCTGAAGAACACGTACTCAAAGAAAATTTGTGAGTTTGGGGAGAGGCGGTTGATTCGCGTTGACTTGATAGCTTTGGCTCTTGATATTGCATGTCCTGCTTGATTTGGACTGTAGCCTCTGCCTGGTTCCAGTCTTGGCTAACCGTTAATGAAAACATTTGTTGAAAATAATTTGTTTATAAGAAAGTATGCTTATCATTAAAAAGTTCTTGTCGAACTCTAATGAAAATATTTGGTGAGAATAAATTGTGTATAAGAAAATATGCATATTAGTAACAAAAATCTTGTCAAACTCTAATGAAAATATTTGGTGAAAATAAATTGCGTATAAGAAAATATGCATATTAGTAATAAAAATCTTGTTAAACTCTAATGAAGTATTTGTTGAAAATAAATTGCTTATAAGAAAGTATGCATATATGTAAATGTCTGAGCAATGACATGCGGTGAAACAAAGCAAACGCGTCTTATCCAAAATCCTCTTAAATTTGAAGACTTAGTTTGCCGATGCTTTTCCATGTTTATCGGCGTCCTCGTGATGATCCCTTAAAAATGCCCAGTTTAGATATGTGAGGATGGCGATCTTTTGAGCGGACAACCGAGTTTTGTGTAGATTGCTTGCTTGTCCTATCAGGGCGATCAGATGGGTGCATTTTTTCATATGTTAGATAAAGGAGAAGATATTTCCTAATGGTGGGACCGAAGCCGATTTAGGCCGCCTACGTATCCCCATGAGGGAATCAGGTCATGACGTAGTTCATTACAAGTAAAGAGGGTTGTAAGGTTTTTCTAAAGATGGGACCGAAGCCGATTTAGCGCCTACGTATCTCCATGAGGGAATCAGGTCATGACGTAGTTCAGTTTACAAAGAAATGTGTTTTGGGGAAATTTGCAATCTAGGAAAGCGGAACCCGACTGGGTTCTTTGCGTATCCCGCCAAGGGAGCGCAACTTTACAACATAGAAAAAGTATTACATAGAGAATAACTAATCTTAGATATGGTATCTCTTCACTGCATCTGCATAGATGGTTTTCGGCCATTCTATTACGATAAGGTTGCCAGGACAAATCAAGCGTCCATCCGCTTTTCATCAATCAGTCTCTTAGTATATGATTACGTATCTACTTGACTGCGAAAGATATAGCATTGCCCTAGTAGAAGTCCAGATTGTAGTGCGGTTGCCTAAGAGTACAAATGGCAAGCGCTGCGTGCGATGCTTGTAACTTATCAACCATCACGATGTTTCATCCAAATCGGCTTTGACTTATTCCAAAAAAAAATGCTGAGTTCTTAGGTTGTGAGTCTTCCTTATATTCTTGAAGCCTTGCTTGCTTGTTTCAAATGTGTCACACATTATCGATGATTAGTTTGCATAATGGAAAAGAAAAGAAAATTATTAAACAAAGCAGATTTTAAAATAGCAAAAGCAATGCAGATTTGTCTTTTAAGTTTTCAAAAGGTAGAGACAAAACACATTAAATGCATATATGTGATTCAGGCCTCAATTTGAATCGCATTGTTTCATTAAATATTAATGCAGTTAACTAGTTTCTGGGAGAAACAAAGCCGGGGCACATGTCCAATTTCCCAAATCATCTTCTTGCTCTGCATCCCAAATGGTTGAGTCTTTAGCGTAATCCTCGAAAATCACACTGCATCCTGCTCCTTCTTCAGTAATGAAAAGACTTTTGAATCCCTCAACGAGGTTGGCTGCATTGTCCTCCTTTGATTCCTGAGTGGCGCGATGCTCTGACGAATGGTGACTCGAGAGGTGGAGCAGGCTTTGGCAAAGGAACATCTCTCTTTCTTGGAGATTGGTTGATAAGACCTTTCCAAGAAAAGATGGTGCCATGGCCCGGCTTTGGAGGAAACACTTACTCCAAGCGGTGCCCTCACTTGGCCGTAATCATAGGGTGACAAAGGCCGATGATTCAACCTTTTCCTCTATCTGGATTGGCACAATGGTCCCTTCCAAGTTGTGTTCTTCATCACTTGATAATCATATTTACGTTGGCATCGTCATGATTTGGCAAAGGGTTATCATTTACATTAGAGGAGGGTCCTTTCGGTTGGATAACTCCTTCTTTGATTAATGCCTCAATTTTGTCTCTGAGGGCATAGCAATTTTCGTGTCGTGCCCAGGGATTCCCGAGTGGTACGCACAATGCTTAGTTTCATCATACGACTGGGAATAGGATTGGGGATATGCCACAGGATGGGTTGGAGTATCCTGCGGTTTCAGTCTTTCATATAATTGGGCTCGAGGTTCGGCTAAAGGTGTATAGGTTTTGGTGGCTTTCTTTCGTATTTCTTGTGAGTGCAGGTGCATTTGGTGCATGGACTTGTGGATGAGGCAAGTATCTTGGGCTGATATTGTGGGGGATTCGGATAGACAGGCGCTCGAGGCAGGCTATATATTGGATGGGTATGGTAGGCAGGGTAGGGACCAGGTGGGGATTGATAGTAAGACTGAGGGCTTTGGCTGTATGGGTAATAATAGGAAGGATGAGGACTTCGGTTGTTGTGATTGTAGTAGGGAGGTGGGGTGATGGTATTTCGTTGGTTGACTTTTGATTTGGGTTGTGTTTCTGAACTGCCACCACAGAGGACTCTCCCTCTCTCTTTCTCGTTACTGCTCCCTGAAATGAGTCCGACTGGATTGTCTCACTTGTTGCTTGTAATGCTACAAAGTTCGTAATTCTTCTGCTCGATTCCTCTTCTATGAAATCTCCCATCCTTATAACTGTGAGAAACTTCGTCCTATGACGCTTATCATTCTCTCATAGTATGTTGCATCTTTCAAAGATTGTACAAAGAGAGTGTTCATCTCACTTTCTTCTATCGGGGTTGAACTTTCGCCGTACGCCTCCACTTCATGGCATATTCTCTGAAGGTCTCTGTGGACTTCTTTTCCAACTTCATCAGATAAAATCTGTCCAAGACTGTGTCAGTGTTAAACCTGAACCTGTCCACAAAATCCTGTGCCATTGTGCCCCAGTTATGCCATTTTTGCGGGTCCTGACTTGGGTACGGTGAGTGCTTCTCCTGTCAAACTTCTTGTGAACAACTTCATTATGATGGCCTGATTTTTACCTACCCCAACCAGTTTGTCGCAGTACGATCTCAAATGAGAGTAAGGATTTCCTTTCCCATCAAACAAGTCAAATTTTGGCACCTTATATCCTACAGGCAATTCAATGTCGGGATGCATACACAGATCTTCATACTCGAGTCCTTCATGCCCCTTGCTGATTTGGATATTCTTGAATGCTTCTTTTAGGCTATGAATCTCTCTCGCCACACTTTCACCGGTTCTGATCATTACCCGCCTGTCCATTTCTTCACACTGGCTGATTTCCTGAAGAGCCATGTTTGGTATTGTGGTGGTGAAAGGTTGAGCTTCCGTGGCATATATTGGCGGCACATATTGCTTGCTGTGATCAGCGGTGTGTGCCATCAATATGTGTTGGTCTGCCTGGTGATTTTGCGCGGAAGAAGTGTTTTGGATGAGTGGATTAATTTGGGTATGTGGAGTTGTGAATGAGTAGGATCATTTTGTGGCGGGCTTTGTTGTGGACTAGCTTGCGGATTAGTGTCTTTGTGGATTGGTTTTGCATAGTGGCGAATTATCGGGGAGGTTTTGGGAAATGGCGGTTCAGGATATGAGAAAATTTGTGGTGCGATTGCATTCGTCCCTTGTTCGAGGAGTGGGGTATTGGCGCTAATGGGCCAGGTTGGTGAGATTTTGGAGCCGCTCTATCTCGATCTGCATGTTTGCCATCTGTTTATGTGATTGGGCGATGTATTTTTCTTGGACAGTAGTACTTCTATTTTCGGAAGTCTCTGGTTCATCTCTGGAAAGAGTGATAAGTTCTAGGTCAGTCTGTTCGGATGCATCTGAATCAGTCATTTTGCTGAAGGATTGTGTCTTTGACCTCGTGAAGTAGGGATGATCCGCCATTTTTAGTCAACGCAAATCAACCTTTGGGAAAATAATCTAGACAAAATAAACCTTCTAAAAAAAAATAAAAAAAAATAAAAAAAATAAAGAAAACCAAGTTAGTACAAGGCGAGTAATTATTGCTTTAAATAATATGCACATAGTGAAAAAGCAGGAGAAAACAACAAAATGATTGTAAGGCAATTAAATGCGCATCCTAATATGCATGGGGCCTCCCTTATGCCGGAGGTGGGCCTAACGCTTGGATATGCGGGATTCTGACAGATTTGATCCAAGTCGCTAAACCGCAATGCTTTGTCGGAAATGAGACAAAATGAATGTACATTTTCCAATTTGACATGTCATGATTAGTCTTGGATTAGTCTATCCTTATCACGCTACACATAATATGATGATTGGTCGTTGGGTTGTGAGACAGTAGACATCTTTGGCGGATTTCTTAATTGTGGAGTCGATACCAAGGATCGACCCACCTAAGGTGTATACATGCATGACTTAAAATAAAGGGTGGTATAGCTCTATCTTAAATTTTCTAAGATTTGGCTGACTAGACACAAGGTTCCCGAGCGGACTACTCGAGTGAGAAGGCTACGCGGCCACCAGATGGTCCGGTCACTCCGCGCATACGCCAACTCTCCTAAAATTTGGTAGATTGAAAGAAATTTGCGGATGCGCAAAACACACCTCGCGTGTAGTGTGTGATAGTGTCAATTTTCCAGAGTGGAAGAAATATGAGCGAAATGCCAATTTAAAGAAAGCAGTAAAACCATATAGCAATTAAAGCGATTATGCACGCAAAAATTTCACGAAGGAAACAAATCAAAGCATTAAATCAAATAAAGAACAAAAGTAAAGCGCGGTAATAATTAACTTTGATTTTGCTATGGTTAAGAACTGATGTTCCCGATTGGAGTCGCCATCTTTGTCGCGCCTATTTTGACTGCTCGGGTCAAAGCGAACCTGACGTATTCGGGTGATTCCTGGGTAAATGATTGAGGAGTCGCCACCTAATTATCTTTTACGGTGAATTAGGACACCTAAATATTAAACTAAATGCTGCAATGTAAACTCCAATTTTAAGATCTGCCAAACTAGCGAGATTCTAGGTAAGGGTTCTTTATTATCCTAAAGGGAAGGGGTTAGGCATCCTTTAAGATCCGCTAACTTGCGGTTATCCGGTCAAACTCAGGTTAATTATTGCTAGAAAAATACATGTTTTACAAGTATAATAGATTAAAAGATGTTTGCAAATAATTAGTAAATGATGCATTTTATACAAGTGCGTATTCAGATAACATAAAAAAGAAAGATACATGTAAAGTTTTGAAAAATATGCATTTGTGACAATAAATTATTTATACTATCAAAGAAGTAAAATTTTGAGAATCGTTGAATTGTAAATTGACAAAAAGATAAACTTATCCGGAATGATTAATAAAGCAAATAAAGATGACAAAGTTGTTTTTTTTTTTTTTTTTGAAAATTTTGAATACGTGTGACGAGCCTAAAATAAATAAACTAGCGAAGGATTTCTAAGTTTGAATTCAACCGAGCCTACAAATAAATAAGCTAGCGACGGGTTTCAAATCTTAAACTACCTTATGAATTAATCCTAAGTTTGCATATTCTAAGCATTTCAATAGTTACATAAGTGCGATAAATAATATTACAATACAAAGCGGGATAAAAGCTGAATTAAGGAAAGGAATAAAATAAATAAACTACGAGGAATAATTCGCCGTTATTTATTTCAATCCATAATTTGTCAAGAACAAACGGTTAGAAATAGTTAAATACAAATAACTTCATATCCGTATTCAAAACAGTGAATGTTTTGATCGCGGAGGGCTCAGACTTAAATTTTGAAAAGAACATTCCAATCACGTCGTGGCTGCAAACATATGACTAATGTAGTTTATTTTGATTGCCTCGCCTACTAAACGTGTCGATCTCTCGGATGAAATAGAAAAGATCACTATAATCATGTCGTGGCTGCGAATATATAACTTGTTAGTTATTTTAGTCACCTCGCCTACTAAACATGTTGATCTCGGATAAAAAAAAGATTTAAGTCTTCATCATTGCCCAGAAGTTATATTTCCGTCTTTGCAACTGTATAGGCCTCAAAATCGACGGATATTTTTCATCGGCCAGTGTAGTATCGTGTTCAAATCAGCGAAATTAAATTAAAGCAGGAAGCGGTGGCGATGCGTTGAGCGATGCTTGATGATGCAATCCCGAATGAGCAGTGGATTAATTACGAAAAAATAGACCAGGAATAGTGAGCGGTGCAATGAAATCAAAAATTCAGATTTTTGATAACAAAGACAGATATGAAAACGCAAATCGGAAAATTATCCGAATCGGTCGACGAACAAAGGATGACCGAATCGAGGCCAACGAATCAGATTTTTTTTCACTTTTCGGATAACCAATATACAAAAATATGAAAGGCAAGAATGCGAAATAATGCCCAAGCCGGGTCGACGGGCAGTCGATGTTTCGACGAATCGGTGATCCAAAATCAGAAATCAAATAATTTCACCAAATTCGGATAACCAACATATAGAAATATGAAATGCAAGAATTACGAAAATAATACCGGCAAGGTCGACCGGCAACGGTCGATGACCGACCGAATCGGTTAATGCAACGAAATCGAATAATTTCACCAATTTCGGATAACCAACATATAGAAATATGAAATGCAAGAATTACGAAAATAATACGACCAAGGTCGACCCGGCGTCGGTGACCGACCGAATCGGTTGTGCAACCCGAAATCGAATAATTTCACCAATTTGGATAACCAACATATAGAAATATGAAATGCAAGAATTAAAAACAATACCCGATCGACCGACCGGTCGATTGATGACCGAATCGGTTGTGCAACGAAATCGAATAATTTCACCAATTTGGATAACCAACATATAGAAATATGAAATGCAAGAATTACGAAAATAATACCGAATCGGGTCGACCGGCAATTGATGGCCGACCGAATCGGTTGTAACCCGAAATCGAATAATTTCACCAATTTGGATAACCAACATATAGAAATATGAAATGCAAGAATTGCGAAAACAATACGGCGTCGACCCAAACCGGTCGATCTGACCGAATCCGGTATGCAACCCGAAATCGAATAATTTCACCAAATTCAGATAACCAACATATAGAAATATGAAATGCAAGAATTCAAAACAATACCGAACCGGTCGACCCGACCGGTCGGTGACCGACCGAATCGGTATGCAACGAAATCGAATAATTTCATCAAATTCGGATAACCAACATATAGAAATATGAAATGCAAGAATTAAAGCAATACGAGCAAGGTCGACTGAGGTCGATGTGACCGACCGAATCCGGTATGCAACCGAAATCGAATAATTTCATCAAATTCGGATAACCAACATATAGAAATATGAAATGCAAGAATTACGAAAACAATACGACAAGATCGACCGACAGGCAAAGCTGATGATGCAAAATCGAGAGAATAAAAACAAATGGAGAACAAACCTTTTAGGACTCAATTCTTGAACAACAAGGGAGGAAAAAATGTTTGAAACCAAGAACACAACCAAAAATATTTTATACCCAAATCGGACCTCAGAAAATATCTCGGTTTTCTTTCTTTTCCTCTCTTCTCCTTCTTTCTTTTGAGAAGAACACAAGGGTTTTATAGCCCATTTCTCCCAAAACCGAGCTCAAATTTGAAATAAAGGGCCCAAAAATAATGATTTTGGAGCGGGTTTTTAGGGGTATGGGTTGGTGGTGTCGAGCGGCGGTGTGGCGATTGGTGGTGTCGAGCGTAGGCGGCGGCGTGGGGGAGTAGGGTGGCGGCGATTGGAGAGGGTTAGGGGCTTAGGGTTTTTATGATTTTGGGGTTTTAGATTTTTGATTTTGGGTTTTGGGTTTGGGGAATAAAAGGAAGTGTTTGTGGGTTGGGTTGGGTGGGTTGGGCCAGCGGGTTGGTGGAGTGGGCTGCGGGTTGGGGAATTAAAAGGGAGTTGGGCTTTGGTCTTTGGGAAAAAGGAAAGGAATTGGGTATTAGAAAATGGGGTGGCGATTGGGCTTGGGGGAATTAAAGGGAGAAGGTTTGTTGGGCTTTGGTTTGGAAGATTTGGGTAGGAATTGTTTTGTGGGTTTGGTGAATTTTGTTTGGGTAGAATTTGTATTGGGTTGGGAAAATGAAATGGGTTAGAAATTGTTTTGGGTTTAAATTGTTTTGGGTTGGAAAATAAAATGTGTTATGGGTTTAAAAATATAAAAAGGGGCTTAATATTAAAACATATTTATATATATATATATATATTTGTAAAAGATGTGAATTATTTAAAATAGCGTAACGATGTGAAAAAAAAAATATAAATATAATATTTGCGAAATGTTTAATGCTTAATAAAAGGGAAATGCGATGCAATTTTGCGAGAATAAATATCATAGAATTTCTTGGATGAAACTTATGATTATTATAAAAAATGCAAATGACGGTAAAAAACGCGTATAATAATAATAATAATAAGATATATGCACATATATGCCTATATTTAAAAATTGTTTTAAAAGTGTCAAAAAAAATTAAAAATTACGAATAAAATCATAAAAGATGAGACAAAATTGGGTGTCAACATTGGGTTTAGCCTTCTTCGATAGCCTGTCATGCCTAAGGTTCAAGAAGCCTTTTGAATCTTGTTGCGGCATCGGAAATGAATGGTGGTAGCCCTTTTTGCCTTCTTATCTTTCAAATTTGAAGTTTAGAGTGACTGGTCTTTAAGTTTACCTTCCCCTTCATGTCTTTGCTGTGCTACCAATAGTTGTGGCATCCAACTGCACCTTGAGATTCTGGATATACGTCATCTTTAAATAGTTCTGGTTTCGGGTTTTGTTGCATTTTGTTCTTGATTAAGCGCCGATTCTTTGCAATGCTTGGTGATTCTTGCACTTTTGAGCCATCATTCTGCTTTTGCGTTTGCAGCGACAATTTGCAATCTGGACCATTTACACTTCTTTTCCGGAAGCATTTCTGCGCATTTTGAGCTCATTTGGTGTCTTATCACTGCTGTATTTTTAGCACAATTCTTCTTTGTTTTCTTGGCTAAAGCACGCTACTTTAAAGCTTTGGACAGCCATCGCTTCTGCGTTTCCGACCCACTCTGCGTTATTTTTAAACCCAATTCTTCTTTGTTTTTGAAAACAATTTGGTTTAAGCGCTTTGGACAACCGCAATATTTCGACTTTCTTGTTTTTCTTGTTTTGAATAAATACCGCGTCTGTTGGTATTGTTTTTGTTTCGATTTGCTCCGTTTGATTCTGTTTTTTATCAATTTTTCTGCTTTTAAACTGAACACATTTTTCAAACATTGCTTTCTATTTAGTTCACTTTGTTTGACATTCAAATTCTTTGTTCTCTTGTCTTCTTTGTTTCTTGTTTAAACTAGACACATCATTTTGAGCTGTTTTTTTGCCTCTGTTTTCACCTTGCTTTGCCCTCGCCCTCGTTATTGTTTCATTTTAATTTTCTTGATTTGAACACGATACTACCTTTGGCCGATGAAAAATATCCGTCGATTTTGAGGCCTCCCGATTGCAAAGACGGAAATATAACCACGGGCAATGATGAAGACTTAAACCTTTTATCCGAGATCAACATGTTTAGTAGGCGAGGTGACTAAAATCACCAACAAGTTATATATTAGCGACCACGACGTGATTATAGTGATCTTTTCTATTTCACCCGAGAGGCCGAAACCGTTTAGTAGGCGAGGCAATCAAAATAAACTACATTAGTCATATGTTTGCGACCACGGCGTGATTGGAATGTTCTTTTCAAAATTTAAGTCTGAGCCCTCCGCGATCAAAACATTCACTTTGTTTTGAATACGGATATGAAGTTATTTGTATTTAACTGTTTCTAACCGTTTGTTCTTGGCGACTTGCGAGGATTAAAGTAAATAAAGGCAATTATTCCTCGGAGTTTATTTATTTTATTTCTTTCTTTAAATTCAGCTTTTATCCCGCTTTGTATTGTAATATTATTTATCGCACTTATGTAACTATTGAAATGCTTAGAATAGGCAAACTTAGGATTAATTCATAGGGTAGTTTAAGATTTGAAATCCGTCGCTAGCTTATTTATTTGTAGGCTCGCAAACTTAGAAATCCTTCGCTAGTTTATTTATTTTAGGCTCGTCACGCGTATTCAAGATTTTCAAAACAACTTTTGTCATCTTTTATTTGCTTTATTAATCATACCGAATAAGTTTATTTTTTGTCAGTTTACAATTCATTGATTCCCAAAGTTTTACTTCTTTGGCATTATAAATAAATTGTTTTACTATCAATTGTCAAATACATATTTTTTCCAACTCTACATGTATTTCTCTTTAGATATCATATAAATGCATATTTTGAAAAATCTCTACATTTATCTATCTTTTAAAATGCATCCCTTTTTTTATTAATTATTTGCAAAACATCTTTTAACTTCATGCTTCAAACATGCATTTTTCTAGTAATAATTAACTTTGAGTTTGTGGGATAACATAAGTTAGCGGATCTTAAAGGATGCCTAACCCCTTCCCTTTAGGATAATAAAGAACTCTTACCTAGAATCTCGCTAGTTTCGCAGACCTTAAAATTGGAGTTTACATTGCAGCACTTAGTTTAATATTTAGGTGTCCTAATTCACCGTAAAAAATAATTAGGTGGCGACTCCTCAACCCTATTTACCCAGGAATCACCGGAACACGTCCGCGCTCCGCTTTGACCCGAGCAAGGTCAAAAACGGGCGCTACACTTGATTTAAAAAAAAATCTTAATAGCCTGGTGGTAATGTATGGTAATATATGGACTTGCTGTAGTTAGACTATATTGGGTCGTTTCAAAGTGTTACATTATGGCTTATTGTAGTTATTACATTGGGTCGTTTTATGCAAAAGGATTAGAGGATCCTTATTTTTTCACAGTAGTATGAATGTTATTGATAACATTTTTATTATTGATTACATGCCTCTTTCTCTGACCTGTCAAAAGCTGGTGTTGCTCCATAGTTGTTTTGGAGTGTTTATGTTTCATGTTCATGATCCGATCGTGCATGTTTATAAGCTTCATAGTGTCTTGAGATAATATGTCGTTATAGTACAAGGTAATAAGCTCTTCAACTTCTCCACCTTTGATCGTTCCAATGCAGGCATTTGTGGCTTTTAACATATCTTCTATTTTTTATTTTAAGGTCAACAATCCAATAACTCTTTTGGCACTTAGTCATTCTTGAAACTTTTTCAATGTACATGGTATCTTCATTTTGAGGTATTCATCATCATCATCACTAATATTGCTATTTTTATTTAAATAATTGACATCTTACAATGGATTTTCCAGTTAGATCTGTTGAGGCATCAAATAGTTGTATTCTTTATATACCTTTTTCTAAAGGATTCCATCATTGCTCTAGCAGAGTCTACTATAATAGTAGGTAGTTTAGAAATATTATAAAAAATTCATCTACTATTATTTTATGTATAAAACCGTAAGTAAATAATTTATAAACTATTTCAGGGTTAGCATTTTCACAACACAAAAATCTTGAATATTTGTTAAGTTTTGCATTGCGTAAAATATGTGGGTTGGACTTGTAATCATAAAATTTATTTATTTGCTCATAGGCGGTAATATATTCAGGTGCATGTTTTAATTTATCACACATTGATGATGTTGTTGATATCTGGGAAGATGATACTGTTATGGAGGATAGTATAATTGATGACATGGTTGGAAGCTTGAATGTAAAAGTTTTTGGGAGTGTAGGAATGTTTGGTTTTTCTGTGGTAGATCGAGGTGATTTTAAGGCTTGTAATTTTTGAAAGTCTTGCAAAGCCTCCCTAAGCCGGTTTACCAGATCTGTGTTTTCTTGTAATTTGATTGTAATGATTTCATGATTTTGTTGGATGACTTCTACAAATTTAGTAATATAGTCTTCAAAATTGTCACTAGTGACTGACATTGTTGTACCTGCTAAGAAAATCAGCTAAAATATTCTTAGTTTCGGATATATTTTTAACAATAAAATCATAACAATAAAATCATAACAATAAAAGAATGATTGTCATTTTCTCCCTTTATTTAATTCTGGTAAAAGATCTATTTTATTAGTAATGAAAGCTCTTACTTGGGTGTTAGCAGTCCTAACAACAAATTTTTCTGGTAATAAGTGATAATGAAATCTCTTTATTTCAAATTTTACAGCTAATAGTTCTTTTTCATTAATAAGATAATTTTTCTCGTTTGGCTTTCATATTCCACCGCCATATCCACATATCAATGGTTTTTCTTTATCTATATCATCTTTATCATAAGCTATGAGGATTGCTCATCATCCTATATCACTAGCATTAGTAAAAAGTTCTAATTGATCTAGTTCCGTATGTATTCTATGTTTTGGCAAGACTTTTACTTTTTCCTTACTTTCGTTTATAGCTTTAGTATGTTCTTCCTTCCATTCGAATGTTATATTTTTTTTCTAGTTAATTCTTGTAATGATTTCCTTAAAAGTGGTAAATCTTTTACATGGTCTGAGTCATAATTTACTACTCCTAGAAATTGTTATACTTCTTTTTTACTTTCTAATTTATCTTTGAAATTCTTTATTTTTGTTATAACATGTTCTTGCCATTGTAATCCTTCTTTATCTATAATGTATCCTAAATATTCGATACTATTTTTTAAGATTTCAAATTTCTTTTCAGATAATAGTATTTCATGTTGTCTCACATTTTTTATAAATTCTTCTAGATGTTTTATATGGTTTTCCAAATCATCACTATATATTAATATGTCATCAACATATATTATACAAAATGTTGTTAAGTTTCTAAATGCTTGGTCCATTATTCTTTGAAATATTTGGGGTGCATTTTTTAATCCAAAGGGTAGTACATTCCATTCATAGTGTCCTTGAGGGGCACTAAATGTTGTCAAAGGTTTTGATTCATTTGTTAATTTTATTTGACAAAATTCACTTTTACAATCAAATTTACTAAATCATCTTTTATTTTTTAATCTATTAATAAAATTTCTTTTATATGGTAAAAAAATATCCATCAAATATAGTCTTTTTATTTAGTTCTCTGTATTCTATTACCATTCTAGTATTTCCTCTTTTTTGTTCACTATGTTTTCTTACTAAAAAGACTGGCTACTATGTGTGCTTTTACTTCTTGTATCATTTTTAATTCTAATAATTCTTTTATCTGGGTTTCAAACTCTTTTTGATCTGTTGGGCTATATCTAATATGTTTTGATCTAATTGTATCATTAGGATTTATTAATTTTATCTCAGCACATACTTTTTCTTTTTCCCATAGTTGTATTGATTTTCTCCAAAATTCATTTTTAATATATTAAGATATTTTTCTTTTAATAGTTGTAGGTTATTATTCCTATCTATCATGTTACATAATCTTAATGTCTGTATTGGTAATACTCTTTTTAGTATTATCCATTTATTACAAGGCGTTTGTAGGCTAAACGTCTTATTATTTATAACTTGTGTTTTAAAATAGTCTAAGAAGTTGTTTCCTAATAACACTTGTTGTCTCATCTGGTTAAGTTGATATATTATCGGTAGTCGAAATATTATTTTTCCTAACCTTATTCTCTGCTATTATATCTAATTCTTTCATATGTTCATTAAATCCTAATACTTTTGTTCTATGAGTTTTAGACATTTTCCATCTGTGTGGTTCTAACTCTTATTAAATTGTTAGGCATAAGTCTGCTCCACTATCTATAAATATTTTTTATTTTATCATTTTATTAGACTTGTATTCTATATGAGCTTCAATATAAATTGCTGCCATTAGATTATATTGTTTTCGATTCCTTGTCCTATTATTTCTAATTATCTTTTTTTTGTATTTTACAAAGATTCTTAGCTGCTTTTTTATATCTATCATGGTAATATTTATATCATGTTTCATTAGTAACTATGTTAAGTTTATTTGCATAAACCTTTTTCACACTTTTTTCAATTGGTTTTTTCTTCTTCTAATTTATTTATTTCTTCTATTTTATTCCAAACTACTTTCACTATCTCAGTTTTGGTTAATAAAAGTTAACATTTTCTGGTTCTGTTTCACTTTCTTCGTCAGTCTGACTGACATAAAAGTCTTCATATTCATATCATTTGTCATTATCTTCTCTTATCTATTGTAGAATCATTATAAATTGTGTTGTATTTATATATTTTACACATTTTTTCTTTAGCTTTGGACATTTATTATCATAATGTCCTTTTTCATTACAATTCCAACATTTACATTCTTTAGGTTTTTCTTCTAAGGGTTTTATATACTTTCTTTTTCTAAATTTTCTTCTGGTCTCAGGAGTATTTTTATATTTTTAAATCTTTTTTTCCTGTAAGGTTTGTAATATTGTTTATTGAAATTATTATATTGTTTATATCTTTTTCTCTGGTATGTTTTATTTCTATGATCTTTCTTATATTTCCTTTCTTTCTGTGAATCCACATATTTCTATTAATCCTAATTTCTTATCTTTTTAAATTTTTTGTTGCATTCTATATTCTTCACATTTTCGCATTAAGTATGCTCTTAGTACTCTTATTCTTTCTCCTAATGTGTTTTCTCTTGATTCTAGTTGGGTATATTGTTTTGATGTTTCAGTATTATATGGGGTTGGTAAGTGATCATAATAAAGTTGTTGATATATTAAACCTTCTTGTGGTAGAAATTTTGCTTCATAAAAGAAATTACTAAAACTTATAGTATACTCCGGTAATTTATTAATTTTATAGCATTTCATGTTATTTAAATTCATTATAATTTCAGTTTTTCTTTCTACAAATACATTTTCTCTTGCTACTAACCATTTTTCTCCTAAAAATTATCTTTTTAGTACAATATCAAATATCATTAACATAGATTTTCAATCTCTTGCATGACTAAATATTTCTCCTTTTAATTGGTATGCTATAGATTCCATCAAATATGCTACTTTTTCAATTAATGTTTTTGTTAAATAAGGCAATATACACACAATATACAAGTGTATATTGCCTTATTAAAGGCCACAGATTCTGCCCAGATCATGCCACAAATTCGGCCAGTTATGGTCTCGGGTTTATGGACAATTAGACATAAGAATATTGTATATTTGGAAAATATATGTGTAGTATATTGTAATGTATTTGTTACCATAATTAGAAATATACACTACCATAATTGTAGAGTTAGAATTATGGTAGAATAAGATTTTAGGAATAGGATTCTCCTATTTTGTATCTTGTATATATACCTATTCAAGTAATGAAAATAATCAAGGGGATTATTTCTTACATGGTATCAAGAGACTGGGTTTTACAAAAAAAATTCTCTCCCAAAGTTTTTTGACCTTCTCGGCCGAGAACCCCCCCCTCTGGTTTCTCTCCCAAATTTCGTCTTCCGCTCTCAAAAACCTTTCTTAAATTTTCCCTCCTTCTTTGTTCTTTCAATATGTCTAAGAACAATTATCATCCTGCCCTCATGGTTTCCAACATCAAGAACTGTATCCCTATTGTTCTTGAGATGGAAAACGTCCAATATGCGACGTGGGCTGAATTGTTTAAAATTCACGCTATCTCCTATCAAGTTCTTCATCATATCATTCCTCCCGCTAGACCTCTTCATGCGGAGGATCCTGAGTTATGGATTACTCTTGATGCTACCGTTCTCCGGTGGATCTACGCCACTATTTCAGTGGACCTTCTACAGACGATTATTGAGCCGGATACCACGGCTATGGCTGCATGGAATAGATTGCGTGACATATTCCAAGACAACCAACATTCATGTGTCGTCACACTCGAGCAGGAATTCTTTCTAGTTCGAATGGACGAATTTCCAAACGTTTCTGCATATTGCAAGAAACTCAAGGAGTTGGCAGATCAACTACGTAATGTTGGCACACCGATAACTAATAATCGTCTCATTCTACAGTTGGTTGCCGGTCTTTCGGAGGCCTTTAATGGTGTTGGAACTCTCCTTCGCCAAAGCAACCCTCTTCCCGACTTCTATCAAGCCCACTCCATGCTTACGTTGGAAGAAGCCGGTTTGGCTAAAAAGGCGGCTACCGGAGCAAGCTCAGTCGTCATGGTGGCGTCTTCTCCTAGTTCTTCGGGGTTTGTTAATAATTCGGGCCAAAACCATAATAATGGTGGCGGCAAGAATAATCGCAAGAATAATAACAAAAACTGCGGGGGCAAACACGGCGATTCGGTGGCGATTCGGTGGTCGACAAGCGGCGGTGGGTCCCATCGGTGAAACGATGCCCACCACCCTGGACCCGGTGGTGGGCTGGCGATGGCCGTGGGCCAGCAGCCCTTACAATCACGCAGTGAATTCCAGCGGCGATGGGGCAGCGATCCCAACAACAGCGGTGGCGGCCCAAGTGGCCCAGCGGCGGCAACAGCGGCTCTGACCCGGCCCATCGCGGACAAGAGTTCTTGGGCCCCGACCTCCGCAAGCCCATCATGCAGCAGGCCCCACTCAAATCGATATCGAGGCCGCGATGCACACTAGGGTTAACTCAACCGGACCCAAATTGGTATATGGACACCGGTGCCACTACTCACATGACTTCTGAATCAGGTACTCTCTCATCTTATTCCAATTTGAGCACCACTCGGGGGATAATTGTTGGTAATGGCAGTTCTATTCCAATTCTAGGGTATGGTCAGAAAATGTTGTCTTCCCCCAATCCACCACTCCTCTTGAAACATACTTTACATTCTCCTAAATTGATTAAAAATTTTGTGTCTGTCCGAAAGTTCACAAATGACAATTCTGTTTCTGTTGAATTTGATCCTTTCGGTTTCTTTGTGAAGGATTTCAAAACGGGGAGTCATCTCATGAGGTGTGATAGTATGAGGGATCTGTATCCTATCATGCTCGGTTTCAGTCCATCGAGTCCAGCCTTGCCGTCAGCTTTTGCAGCCATCTCTCCTTCCATGTGGCATGCTCGCCTGGGTCATCCGGGATCTTCTATTTTATCAGTTTTAGATAAAATAGCTTTATTTCTTGTAAGGGTACGAGTCGTACTCCAATTTGTCAGTCTTGCTCATTAGAAAAAATTGTTAAGTTGCCATTTGTAGACTCCGATTCTCATACTTCTATGCCATTTGACATTCTTCATAGATACTTATGGACATCTCCTGTTCTTAGTTCAGTGGGTCATCGATATTATGTTCTCTTTTTAGATGATTATTCTAGATTTTTGTGGACGTTTCCAATTGCAAATAAATCACAAGTGTTTTCCGTCTTCATCAAATTTAGAGTGTTCATTCGTACTCAATTCGAAAGAGACATAAAAATATTCAATGTGATAATGGAAAAGAGTATGACAATAGAGAGTTTCGGGAGTTTTGTGCTACTAATGGGATCAATTTTAGGTTTTCGTTTCCTCATACATCTCCACAAAATGGAAATGCCGAACGCAAAATTCGTTCCATCAATAACATTGTCAGAACTCTCTTAATTCATGCCTCCATACCTCCATATTTTTGGCATCATGCTCTACAAATGGCCACCTATCTTCTTAACATAATTACTTCTAAAGGTCTGACATATTCTTCCCCCCTCCAAATACTGTATAATAAGAACCCTCTTTATTCTCATCTTCGGGTTTTTGGGTGCTTGTGTTTTTCGTTATTCCCATCCACCACAATTAACAAACTTCAGGCTCGGTCTACCCCGTGTGTATTTTTGGGTTATCCGTCTAATCATCGTGGTTATAAATGCTTTGATTTATCCTCAAATAAAATCATAATTAATCGCCACGTCCTTTTTGATGAAACCCAATTTTCTTTATGAAGTTGAGACTCGAGCCTCGGTCGTATAATTTTTGGATGAACAAATATCCCCGTATATTATTCAGAATTTTTCGGACATATCCCGCACCCAAAATCCTCCAATGAGCCTCTCGCCTACTGGTCCCACGCTCCGCCAAGAAGAAGAAGCTGGTTCGGATCAGCCCCAGCAATTGGGCCACCTCACTCGAATGGTCCGTAAGACGCCTGCTTACGATTTGGGCCAAGAGCCCATCGCTGGCCCGTCAGTCCCGAGCCCAGAAAATTCCCAAAATTCACTCAATTCTTCATCGAGTCATAGACCGGTCACTCGTAGTCAGCGGGGTATTTTTACACATAAAAGACATTTAATTTACATTCTGATGTCTCTAAATCTCCCTTACCCCGTAACCATGTGACCGCCTTAAATGACCCTAATTGAAAAATTGCTATGACTGATGAATATAATGCTCTTATTGATAATAAGACGTGGGAGTTGGTGCCCCGTCCTTCTGGTATTAATGTTATCAGGTCTATGTGGATTTTTGCTCATAATGAGAATTCAGATGGGTCATTTGCTAGACATAAGGCGCGACTTGTGGGTGATGGTAAGACTCAGCAGGTTGGGATAGATTGTGGTGAGACGTTTAGTCCGGTGGTCAAGTCGGCTACTATTCGCACGGTGCTTAGATTGGCTCTTTCAAAGACTTGGCATATTCATCAGTTGGATGTCAAGAATGCCTTCCTACATGGTGACCTCAAAGAAACAGTCTATATGCATCAGTCATTGGGTTTCAGGGATCCTAACCGTCCGCATCATGTCTGTTTATTGAAAAAGTCCTTATATGGGCTTAAGCAGTCTCCACGGGGCTGGTATACGATATTTGCTGACTTCGTTTCAACTATTGGGTTCACTCACATCAAGTCAGATAATTCCTTGTTCATCTACTGCAGTGGTTCATCCTTGGCCTACATTCTGTTGTATGTGAATGATATCATCTTGACTGCCTCTTCCGATGCCTTGCGCCAGTCTATCATGACCATGCTTAGTTCTGAGTTTGCTATGAAAGACTTAGGGCCTTTGAGTTATTTTTTGGGGATTGCCGTCAAGCGTCATTCAGGTGGCTTATTTTTGTCTCAACGGAAGTATGCTGCTGAGATCATAGAGAGGGCTGGGATGTTATCCTATAAGTTCACTTCCACGCCAGTTGATGCAAACCCCAAGCTGAGTGCCGCAGCAGGTGCACCATACGAGGACCCAACCCGCTATCGCAGTCTTGCAGGGGCCCTCCAGTATCTTACCTTTACCAGACCGGATATTACGTATGCGGTTCAGCATGTGTGTTTATTCATGCATGATCCCAGAGTTGAGCACATGAATGCAATCAAACGCATCATTCGGTACATTCAGGGGACACTGGACTATGTGTTGCACTTGTATCCTTCATCTACATCCACACTTGTCTCTTACACGGATGCTAATTGGGGTGGTTGTCCCGACACCAGACGGTCGACTTCTGGCTACTGTATGTTCTTTGGCAACAACTTGGTCTCCTGGTCGGCAAAGCGTCAGGCAACTCTATCACGCTCAAGTGCAGAGGCAGAATATCGAGGGGTAGCGAATGTGGTCTCCGAATCATGTTGGCTACGTAATTTGCTTTTGGAGCTTCATTGTCCCATTCAGAAGGCAACCTTGGTATATTGCGATAACATTAGTGTCATCTACCTTTCAGGTAACCCAGTTCAACACCAACGCACCAAGCATATCGAAATAGACATTCACTTTGTCCGTGAAAAGGTTGCAAAGGGTCACATTCGCGTATGCCATATCCCGTCTCGTTATCAAATTGCAGACATCTTTACAAAGGGTCTACCAACGGTTCTCTTTGAAGATTTTAGGGACAGTCTTAGCGTTCGAAGACCGCCCGCTATGACTGCGGGTGTGTGTTAAATAAGGCAATATACACACAATATACAAGTGTATATTGCCTTATTAAAGGCCACAGATTCTGCCCAGATCATGCCACAAATTCGGCCAGTTATGGTCTCGGGTTTATGGATAATTAGACATAAGAATATTGTATATTTGGAAAATATATGTGTAGTATATTGTAATGTATTTGTTACCATAATTAGGAATATACACTACCATAATTGTAGAGTTAGAATTATGGTAGAATAAGATTTTAAGAATAGGATTCTCCTATTTTGTATCTTGTATATATACCTATTCAAGTAATGAAAATAATCAAGGGGATTATTTCTTACCGTTTTAGATATTAAGTCATAAATATAATCTAGGTTATCAGTGTGTGTAGAGTTCATTAATGTTATATACATTCCAAGATTGCAATCATTTATTCTTCTACCTATTTCTTGTTCATCATAAACATTATCTAAATCTAGGAAGTATCCATTAAAGTTTACACCTTGTGATATTGATCCTATAAATTCTTTAAATTCAGTTTGTTGTCCTACATGTATATGTTCTGGTAATTTAGTACGTCTTCTTGTTATTACTTCTAAATTAGGGTCTATTAATTCTTCTGCAGGATAATCATTTGCATCTTCATTTACTACATCATCTGTTTCTATTGGTCTGTTAAATTCATCTTCTACATCGCTTTCAGGTTCTTCTTCTATGATTGCATTTACAGTTTTCAACTTTTTCAAAGCTCTTATTATTTGATTATTTTCTTTTTCATATGAGTTTTTCTTATCATTTACTTCTTCTATAAATTTTGCTACTTGTATTTCTTGGTTAGCTAATTCAAGATTAGTATTACTGTTTTGTCTGTATCACTATCAGTTTTTTCACTACTAGTCGTACTTTCATTACTTGTTTCACATATTTTTCTTACTTTCTTTTTTCCTTTTAACCTTGTCATTTGTTCTTTTAAAATATGTAATTCTTCTGTTAATTCTTTCATTTCTTGTTTTATTTGGTTTAATTCTTCTTTTGTTTGTTTTACTTCTACTTTTGTTTCTTTTAGTGTTTTCTTTGTATCATTAAACTTATGTTTATATTTTTTATATCTACTCAGACATTCCTCATTATTATGTGATTTTAATTTTGTATTTTCTTTTTGTAATTCTGATGTTCTTGTTTTTCGAACTTTAAGTTTATGTATTCAATTTTTTCTGTGTCAGTTATATATATATATTCACCTTTAGTATCTGGTGTATTTTTATAGTCTTTCTTTCTTATAGGTTCATACTTGTATATTTGTTTTTCTATTATATCTTTTCCATGATTGTACGAAATGTAATTACATTATGTTCTTGATTTTACATTAAAATTGTCTCTTTTTATTTAATATTGCGAGACTATCTAATGTTTTTTCTACTGATTTTGATAATTTAGGTTTTATTTCACTAATATCTACCATTATAGATTCTTTACTTCTTCTCCATGCATCTATTGATACTAATTCTGGTTGTTTAGTTGTAATATCCACTATTTTTTCAATTGTTCTTTGTTGACTCGTACTAGGTTCATCGTCTTCTCTTATTTGTTTTTCTTTATTTATATGTGCTGCCAATATGTTAAGTTGTTCTAATATTATTTTAAATGTTGGTACTTCAGATACATTTCATAATTTTATCAATTCTTCTCTTATTAATTGTTGCATTTGTGTTTGATTTTGTCTTACTTCATCCATTATTATTAGGGTATTTTTTATTTGTTCTTTTACTATTATTTCATTCCATATTGCTTCAACTTTTTCGTTAAAGTTACTAGAGATTATTTATTCTTTTCTTTCATCCATTTTCCACATTTATCCATATTTTACCAAGTTTTTCACATTGTTGTTCTAATTGTTTTATATCATTTTCTAATTTCATTTCTTTTGCACTGTATTCTAGATATTTAAGTTGAGAAAATATTTCTTCTGATAAAACTATTTTTATTATTTTTATTTTTTGTTTTTTCTTTATTATATTTCTCTGTATATTCATATCTTATTTATAAATCTTGTTTTTCCTTGGCCATTTAGTTCAATTCCTTCATTATTAATTTTGTAATCTATCGTTGTTAAAAATTCACACCCTAATAATAATTCATTGAAGCTATCATATTCTATTACTCCTATATTTATTTTATATTCTAGATCTTGGATTTTGAATTTCAAGTTATACTTTTGGTTATTATTATTTCTCTTTCATTCTCAGTATAATTACAACTTTGTGGTTCTATTAGATCACATTCTTTTTCGTTAATTTTACTTATATGTATAAAACTTTTAACAACTCTTGTATTAATTTCAGCTATACAATCAGTTGTTATTATACCGTTGAATATTATCACTTTAATCCTTAATCTATTACTTGATATATTTATTAAGTCTAATGTTCTGGGTTGCATAAATATTAGGCTAGTTTGTCTTGATATCATTGGTTCTTTTTTAATACTTAGTCTAGATCCTTCTATATGTGGTCTTAATCTTTGTGATGATGTTAGGGTTCTAGTACTAAAATTCATATAAATTTCTTCTGGTATGGTTATTTTGGAATTTTCTTTGTGTTCTATTTGTTCTAATATTTCTTGATACATATTTGGTACTAATATACTCATTTCATGTTGTTTCTTTACATGGTGATTTCATGTTAAGGCATATATCATTTTTGTTTCTATACTTATTACTTTACTATCTGGTGGCATATTTATTCCATCTAATTAATAATATAGTGTTAAAGCTAAGTCTTTATGTTCATCTTTTAATGATATATTAAAATCTGGTTGTACTGTAAATTTTAGTTTTTGATATATTAAATTTCCTTTTATTACTGATATTAAAGCATCTTGTAAATTTCCTAATATTCTATCATCTAGTATGTATATTTGTATAGGTGTATCAATATTTTTCTGAAAATATGCTTTTATGGTAAATTATACTCCTCCAAAGTATATATTTATGTATTTTTTTTTAGCCTTTTTAGTATATAATTTTGCTAATTCTCTTTTTATTATCTCATTTGTTATTAAATTTATTTTTGCTCTGCCATTTATGCTGGTTGAAGCAATTATATTTTCATATTTTTGTGCTATATATCTTACTTCTTTATTTCTTTCAAACCATTTTGTTTTAAATATCTTCTTAGTTGATAATTCTTCTTTTTCATCTTGTATTTTTTTATATATATTTCAGGCTTAAAGCTTAATGTTTGGGTTATTCCTCCTTCATATGTATCCATTTGGTAATATGTTTCGTAAGAGTTTTCTACTACTTCTTTTCCTTTATCAATTTCTTAATCTGTCAATATATTTATATTGTTCTACTATGATATCCTTTTGGTCTTTTATTTCATTATCTCTTCTTATTATTTCTCTCATTTTTTCTTCTCTTAATTTCATATTTTCTTCTCTTTTTGTCTTAATCTTTCATCTTTTAGTGCTATCATATTTCTTAAGGTTGAAATAGTTTTTTATTGTTCATATATTTGTTGGGAATTTTCTTGTAAACGTTGATCTCTATCTTTTATAAGATCCATACTCATTTTATAACTTACTATATGTTGGTTTATATTTCTATTATATGTAAAAGGTTTTTCAGCTATTCTTTGAAGTTGACTTAATTTGTTTTCATCCATAATAATCTATAGTCATTCATAAGTCTGCGTTTAAATTTGTTATTAACTGATTTTGTATATTTATTTATGTGTTTAAATTTATTAATTCTCTATATGTTCTTATAATATTATCCAAGTATGTACTAATCTCTGCTAGCTCACTATCATCTTCTATCATGTTTTTTGATCTTTGTTTCTTTAATGATAATAATTCATTGTACATCCTTAATAGTATTTCGTTTTGATTTCTTCTTTCTATTAAGAGGTGTTTCAGTTTTTTACATAACCATATACTTTTCTTTATTCCATTAATTTATTCAAACGAGGAATGTTTCTTCATAATTTTATTTCTTTACGAGGCTCTGATACCATTTTCTGGACAGATCTTTTCAAGGGTTGTTAGATGATCGGCCCGGAAAATGAATTATTCTGTTGGAAAAAATGATTTTGTAGTAGTTGACTTGTCAATTGTTACTTTTATAGATCTGGAATTTAAAAACTACTAGCCTGCCTTTATTTCTCTCCCATATATGATGTTGGTTGTGGAAGGCAGCAAAATCTGAGCAAAGGTGAAAAAATCTAGTCTCTATCTCTAATGTTTGTGTCGAATCATGCTCAAAACTGATAATATATTTAGTTATTCTAATATTTGTTTCAGACGAAAAAGGATGATACATTAGACGCCAAAATGGAAAGGATTCATTTCCTTGAGGAGCAGGTGAGGAAGATAAGGGAATGGACATTCATAGACTATTACTGAACGAGGACAACCGGTTTGATTTTGTCAATGAGATTGCAGCAGAGGCCAAACAGTATGTTGAGAACAATGAAGATGAATATGGTGCGAAGAAGGCTATCCTTCATGTTCTTAGTAATCGTATGAATGATGCTGGTGTTTACATGGAATTCAAGCCAGGCCCTGGATATTTGAAAGACGAACTACTGTAGATCATTAGTTAGCGTTCTCTAGTTGGTAGGCACTATATAATCTTTCATCTGGGGTTTAATGTCATATGAGGAGAGGTAATGCACATTTAAATGCACCACCAAGGCTTATTTTACATCCATTTTCATTTTTATACTAGCTAATTTCCCCTTTTAAGACAAATTACTGGTTTATCATTGTGTAAAGCATAATATATAAATGAAAGTGCCACTTTTTGAATTACTTAAAACTTTAAAATAATGTCGTGGCACAATTACGCAATCATAGGACCACTATTTGATGCATATAGCGATGTCAATGCAGGACTCTTTTCGTTGCACAAAAGTTTGAGGAAAATAAAACTTTTGATCCTCGTAAATATCCTTAAACCTTAAAGCCCATGGGCTTTATCTTTAAGAAAGTTTTGAGCCCAAAATCTTCTGGACCAGACTAAAAAAATGCACCAACTGGCAATCAACTAGTGGCCAATAATTCGTTAAAATCAGTTATGGATTCTGCCTTTTGAGTCTTGTTATCCAAGCAAATATCATACCCATTTGTGTTGACTGTGGAAGATCTTACACTAACTTCAGTCTGGTGAGAATCAAGACTCCCAATGGCCTTATCTAGTCCCCACTTGCAAAAAATTGTTTTAAACAAAATTTGCACCAACTATGGCTACAAAATTACTGCCAAAAAGAACATAATTCAGAAGCCTGGTGGAGGTGGAGAGGGCAGAGGAATATGCTGCTCAGCAATTGCTATTGATGCACCAGCTCCTTTAACAAGTGTTTCTGGCATCAGATGGGGTTCAACACTGATCCAAGGCCCACGCGAAGAGATGGAAGACGATGCTGTGATCGTTCAATCGGATGATCTTGATGGCTTCACTTACGCTGCTGTTTTCGATGGCCATGCTGGCTTCACCTCTGTCAAGTTCCTTAGGTATGTCAAAAAGTAAAATTGTGGCATATGCAGTAGGCCTTGGAAACGGGTGGTCTTGAACTTTTGTCCTTCGCCGGACATACCTTCAAGATTAAAAGTCAAAACTTGTTGAACTTGAAGTTTTTCCCATGGGGCAAGGGCAAAAGTTCAAGACCAACACCTCCAAGGCCATTCTTGTAAATCACCAGACCATCTAATCTTAAAGTTTTAAGCTTTAGGCCCTTTTAAAAGAGATGATCACACAATTCAATATGATATTAAGGCTGAAAAAAGTCCTAGATTTCCCTTATTAAAAAAAAATCCACATGCTTAGCCTAAAAATAGGAGATTCACGCCCACATGAGGTATTACCTTGTTTAACAACTTAAGCTTTTACATGAGGTGGTGACCCAATTCAACATGAGCTAGTAGTTTCCTTATTTCTTTAGGGTGTCTTCTACTTGGTAAGGATATCTATGTTGTCAGAGGTGGAGCTAGATCAACTACGGGTTCGGACGAACCCAATAGCTTTTGCTTAATTAGGTCTTGCATTTTTTATTAGAAATTCATTAAATATGTATTTAGTTGTGAACCAGTAACTAAGACGAGTTATGAGTTTAATGGCAAGTTCAGTGTTGAAGTGTGTGACCATCTCATCTAAAAGCTTAAGCTGTTAGAGAGAGCACACTTTTAATATTTGAATATATTCTCAACACGCCCCCTCACGTGTTGGCCTGATTTTTTTCATGGTTCAAGCACGTGGAAATTCTTTTTGATAATGGGTGGCGGCGAGATTCGATCTCAGGACCTTTGGCCTGATACCATGTTGAAGTGTGTGACCATCTCATCTAAAAGATTAAGCTGTTAGAGACATCACACTTTTAATATTTGAATATATTTTCAACATTCAGAACACATAAACTCCAAATCGTGGCTCCGCCTCTGTATGTAGTTCATATGTGCTTTACTTCTTAAACAAAGATTTACTTTGGAAGTTGTTCATAGTTGGATAACACATATTCCAATAATAGGGAGGAGCTGTATAAAGAATGTATTTCAGCATTACAAGGAGGGTTGCTACTGAACAGAAAGGATATAAATGCGATCAGGAAAGCACTACAAGAAGCTTTTGAAAATGCGGATAGAAAACTCTTGAACTGGTAAGCTACTGCAGCTTGTAAATACAACAAATAGAATGCATGTGGTTTCATATTTTATATGATGGTATAGAGGTTTAGATGCTGTTTCATTTTGGAAAAAGGCTTGATGGTAGCGGGAAGGAAGACGAATCTGGTTCAACAGCTACCGTTCTATTTGTTGGGAATGATACATTGATCATCTCACATGTTGGAGATTCATCTGTGGTACATGACCATCCATTCTTTCTGACAATGAAATGCTTATTTGTTGAAATGTTGTTAGAGAGCGATAGTTTTCTTTTAACCATCAGAACCCCTGAATGTTTATGCAGGTGTTGTCACGATCTGGAAAAGCAGAGATATTAACCAGTTCGCACAGGCCCTATGGAAGCAACAAGGTTTCTCTCCAAGAAATCAGAAGAATCAATGAAGCAGGTGGATGGGTGTGTTTCCTACACTTGACCCCTCCCAAGCATCCCCAAGAATAGTCGATTGTTTTATTCATCTATTTCTATTCAGCATCCTTTCTTGAAATACTGGTAAAAAACTCAATAGCTACAAATGCAATAAGTAAATGGCTTGCCAAAAAATTATATGAGAAAGAGCAAATTAGGAGTCCACTTCTTTCAGGTTTCAGGATAAGCATTAGTCAGCGTGCATGTTGACATTAGATGTGTATTATGTCTGCATGCAGATTGTCAATGGAAGAATTTGTGGAGATATTTCAGTATCCCGTGCTTTTGGTGATATGAGATTTAAGACGAAGAAGAATGAGTATGTTCTATCTGATTATCTGTTTAATTGATAAGAAGCATATACTGTATTCATTTGCATTTCTTGATTGCTTCGGAGAATTAAAATAATGCGATCATTTTGCGCTTTCTTGACTAGGATGCTGGAGAAAGGTGTTAAAGAAGGCAGATGGCCTGAAAAGTTTGCTTCTCGGTAATTTCCATTTCTTGCTTGAGCTGCAAATCCTGCTGATGATAAGATACACTAGTACATGCATCTCCAAGAAGTACGGGTTGTCTATTCTCGATGTTGTATAATCAAATTTAAGAAATTTGAAAAGGTCTGCAAGAATACAGTGATTTTATAGCGATCGGTTTAACAAACTGGATTATACCTTTGCTTATTTTATGAAATTTGATGGACAATTAACGCATAGATATTAGTGACCGAGACTTTGTCACCTATGTAATCAGAATCAGAAATCTGTGGCTGTCCTCATACTATGATTTGTGCACCTAGAAAAGATCAGAAAATTAGGTGACTGAGACAGTTATATGCATTAGCTACAGCAGTGCTGGTAACTAAATTGAAAATTTCTCAGCTCAATTCGGTTGTTTGATCCTATATGTTGGAGCAGTCGATTATGAGATTATAATTGTGAATTTTCTAAAGCAGATTTGCCTGGCAAGTTTGAATTAGGGAACTCAACTAAGTAAGCAGTAGAGTACATCATTATGATGTCTTGAAAGTAAAAGCTATTGTTTTTTTTACTTTGCTAGGATTCAGTTCAGGGGAGACTTGGTTACAGCTTCTCCAGATGTTTTACAGATGACTCTTGCATCAGATGCCGAATTCGTACTATTAGCATCTGATGGATTATGGGATTACATGAAAAGGTCTGGAAAAAGATTACTTATTAGATACTACAGCCAAAAGTTACATCTATCTTTGTTTGTCTGAATCTAGCAAAGATCATAATCTCATTAGAGTTTTTGTTACTTTTTCAGTGATGAAATAGTAGATATTGTTAGGAACCAGCTTCGAGAGCATGGCGATGTTCAGGTAAGAAATACCATCTGGCTAATAAGCATTGGTGCAATGTTGTGGCACCATCTATAACCTGCCTCCTTTTTTGTCCTAACAGGTAGCTTGTGAAGCTCTTGCACGAACGGCCTTGGTAAGAAAATTTTCTACATTCTGTACTTAACGATCTCCAAACACACACACAAGTACAAATCCTTAGCACTTTGATTTGGTATTTCAGGACCGACGGACACAAGATAATGTCAGCATTGTAATTGCTGATTTGGGGTACGCACTTGACCTTTGAAACCAATGTAGTTTTACTGCTATATGAGAAACTTAAGGTGTCGGCAGGTGACTTGAGAGTAAAATAAATAGTTACTAAAATTAGCTAATGGAGAAAGTCACAATATTTTCTTTTAGGCTAGATAGTTGTTTGTACCTATCATCTATCTGCCCCTGAGAAAAGGACATCACCTGTGAGCCCAGGATTCAAAATATTAGAAAAATAGAACACAAAGAAGTCAAGGAGATTCAACATTTACTATATATACATATAAGAGAATTTTAACCCAGTATATACAATGTAAGTTTACAGAGAACGGGATTCAGATGAACCCCTCGCACCGCGTAGCTCCTCCCCTCCTTGTGACGGTCAAACATATTTGGTAAATTTCATTTTAGTCATCAGTATCAACTACTAGAAAGTCAATATAAGTTACAGGGGAAATACAAAAAAGGTTTTGATGAAGACGTCAGGTGATGTGATTACACACCATTAAGGAAGGTCATAAGCAATACACTCAAAGCTGTAGTGCTGAACTTCTTTTTCATTTTTGTGTTAGCCAGAAATCAGAACTGTAAAAGCTTTCACTTTTTCCAGTCTTTTTAGTAATCAGTGGTCTACATATCCACAAGATTTTGCTATTATACTTTTTTTTAATAATTTAGCACAATCACAGTGATTATATTTTTACTTTATATTTGTTTTAACATATCGACAGGAGGACGGATTGGCGAAATTTACCTGTGCAGAAACAGAATGTTGTGTTTGAACTGGGACAAGCTTTAGTCACAATCAGTTTTGTGTCAATTGGAATATGGTTATCAACAACCATGTTTTCCCCTTAGAAGTTTGATAGTATTTGTTAATTGTATACATTTTTATATCAAAGGAGCAGAAGCTTCAACTATACTCTGTACATTTGCTATTCAAGGTAATTAATTTGTGGAGATATTTAGAATTTGAAAAACACAATTTTACTGTATAGGTACTGCTGGAGTGAATAGTGAGCTGACTAGGGCCTTTGGGAACTTCAGTACTCCCTCGGTCCAATTTATGTGATTTTTTATTAGTCCTTCCATCAGAAATGATAGATTTTTATATTTGGAAATAATTAATTTTACACTTCTCATTTTATCTTTAATGAGAAGTTTTTGTAGTCACGCAAATATTATGGCATGTTTAAGGTTACAAATTTTAAAAAAATTTGTCACGATTCAAACCGGAGGGTCATGACGGGCACCCGGACCTTACTTGCCGAGTACCACTAATCATATATTTAGCATATAATCGTAATTTCTCATGATCCACGAGGGCCGCCACGGGATACCCTGCTGACATATGAAAATAGTAAATCGAAAAAGAGCTATGTAAAATTCTGCAACCAGAAGGACCCAACCTATATACATATACATACCAAGGCCGACAAGGCCATACACATGATATCTGTCTACAAGACTCTAAAGAGTACGTGACATCATAAGGTCGGGACAGGGCTCCGCCATACCCCAATGCATAACCAAAATATCGCATCACGACTAAACTGCAACTCTGGAACAAATAGAGTGCTCCAATCAGCTGAACCAGCAACCGTCTAGTGCGGACAAAAGGGACGTCAGTACGACTGATGTACCGAGTATGTTAGGCATGGAAAATAGCATAATAGAGACATGAAAGTAACATGAGACAAGAAACAACCAACTAGTAGAAAATGTCTCTGAGGGCCATAATATGCATAAGTATCATGTCTGTGTAGAATCCCTTTGAGGGCCATAATATGCATAAGTATCATGTCTATGTAGAATGCCTCTGAGGGCCATAATATGCCTAATGTCATGCACAATGTGGTCATGCATATACATATGTGTATATAACGTCATCAAGCCTCTGTGGGCATCTCATCATATCATATCAGCCTCTGTGGGCATAATCATTATCGTGTATATATGTACCAGCTGCAGGTGGTGTGCGTATATAACGTCTTCCCTTTCCCCATATCCAATACATATATATAATGCATGCATATAGTAGAGTATGTAACTCCTTTGAGGTCAAGGTATGTCCATGAATATAATGCATGAATGATATGATAATAAGACACTAAAAGTTTGTCGGAGTGATGTAATATCGCTTCACCTCCGATTAACATTATGAATATTAACATCTTTTTCATATACCTCAATAAGAATTTAGGAACATATTTAGACATGCTTTGATAATAGGAATGAATAACATGAACATCATTAACTACTAAGAGTAGAATCATTTATGGGTTAATATTACGTTTACATTTCGTAACTTAGAACATGCCAAAAGAAGAAATAATTTGTCTTAACATACCTTAGCCATTTTGTGTCCACAACACAACTAAAGCAGCCCGTAATGCATCCCAATCCTATTTTTCAAGAAACCTTCTTCTTCCACCTTACTTCACTTCGAAGAAAGTCCGAATTACAACTCAACGATACATGGAACAACGAGATTGAAATAGTGAGCAAAATCCATATTTTGTTCTTGAGAAAACTTATACTTTGCTCCTAAATATATTGAAACTCACGTTGATGTTAAGAGACTTGAATTTACGTTGCTTGCTGCTCATGTTTTGACAAGAGATGCTGCCTATAATTGTCACGAACTGCTACCTAAAAGGAAAGTCTAGGTACTTTCATAAAAGGGAAAGTGACGTGCTAAACTTGTTTGTCTTTGCAAAATTCCAAAATAGAGATGTTATATACTATGTTTCATATACAAAAATAGGTGGCTACCGACTTGGGGTTGTTTACATATGCCAAAGGCACGTATACCTCTTAATATATGAGCTTACAATAGGCATCAAGTGTCCTCCATTATACGTATACACATGGCAGCCCATTTAAATCACAAATGTGATCCTTATCAACATATACCAACAATTGTGATCATGTTTTCATATTAAATAATTCAACACTCTTCGTTTACTCGTTATCATGGTCGTGTGATATAGCACTAGTCCATAACCTCTTTTGGGATACACAAAAAAATTATTATTAATCTCCACCGTCACACTTGTTAATCCTAAATTATTTCGGGACCGCATCCTTTTATATATTAAGCTCTTCTTTTGCGTACATGAACATGACCAGAAAATCCTCCAACGCTCGGGTCTATTTACATACGTCTAGTGATTTTACATACGCCTAGCGACTCAAACCATGACCCGAAAGTACGGGATGCTACAGTTTTACCGCACAAATGATATATTTATATTAGCGAAAATTCTCAGAATATTCGTCGTATATTTTGTAATTATGATAAATGTATATTTAAGGTAACATAGGATTCTAATTGTATTAGGAATCAACCTTTGTAAGGTAAGTTAGGATTCGTACCATATTAGGAATCAACCTTTGTACAACTATATATATTGTGAATAATGAAAGAAATTCCTAAGGGAAATTATTCTATCTTTCATGGTATCAAGAGCCTAAAACCTAAATCCTCATTCCTGAAATCTGATTTTTTCTACGCGGAAAAAAAAAAAAAATTTTACGGTTTCTTCCTCCATATTTCGGCCAAACCAGGAAAAATTCCTTCCTCGACAAAGGGCAACCATGTCTTCCCCACAAATCAGTTTCAACCACCGCACACTTGAAAACCCCTCTCAACGCTCGCCAAGAACTTCTTTCATCCGGCATTAGCCGTTAACAACATCAAGAATTTTATCCCTATAATTCTTGACCAAGAAGACTGTCGATATTCCATGTGGATGGAACTATTCTACATTCAATGCATACAACGTGTTTCGATCACATTGGCGAATCGTTCCTCGTCCCCACCGATGTTACTGACTCAATATGGCGTCGTCTTGACGCCATCGTCAAACAATGGATCTCTCGGCACTATCTCAAAGATCATTATGCACTATCATGAAAACAGGTGCTACGACACGTGAACTTTGGGATCCAAAGAAATCTTCAGACAATAAAAATACTCTGTGTATTTGGAAGAGCAATTCAACAATACCCCTCGAGAATTTTAACAACGTGTCAGAATATTGTATGGCCGAAACTCATAACGAACAACTATCCAACGCCGGAACTTCGTTTTGAAACCAAGATGGTGCTTCAACTTGTTATGGGTTTACGAAAGGTGAATATGACACACTCAACAATGATCTAATGCTTTACCCTCTCCCAAGTTTCAACAAGGCACGTTCACAACTATTGTTGGAAAGAAACTAGGCGTGCTAAACAAGAGGAACATAATCAAAGGCGTTAGCGTTGGCGGGATGGCGACTGCCTGCGGCGGCCCAGGGCAACAGATTCAGCGGCAAAGAGCAGCGGCAATGAGCGGCGGAGGTCGTGGCGGCAGAGGTCGCAATAATAAAGGCAAGGGCGCGGAAAGGGTTAACGCAGCGGTGGGTGGACAACGGCCGACCAACTGGGCGGCTTGCAACGAGTGGTCTAACCAGCAGCAGCGGCCCAACCAAGCTCGGGCCGCATGCCTGCCGTGACGGGGCGAGGCCCGATTCCAGCTCGTCGATCGAAGGCTTTGTTGGGCTCCCGGCGCCTACCAGGCGAGCCACGAAGAAGAAACAGCGGCGACAGCCCAAAGCGAAGATCCAGCGGCGGCAAGCCGCAGTGACCCATTCGCAAAGATCCAGCAGAAGAGCGGCGGCAGCACTGCAGCAGCCCGGCCAGCCTCGCCCGGGACCGGCGCATACACCACCGTGAACCTTCAGCGGCGAAGCGACATTGAGTACATGGACACCCGCACATCTCACCTCACCCGGGCGTCGAGGTAATCTCTCAACGTCGGCTAAAGTGTCCTCAATTTATTCACTGCGGCAATGGTAATCGCATTCCAATTGAAGGTTACGGTAACACACACCAAACATCCACATCCACCTTTCTCCTAAACCACGCGTCCTATACACACCTAACATCATTAAAAACTTAATTTCTGTTAGAAAATTCACTAGCAATAATGCGTATGCATTAAATTTGACCCTTTTGGTTTTTACGTGAAGGAACTCACGGGAAAATTCTTACACGCTGCAATAGTGTGGAGACCTCTACCCATTCACTCAATCTTCCGTGTCAGGCCGCAAGCACCTCTATCCTTGCGTGATCTCTCCCTCAACTTGGCACAACAGGCTCGGACACCAGGAGACCCGCTTTTTACTTTTCTTAGGACTTCTGGCGTATTCAATGTAATAATGGGAAAATTGCCCAACACTGCTTTTTCTTGTCCACTAGGCAAACATACTCGTCTTCCATTTATGTCATCATCAAGGTTACTTTTTCTCCTTTTGATATTGTTCATGCTGATTTATGGACATCTCCGATTGCTAGCTCTTTGGGTCATAAATTCTATCTAGTATTCTTGGATGATTTTTCACATTTTGTCTGGATTTACCCACTGAAATTCAAATCTGAAGTTTTTGCAAAATTCCTCGAGTTTCAAAAATTCATTAAGACACAATTTGAAAAACCTATTAAATCATTCCAATGTGATAATGGGCGTGAATTTAATAACTCGGCATTTCACAATTTCTGTTCTAAACAAGGCATGGTTTTCTCGTTTTCTTGTCCTCATATTTCTTCCCAAAACGGAAAGTGAAAGAATTATCACGTACTCATCGATAACATGGTCCGCACACTCGTTTCATGCCCGCTTACCACCGCTTTTTGGGTATCTTTGTCAAAATGGTAGAATCCCTTCTAAATATTTTACCAACTAGCACACTCCAAAACAAAACCCTACGAAATCTTATACCGCAGCCCATCATATGATCACCTACGTATTTTTGGATGCTTATGCTACACTCTAACATAGCCTCCATCGCACCCCACAAACTTGCCCTCGCACTCTTCCCGTGTGTCTTCCTTGGTCTATCTCCTAATCATCGGGCTACTTGTGCTATGACATTGCTTCTCGCAAAATCATCGCCTCCCGAATCACGTTACCTTTAACGAGACAACCTTTCCTTTTCAAATCTTGAAAATTTGGACCACCGACATATCTTTCTCGATGAACCGAGTTTGTCTCCTGGCCATCGTCAAAATCTGTACCCGCGGCGAAAGAACATTCCGACGCCACTTTGCCGCCTCCAAAGAAGGTCATCTCGATCCTCCGCAAACAATGCTACCACCCGCCAGCTCGCTTTGCCGCACTCGTTGAGTCTAATGCACCACTCACACCGCCTCGGTCCGCAAAAACCAGAACTGTCGAGTCTCGCAACCTGCCGGCAACACCGCCGCCAACCAGTCCGCAACCCGGTGCCCCGACCTCCCATCCGCAGCCTCGCACCGCATGGAGACCGTGCACAACACGGGATCTTCAAACCCAAGGTTCACTCAATCTCTCCACACAACCTTATCACCCATTCCAAAGAATCCAAAACTAGCTGGACCGATTGGAATGCGATGCGTAAAGAATTTAACGCTTTAACCCAGCGAACACTTGGGATTTGGTACCTAGACCACCGATGTGAATGTTATCCGGTGTATGTGGCTATTTCGTCCACAAGTTCAGAGCAGTGGTGACTTAGAGAGGTATAAGGCAAGACTAGTTGCAAATGGCACTAATCGGCGGAGGGTATTGATTGTGGTGAGACATTCATCAGGTTGTTAAACCGCCGTACTATTCGGACTGCTCGGTATTGCTATGGGCTTGCATTACCGATTCATCACTTGATGTCAAGAATGCACGTTTCTTCACTGGGGATTTGAAAGAGGCGTACATGCATCGGCCTCCTGGTTTTGTTCATCCGGCACTCCACGGTTTGTGTGTCGTCTCGGGGAAGTCATTGTATGGATTGAAATGTGCCCCCGCTTGGTATGATCGGTTAGCCAGGTATCTTCTCGCAAATTGGTTTTGTATGTAGCGGTGTGATACCTCTCTCTTCACTTTTCACCGAGGTAGCGACCGCTGCATATTTGCTATTATATGTCGACGATATTGTTCTTCTTTGCCTCGTCGGCGGGTTGAAGAATGAAATCATTGCTCTACTCAAAACCGAATTTGCTATATGGCGACTGGGAAGCTAAGTTACTTTTGGGTATATCGGTGACTAGATCGCCGCTAATATGTTCCCGTGGCGGTCGTCAAAGTATCTTGAAGAGATAGTGTGGGGCCAAGATGGCAAATTGTAAAATTATGCCAACTCCGGTGGACTCAAAATCCAAGCTTAGTGCCAATGACGGTGCGCCGGTTCGATCCCACTCTATATCGGAGTCTACTTGGCGCTCTTGATCTTACATTCACTAGGCCTGATATTGCATATGCCGTTCGGGTGTGTCTGCTCATGCACGACCCCGAGAGTCCCATTTTGCCGCCCTCAAGCGTGTTATCGGATATGTTAAGGGCACACTTGACTTTGGATTACATCTATACCTCGCCTCAACCAAATTGCTAGCCTACATCGATGCAGTTGGTGGGATGCCCGACACACGTCGCTCCACCTCTGGTCTGTGTATTTCTTGGGGATAATCTTATCTCATGGTCCGCCCAAAGCGAGGCCGCCGTGTCCGCTCGAAAGTCTTTGAAGCGAATATCGCGAGTTGCTAATGTCGTCGCCCGAGATCCGGCTGTTGGCTCAAAATCTTCTTTTTTGGAGCTCCGGTGTCCATTCCGCAAAGCGTGCCTATAGTTTATTGGCGACAACATATCTCGCTATCTATGTCTCGTAATCCAGTCCAACATCGGCCCGAACTAAGCATATCGAGATGGATATCCACTTTGTGCGAGAGAAGGTTGCTCGTAATTGAGTCAAAATTTTACATGTGCCTTACGCCGACGGTGTCTGAGATATTTTCACAAAGGGACTACCGCGTGACTCTTCAAACTTAGATCGACCTTAGCATTCGGCCTCCTCCCAGCTGAGGGGAGTATTAGCGAATATTCTCGAGAATATTCGCCGTAGTAGTTTGTAATTATGATAAATGTATATTTAAGGTAACTTAGGATTCTAATTGTATTAGGAATCAACCTTTGTAAGGTAAGTTAGGATTCGTACCATATTAGGAATCAACCTTTGTACAACTATATATATTGTGAATAATGAAAGAAATTCCTAAGGGAAATTATTCTATCTTTCAATTTAAAATCACAAGTTCCAAAAGTTTTCATTTCTTTCTTAAACTTCATGCATTTCAAACTATCTCGAATAATTTAGAACGAAGGGAGTACATAATTCAAATAATCTTAACCACCAGAAAATCAACATGTTAGGATTGAACACTCCTTAGGCTGGAGGATGCAAAACTTCACCATGGAACCTGAATCTATGATCTAAAACAATATTTGAACCTTCTTTACCATTACACTAAAACTTTCTCTTCTGTCATGTTTTTCAACAATTTATATGTAACAAAAAAACATTTGTATTTTGCCTATTTAAATAATAATTATCCGACAAAGCGGATCCAATTGAATTCCCTTGAAACTACATAATTCCGCCCCTGCATTTCTTTTTATGTGCTTATGTGTGTGTTTCTTTTATCAATCGCCTGGATTTGTCGTGTACATCAATATATTACTCCCTCCGTCTCATACTACTTGTCCATTTTCGTTTTTCGAGAGTCAAGTTAACTAATTTTTGGAGGTAAATTGCATTAGATTAATTTAATATTTTAAAATTATAATTTAGATATTCAAAAACTACACGAAAAGTACTACAAGTTGCAATTTTTCTCATATCAATATAGTGAAAAAATATATTTCAAAATATTGGTCAAAGTTCATACAATTTGACTTTTAAAAAAGGAAAGTAGACAAGTAATATAGAAGGGAGGGAGTATGATTTTACTCCCTCCGTCACATAATAAGTGACACCTTAGCAAAAACAATTTATCCCAAAATAAGTATCACCTTAGGAATTCAAGACATAAATTGACTATTTTTTTCCAACTACTGACAAGTTCTCTATTCAAGACATAAATGATTACTACTCATGCATGTTCTAGAGGGAAAAGTAATTTATTTTTATTAAATATGGGTAGTTTGGTAAACTTCACGTTGTATTATTGATTTCTTAATATGTGTGTTTTTGGCTAATGTGACACTTATTATAGGACGGAGGGAGTATAAGTGAAGTAACAATCATTCGACTGATTACTCAACAATACGTAGTTGAGTTACACATATGAGAAAATCCACACATAATTCATGTTAAGAGTCCCACATCGGATATGGAATGAGAACATTAACTCCTTATATGGACTTGGACAATCCTCATCCTACAAGCTAACTTTTGGGGTTGAGTTAGGCCTCATGCCCATTCCAATTCTTTGTTCACCGATGTTGGGCCCCCAAATTATATTATTCACGTTTCAATTAACAAGGTGTGGGCGTGCGGAGGAGTGTTAAGAGTCCCACATCAGATATGGAATGGGAGCGTTGACTCCTTATATGGACTTGGACAATCCTCACCCTGCAAGCCAGCTTTTGGGGTTGAGTTAGATCAAAGATCCATTCTTTACATGGTATCAAATCCAGGTCAGTCCCAATTCATTATTTCCAATATTGGGCCCCCCTCTTATATTGTCCAGGCTCCAGATGTCCAACCATAGGCGTGAGGTGGGGTGTTGAGTTCTCCAACATCGGTGGGATAAGTGATCATTGGTCTCCTTATATGATTTGGACAATCCTCCTCTATTCGAGCTAGCTTTTGGAGTTGAGTTAGACTCAAGATCCATTCTTTACATGGTATCAGAGCCAGACTCATTTCAATTCTTTGTTCACCGATGTTAGCCCCCAAATTATATTATTCACGCTCTGGTTAACAAGATCTAGGCGTGCGAGGGGATGTTAAGAGTCTCACGTCGGATATGGAATGAGAACATGGAGTACTTATATGGACTTAAACCATACTCACCCTACAAGCTAGCTTTTGAGTTTGAGTTAGGCTCAAGATTCATTCTTTACATGGTATCAGAGTCAGGCCCATTCCAATTCTTTGTTCACCGATGTTGGGCCCCCAAATTATATTGTCCACGCTCCAGTTAACGGGGTCTGGGCGTGCAGGGGAGTGTTAAGAGTCCCACATCGGAAATGGAATGGGAACATGGACTCCTTATATGGACTTGGACAGTCTTCACCCTACAAGATACCTTTTGGGGTTGAGTTAGGCCCAAGATCCATTCTTTACATCTAAAGAAATTGTTAAGAGTCCCACATCGGATATGGAATAGGAACATTGACTCCTTATATGGACTTGAACAATCCTCACCTCAAAAGCTAGCTTGTAGGGTGATGATTGTCCAAGTCCATATAAGGAGTCAATGTCCTCATTCCATATCCGATGTCGTACTCTTAACAACTCCTTTAGATGTATTTTGTAATAAATAGTTGTCTCATTGATCTTGGAAAACAGCTTAATGCTGTCAACTTATTAACAGGTTAACCGATATGCTCATAGTTAAGGTAAGTTCTGTGAAAAATAATCTTCAAAAACGTTTAGAAAAAAGGCAGCTCGATGCACGAAATATCTCATGTTCACGCATGGTACGAAAAGGGTTGCATCCCAAGGGATATGATATAGGCATCACATCATGATACATACAAGCATTACTAACTGAATCCATGACTCGAATATGTGACCTATAGATCACACGGAGTCTTCAAAAATGTAGAAGATGTACAACTTTCTTATCAACTTCTTTATTTCGCCATTTCAAAACTTAAGCAACATAACATTTAGTACTGTCTAGTTACATAACAGAGAGGCACTAGCCAAAACTCAACAACATCTCAAAGGGGCTGTTGCAATTCTTACTATGCCCAAGAGCAAGAAAGACATTACTATATATATTCTACTATTGGAGTTGATATTTTGATCAAAATCTCCATAAACTAGAGTGTCTATATTAATATAGCATCTTTCATATGATAATAGTCTTCAAGGGTGACCTCTTTTTCTACTGGGATCATGCTTTGAATTAGGTCCTGCATAGTCATAATCTAACACTGCATCCAGCACCATCAACTTTCTTGGTATTTCTTTCACACCATTCTTCTGAAATTTTGATTGGCAACAAAGTTTCATTAGCAAAATAGCTTTTTCACTTTTTTTGAGTTGTAAATTATTGTTCTTGAAAATATAATTTCTATATATATGCTCTGCACTTTAACAATATATAGGTTAAAGAGGGATTTCTTGTTATATTGGCATGCATTAAAATGAATAAGAAAATCATACAAAGAAAACAACATAAGATGTAAGAAAAAAAAACATTAAAGTGTTATTTGATACGATGGAAGTTATTTTCTATGGAAAGTACTTTTCTGAGAAATATTTCTCAGTGTTTGGTTGGTGTGTGGAAAATATTTCCCCGGAAAAAAATCAAAAGATTGATAAATAATATTAGCAAATCGAAAAGTGTTTTGATTAATTTTTTAGCATCAAAATTGAATGATAATGTCTAAGTCTTGATTGGAGTGAGTAACGTGAAATTAAAAATTCAAATAGTAGTAAGAAAATAATTTTCGTTCATTTGATAGAAAATGTGAAAAATGAACTTTTCATATAAAATACTTATCTTTTTTTTTTCTTTCGTCGTATCAAATACAATTGAACCAAGTTCAATGGCCCTCAGTACCTTTTGAAGTTTGTAAATGTGGTTTGCGCCATTGTCCAAGCCTTCAACAGTACCTTAATAATATAAAAGGAAAAACAAGACATTATTAACTGGAGCATGGATAATATAATTTGGGGGTCCAACATCGGTTAATAAATAATTGGAATGTGTCTGGCTTTAATACTATGTAAAGAATGAATCTTGGGCCTAACTCAACCCCAAAAACTAGCTTGTAGGATGAGGATTGTCCAAATCCATATAAGGAGTCCATGTTCCCATTTCATATCCGATGTGGGACTTTTAACAAACATTATATACATTTTAAACTCTATATGTGCTAGTGCAAAAGGTGATTGTCATTTTTAGCAAAAAAGCAGCTTATATTATAATTACCTGATGACACAAAGATGAGAAACAAAAGAAGTAGAAGAAAAGCAAAAGCTTTGGAAGTAGGTCTCATAGCTGAGTAGTGTTTATTCAATTTCTACTAGCAGCTGAGTTTGCTAAATTATTATTAGTAGAATAGAAGTTGAGCTGTGATTTGTAAGGGGGATATTGGAGGGGGGAAGTGAAGGGCTTTTATTGTGAGTTGAAGAGGGTAGGGGTGTGATGATGGTGCATCCCACCCATTAGGGGTATACAATGATGATGAGTCGCAATACCTATACGCCACAAACAGCAAGTCAAAGTTGCACTAATGTGAAACCTAATTTACTACATATCTAACATGTTACATCAAATATAGAGCCAACATTAGTGAACTCCGGTGGCCTAATAGTTGATAAAGTGAGTGAAAATTATGAAAGACTAATTTTCAATCGCAACTGATGATTTCTTTTCATAAACTTAAGTTGTCAGACGTAGACCTAAAATTTTGAGTTTATGAGCTTTAATTCTAGAAAATGTAGCTAACTAAGTTGTTGATTACTTATTTATGTATGTTTATTGAATTTTTTAACATCAATATAAAATTTAAAGCAAAATTATTGAGTTCTGCCGATAAGCGGAGCTTTAGCTCCTCCAGCCCTGAGCATAATCTTAGTGGCCATAGCCTGTGGCGTATGTGAAAATGTTGTTAGCATTACACCTCACTAAAGGGTGTCTTCGCCACGACAGAATAATCAATTGCATGAGCTTGTGAAAAATAATAAGTATCGGATAAAATAGTTTAGGTACACGCTAATTGGCTAGATACCACCATTAAAAAAAACATAGAACCAACACTAGCTATATGCATGTGGACACCTTTCGCCTTTGTGTTACATGGCTTAAGTTCTGCCATTTTGAGCTAATTTTTTTCTGCTCTGTGTTTACATCACCTTTATGAGAAGTCAATGTGCTTTTCTATAATGCTTCTGTGCCCCAATAGCTCATTCTGTGTATATATCCAATCCATCTTCACATAATGCTTTCCATCTTTTCCCAATATCCCCTTATACTGTAAAATTCACCATCAAACCCTCCAAAGTGCTGTTTGGATGTTGCTTCTACCACTATTCATCACTCAGGCAGAGAGCTTTAACAGTTGTTTTATGCGGAAAGGACTCATGACTTATCTCAAAGGATTATATTAGGTGTACAAACAAAGTCTGTCATTGATAGCTGAAAATATTATAAAATAATATATAAGGTGTAGAGAAAAATTTAATAGTGAGGCTTTGGAAAAAACTTGTGGCCTTCGCTCAAAATGAACAATATCACACCATGTTAATAGTATATTTGGACTGATATAGCCCAACAACTGATAATAATTCAGCGAGACGAGTATGAAGATAGTAAAATATTGGTGTGGGGATCAATTTACTGCCATTACTATGCCAAAGGTAGTTTGGAGATGCATGCGCACAAGAAGAAGCTCTTGGCGTGGCACATAGTAAATCTCAGATATTGACATGTGGATCGTGGTATGGGCCACGTGAGACTTAGTTCAAAAGGGGAGATTGCTGGTATGCTTCACAAAATTGAGGTTGATAGCCGAAAAATTGGAAAAATCATAGACATCTAGTTTAACTATATAAAAATATAAAATAACAAAAGGAGAATTAGAGATTTCAATATATTAGACTCTTGAATTTTGATAGAATCAATAAACTAGATAAAGAAAGAAAGACTACAAGAAAAATAATTAAAACACAAGATGAACATGACAATTGAATCTCGCCCTCAATTAGAGGTGCACCCAATAACTAGCTAGGGTGAAAAGCATGTGTGCACATGAACCCACAACCCTCCCCTTAGATACTCCATTGCACACGAGTCGTGATAAATTCTAGAAGTTCTAATCTCTAGAATTTAAAATTGTATTTTTGGACCATCTTTGTCGATATACTAAAGCTCTCATCGTGTTTAGGGAATTCAATAATTTATGATCCGAAAAGATTAGATTGAAATTTTTTATTGAATAATTATATTGTGTATATAAGATCAAAATAGTTTATAACTTTATATATATGCATATATATAAATATAATTATTCAATAAAGTATTCCAATGTAGTCTTTTAGGATCACGTAACTCTGCCCTTGCACAAAAGGGAAAGTCAACTTTTTACAACATCATCAATCTTGTTTGATTTTTTTTTTTTCCTTTCCTCAATGGACAAAAAGGTACTTTACTCCAAACTTTTCCCAAAATTGACTTCTCCGTGGTACCAAATATCAAAGTTAAATCTACAAGTGCCTCTAATCCTCATATTTCGGCTTTCGTCACTTTTGGGAAATCAATTAATTTTAGGGGGAGACAAGAAATGGACATTGGCCTACTAATGAAATGAATGTAAGCCCCTTTTTAGAGGGTTGAAATTTTGGTAAAAGCCATAAAGTGGAAGTGGAGGGCACTACCCAAAAGGTAGACAACACAAAGAAACAAAAGGAGTATTTAAACTAATTTTTCACTTAAGTCTGTTAATCATTCATTAGACAAGGGTTAAAATAATTAAATGTTGGTAATGATGATGTAACTTTAATTGGGAGAATTGAGTACAATTATTAGAAAAAAAAAGTCTGTTTTCCACCATGGTTCTTAGGTTGCCGGGGAACCCAAAACAACATTAGTACTACTAAGTACTAAGTAATGTTGGATTTCCAATTAACCTCAAACATAGTTTAATCAATCATAGTAATCTTTATGACAGACAGTAAAAGCATACAACGTAGGAAACTAGGCATTAATGTTCTATGCTTTGAAGACAATGCCAGTGGCGGAAACACATTGCTTCAACAGGTGTCATTAGACACCCGCTTCGCTGAATTCTTTACTAAAAGTACATATAGGTAATATTTATCAAAATTGTATACATATAACAATTTGTTTAAAAATACTATAAAGTGAAAATTAGTTTGGGATAAAATTAAAACATTGTTAAACTCCACAATCTCAAATCTAAACTTGTGTGCGGCAAAGTATAATTTCCATCGAGAACAGAATCCTTTGCCTATGAAGTGACAGAGTGACCTTGTCGCCAAGATTTAATGAGGTTAATCTTAGTTGTTTAGCTTAGGTCCATCAATCAATCTCTCGCTGGTTTTTGGAATTCGACATCAGGAAGTGTTTGTAGACTACAATTTGTGGCACCATATCCTACCTATCCCGAAGAGGTTCAACCTTTTATCGCTCCGACTCGCGTACAAGTTTAATATTGGCATGGGTCAACATCGCTTGCGTAAAATTCTGCAAGTCACATTGCACATAGTCCGAGCTATATTCAAATTTAAGAGAATGAAGGGGGATGGGTCAGTGTAACGCACTATAGATATTAGAGCAGTAAAAGCACTAAGACACTGCTGAATATGGCACTTCCTGTTCCTCTAGCATGCGTACAAGTTCTTTACCTTTTTTGTTTCTCTCCCCAAAGTTTCCTTTTTTCCATTTGCATCGTTTGATCACCTCTGGGATCAGCTTACAAATAGTTTCTAAGTAGAACAGATCAAAATGATGAAACCCACCCGTCGAACAGGGACGAAAGTCGGCCTTAGTGATCCAACAGTGCCGAGTAGAAGGGCCGTCGCTCAACAGGTAAAAGTTGCTCTAGGGATAACATGCTGATCTTCCCAAGAGCTCACATCGACGGGAAAGTTTGGCACCTCGATGTCGGCTCTTCACCACCTGGGGCTAAATGGAAAGTGGAAATTTATTTTTTAGAGTTATTACCCCTTCTTTCCCTTAAGTCTTGCATTTTCTCTACTTGTGTAAAGTTACAGCCTCAATGCATTGGAACGATATGTTGCCAACAAAAGTTTAGTCACTCACAGAGGCACAGTCCACGCACAAAACAAAGTATATGATTAACAACTCAAGGTTCATGTACATAGCATGTTATTGTCGGTTCAAATCATATCCACTAGCAAAGCTGCTTCTTTCCCTTTTCTACCTCCCCCTCGAGGAGTTTCTTTGGCAATCAAGAACATACGACGACCACATACCTTTTTTCGAGATGTTCTTGTAGACTAATCAAGTGCTTTTTCCTTTTTCCTCAGAGAACCTTTTGTAAAGTAAATTTTCCTCCGTCAGGATTTTTCTTTATTTTGAATTTTGATATTACAAATAAAGTTGAGCAAGTAGTAGTTTTCAGTTGCCTCTAGTATTAAGGATACTGTGCAACCGATTTAAGCACTTCTAAACTGGAAAACCAACGGACACAGCAGATACAGCAACATGTGAATCTATTAAAAAAAATCAACCTATTTCCCATTGCTTTGATGCCACGAAAGTTAGTGACATTTCCACATCATGCCCTCCAGAAAACAACCAAATATACTATAATACTACGATCACAAGCATGATCCTTTTAAGAGGGAAAAAAACTGTATTGTAACAGCATGAGAAAGGAAGCTTACATGCTTTCATGGATGCACGATCTACTACTGACGTGCAAAAATACCTACTGCCGAAAACAACCAGAGAGAAAACATGAAAACACAGACACAATGCCCTAAATTAAATTTTAAAAAAAGTGGGTTACCCCACCACCAGTAGATGCAAAAGAAATGAATGAGATGTATGCAATTTGAAAGTAAATAAAATGCAGCTGCTTCGACCAATGACGACTGACAGACCCAAAGAAAAAAATATGATGGGACAATATCAAAGAAGCTTTGGCTTAAAGTATCATGACTACCAAAACTTTGACCTTATACATTCTGACCCTTAAAGCCCTTGGAGCAGACGGCAGCACGGGGATGTTTGGGGCACCTCCTCTTACCAGATAGACCCACGGAAAACCCAACGAACCAGCAGCCTGACTTGTTTGTTCAGTAGGTTACTGCAGACCTCTTTCAACCCCAATAAACAGCACCAGCAAAATCACATGCTGAATGGAAGGACTTCCAACTCTTGAGCAGTAACTCCCCCCTCCCCAACCCCACCTCCATGGCAAAACAAAACCTCGACCCCAAGGTGCTGGCGCATGAGTTAACGACAACAAGACGGTAGAAGATTTCGTCCTTTGTCAGATGACATCAATGACACCGTGTGAATGCAATATTGGAACCCAACTGGACACAACCATATGCATGCATGGACTAACTAGAAAAAAATATGTACCAAAGCAGCCACAACCTCAAACTGAAATGGCACGAGTGATGGCCAACTTCGCCCACTCAGCAGATTCCTTAATCAAATGGTCATCTGACGACAAGCATTCATTCAAAAAGTCTTTGCTTGATAATGATTGTTGAATCAATGAACCAGCATTACTGCCCAGAGTATCTGCTAGATCTCCTAGAACTCCAATAGCTGTTTTCATCACCACATCATCCCTAAAATTCGGAAGAAAAAGAGGACATCCAGGAAATCAGAACAAAGATGACATTATTAAATAGAGAAAATGAACAATGCAGAAGGAATCACGTAATACTTACATGTCTTTCTCCATGTAAATGCTATCCAGGAATTGCAGGATATGAGGTGCATATGATATCAGAAGCTGAGTTTTAGGGGAATTCTTGAAGCCCTGAAATATCCCTGAATAAGCCTCCAAGATTCCATTCCTCAGAAGATTTGTGTATTCTATCATCTCATCATCTGCACCAGATGTGTGGGCAGACAGCTCTGCAGCACTCTGGAGCATTGGCATGGCATACATCAAGTACTTTTCAAAATTCTCTCCTATTGCCAAAGCTATGTCACCAAGGCATGAAAATATTGGAGGCTTTACAGATCGATGCAGCTGGTTACTAGACAGGTCCTTGAGAAGTTGAGTCATTATACCATCACAGTAAGGTAGGATCTTATCTTCCAAAGCTCTACATACATCACCCACAACACCAACCGTAACAGCACAAACTTGGTACTCCTCGAAATTCTGAAGGCCCATTTCCAGGTACTTGTAAAATTCAGGCATGTGCTTGGCAAAGTCGGGACCAGTTGCATAGGCTAGCGCTCCAATGGCAAGCATGGCTTCTTCATGCACCGTAGCATTTCTACATGCAAAAACCCTGAGAAAAAGGTTCATGATCTGATCCGCATACTGCATGAAAACAAACTTTGTTGACTCTGAAGCGCCTAATTTCTGAATAATGACCTGTAAGCAACCGCACAGAAGACCTTGCAAGTCACTCTGCTTCTCTCTCTCGTCAGATGAAAGCTTCTGACCCTCAAGAGTTTGGTGCAGCTCTGTCATAATAATCGGAGTAAGCTGCAAAACCATTGGAGCTGTTTCATCCGTTGAACACCTAACGACTTCATTCAATGTCTCATATGCAGCAGTCCTAAGCCGCGACTCACCAGCATCTTCTCTGTGGGTAACTGTAAGAAGTGATTGCACGATTTCCTGGAAATAAGGTGTTAAGGGTGATGATGCACCCATATCATCGTAGCCTTGAGCAAGGAAATAAAGAGCACCACAAGATTTTTCAGCAACATTTGGAGCATCCTTCATGCCCTGAAGTAGAACCGTGACTATCAGCTGGCAGTTTGCAGGAGTGATAACGGGTGTCTCCACTGTAGAACCATGAAGAAACTCAAATATCCTTCCCAGGGTCCATGCAGTCGTATCCTTCACATGGCTATTAGGATCCTTTGTCAATGCAGAAAGCATGAAGTTCAAAGCAACATTAACAAGAGGTGTTAACTTGTCAGGAGAAGGACCTTCCAAAATGGAACCAAAGGCATATGTTGCCGCCTCTCTTTGCCTCCAATCAGGCTTAGAAATGTTCTCTTGGATGAATGGCATAACAAGTGGAACAATATCATCCCCTACAGTTCGGGCCACCAGACCAAGGCAAGTGCCTCCAGCCATTGCAAGATTCCAAGCACCTTCATCCTGGTCCTGATCTTCTTCTTGCTTAAGAAGTGTCTCCAATAGCATAGGCACAAGAGCAGGGAGAGCCTGCTTTATGAAATAATAGCAAGGAACATCAGAATCTGCAGTGAAATCACCCCCATAATCTTCTAAAATATCAATCTCCTCATCGCAGATTGAGCTCCAAAATTCAATAGCTTGAAGAGCAACAGGTTCTACATCCTCTTTAACAGCCTTTGCTGTAATGTTAAAGATATCTTGGATGTATGGAGCCAATTTCTCATAGTATGTTGATGAAATGGAGGCTAAACATTCAAAAGCAGCCTGTCGAATTTTGACTTCTGGAGACAGAGTAGCCTCACATACAACTCTCATAATAAAGTCACGCTCCATGTCATTGTTGAAGTTTGCTTGAGCAAAAACAAGAGCATTATATAATGCTCGGGTAGCAGCAAGCCTCACATCATTGTTGCCTTCTTCGGCATTCATACCCTGAACTACAGCTGTAAGGATTTTATTTACTTGATCCTGGTCCACAACATCGGGAGAAACTTCTTCACATAAATAACCCAGTGTCTCTAAAGTAGCTTGCTTGACATGAGCAGGGACCTGGTGAATATTTGATAGAAGTGAAACGATCAACTCATGCCACTGCTTCTGAGGCAGCTCAATGCCAGCAACCTTAGCAATGACTTGTGATGCAGTTGAATGAGCCTCAGGCACAGGAGAAGAGAGTGTCTGTAATAAACATGTCTTTATCTGGGCCTTCACAGTCATATCAAGTGATAGCCATCTTTGCACAAGCTCAAATTTCCTATGTTGTTCCTTGGCATCCAAAGCATTTTTAAGTATTAAACCAGCCAACTTACGACTGTCAACTGGCTTCTCTTCACTAGCAAGCTCTCCAGATAGAGACAACAAGAAACCAGGAAGATTTTGTTCCTGAAACTGTTTTAGTGTTTCCTCAGCATGTTTCCGCACTGTTGAATCAACTGACTGTGCATTAAGAAGGATCTGGGTGACTTCCATTGCCATATTATATCTGCAAAAACATGTAAAGATCCAAGGATCATCCAAATGAAAGCACCTGAAGTAATGCTGCTAAAAATATTATAAGACAGAACGAAAGCAGATAAATTTCAGCAAAAGCAAGAAAAACGGAAATAAACAAACACAGTACCATTGGGAGACCATGCTGCTAGATTAAAGAAGTCTTTCTTAAACGGAAAGAAATGCAATCTAGCCGCAACTAGAAGTTCAATGAAGCTGACTGTTACCCATGCTAAATTCATTTTGTCATAAAGATTCTAAGCATATCGGAGAGAGATGCCCATTTGTACAACCAGGAAAATCCAGTTAAGGGTAAACAAATGGAAAACTTTAACCGAATCGAACCTAGAATAAGTAACTACATAAAGAAAAGATAAGCAGATCAGATTTGCACATTACATAATGTACCAGCCAATAGTTTTTTTCTGGAAATTAGGTACCAGCCAATACGTGGCAAAAGATTGACCAACATAATTACCAATCCAGCAAGAAAAAACTTATAGCATGCCTATTGACAATGCAAAAGGCAACTTTTTTTTTGGTTTGTTAAGAGCGACAATAAAGCACAAAACAAAATTCTCCAACTGTCAACTGCAACCAATGAAAATTCATTAAGCATTGAAGAAAAACAAGTATAAATCGTCATAGAATACTCGGAGAACCAATTAACTGTATACCAGCATTTCCCACTACATCAATACAGTTATAATCTTACAAACGAAAAATAAAGAGCTTTAAAACTCAATGAATCAGCATAAGTAAATCCATAATGAAAATAAGCCAAAGTTTTTGCGCATAGCACCAATCTAACTAGATTTACAGACAAACCAAAAGAGGAAGAAAAATATCAGTTACAAGGATACGAGCAAACAAGTAGATCAAATTGAACCAGAAGCGCATAGATCGCAGTTCAAATATTAAACATTCATTGAAGTACAAAATTAAAACTGACGCATCTTTGAAAATTGAAACTTATAGATTAGGCATAAATCTAAATTCAAATTAGATAATATTCAGAAAAATAAACAAAAAAAGATAATGAATTACCTGAAACTTGTGAAGATCGAACAGAGGAAAAGCGGCGGCGCTCCCTGAAACCCTAACAGGGAGAGAAAAGCAGAGATTGAAGAGAGAGAAGGTGAAGAGAGAGAGAAAAAGAAAGAAAACGCGGATTTAAAAGCTGGAATTCAATTATGCAAAATCTAATACTGTGTTCAATTACTCCCTCCGTCTCAAAATATTAATTTGACTAAATTTCAGAGCTAATTTAGATTAAATTAATTTCATGTTTTAAAATTAATATTTAAATATTTGAAAGCTATCCGAAAAATATTATAAATTGCATTTCTTCTCATATTAATATGATGAAAAAATATTACTTAAACTATTGATCAAAGTTCATATACAGTAAAACCTCGATAAATGAATATTCGATAAATTAATAACTTTAATTAAATAATAATTTTTTCCGATCCCGACTTGGACCAATGAAATAAAATAATAACCTCAATAATTTTATTTCAAATTTTATGCTTTCCTAAAATATGTATCAATAGTCAATTGGTTCTTCTTTTCATGTGTACTGAACTCAATTTCATCTTTAATTTTTTGAAGGGCATAAACTACATTCGACACATAATGTTTTTCTTATCTCATCAGTTAGCGTAGACTATTTTACACCTTTCAAATGAGTGGCAATGGAAGAGAAGATATAATATATGAATTTTTATATTTTGTTATATGAAGTTAAAGTACATGTGTATATTTATAAACTATATATTGTGTACTTGAAACAATTCACAACACTTCATATTCTAATGTACATGCATTCTATTTTGAATCACGCCAACCTAAATTAATAAATTTCTTTTTGACAAGATTAATAAACTTAGATACAATGCACTATCATTAATTATTTATTTATTTATTTTATTTTCTTAGTTACCGAAAAAAATTAATTGTTTAATTTGAAAAATATAATGTACAAAATAAAAATTATTCTATAAATTAATAACCCCGTATAAGATAATAATTTTACAGGTCCAAAGGATATTCATTTATATAGGTTTTACTGTAGTTTGACTCTTGAAAAGCGTAATTCGACAAGTATTTTGGGACAGGGGGAGTATTATTTTTCTGCTTGTATTTAATTGGGTATGATCGTCTCTCTTACTTTGCTTGTGCTTATGCTTTGTCATGAGCCGAGGGTCTCTCGAAAACAGTAGCTCTACCTACTAAGGTAGAGGTAAGGTCTGCGTACACTTTACCCTCCCAGACCCCACGTTGTGGGACTTCATTGAGTACGTTATTGTTGTTGTATTTAAATGAGTTTGGGATCAGCTATTGACGTGACCAGCCAACCTAGTTGAGATCAAACTACTACTTTTCTTGGACTTGGGAGTATTCAAATGAGATTGAAAAACGGATTCGAATCGATAAATCGAGTTAAATCGACTTAAATTTTTGAAAATTGATTTAATTTGGTTTTAAATTTTCAAAAATCAATAACATTTGATTTAATTTGGTGTTAAACTAAAAAAAACCAAGTCAAATCAATAAATATATAAATACATATTTAAAATATTTTATATATATATTCATATGTTTACATCTAACCACCGCTAGCTCCGCCGATTTCTCCTACCGGCGATTAGGTAAGGGATCTTTGTCCCTTTCTTTTTCCTTTTCTCTATATTTCCCCTTCTCTCCCTCATCTTCTCTCTCTACATTATGTTTCCATTTTTTCCTATTTTCTTCTATTTCTTCTATTCTTTTCGACGACTATCTACTCCGGTGAACTTAGCCGTTGACCGAAATCTTAGAATGTATCGGTCTTACCCAGCCGCCATCCCTTACTCGTTGCCCTGTCGCACCGACCAGAATCCACAGTACGAGGGTTGAAACCCACTTATCGCTAGCGTCACCGTCTTGCCACCGACTAGGTTCTATCATTCCCATTTCTTGCTATTGAGTTTTGCATCCTTGCTTGTTACAGAAAGAAATAATCCCTTGATTATTTTCATTGATTAAAAGGCTATATATACACGTTAAATATTTCCATAATAGGAGAATCATATTCTTATTCTACTCCTAAAACCTTATTCTATTTGGATACAAAATATACAATTAATGTAAGTGTACAAGACTAATTAATGTAACATTTACACTACAATATTACAACCATATATACCTATAATATATTGCCCGTGATGGGCCAATATATACTGCCCGTGATGGGCCAATCCGAGACGGGCTTCAACGTAAAGGACCCATGATATACACCTTGTATACCAAGTGTATATCACATGTATATACCTTGCTTAACACACACCCGCAATCATAGCGGGCGGTTTTCAAACACTGAGACTGTCCCTAAAATCTTCAAAAAAGACTAAGGGAAGACCCTTTGTAAAGATGTCTGCAATTTGATATCTTGACGGGACATGGCAGGCGCGTACCTGACCACGAGCAACCTTCTCGCGGACAAAGTGAATGTCTATCTCGATATGCTTTGTGCATTGGTGTTTAACCGGATTACCAGAAAGGTAGATGACACTAATATTATCGCAATAAACCAAGGTTGCCTTCTGAATGGGACAATGAAGCTCCAAATGTAAATTACGTAACCAACATGATTCTGAGACCACATTAGCTACCCCTCGATATTCAGCATCAGCACTTGAGCGGGAGAGAGTCAACTGCCTCTTCACAGACCAGAAGACCAAGTTGTTGCCAAGAAACATACAATAGCCAGACGTAGACTGCCTGGTGTCTGGACAACCACCCCAATCATCATCAGTATACGAGACAAATGTGGACGTCGAGGAAGGATATAAATGCAAACCATAGTCAAGTGTACCCTGAATATAACGAATGATGCGTTTGAGTGCATTCATGTGCTCAATTCTGGGATCATGCATGAACAAACACACCTGATGGACATCATATGTAATATCCGGTCTCGTAAAGGTAAGATACTGAAGGCCCCCTGCAAGACTGCGATAGTGGGTCAGATCCTCGTAGGGTACGCCAGCCGTGGCACTAAGCTTGGGTTTAGTATCAACTGGAGTGGAAATGAACTTACAGAATGACATACTGTCCTCTCGATGATCTCAGCTGCATACTTCCGTTGAGATAAGAACAACTCATCTGAATGACGAGTAACAGCAATCCCCAAAAAGTAACTCAAAGGCCCTAAGTCTTTCATAGCAAACTCATAGCTGAGCATGGTCATGATAGATTGGCGTAAGGCATTGGAAGAGGCAGTCAAGATAATATCATCCATATATAACAGAATGTAGGCCAAAGAAGAACCACGACGGTAGATGAACAAGGAATTATCCAACCTGCTGTGAGTGAACCCAATAGTCGAAACATAATCTGCAAACCTTGTATACCAGGCCCGAGGAGACTGCTTAAGCCCATATAAGGACTTCTTCAACAAACAGACATGATGAGGATGTTTGGGATCCCTGAATCCCAAAGGCTGATGCATATAGACTGTTTTCTTGAAATCCCCATGTAGGAAAGCATTCTTTACATCTAACTGATGAATAAGTCATGCCTTCGAAAGAGCCAAGCTAAGCACAGTGCGAATGGTAGCTGGCTTGACCACCGGACTAAACGTCTACCCACAATCTATACCAACCCGCTGAGTCTTACCATCACCCACAAACCGCGCCTTATGTCGAGCAAATGAACAATCTGAATTCTCCTTATGAGCAAAAATCCACATAGACTTGATAATATTAATACCAGATGGACGGGGCACCAACTCCCACGTCTTATTATCAATAAGAGCATTATATTCATCAGTCATAGCAATTTTCCAATTCGGGTCATTTAAGGTAGACACAGGATTACAGGGCAAGGGGAATTTAGGGACATTAGAATGTAAATTAAAATGTCTTTTTGGTGTAAAAACACCCTGTTGACTACGAGTGACCGGTCTATGACTCGAGGAAGAATTGGGCGGATTTCGAGAATTTGCTGGGCTCGGAGCAGTATCCCGACATGCGATGGGCTTTCTTGGCCCAGCTGACTCTAAAGCTTGATGGCGAGCTGGACCCGGTTCTAAATTGAAATTTGGGCCCAATCAGTGGCCCAGCCCGATCGTGATCTTGGACGAGCCGATGGAGTGACGGACATTTCTTTGGAGAGTTTTGGGTGTGGGTAGAGATGGCAGTAGATCTTGAACCCGGTGGATCCAGATCCGTTTTTATAGGATATAGATCTTCAAAATTTAGACCCGACGGATCCGGATCGGACCAAGATCTATTTCTGACGGATCGGATCTGGATCTTCTATTTGAGATCCGTATCTGATCCAGATCCGATCCATGGATCCATTTTTATTAAATATATCTATAACCTATAATGTAATTTTATAAGTATTTTCTTAATTTTTTCATAATTTATGTATTGGGTAAAGGGTTGAACCAGGATAAGGCACAAGTCACACAACCATGTAATTTGTCTTTGAAGTTTCATTTCTTTTACCTATATGCTCTCTGGAGTTTCTCATATTTTCATTTTTATAAAAAGAAAAAATTATCACACTTCTTTAAATTTTCCTTTCTTGAATCTGCTAGCCGTAAGCTTTAAGTATCTTTCTCTCTTTGATCAACAAAAAAAAATCTAGGACTTTTGATATATGACTGACATTGTTTTATGTTGTTTAATGAAGTCAATCAGTAGAACTATAAGCGGAGCATCACTAAAGCCTCCAAAAATCAGCTCAAAGTTGCAACCTGTTCAGCATCACTAATGAAGTCAATCGTCTTTATTTTCTTGTGATGCTAAAACTTTGTTCAGTATTTTGGAAGAATGGTGTCATGTTTGTGTAAGTTGATTGAATGAACCCAATCATTTTTTTCAATAAGATTGTGTTTTATTTTGTCATAAAAGTTTCAACATGTGGGAATATTATTCAAGCCAAAAAAAATTACATGTAGATCCAGATCCGATCGGTGGACCCGATGGATCCGGACTTGGATCTGATTTTTATGGACCCGATGGATCTGGATCCAGGTATGAAAAATGGATCTGGATCTAGTAGGATCCGGTCTAGATCCGATCTGTTGCCATCGCTAGGTGTGGGAGACGTCCGAAAAATGCTGAATAATATACGGAGATATACTATCATCCAAAAAATTATACGAACTAGGCACGGGAGTATTAACTTTAGCAAATGGAAATTGGGATTCATAAAAAATGACATGGCGATTAATGATGATTTTATTAGAGGATAAATCAAATCATTTGTAGCCACGATGATTAGACGGAAACCCCAAAAACACACACGGAGTAGATCGAGCCTGAAGTTTGTTAATTGTGGTGGACGGGAATAACGGATAGCACAAACACCAAAAAACCTGAAGATGTGAATATGAAGGAATTTTATTATATAAAATTTGAAGAGGGGAGAATATGTCAAACCTTTGGAAGAAATTATGTTAAGGAGATAGTTAGTCATTTGAAGAGCATGATGTCAACAAGACAGGGGTACGGAAGCATGAATCAATAAAGTTCGTACAATGTTATTTATGGAACGAATTTTGCGTTCGGCTTTCTCATTTTGTGAAGACGTATGAGGACAAGTGATGGGCCAATCCGAGACGGGCTTCAACCTAAAGGACCCGTGATATACATCTTGTATACCAAGTGTATATCACGAGTATATACCTTGCTTAACAGTTACTGATTTCTATTACTGTTTCATCGTTATTTTTTTAGCCGAGAGTTGGTTTTATATGTGTTATGCAACTCTTTATTTAGCTACTGATTTCTAAATCCGTTCTTGTTACTGATTTTAGTTCTGTTTCACTGTTATTTCTTGGGCTGAGTATTAATTTCTTCTCTCTTTCTTGTTACTGCCTATTTTGTATTTATGTTATTATTCTCTCTTTTTGTTTAGCTATTGTGTTTGTTTGTGCAATCTGTGTGCACTCTTTCTTGCTTAGTATTTTATATATGGTGGATATGTTGTGTATTTTTGTTAAGTCTTGATTAGTATCTATTTGCTTTAGTGGATCTAGTGAACGATGGTAAATTTGAGTTATGTTCTCGGTTGGGTGTGAGGGCGGGGGCAGAGGGGGTACTGGGATCAGGGGAGCTCATAGGTTGCTAGTTGGGTCTTGAAACATAGATACTCTAACGAAAAAGTCAATTGAATTAGTGAAGATTTTTAAGAAAAGGAAGATTAGTATATCTTATGTTCAGAAAATCAAATGGGTAGGAACTAAGGCTTTGGAGGTAGATGGATATAAGTTATGGTACTCATGGCGTGCTAGGGGTAGGAACAAAGTAGGCATTTTAGTGGATAGGGAATTCTGTGATCATGTTGTAGAGGTTAGGAGGGTGAATGATAGGATGATGACTATTAAGGTAGTTTGGGAAGGGTTTACTTTTAACATAATTAGTGTGTATGCGCCTCAGGCGGGTTTGACAGAGAAGGACAAAAGGCACTTTTGGAAAGAGTTGGACGAGGTTGTGAGGGGTATCCTATAGACCGAAAAACTAGTATTAGGAGGAGACTTTAATGGTCACATATGGTCTACTGCATGAGGATACAGTGACGTGCATGTTGTTGTTGTATATATTCAAGTTTTGAATAGAGTTTCTTCCGACTAACATGAGATTTAGATCCTTAACTGTTAATTCAAATGCAAGGGCTTTACCTATTTCGTTGGTGGATTCAATAATTAGAGCCCATGAATCGTATTATTCTTTCAAATTCTTTGATGGTCTCAAGAAATTTGCCCGTACCCATATAGTAAATCTTACAATAGATTTGGAAAGAGTGATGAAGCCAAGAGAAAGAATAAAGTATTGCATGTACTCCATTATTTACACTTGATTAAAGCTCTTGAGTTCTTTTTGAATTCTTGAAAAAAAAAGTAAACTTGATTATTCAGGAATGAACAGTTGCAACAATCATCTTCAATTTCTTTTGACAGTTTTAGATTGTGGTGCTTTGTAATCAAGGGCGAGAAGGAAGTTCATGGAAAGGTAGCTCACGTACCTTTTCAGGCCTAATTCTTTAATAATTACTTCAACTATTTTATACTTCTGACGTCGACTCGTCTTGCTTGAAGTCTTAAGAATGCAGTAAAAATGAAGGTTTCCTCTACAGTCAATTGTGGAAAAAGCACACCATCTTGTGTCACGAAACCCGCCTAGCACAACATGGTGTTTATGTTTGGCTACTAGAGTAATTTATGCAAGATTTAATTTTAATTTTGAGATCCACTAGACCATTTGATTTCTAGTGGTGTTCTTGTATGACTAATACACTCCGACTTCTTTTCTTTCTCGAATTTCGAGTATAGCGAAAACTTAATACACCGGACTGACTTTTTACTTAAATAGGTGCAAATTTTGATTCACATGAAGTAGTAGTTCTCGTGTTAAAGAACAAGTTATAAATCTTAATCTTGTTACAAAATTCATTGAGTTTCTAAGTGAGTGTACTTTTTCGCTCAGGTAGTGAATGACGGTTTTTTTGTGCCGAATTGGCTTCACTTGCTTTGTCTTTATGTTGCTTACTTGTACCAATTTCATTGCATTATAAAATACATTCTTAAAACACACAAAAATCGAACCAAACCGATAAAATTGACAAAACCGAAACTAATAGAATTTATATTATAATGATTTGATTTGAATATTAAAAAAATTGATTTAATTGATTTTGTTTGATTTTAATAAAAAACGAGTCAAATTGAACCATCCCTACTTAGACCCCACCAGTAAATGTTGGATTAAAATTTTAATTACTAAGGACGTTTATTTTAGTTATTTATTTTACAATAAGGGTTTGAATGAATCTGAATGCTTAAATTTATAACAAAATTTTAATATTATTAAGACGATATATATTCAAGAATTTGAAAAAAGATGACATGTCGCTAAGTACTCCATTAATTTTACAATCAATTGAAAATCGTGTACTATCAACTATCATCACCCACAACAATTATCCTTAGTCATAATGTCACTATTTTCACCATAATCAATTGTAATCCGAGTCAATTTTTATTTAATAAAGACGAGGGTTGTTCATGGGAGCCATTTTAGTTGCCAAGAATAGGAGTAATAACTACTACTACTCATAACTTACTATTTCATCTTTTTCAATTTATGTAATATTGATTTTTTTGTTGATCCGTCAAATGATATATTATTACATTTGAAGTAATTCAATTCTAATTTTCTCATTTTATACCTAATGAATTTTTTTATAAACCCCCAACTATTATAACGTACTTAAAATCTCAAATTTTAAACGTCTGTATGTGGAATTAGAGAAAAAATGTGGGGATAAGAAGTTGTACAGACTAGCCAAGGTGATGGAGAGGAGGGCCCGGGACTTGGATCACGTGAGGTGCATCAAGGACGAGGACGGCAAAGTATTGGTGGAGGACGCGCATATTTGACGGAGGTGGCAGCTTACTTCCATAAACTCTTGAACCAAAAAGAAGATAGAGACATTGTGCTGGGAGATCTAGAGCAATCTGGTAGGTACCGGAATTTTGGGTATTGTGGAAGCATTAAGGTTGAGGAGGTTCAGGGTATTGTTCGCAGGATGGGTAGGGGACGATCGACCGGGCCTGATGATATCCCAATTGAATTTTGGAAGAGCGTATACATGACAGGTTTGGAGTGGTTGACGGAGTTGTTTAACGTCATTTTTAAGACGACGAGAATGCCCGAAGAATAGAGGTGGAGTACATTGATTCCTTTGTACAAAAATAAAGGTGATATCCAGATTTGCAACAACCATAGGGATATCAAGCTGCTAAGCCACACTATGAAAGTTTGGGAAAGAGTCGTGGAGATGAAGGTGAGAAGATGTGTGTATATCTCCGAGAACCAGTTTGTATTCATGCCAGGGCGTTCGACTACAAAAGTCATTCATCTTATTAGGAGGTTGGTGGAGCAGTATAAGGAGAGGAAGAGAGACTTACATATGATTTTCATCGACCTCGAGAAGGCATACGACAAAGTCCCTAGGAATGTTCTATAGAGATGTTTGGAGGTTATAAGTGTACATGTGGCGTACACTAGGCCAATCAAGAATATATATGATGGAACCAAAACTAGGGTACGGACAGTAGGAGGAGTCTCGGAGCACTTTCCAATGATGATGGGGTTGCACCATGGATCAACTCTTAGCCCATTCCTATTTTCCTTGGTAATGGATGGACTGCCGCGATAAATCCAAGGGGAGGTGCCATGGTTAGGGATGATAACGGATCAGATCTGGATCGGATCCTATTAAATCCAGATCTGTTTTTCATACATGGATCCAGATCTATCGGGTCCATAAAAATCATATCCAAATCCGGATCCATCGGATCCACCGGGTCCACGGATCGGATCGGATCTGGATCCACATGTAAAAAAATTATCTTGAATAATATTCCCACGTGTTAAAACTTTTTTGACAAAATAGAACTCAATCTTATTGAAAAAAATGATTGAGTTCATTCAATCAACCTATGCTAGAAAAAACAGAAGAAAACAAATTAAAGTTTACAAAATTCATAGACAGATTTAAGCAAAAAGTCTATTGTCCTTTAACATGTCTAATTCTAAGACATGGAAGTTCATCTTTGGTCATTCCAAGACATGTCTAATTCTCTGTTTGCCTGAGATAGATTTGATATTTTACTTTTACTTTTGAGGAAAGGTCAATACCCAAATAAATTACATCAAAACATGAAGTAATAGTAGTCAATTAGCACCTTTAGGCCACTCCAGACTCTACAACCATGTTAAACAAAATAATAGCCTCATTGATCACATGTGACTTATTTTTCTTAATTGTTTTGTGAAATAGCCTATATATTGCAATAGCTTAAAATTCAATGACAACAAAAATTACAAGTGCAGGAATAAACCAAGAGACGACCAGCTCGGTGGTATGATCGGGAAACAACTTTGGAGGATGGGGGTTTGTTGGGAGAAGAGAGCTCAAAGAGCTTAAAGAGCCCAAAGAGCTAAAACAAGAGAGTAGTTACAACTCTCTATTGGATTTTGTTATTTTTTTATTTTCTTTAAGTCTTTAGAATTTTATTTTTCTTACTTGATTATATATGAAGACATCTTTGCTTACCAATTGTATGCTATCCAGCATGCTAATTTATTTAATGTGCTACTAATTTTCTAGTAATGATCAATCTTTAATTAAACACTTAAATGCCACAAGTTAAAAGAGAAGGAAGTCTTTTTACTCGCATGGTACGAGACAATTTTTAATTTATGCAAACCAACTTCTAGACATATATATGTGACAAAAGCTAGTAATCACATCATTTACAGTTCTACAACTCAATTATTATTTGTTAGGGACATCTTTTGATCACTTTCAGCACCTCTCCAATATGAAAAAAAATTACTTTTTAAAAAGAGATAACTAAAAAAAAGCATCTCAATAAATATTTATGATTAAACATATCATTTACATATCAGAAATTATGAAATTTTTTAAGAAAATACTTATAAAATTACATTCTATGTTATATATATATATTTAATAAAAAATGGATCCACGGATCGGATCTGGACCGGATATGGATCTCAAATACAAGATCCAGATCCGATCCGGCAGAAATGGATTCGGGTCCGATCCGGATCCGTCGGGCCCAAATTTTGAAGATCCATATCCTATAAAACGGATCTGGATCCACCGGATTCGGACCGAGTCCATGATCCACTGCCATCTCTAGCCATGGTGTATGTTATTCGCAGACGACATAGTCCTTATTGATGAGACTCGAAGCGGAGTGAATACTAAACTGGAGTTTGGAGACAGGTTATGGAATCTAAAGGGTTCAGACTGAGTAGGACCAAGACATAATACTTGGAGTGCAAGTTAAGTAACGGGAGCGACCTTGAGACATGCGTAGATGTGAGGCTTGGTACTCGGTCATTCCAAAGAAAGGAAGCTTCAAGTACGTCAGGTCTATTATCCAATGGAATTGAGAGATTGATGACGATGTCACACATCGTATTGGGGCATAATGGATGAAATGGAGGCTCGCATCTAGAGTCTCGTGCGATAAAAATGTGCCACGAAAACTTAAAGACAAGTTCTATATGGTGGTGGTTTGACCGACTGTGTTGTATGGGGCGGAGTGTTGGCCGGTCAAGAATTCGCACACCCAAAAGATGAAAGTTGTGGAGATGATGATGCTAAGATGGATGTGTGTGCATATAAGGAGGGATAAAATTAGAAATGATGATATTCGGGACAGAGTGAGAGTGGCCTCGGTGGAGGATAAGATGCGGGAAGCGACGTTGAGATGGTTCGGACACGTGTAGAGGAGAGACACAAATGCCCCAGTGCGGAGGTGTGAGAGGTTGGCTATGGACGGGTACATGAGGGGTAGATGTAGGCCGAAAAAGTATTGAAGAGAGGTGATTAGACGGGATATGGCGCATGTGCAACTCATTGAGGACATGACCTTAGATATGGGGTTATGGAGGACACATATTAAGGTAGAAGGGTAGTAGGTAGTCTAGCGTAATCCTACCTACGCTTACAAACTGATAGTTGTAGTGTTATTATTATATGTCCGCTTAGCCTATCATACTAGTAGGCACAATATTGTTTTATAATCCCATGTCGTTTAATGTATGTTGCTATGTGTGATTTATTTGTCTTATTTATCTGCATTAGTTATTGCTTCTTTTTCAGAATTCGCTATCATGACTTAGTCACTTTGTTTGTCTTACTTTGCTTGTGTTTATGCTTTGTCTTGTGCCGAGAGTCTCTCGGAAACAAGCGCTCTACCTATCAAGGTAGAGGTAAGGTATGCATACACTCTATCCTATCCAGACCCTACATTGTAAAATTTCACTGAATATGTTTGTTGTTGTATGCTGTTAAGAGATCATGCTAATAAGTATTATTCAAATTTTATCGAATATCTCCCAAGGACAAAAGATATGAATAAAAGCTTCACGAACCTTCTAGCTACCTTGTACCATCATTCATCACCGTTTGATTTAAATCGAACGGTTCTGATCTATCCAACTCTCAAACGAACCTGATTGGTTCCTACATTGTGTTCTTCAATTCTAATTGGTCCACGTCATTAAATATGACATGCACAAAAAAATCAGCTCCAAGTACCTGCAAACTGAAATGTCAGCACGTCATTGGCTAGCACATCCACATCTCTTATATCTGATTGGTCCACGTCATCATCCGTGACACGTTCGTCAAAATTCAAAAGGCAAGACCGACCTTCAAAATTCTAATTCCACAAAAAGAAGGTTGCAAGAGACGGAGACTCGCACCTATATATAGTGGGCCTTCAATTGGCTGATCGGAATAATCCATAACTGTATCTGTGATCGGAGAAGAGAAACGAAGAAGACACTGTTCATTGGATCTACGGAGCGCCATGGCTGGTGTGTGGAAGAGACGCGCATCTTTGATCGTTTTCGCAATCGTCTTCTTCGGTAAGCATTTCTATATCCTTTTCTCTTATTTTTTCCTGGCTACTTCGTGTTTGTGTATGCAAAATCTTCAAGTGAAATGTGACCTAATTAGTCTTTCAGAAGAATTGCTGTGTGTAGTATGTAATGTTTTTTGATAGATTAGGCAATGAGGAGAGGATTGAACCGTGTGAAACAACAAATCAACAATGATTAACTGCAAATTACAGATCGATATGTTAGCTGTAGTTAGTTTTGATATGACTATGTAGCTGTAATTAAATTTGATATGGCTATGTATCAGTTCTCAGATCTGTTTCCGGTTTGGTCATTTATGTATATTTGTTTCGATAAAATCGTCCAGATTTAAGATTTCCGATTATGATTTCCGGTTATTTTCCACTTTTGCGGCAATTATGACCTTATAAAATGCTTATAGTAGTGTGCCATTGTCGTACGGTTATTCGTTTAAACTGTTATTGTGTAAATCCTGTATCAGTAATATATTTGATCATCCTGATTTCTCTTGCTCCATTTTTATGTCAATATAGCTTCGATATAATCCTAGCAATTCTATGTTAGAGAAACAAAGAATAGAGGATGTAGCAACTACGTGAAGAATATCATTTATTGAACTAGTTAAACAAGTAATAGTTGTACATCTATTTGTGTGGTCCCAATAATGTCCATGAAGTTGTTTGATCTCTGCAAATTCTTTTCCTTTACCAGAAATTTTTGCCCACTAAAACACATAATAGTTGTAGATGGACAAAGTCAAATACAACGCACTAATCAGGTTGTCGGATTACAGGGAGCTTGTTTGCGTTTTCTATAGCTAAAGAAGAAGCTACCAAGTTAGGAACAGTTATTGGTATAGATCTTGGAACAACTTACTCATGTGTTGGGGTTTACAAGAATGGACATGTTGAAATCATAGCAAATGACCAAGGTAATCGTATCACCCCTTCATGGGTAGCCTTCACTGATGGTGAGAGGCTGATTGGTGAAGCAGCTAAGAATCAAGCAGCTGTTAATCCAGAGAGGACCGTATTTGATGTCAAAAGACTTATCGGAAGAAAGTAAGGCATTGTTCTTTATTTTATTTTGTGTGGAAGTATCTCTGATATAATTATGATATTGACTCTTGACTTATCCCTGAGACAGGTTTGATGACAAAGAAGTACAAAGGGACATGAAACTTGTTCCCTATAAGATTGTTAACAAGGATGGGAAACCATATATCCAAGTTAAAGTCAAAGATGGGGAGACCAAGGTCTTCAGTCCTGAGGAGGTCAGTGCTATGATTCTGATCAAGATGAAAGAAACAGCTGAAGCTTACCTTGGAAAGAAAATCAAGGATGCAGTTGTCACTGTTCCAGGTATTGTTACACCTTCCTGTTTCAGATAGATAATATCTGGTTCCAAACTTTGGTGTCATACAATTGCTGAAAGTTTATGCCCATCTCTTTTGAATATTCAGCATACTTCAATGACGCCCAGAGGCAGGCCACTAAGGATGCAGGTGTCATTGCTGGTTTGAACGTGGCAAGAATTATTAATGAACCAACTGCAGCTGCCATTGCCTATGGATTAGATAAGAAAGGTGGTGAAAAGAACATCCTTGTCTTTGACCTTGGTGGTGGCACATTTGATGTCAGTATCCTTACTATTGACAATGGTGTTTTTGAGGTCCTTGCCACAAATGGAGACACTCATCTAGGAGGTAATTATTATGAATTTCAAAGTCTAAAAAAGAGTTAAATGACTTTCATCTTCTCATCAGTCTTGTTCACAAGCTCAACATGTATCTATTGTTTCTTGCAGGAGAGGATTTTGACCAGAGGATTATGGAGTACTTCATTAAATTGATAAAGAAGAAGCATGGAAAGGACATTAGCAAGGATAACAAGGCTTTGGGAAAGCTCAGGAGAGAAGCTGAGCGTGCCAAGAGAGCCCTGAGCAGTCAGCATCAAGTCAGGGTAGAGATTGAGTCTCTCTTTGATGGTGTGGATTTCTCTGAACCACTTACTCGGGCTCGTTTTGAGGAGCTGAACAATGATTTGTTCCGGAAGACAATGAGTCCTGTTAAGAAGGCTATGGAGGATGCTGGTCTAGCAAAGAACCAGATTGATGAGATTGTCCTGGTTGGTGGAAGTACCAGGATACCAAAAGTTCAACAGCTTTTGAAAGACTATTTTGATGGCAAGGAGCCTAGCAAGGGTGTCAACCCTGATGAAGCAGTTGCTTATGGTGCAGCTGTACAAGGAGGAATCTTGAGTGGAGAAGGAGGTGATGAAACTAAAGGTAATGCTTCTTCCAGACTTATTTCAGCAATTTGATACTGGAGAGTCTTCTAAGGCAAAATATTAGCATTTTCTTCTGAATTTTGACCAGATATTCTTCTCTTGGATGTTGCTCCACTGACTCTTGGTATTGAAACTGTTGGAGGAGTGATGACAAAGTTGATCCCAAGAAACACTGTCATTCCTACTAAGAAGTCTCAAGTCTTCACCACTTACCAGGACCAGCAGACAACAGTCACAATTTCGGTATATATTATTTTCCTAATTTGCTGTACGAGTTGCGCAAAACTCAAGAAGAAGATTATCTTCACATTTTATGGCTCTTCTGACTTGAAATTCTCACCTCCAGGTCTTCGAAGGTGAACGCAGTATGGTAAAGGACTGTAGACTGCTCGGGAAATTCGATTTAACAGGAATTCCTCCAGCTCCAAGGTACTTTATCCAACTGGTTTTGATAGAGAGAATTTCATGAGTTTCATTTGCCTGCTTGACTAATTTTTTTTTGCTCTTTTCAACAGAGGAACACCTCAAATAGAAGTTACTTTTGAGGTTGATGCCAACGGTATCCTGAATGTGAAAGCTGAGGATAAAGCCTCTGGAAAGTCGGAGAAGATTACCATCACCAATGACAAAGGTCGCTTGAGTCAAGAAGAAATTGAACGTATGGTCAAGGAGGCCGAGGAGTTCGCTGAGGAGGACAAGAAGGTGAAAGAAAAAGTTGACGCCCGTAACAGCCTGGAGACGTACGTATACAACATGAGGAACCAAATCAATGACAAGGACAAACTTGCAGACAAGTTAGAGTCTGACGAGAAGGAGAAGATTGAAACCGCAACAAAAGAAGCACTTGAATGGTTGGACGACAACCAGAGTGCTGAGAAGGAGGATTACGATGAGAAGCTGAAAGAAGTAGAGGCTGTGTGCAACCCAATTATCACGGCTGTGTATCAGAGGTCTGGTGGAGCCCCAGGAGGTGCCAGTGAGGATTCCAACGAGGATGATGATTCACATGACGAGCTGTAATGGAATTTGTAGGTTAATGTTTTTTTCTGTTCTCAAGTAGATATAAATACATTTTTATGTTTTTTTTAATGTAATTTCACCGTATGGAGGGTGGAACGTAGTACAACTTGGAAGAAACCCAGAGTAGAAGACTTTATGTCGCTCTGGTCTCTTTCCTCGTGTTAATTTTTGTCGTATACCTGTATAGACGTAATTCAATTAAGAGTTGAAAATTTTCTCATATTTATTCCGCTGTGAAATTGCATGATTTATCATTGAAGGCTTGCTGCAGCATTGAGTTTTACTAGTATAAAGGTCTGAGATTTGCTTGATTTATCTTTGACGTTTGCAAGAAATAAGGTGACCGTGTTTTTGAAATTCCAATAGTGTTTTTTTTTATATAAACAGAATTCTGAAAGCAATCAGGTTTTAAAGGATATGGAAGACCCTTTTTGAGTTAGTGTGTGACAACATGCTAAAAAATACCTTTTGACCTTCATTTATATGGTCCACTTTGTTTCAAGGAGCTTTGATAGGGGCTACCAGCCAAGTATATGCTATTTCTCAATCGTCCTACGACCGTGCTTTTCCTTAGTCGTACAATGAACGGATAACATGACATATTCGGGCATTGTTAAGCGTAGGAGTAAAGCTTATATACTCTTTCGGACTAAGATGAAGGTAAAGTTTAGTAGAGTCGAACCCGTATTCTACTGGAGCTTCGTTACTACCATCAGGGCCAAATTTTAAATCCTCTCATCATTCCAATTTATGTGATCTTAGTTACTTTTTAGTCTATTTAAATTTTATCTTGTTTAAGTTTAAAATTAATTTAATTTAGGATCTGTTTGGCCATAGATATCTCCATTTTGTTTCGGATTTTTTTTCAATTTTTTGAAAATCAGTGTTTGGCCATAAAAATTTTAAATACAACTTCAAGTTGTATTTGAAATTTGAAAAGCACTCCAAACTTTATTTTCACAATTTTCGCCTTTTGTTTTTGGCCTCTGCTTTATCTCACTTCTTAAATTTTACCTTACATTTTCATTTTTATAAATTTGACCCCGCAGTAGATTCGATCGATAAGTTTCATGATCCAAGAAATACAAAAGAGGTTGTATGCATCAATGAACAAGCCCATGACTGCGATTATTATCGTCTTGAAATGATAGTATTGTGTTCTTGTTGAGTCAAGGCAGTAAGAACTTTGAGTGTCATTTTCTTGGTTCATGAAGAAATTTGGCGATGGGTCGAGTCGGAGACGGGTTTGGGGGAGGAGGGACGGGGGGTTGGCCGAGATCGGGATCCGGCGAGACTGGCAGGCCGGGATAGGCGGGATGAGAAGAGGTCATGTCCCGTCCCACATCCCGTCGGAAGAGGTGCCGGATTTTGGGGGACGGGACGGGTCGGGTAGTGGGATTTGGGGGATTTTTTTAGACACTTAGTTTAAATATATATATATATTTAAACACTTAAATAATTGAACAAGATAGTGAATAAAAACACCTCAAGGTTGTTTTTGTGCATTTTATATTATTTAATAGAAATATGAATTTTTGTGTAATACAATTTCAAAATTGCAACTTTGTTTCGTAATTCAAAAGTTGCAAATCACATAGTAAAATTGCCATTAAAAAAATTACATATGCAACCACACTTTTTCTAATTTCTTCACAATCTCTTGAGGATCTTCTGTCGGAATTGAAAGTTGTTGGTCAAATTGTTCGACGTCGCTTCCTGCTCACTCGGATAAGATTTCGTTGTAGTTGTAGTCGTCTTCTTCGTTGATCTCTGGTTGACCGCACCTCCTACACTCCGCTCTAATCCAATCTCTGAACAAAACTGCAATCTCCAAGCTGTCTCCCGCCAATGAGTGTCTATGCTATCTTATTTGAAACCTTCCAGCAGAAAAAGCGCTTTCCTAAGCTGTTGATGACGCTTGAATATTCAACACATCTCGAGTCATCTTTGCTAGTGTCGAAAATGTCTTCTCATTCTCCCTCCAGTATCTCAGCAAGTCTTCACGTCCATCTTCATTGACAATTGTTTCGTACGGTACAACACCCTGCAAGACATAAACATCAAATTCGCTAATTTGTGAAGAAGTTGAACCACTATACATTCTATTTCTAAGGCCTTGAATACTTGAGGCATAAACAACATGTCTTTTATAAGGTTGCAGCGAAGTAGAAGAAGATGGTACAGAAGTCGGTTGATTATTTGCACTTTGTTGACGTAACTTCTTATTTAGTTGATTATTTATTTGGGTCTGTTGGATTTGGAGGTGGAAGTTTTTCTATACTTTCACAAATCGTTTCAACAAGTGCTTTACAACCGTCTACTTTAATAGTCAGATTTAATACATCACCAATAATATAAATAGTGGAAATAGGAAAAAAGTATTTTTTAATAGATGGTGCGTAAGATGGTTTTTGCATAAATTCACTAAGTAACAAAAGTATTAGAGCTATATAAAATAACATAGTTGAAATAGTAGGATAATAAATACCAAAAAAATCTTTAGTAGCTAGAAAAAATTTCTCTAAAAATCCAATAAGTTCTAAAAAAAATTCTCAATCATTATCTACAAGCATATCCCTTGGATTTGATTATGGACGTTAAATAATAAAGTTATAGGTCTTCTATACTCATGAGCAACAAATAGTTGTTCATACAGATAATTCTACCTAGTCGATACTTCTTCTGAAATTTTTCTATAAGGTAATCCACAATCATGACAAGTTTTTTTATACTCTTTGTATTTTATTACCTTTAAAAATAAAGTTTATAGCAAATTGTACTTTATCAAGAATGTTTTCAAAAAGTTTTAGGCAATCATTTAGTTATAAATATGTCATGCACATCTTATATGAAAATTATCGGGAAAAGATGGAGTTAATCGAGTTTTTAAAAGGTTTACAACATAATCATTAGAAGTAGCATTATCTAATGTAACAATCATACTTTTATTAGTTATTCCACAATATTCACAAAATTCATCAATATTTCTTGCAATAAAAAATCAAGTGTGTCTATCATCAATATATCTATATGCTAAAATACATTTTTGCATGGACCAAGTCTGATCTATCCAATGACATGTTACAATTAAATAATCATTACCGTTAGTACTACGGCCTATATCAGAAGTGATAGCCACTTTGCCATTAAAATGACATCATCCATAACGTAAATACTGTTGATATTCATGTGCAAATTTAAAAACGTATCTTCTAACAGTTGATCTAGGAAAACCGTTAAAAGCAGGATTAAATCTCTAATGTAATGAATAAAATCAGGAGAGGAAGGAAATGAAAAAGGCAAACCCTCCACCACAACTAATTTTGCTATATTTTCCCTATCTTTGTGTTTATCATATTTAGGACCTATAATTCCCCCCCGTCATCGGGTTAATTCGACCCTGTACTTGGTCGGGGACAGTATGTGAACCTTGTCCCGACTTAGAAGGCATTGACACACCCGATTTTTCAGCCAGGTATTAGTTATACCTTTCTTTGTGAGAGTTTTCTACATGTCCCATTAAATCTTCCGTCTCACCTTGACCTTTTCCGATTTTAAATTTATAAACTTATTGACAAATTTTACATCTAGCTAGTTCATTATCAATGGCCCTATCAAAAAAATCTCATGCAGGTGATTTTAATTTTTGTTGTCTTGGGCCTCGACTTATACTATGGGGAATATGAGGCATTCCAGTTTGAGTTTCAGGCTGAGACCGAGTCTCAACCTGAGGTGGAGGTGCACGAATGGGTGCGTTATCTACATTATCGTCTAATTCATTTTTAAAATTAAAGTCTGGTTCAGTTGCAGAATATACCTCATGATCTAATGGTATATTAATATAATTAGAAAATTAATTTCATCTATATGAGTGAAATCATCGGGACTAGGAATAGAATTACTAGAAGATGCACCCTTACCCCTATTACCCCTAGTACCTCTACCAGAAATAAAACGTCAAATTTGTTCCATTATAATTATGCAAATAAATAATTAAAGATAATAAAATTAAGTACGATAATTAAAATTAAGTAACAATAATAATTTAAAGAAGGAACGAATGTACCAAACGCCAACGTAACGTCGACGTGTAATCGAGGTTGAAAATTGAAACTTTGCTCGATGGATGATCCTCAAGCTAGTTGCCAACTTCACTCCCAATTTTTGAACTTTGATATAAATAAGCAAATAAAATAAAATATTTTGTAGGCAATATAGACTTGTAGAGAGATAGATAGATGGTAGGAAGATTTGTGAGAAAAATGAAGAGGAAAATGAGTTATTTATAGTTGAGAAATATGATTAAAGTGTAAATATACTAACTTAGGGGTTAAAATAAACATTAAGGGGTAGGGTGCCAAAATGGCCGTTATAGACGTTGCACAACGGCCAAAATCTAAACTTGGCCGTTGTGCAACGGTTATTTTTGCAAAGGGGGGGGGGGGTCGGGGGCCGGGCCAGGATCGGGAAGGGCGGGACGAGCCCTAGTCCCGTCCCGAGTTCGAACCCCGCTATCATTTTTTTAAAGGGGGATCGGGCTGACCCGGCCCACTGGACAACCCTATTTAAGAGGAATATTACACATAGAATGATTTTCTTGTTTAAATTGGATATATGTAGTAGTAGTAATAGACGACATTGATGTACTTAGAATTTATTGTTTAAGAAATTTGATGGTTGAAATTAACAGTTGAGGGATGGAAAACAATTTCGTGAAAAAGAGAAGAGGAAGAAGACAAGCGAAGACTTTGAATTAGGAAATATTAGAGAAATGTGTGGTCTAATGACGATACCTATTGAAAATATAAATAATTGTGAACTTAATTATATCATCGTATTAAAAACAAGTCTATATAAATCACTTGATTATATCATTGTATTACAGAAGAAAATGATTGATAGATAGTGTTTATAGTAATTGCTTTGGGTGGTTTTACTAGTTTTTAAAAATTGGGGGTATAAATCATATTTCATATTTTAAAGAAAAAGTATATTCCAACAACCAAATATTATTTACAAAAACTATGGCCAAACACAACTCCAACTTCAAAATTTTCAAAAAAAATGATTTTTTTTATTTCTATGGCCAAACGCCTACTTAATTTATCCTACGTCTGAGGAAAAGCACACTCTTCTCACAAAACACCTTGCTCAACATTGATCTTGGAATTCTAAAGAATTGAAAGTTTAAGACCTAAAGTTTCTCAAAGTCTTCATTTTCTTTTTTCTAAATTTTGTGCTCAAATCAAATAAAACTGGAGTACATTTTAAATACCCAAGTAAGCGTCAGAAGCCAATGCTTCAAGAATAGTGGTCAAGTCAGAACAACTGAGGATGGATATTCACGGAAATGCATTTTTCTAACCGCACTTTGCATTAGAGATTCAATCATCTGCACATGATGAAATGGCAGAGCGCCGGAGGTTGTAATCATGAAATATCGTACATGTCTAACAAATAATTTTAAACACAACCAGATAATGTAATTGATACTAATATTTTAGTTTCCAATTAGAAACAATGTTACCCTGACATTCACAAGGGTAAGGAACCAATGTAGTAACATCAAAAGCAAAACAATCAATCACTTTTACGTCCCGTGACTCCTTTCTTTAAGTATCTTATTGCTCCATACTCCATGCTCCATGCTCCATTTATAAGTGACAGCACAGAAGCTACAAAAGATAGCATGCTTTACTTCACTAAAATCTAGAAGAGAAAATCCCTTCATGGAAGATGAGAAATGGCATAAGCATGTATCAGTAACATGATCGATCAGTAGAAAAGGAGAAAAAAGAACAAAATATGCTGTACGTTAGTTGTGGGCAGTGGCCTGTTGCAACCAAGGCCAGTGCAACTCGAAGACATCACGAGGGCAGTCACCTTCATTATCCTTAATCTCTACGTCAGCACCATGCTTTACGAGAAACTCAGCAATATCTCCCCCTTCACAAACAGCAGCATAATGCAGTGCCGTCTGGCCCTCAAGGTCCTTCAATGATCAAAGTACCAAGAATTTGTAATTCAGTGTATCACCCAAGCAGGAAAACTAGAAGCACCCACAGCCATTGAAAGCAAATTGAAAAATTAAGAGCTCCAATGTTTATAACCAAGTTCTGCAAACTCTAACCTTCAACTATAGAATTTGCAGCCTCATAAGCTCTAGTGTAATATTTCCCAAGGTACAGAACCTTTGGGGAAACAAACTTTGGATGAAGACCACTTTGATTGCTCTCTATGACAATTCCACTAGCCAAGAATTACATCATGTACACCCGTTTTAATTATGTTTTGCGTGAATTTAGGGTTTCAGGTAAACACGACTGTTTCTTATACTGCGCTCGAGTTTTGAGTGACATTAGGTTTTTCAGGTAAAATTGACGATTCTTATGTATCACTTGCATTTTGGGTACATTAGGTTTCCTTTAAAACACAGGCCACACTTTGAGTTTGCTTGATGTTAGGGTCTTCATTAAACCCATCTGCCTCACATGTATTTTAGTGTGTTTTGGAACACTATTGGCCATGTCTTGCTTTGTGATTACATGGTCAGATAATGCAATTTTAAAGCTCCTCGGAACCTTTGGGGAAACAAACTTTGGATGAAGACCACTTTGATTGCTCTCTATGACAATTCCATTAGCCAAGAATTACATCATGTACACCCGTTTTAATTATGTTTTGCGTGGATTTAGGGTTTCAGGTAAACACGACTGTTTCTTATACTGCGCTTGAGTTTTGAGTGACATTAGGGTTTTCAGGTAAAATTGACGATTCTTATGTACCACTTGCATTTTGGGTACATTAGGTTTCCTTTACAACATAGGCCACTTTGAGTTTGCTTGATGTTAGGGTCTTCATTAAACCCATCTGCCTCACGTGTATTTTAGTGTGTTTTGGAACACTATTGGCCACGTCTTGCTTTGTGATTACATGGTCAGATAATGCAATTTTAAAGCTCCTCGGGTAGAAATGCAAGGTAAGGCTGCATACAAAAGACCCTTGTGGTCCGGCCCTTCCCCGGACCCCGCGCATAGCGGGAGCTTAGTGCACCGGGCTGCCCTTTTTTAGGTTTAGTAAAGCTTTCAGCACAGTAGTCTTCTTTCCTCTCTCTCTCTCTGCAAAACATGCATCTATGATGTTCTTCGCCTCTCTTTTAGTTCCGAAATAATGACAAATTCTCAAAAGCACTATATTTAAGAGAGGGAAAGAGAGAGAGAGAGAGAGCATGAATATTCAAGAAAATTAGAGCTATATTAAGTAAGGTTATGACTCTTAAGATTTCAAATGAAACAAATCATGCAACAAAATACAATCCCCAGAAAGTATATATATAACAAATCACAGAACCGAAATAAGATTAGGCGTTCTGCGTAATGCAAAATTATATGCACCTTGGCTATATTGAAAATCATATGTACCTTGGCATTTACATTGGCATTCCTGCTTAAAAGCAATTTAGTGATGCTGAGATGACCATGATCTACAGCCCAGTGCAAGGGAGCACGACCCTCACTGTCTGGAATCATTTCAAGAAACATTTTTAATCAGGAGGAACATCAAACAAACGGAAAGCGAGCAAAAGCTGCAATACAAGTTCCTGGTAGACATCAAGCTCCGGGGTCTTGAGTCACACTCGCCCACCCTAATCATTCTCTCAGTTTTCCAACCTATTATATTTTTCTTCTTGGTAATAATGAAAGAGAATCGTCTTCTTTCAAAGAAGATTGACCCATCCTCAGAGTTGGTTATTAATTAAACCATAGGCAATGCATGTATTAATGAATCAAATGTATCAACATTAAAACACCATAACTCTAGACTTCAAAAGAATTTATGTATCACATTGAGAACCAACCTGAATGCTGCTTATTTTCTTGCTTTGCTTGTGCTTATGCTTTGTCTTGAGCCGAGGGTCTCTCGGAAACAGCCGCTCTACCTATCAAGGTAGAGGTAAGGTCTGCGTACACTCTCCCCTCCCCATATCCCACGTTGTGGGACTTCACTGGGTATGTTGTTGTTGTTGTATTGAGAACCAACCTTTCACATTCACAGGAACACCACTCTCAATACACTCGAGCAAGTTCTCCTCATCCCCTTCTTGTGCAAAGGCATGTATTGCATCCAATTTTCTGCAAAGAAAATAGCGAGCATGTGATTTATCAGATTTCTTCTTCCCGCAGTATTATAAAATAGACATATACAGATAAAAGAAAAAACAAACAGAGGAAGTTACAAAAGTTAAAAATCACCAACAAAGTACAGCTTGTTCAAAAGTTCATCCCCCAGATGAACAAGAAAAATAACTAAATAAGGATTAGAACATGTTAAGACAAAGATTAGATTCTGTTACTTTGTCAGCACCATTTGCCTCCAAGTGCCGGAAAACTAAATTAGGATTGAAAGACAAAATAAACTCTATAAACAAACCAGAATATCAGAGTGAAACTCCAAAGAACGTTTCTGCTTTTTGATGCCAAGACAAACTAGTTATAGACTAGATAGCAATTTGTGGTGAAGACCACCCTCCTTGAATAGAAGAAAGGGAGACAACAAATAAAAGAACCGCGCCGTACCCAGTACCCATTTTACAGAAGGCCAAAAGAACAATGCCTTGGTTAAAGTTAAACTGCCAAGCCAATTAGTGAAAGGTCTTAAGATTTTCCTTCGACAGTTAAGAGTCATTTTAGGTAGAAAATTCAACTATTACTGGGGAGGGGTAGGACGTAAAAAGGAACAGAACCATGGCATACTTATACAACCATTTAATTTCTAATTTTGTTCTCCTCCCCTTTTCCAGTTTGATAGTACTCCGTACACTTACTTGAAGAAGATGAGTCTAAGTCTTTGTTTGGAGAAAATGTGAGTCCAATGTATTTAAATAGTAAAATTGGGTCCTACAACAGTTGAGTTACATGAAACGTATTAAAACCTTCCTTTAAAGAAAGTGCAACACTAATTTGGGTGGCTGAAAATAGCAAGGAAGGATATTTTTCAGGACAGGAGTACATGATTTTCCCAGTTAGGGGCACATTTAAATTTTTTATACAAGTCACATTTTAAACCAAAAACCATAGACTGCAAAAATTTTAACTTCACACAAGTTAAAGAATCTTACCACTCATTTTCGGATTCCTCCTCACTAGTGAAGGTACTGAAAATCGGTCCCATTGGCCCTCTAGAATCTTCATTACGTGCATCTTTCTTCGTCCTTTTTCTATTCGAGCACGTTGAAGAGGCAAACACCAATAAGAAGACAACAGGGAGAAGAAAAAGAAGTAGAAAAATTTATTTAGAACAGGAAAACAAAGACATGACATATTGCTATTAATAACAAAGATGTATGTCTTACATTTGCAGACCCATCAAGCCAGGAAGGATATAACTCAGTCACGATATCAAGATACTTCTTCAGGAGGCATGGCACCCAATTTCTGCCATGCTTGCCTAATACATGATCAACGTAAATCTCAGCATCAGTCAGGCAAGAGAGACCAGTCAAATATACTACTAATAACTTAGAAAACATTTGATCTATCAAAAGAACTTAGAAAACAAGTTGCTTTTTTCGCTATTAAACCTTTGAGAAAGGCTACCCGCCTAGTAAAGGGGCAGCCCGATGCACTAAGCTCCCTCTATGCGCGGGGTACGGAGAAGGGCCGGACCACGAGGTTCTGTTGTACGCAGTCTTACCTTGCATTTCTGTCAGAGGCTGTTTACACGGCTTGAACCCATGACCTCCTGGTCACATAACATCAACTTTACCAGTTACTCCAAGGCTCCCCTTCAAAGGCTACCAGCCTAGTATATGTTATTTTTCAAACGGGATTTCAAGGAGAATGGAGATCCGAACCCCCAACCCCCAAATAAGTTAAGATGATATAAAACATTCATTTTGAAGTGATGAGATTTATGGAAAATTACTGCCACTATGTTTAATAAAGAGACTCTTTCTCAAGCCAGATTGCATCATTGAGATCTGAGAGAATATCTTTCTCATGCATTGAAATATTTCTTTTTCTAGATTATTACTCTAGTGGAATCATGCCCTGAAAGATACCACAAGCAACTTTATTTTAAACACCTAGAAATCAGAATAATTTGTTTTCCCAAGTAAGGTTTCAGAGAGATCCTCGGGAACTTCCACTTACCTCATCCCTTATTATCATCCTATTGTTTATCATAGCTAGCAGTAAATTTTTGTAAATCAATTTCATAAGCTTCGCCATCATTCAACATAATAGCCTTTAATTTCTTACCCTAATAAGCCTTATCACAATATGATTCACCATTTCTTAAGTTACTTTGGCAACTTCCAAGTGTATCCTCTTGCACTGGTAATTTTGCATCAGTATCTAGTCTTAGTATTCCTATCAAGGTTAACAAAACTCAAACTAGTTAATTTTCTAATCAGAAGTATCATAAAGTTCACTATTTGAGTTACTTTTCCTTCATTAAGCCTACAAGGACATGTAACATGATATCTTATAATAGATCCAACAGTGCTTGTTCTCTGTCTCTAAACCAGAGGATCAGATTTATCAACAAATGTATCAAACTATCTATGCAGATGTAGCAGCAGTCATAAAGTAAGCAAATGACAAGCTAAACTAAGATCATACTAAACATCCAAAGCATTTAAATTCAACTCAGCAAAAACGATTAGAGCCGAATTTTGCCAGAGCATTACCACTTGGCACGAGCAGTCATTTTGAGAGCCGATGGCTGTGCAGCAGTGCAAGGTCCCTCAGTCGCAATCTTATAAAGTCCATAGAGATGCAGTTGCACCTCATTTGATACCTTTTGCGACCGATCAGCTGCCGTAGCAGCCACAAACGCCTCATCCAACTCATTACTCTCAACACCTTCCCAATCATCATCGCTATCTTCACCACCACTCACCGAGCTCTCATTCAAACCGCCGCCGTCGTTCCTCCGAATTAGCGGCTCGGTATCTTCTGGAATCGCAGTAGTATTAGTATCTTCCAGTAATGTTTTCGGTTCATCGGGGCGGGTAATACGAAGATTTTTGTCACGGAAAGCGAAGATAATAGAGAAGAACTTGGCGACAAGGAAAGAGAAAATAACACCGAAGATGACCGACTGTAGATACTGCTGCCAATCGGCCATCATTATTCAAGTGGGAAGAACAATTCAAAACCCTAGATCGTAGGGAAATAAATACGAACAAAAACTAAGTGTGTGTGACTAAAAGAAGAAAAAGGACGGCAGGGATAGTTGAGCTTGGCAGAGAAAATGAAGTTGTTGGCAGTTGTTTATCGGGATCATTGTACATATGTATGTATGTATACTGTATATCAAGCAGCATGTGAGATGAACCCGGATATTTTTCCCTCACTATCCTTAACACAGCTCAGAGCTCGATTATATTTAGATTTGTAAGCCCAATCAGAAAAGTGCTACACCATCACAGTAAGTATAAACTATTTTCTAATTTAGACTAATCAAACGATATTTGATATATCTTAATTTATGTAAATATTATATTATAATTACTGAAACATATTTTTTAGAAATATAATACTTTATTTTATTTTATGTGTTTTAGTTTGAATATTGGATACAAAATTTAAGAAAATTAAGGAAAGACTTTCGAATTTTGGAATTTTAAATTAAAGATGTATTTAATGTACTAAATATCCTCAAATCTTTGTGAAATTATGGTCATAAACATATGAGTTTTTTAAGTTAAAGAGTTAATATGAAATATAAAAAGTGACATTTTCTGAACCAAACTAAAAATAAAAATAAAACATATAAATTGAAAGAGAGGGGGTAATAATTGGAGAATAAAGTACCAGTTCTAGAAAATAAAAAATGTGACCATTGAGTAATGACTTTGTAATTGAGCTTAAGATGATTTAATACGGTCCAAACCTACAAAGACAAATATTCGAATGTATTTAGTTGCATATGATTAGTAAGTACATTAGATCTATTCTTGTTACTCAATCTTCGGAGAATACGACGTATTATTATAAGTTCTCTATTCCAAACAAATTATGAATATATAAGGTACAAATATGTACTCTAGCATATAATAATATGTTGTATATATTTTTTTAGTCATTTTGATTTTCTATTGCTCTGTCATAATTAAAACTCTTGCTATCGATATTGATATACCTCTTGACAGTGCAACGTGAAGTTGTTATGTTAGAAAGTATGCTGCGACAGCTATGCTAACATGGGGTATTTTTATTTATCAAAATTATAAAGTGCAAACCATAAAAATATTGAAAAATTATTACGAAATTGGAAGTATGTATTCTTAATTTATCAAGCGTAAAATATTTTGCCAGTTCAAATAAATAAAGATTTTGCTCTTATGGAATGTTTAACATATCCAAATCTTTTTTGAAAGAAAATTATCTTATTTTCAAATAAGAGTCCGCTATACAATTACCATCACTATTTAGTTTGTAGATAAAACTTCACCTTGTTCAAAGCAAAGGGATGTATTTTTTAGGAGGCGGACGTATGGGTTATTGAAATTGCGAGAGTAATAATTATTGAATATTCTAGGGTAAAGAATGGATCTTGGGACTAACTCAACCCCAAAAGTTAGTTTGTTGGGTGAGGATTGTTCAAGTCCATATAAGAAGTCCAAGTTCCCATTCCATATCCGATGTGGGACTCTTAACACTCCCCGCACGCCCAGACCTTGTTAACCGGAGCGTGAATAATATAATTTGGGGGCCCAATATCGGTGAACAAAGAATTGGAATGGGTCTGGCCCTGATACCATGTAAAGAATGGATTTTGGGTCTAACTCAACTCCAAAAGTTAGCTTGTTGAGTGAGGATTATCCAAATTCATATAAGGAGTCTATGTTCTCATTCCATATCCGATATCCGATGTGAGACTCTTAACAAGATAATCCTCATAATTATCTCTAAAAAATTTGTGCAAGAAGAAGTTCAAAAGATCAAAGTCCTTTAAAGAAATGATTTCTTCCATCCAAAATGAATGTTGGTTATCTATTTTCCGGCATTGCAAAGAATCATAATAATACTTGAAATGACTTGCTAGCTTAGCAGTCACATGCATCTTAAAATCTTCCTCATAATTCTCATAATTAATACTGTTGGTACTCTATTATACTTTATAAAACAGTACGGGAAGTGAATAACTATTACAAGTGTTCGAAAGGATAAATAAATAGTTCGTCTTCAAAATTGTCGCAAGCGTATTGTGTCTTGAATGTTGATAACCTTGCAAGGCCAATGTTGAGAACTGTCGCAAGCTTGTTGTATCTTGAATCTTGATATCCTGAAATCAAGAAACAACTAAATCTGGATGGTTACAACGTTGTGTGTTGAGTCGAGGGATTGCCCTCTATCCTTAAGACAAAATTGCCCCGTATATATGCTTTTACGTTAGCGGGCAATAGTCTCCTAAGATAAAACAACACTTTAATCTCAACACTACAAAGCCAATAGGTTGAGCCTGCCGAATAAAATAAATATGAATCGACTTGCTGAAGATATGGAAAAGGAAGGAAGAGTTTCTATCTTCTCTTCTCGTTTGTCTATTGTATATAGTATGTCTCTGCTGGGTATATCTTGTGTATATGTGTGCGTTTGCTCACTGATTTTCGTCACAGTTTGCTCACTGTTTTGAGCTGTGTTTTGTGCTATTTTCTAGCTGTTTTGCTCATTGTTTTGTGCTGAATTTCAGTCACGTATTTGTCTGTGTTCCAGTCACGAATTGAGCCAACAACAGCTCAATATATAGCATGGAGGATGGCAGCCCAACAGCCACAAACAAGGCTGTAATGGCCATTAAGTGAGGGTTGTTAATGGCATTAGAGAGACTGATTTATGATCATGAATGAGGCTGCTCAACTTCCCAAGTAATGGGCTGTTAATGGAGGAGTTAATCAGCCAAGTAATGGCTGGTTAATGCTCCAAAACACAGTCCAACGGTAGGCAGAAAGTTTTCTGCCTTCCGTCACCCCAAAATCAATTTTCCAGAAACTCTGGAGACCAAACTGTAAATATTAAGCAATTTGGGGTCCAAAAAGATGATATCAGAAAGTCCCCACAGCCCGCGACCGGACGGGCGGGCGGCGGCGGCGCGTGTGTGGGTTTAGCCTTGAACCCAAGCACATCTAGGTCCTCCCTCATTTAAACACATGGGATACCCCTTGGGGTCCCAAACCCTTTACCACATTAGAGACTTATATAGAGAGCAATTCTTCCTATTCCCACCGATGTGGTAGATTTGTCCCACACCATATTTCCACGCCTCAAACACCTTACTTCGTGGATCAATATCTCTTTCATTTCTCAACGAAATTTGACGATTCTTGGCCCTGCGGTCATCTACTCACTTCGTAGATCATGCATGTGCTAAGAGACAAAGCCTCCAACATGCGGAACACTAGTGTTTAATTCATTAAATATGGGTGGACGCATCTCCCCGTCAAAGGCAAATTTCCAACAAATACTTCTCCCTAGGTTGATTTAGTTAATACTTTACCATAATAAATTTCTAGCATGACAATAGCGCAAAAAAGCAATTAACAATGCGCGCGCTCGTGAAAGAAAGAGAAAAGAGATGTGGTTTGGGGGTCTATAGATGCGTGTGGAGAGACACAAGGGTATAATAACTAGAGGTGGCCAACGTGGCGGATCCCGAAGGGATTGGGGGGAAGGCGGGAATGGAGGGATCCGTCGATGTCCCGTCGGAAAAGGGGACCGGTCTTATTGGGCTGGGGGCGGGGTCTGGTCGGTATCAGTTTTTTTTTTTTTGCACTTAATTTTAAAAAATTACATATATAAACACATCAATAATTGAACAAGATAGTGTAATAAAAATATTCCAAGATTGTTTTTGTCCCTCTTATCTTATTTAATAGAAATATGATTTTTTTGTAATACAATTTCAAAACTGCAACTTTGTGGTGTTGAAAGTTGCAAATAACATAGTAAAATTGTAATTAAAAAAATCACATATTTATAAACATCTTTTCTAGTTTCTTCACAATGTCTTGTGGTTCTTCGGTTGGAATTGGAATTTGTTGGTCAAATTGCTCGACGTCGCTTCCACCTCTGTTGAATAAGATTTCGTTGTAGTTTTCATCGTCTTCTTCGTTGATCTCCGGTTGACCGCACCTTCTAAGCTCCGCTCGTATCTAATTTTTGAATAAAACTGCAATCTCCAAGTTGTCTCCCGCTAATGAATGTATGTGCTCTCCTATTTGAAATCTTTCAGTAGAAAAAATGCTTTCTGACGTTGTTGATGTCGCTTGAATGTTCAACACATCTCGGGCCATCTTTGATAGTGTCGGAAATGTCTTCTCATTCTCCCTCCAGTATTTCAGAAAATCTTCACGTCATTCTTGTCGCGCCCGTTTTTTCCCGACCCACGAGTGGTCGAAAAGCGGAGCACAGACGTATTCGGTGATTCCTGGGTAAATGATTAAGGAGTCGCCACCTAATTATTTTTACGGTGAATTAGGACACCTAAATATTAAACTAAATGCTGCAATGTAAACTCCGATTCTAAGGTCTGCGAAACTAATGAGATTCTAGGTAAGGATTCTTTATTATCCTAAAGGGAAGGGGTTAGGCATCCTTTAAGATCCGCTAACTTGCGGTTATCCGGTCAAACTCAGGTTAATATTATACTAAGGAAAATGCATGTTTATAATATATAAAGTTAAACAAAAATTTTGCAAATATTTAATAAGAGAATGCATTTTGTACAAGTATGCATTTGTATGGTATTTAAAGAGAAATACATGTAAAGTTTTTAAAAAGTATGCATTTGGGACAATTAATAAGGAGAAAAAACGAATTACTTATAATGCCAAAGAAATAATTTTTGGAAATCATTTTGAGTTGTACAATTAATATAGTGAATAGAAGATGATCAAAGATTGTTTTGAAAATTTTAAACATGCATGACAAGCCTAAAATAAATAAACTAGCGGAGGGTTTCTAAGTTTGAATTAACCGAGCCTATAAGTAAATAAGCTAGCGACGGGTTTTAACTACCTTACTAATTATCCATTCGTGGCCTAATTATTCTAAATATCCTAACAATCACACAAGCATTAAATAATTATTACAGACCCAAATAGAAAATAACGAAATTAAAGAATAACAATAAAAGGGGAACTAAGGCGGATGACGATGTCTTCTAGCCCTATTTGTTTTGAAATCCCGAGGTTGGAAAATGCAAAGAAGGTGGATGCGGATCTTCGTTCGGCAATGATCATGATGAGTCTCATAATGAGACTCTTCGTTGCTCCCGATGCATTTCATGTAAGTAAGGAAAAGAAAAGAAAAGGATTAGTAAACGGAACATGAAAATATATACATAAATAGTTTATCTCGGCTATGGCAGTTAGAAAGATATCAGGCCCAACGGCTATTTTCAGATTTCAAAAGGGACCGAAATAGGCAGGCCTACTCAACAGATCTATAGTGGTTAAAAATCTAATACTGAACATACAAAACTCGCATGATATGCAGAATATGCAGAGATGTATTGATATATTTGGGAGGGAGCATACAAAAGAGATACAACTCCGATATACATTTGGTGTATACCTGAACTTTACTCCTCATATATTATGGAAGATATCACTTGTATATCTCATATCTTCCCACACAGAAATGTCCAGAAAGCAAATATATTCAGATTTTTTAAACACAACTAAGGTCATTTCCTGGATGAGGCAAAATGGTGGTCTGCCTAAGCCTATTAGTATATATGGTCGACTCGACTGCATATCATAGAAATATTTTGCATAAAATCACCAAGTTTATGTAGAGAAAAAATGTAGGCTTTAGTCATGACACAGAGAAGGAAAACTCATTATACATCTCTATTTATCAAATATCTTCTTTGAAATAAAACAAATATACACATATGGTTCAAAGCTAGAGAGGAAGCAAAATAAACTTGCATATATGTACCACCCACATGCCATATTACGAAGACCAAACAAGAAAGAACCATATAACTCGCCAACAAAACCCAGAGGGTTGCAACAAACATATTCAGACAGGGACATGCTTTCAGTAAGAATGCTATGGATAATGTAAGTCTATTTGTCCAAACCAGCTACACAAAATCCTAATCGGTCACAAGGGGAAAGGAATGATTCAACGAAATCATAAGTTAGTAACCAAAGCATTTGAGAGAGATAGGGCAATATCATCACAACAGACTTGAGATGTTCCTAAACACATATACCTAATCATTTCATATTCCTAAACACATATACCTAATCATTTCATAGGACCATCATGCTCAAAAGGATAGACTCATGAGACTAAAAGCGGATCAATGTGACATTCATGAACAGAAATTTGGGCATAGAGGCATGATTTATAAAGAGACATGAGACCCTTTGTCCATACAAAACCTCTTAAGTCGATTCAAATTCAAATTTATAGCAATTTACAATACTCAATCATCCTATACATGCCATCAGACGAGTATAATTGTAAGTCAAAACTAGTATGTAGCTTGCAGTTAATATAGTAGGCAAGTTCAGAGAAGTGCAAAAGATCGGTGCATACACCATTCTATCACTTTGAAGGCCAATACATGAAATCAGACTAGGCATGTATGTAGAGAGTCAATAGAATAACTCGACAAAACCTCATGTTGTTTTAAGAACTAGCATGTGTCAAACAGATGACTATGGACACACATAAAGCTTGCATTAGTTATCTTTAGTTCTTTTCATGCAAGTATTGTGAATGTTGGATAACAAAAAATTTAGCTAAATGACTCGTATTATTCTCTAATCAAAGAGATGACATGTGGACAGTTCTTTACACAATATATTCAAGTTCACTGCAAATCAAACATTCCCACATACCATAGCTAATAGACATATTTCAACATTCCAGTTGACCACGAGTCTACAAAATTTAAACCAACATAGAACACACCATACTCCCTTTCATTCATTATATTTATCATCCTAAAACTCACATATTCCAGGCTTATAGACATGCTAGTAAGGACTCTAGGTTGAGTACACCATATATCATTCATTATGCAACAGAAAACAGGCAAGCATGGTAACTAAGATACACCTAAATCCTTGAAGAACTAAGAACTATGCCATTACTTGGTGTTTGATATCAAGCCTATAAAGAAATTCACATTTAGACACTAACGGACATACAACATGAAACAAGCTAAATTACTACATGATTAATACAAAAATGCAAAGAAATATAGGAATATAGACTGAGTGGAGTTTGAGTTTACGGACCTTCTTCGGGCAGCGAACCGAGGCGTCGTCTCGAATCGTCGAGTCCGCTCGGAGAAGTGTGTTTATGCGATTGAAAAGAAAATGAACATGAGTGTTTCGTGGCTGTGTCGAGCCAGAAACGAGAGTAAAAGAAAGGATTTTCAGCATTGAAACTTGTTTCAATACCTTCGGAGAATGTTCAGAAACAAGGGTCCCTTTCAAAACAGCCCAAAGGGCTCTATTTATAGCTAAGAGTTGAAGGTTCTTCATGAAGCCTTTAATTCAAAATTTGAATTGAAAGAAAGGGAAAAAACTAGCGTTCTGGGATTGAAAAGAATGAAGAGGGAGTGGGCTTTTCAGCTTTTGCAGAGAAATTGTGAAGGGATAGAGCCGTTAGTGGTGGAAACCCACTGATTTCTTTAATTAACCGGTGAGTCATAGGAAGAATTAGCCTTAAACTCAAAAGATTTCAAAGTTCTTCTATTTTTTGTAGACCTTTGATAGACAGATTGAATCAAGGTTGTGACAACTCTTGTTGGCTGCAAAAAAAGGTGAAAGGATGGGGGAAAGCAGGCGAAGGTGACGGGGTTGCAGGGACGTTGGTGACGGTGTTTGTCCGGTGGTCCGTTGGTGATGGAGATGGGTTGGTTCGAAGGTCGCCTGGTTTTTGGCGTCGCTGGTTTTGGGATTTGGTTTGGGCGATGGGGGTTTTATTTTGGGATTGGGCTCGGGTCGGCTGTTTGGGGAGAATGGGTTGACGAAAGTAAAGGGGAAGGGATGATGGGCTTGGGAGTTTTTGGGGAGAATGGGCTGGTCAGTGTGGGCCGAAAATTGGGGGGTTTGTTTTATTTTGTGGGTTTTGATTTATTTTGGGTGAGGGGAGATTAAATGGGTTAGAAATTATTTTGGGTTTTAAAAAATATAAAAGGGGTTTAACATTAAAAATATTATTTTTTGTAAAAGATGTGAATTATTTAAAATAACATAACGACGTGATAATAATAAAAATATAATATTTGCGAAATGTGGTGCTTAATAAAAAGGAAATGCGATGCAATTTTGCGAGAATAAAATAACATAGAATTTCGGATAACTTATGATTATTAAAAAATGCAAATGATATAATAAATGTGAATAATAATAATAATGAGATATATTCACACACACACACACACACACACACACACACACACACACACACACACACACACACACACACACATATATATATATATATATATATATATATATATATATATATATATATATATATATATATATATATATACGCATGTATGTATATAGATTTAAAATTGTTTTGAGGTGCTAAAAATATTTAAAACTGCAAATAAATTAGAAAAGACGGGACAAAATTGGGTGTCAACAGATGCCCCTCTTTGGACGGAGACGATGAAAGAGTTTTTGGCCAAAGAAGTTGACTGAGTAGCCAATTTTGTCCTGATCATCGGGACTGCCTGGTAAGAAATAGAATCCCGAGGGGGTAGAGAAGTTGCAAAAAGATGGTGCATATTCAAGAAACAATGCCCCAGTGTCGACTTAGGATGACACTGGTCGCAGATGCGAGAAACTAATGGGAAAGAGCGGACCGACGTTCGAAGTAGGTCGTTGACCAATTTGCCTCGGTTCGCCGTAAGAGATAGTTCCACGTTGTGCTGAAAGCTCCTGCCGATTCAAGTTCCTGTGGACCAGAGCTAAGATAAAAGTTAGTGTATAACTGTTGCATAAGATATGTATGTGAGAATATGACTTTGTAAGTTGAAACGATGTCGTTGCTTAAAGTCGTGCAGATGACGTTGTTGGCGGGCGCCTGTTTACACTTTAAATAAAGTACCCGCATTAGGAGGTGGGTGCCTGACTGAAATTTAAATACCCGCATTAGGAGGTGGGCGCCTGACTGAAATTGAAATACCCAGACAGAGGTGGGCGCTGATTTAAAACATACCAGATTAGGAGGTGGGCGCTGATTTAAAACATACCCGCATTAGGAGGTGGGCGCTGATTTAAAACATACCCAGATTAGAGGTGGGCGCTGATTTAAAACATACCCAGATTAGGAGGTGGCGCTGATTTAAAACATACCCGCGATTAGGAGGTGGGCGCTGATTTAGAACATACCGCATTAGGAGGTGGGCGCTGATTTAGAACATACCCGCATTAGAAGGTGGGCGCTGATTTAGAACATACCCGCATTAGAAGGTGGGCTACTGATTTAGAACATACCCGCATTAGAAGGTGGGCGCTGATTTAAAACATACCCAAGATTAGAAGGTGGGCGCTGATTTAAAACATACCCGCATTAGAAGGTGGGCGCTGATTTAAAACATACCCAAGATTAGAAGGTGGGCGCTGATTTAAAACATACCCGCATTAGAAGGTGGGCGCTGATTTAAAACATACCCAAGATTAGAAGGTGGCGCTGATTTAAAACATACCCGCATTAGAAGGTGGGCGCCGATTTAAAACATACCCAGATTAGAAGGTGGGCGCTGATTTAAAACATACCCGCATTAGAAGGTGGGCGCCTGATTTAAAACATACCCGCATTAGAAGGTGGGCGCCTGATTTAAAACATACCCGCATTAGAAGGTGGACGCCTGATTTAAAATATACCCGCATTAGAAGGTGGGCGCCTGATTTATGTCGTCGTATTGACGTAATGTAAAGTGTGGCCCTATTGCCATGCCATGATAGTTAATGTGTGGACATAAGCGATGCAAAAGTTGAGTAGATGAGAATGCGACCCTGTAAGTCGAAATACCGTTCTTTGCGTAGACACAACACGGTTGGGAACATGTAGTTTAGCATGACGTCTTTGTACAATCTCCAAACAGGAAAGTGATTCTTGTAGTGAGTTGCGATGAGGAGGCCTTTGCGAATCTGCTTATAAATGTTGCAGCTTCCTTGTTGTTTTCGACTTGAAGAACCTGTACTCAAATAAATTTATGAGTTTTGGGAGGGGGGAGTTGATTCGCGTTGACTTTGTAGCTTCGGCCTTGGTATTTGTATGTCCTGCTAACTCGGACCCGTAGCCCTTCTCTGCTTCCCAGTCTTGGCCAGCCGTTAATGAAAACATTCGAAAACAATTTGTAGAAATGCATCTTAAAAAATAGAAACATAAAAATTCTATCGAATTTTGATGAAAATGTTTGTCGAAAATAATTTGCTTATAAGAATTACTGCATATATATATAAATGTCTGTCGAGCAGTGACATGCGGTGAAACAAAACAAACGTCCTATCCAAAATTCTTCTGGCTGAAGGCTTAGTTTGCCGATGCTTTTCCATGTTTATCGGCGTCCTCTGACAGTGATCCCTTAAAAAATGCCCCAGTTTCTGATATGTGAGAATGACGATATTTTGAACGGGCAACCGAGTCTTGTGTAGATTGCTTGCCTGCCCTATCAGGGTGGATGGGTGCATTTTGTCTTTTGTGAGATAAAGGAGAAAATATTTCCTATGGTGGGACCGAAGCCGATTTAGGCCGCCTACGTATCCCCATGAGGGAATCAGGTCGTGACGTAGTTCATTACAAGCAAAAGGGGATTGTAAGAATTTTCTAAAATGGGACCGAAGACGATGTGGCCGCCTACGTATCCCGCCGAGGGAATCAGGTCATAACGTAGTTCATGTTACAAGTAAATGAGATTGTAAGGGTTTTTCTAAAGATGGGACCAAAACCGATGTGGCCGCCTACGTATCCCGCCGAGGGAATCAGGTCATAATGTAGTTCAGGTTACAAGTAAAAAAGAACTTGGGAAAATTTGTGATCTAAAGAAACGGAACCCTACGTGGGTTCTATGCGTATCCCGACAGGGAGCGCAACTTTTACAACATAAAAATGCATTACATAGAAAAATCCTAAATGTAGTATCTTTTCACTGCATCCGCGTTGATAGCTTTCGGCCATACTTCACCGTCCATTTCAGCTAGAATTAATGCTCCTCCAGTCAACACCCGGTGAACCATATAAGGCCCTTGCCAGTTAGGTGCGAATTTTCCTTTAGCTTCATTTTGGTGCGGGAATATGCGTTTTAGCACCAATTGCCCCGGTTCGAAAGTCCTTGGTTTTACTTTCCTGTTGAAAGCTTTGGCCATTCTGTTTTGATAAAGTTGTCCGTGGCAGATCTGCTCAATCGCTTTTTCATCAATCAAAGATCAATTGTTAAATCGACCAGATCCATTTCGCCCGCTCATTTCGGCTTCTTGGATAACTCTCAAAGATGGTATTTCCACTTCTGCTGGTAACACAACTTCTGTTCCATAGACCAATAGATACGGTGTTGCCCCAGTAGAAGTCCTGATTGTAGTGCGATATCCCAAAAGTGCCAAGGACAAATGCTCATGCCAGTGTTTGTAATTATCAATCATCTTTCGTAGTATTCTTTTGATATTTTTGTTGGCTGCTTCGACTGCTCCGTTCATCTGAGGTCGGTATGGAGTGGAATTGCGGTGAGTGATCTTAAACTTTTCGCATATCTCATTCATCGACATCGTTGAGATTAGCTCCATTGTCTGTTATAATCGACTCAGGGATTTCAAATCGACAAATGATGTTATTGCGGACAAAATCAACTACCACTTTCTTTGTTACTGACTTGTGGGACGATGCTTCTACCCATTTTGTGAAATAGTCAATTGCCACTAGAATAAATCTGTGTCCATTTGATGCGGCAGGTTCAATAGGGCCAATGACATCCATGCCCCAAGTCGCGAATGGCCAAGGAGAGCTCGTCACATTGAGTTCGTTAGAGGCACCTTGATTAGATCGCCATGAATCTGACATCGATGGCATCTTTGCACGCAAGCGGATGCAATCTGTTTCCATGGTCATCCAAAAGTATCTCCGCTCTCGTAATCTTCTTTGCCAAAGTGAAGCCATTCATATGAGGCCCGCACGTGCCTCCGTGTATCTCTTCAACTAAACTGCTTGCCTCTCGAGCATCAACACATCTTAACAAACCGAGATCTGGAGTCCTCCGATAAAGGATTTCTCCGTTTAGGAAGAAATGGTTTGCTAACCTCCTAAGTGTCCTCTTTTGTATACTGGTTATGCCTTATGGATATTCACATATCTTGAGATATCTCTTAATGTCGTGGTACCAAGGCTTTCCATCCAACTCTCCACCTATATTGAAACAATATGCTGGCTGATCCGATAAGCTCACCTTGATGGGATCAATTTAGTTCTTATCCGGATGTTGAATCATGGAGGACAGGGTTGCCAGAGCATCAGCGAACTCGTTTTGAGTTCGTGGGATATGCTTGAATTCTATCTTGCTGAATTTTTTGCATAATTCTTTCACGCAATGCAGGTAAGGAAGTATCTTCCCGTTCTTGGTCGCCCATTCGCCTTGCACCTGATGAATCAATAAGTCCGAATCACCTATAACCAATAATTCTTGAATGTTCATATCAACGGCCATTCTAAGTCCGAGTATACAAGCTTCATATTCCTCCATATTGTTGGTGCATGGAAATCGGAGTTTTGCCGAAATTGGGTAGTGTTGACCTGATTCTGAAATCAAAACTGCTCCAATACCAACCCCTTTGAAGTTTGCAGCTTGGTGAAGAACATTCTCCAACCCGGTACTCTTCTAAGATGCCTTCTCCAACAACAAGACTCTCCTCGTCCGGAAAATAAGTCCGGAGAGGCATGTATTCTTCATCCACGGGGTTTTCAGCAAGATGGTATGCTAGTGCTTGTCCTTTGATAGCCTTTTGGGTGACATATATGATGTCGAATTCACTTAACAAGATTTGCCACTTCGCTAGCTTCCCGGTGGGCATGGGCTTCTGAAAAATATATTTGAGCGGGTCCATCCTTGAGATGAGATAAGTGGTATATGCAGAAAGATAATGCCTAAACTTTTGCGCAATCCATGTCAAGGCACAACAAGTGCGTTCCAGCAAAGTATACCGAGCTTCATACGACATGAACTTCTTGCTTAAGTAGTATATGGCTTGCTCCTTCTTTCCTGTTTCATCGTGTTGTCCCAGCACGCATCCAAACGCATTTTCTAACACAGACAGATATAATAACAAAGGCCTTCCGGGCTCTGGAGGTACCAAAACAGGTGGGTTAGACAGATATTCTTTGATTCCATCAAAAGCTTGTTGGCAATCCGTCTTTCATTTGGTAGCAGCGTCTTTCTTCAGTAACTTGAATATCGGCTCACATATCACTGTTGATTGTGCTATGAACCTGCTGATGTAATTGAGGCGACCAAGGAAACTCATCACGTCTTTTCGACTCTTTGGAGGAGGCAAGTCTTGAATAGCTTTTTCCTTCGAGGGGTCTAATTCAATACCTCTTCTACTCACGATGAAACCTAGCAGCTTCCCAAACAGGACACCAAACGCACACTTTGCGGGGTTTAATTTTAGGTTATACCGCCACCGATCAAAGAACTTCTCTAAATCATCAAGTGATCCGAAGTCTTTCGCGACTTGATAATAACGTCATCCACGTAGACCTCTATTTCTTTGTGGATCATATCATGGAAAATGGTAGTCATGGCCCTCATGTAGGTGGCACTCGCATTCTTGAGTCCGAACGGCATTACCCGATAACAAAGATACTCCCCAAGGTGTAGTGAATGCCGTCTTCTCTCAGATCTTCCTCATCCATCAAGATTTGGTGGTAACCAAAGAAAGCAATCAACAAATGATTGTAATTCATGCTTTGCACAGCTTGTCAATGAGTATGTGAATATTTGGAAGAGGGAAGTCATCCTTCTGGCCGGGCCTTGTTGAGATCCCGATAATCCACGCACACTCAGATCTTTCCATCTTTCTTTGGCACAGGTACAATGTTGGCCAACCAAGTGGGGTATCTTGTGACTCGAATGACCTTTGCATCGAATTGCTTGGACACCTCTTCCTTGACCCTTAAACTCAAATCAGGCTTCATTTTTCTTGGTTTTTGTTTCACCGAGGGTAGGATGGATCGATAGGCAATCTATGCGAAACAATATCCGTGCTCAACCCTGGCATCTCGTCATAAGACCAAGTAACTCGGTCGATATATTATCTCAAAAGATCCGCCTGTTCTTTCCTTTGTGGGGCGTTCAGATGGACGCTGATTCTTGTTTCTTTCACATTTTCTGCATCCCCCAAATTTATTGCCTCGCTTTCTTCTAAATTTGGCTTTGGTTTATTCTCAAAATGTTCCAATTCCTCTCACAATTCTTCCGTCATGAGTCTTCCTCATACTCTTCGAAGTCCTGTTCATTATTTGGATTTTGTTTGTTTGTTTCATTACATGTCACATTCACATTATCGACAGATTTATTAGTTTGCATGCTGAAAGAGAAAAGAAAATTAGTAAACAAAACAAATTTTGAAATAGCAAAAGCAATGTGGATTTGTCATTTAAGCTTTCAAAAGATGGAGGCAAAACACATTAAAATGCATAGATGCGATTCAAGCCTCAATTAGAATCGCATTGTTTCAAAAGTACTAAGGTAATTTCTACCAAGCTTCCCGGAGAAACAGGGCCGGGGCACAGGTCCAATTTTGCAAAATATCTCCGTGTTCTGCATCCCAAATAGTTGGGCCTTCATCAAAATCATCCAGAATTACATTGCATTCCATTTCTTCTTCTGCAATGAAAAGGCTTTTGAGTCCTTCCGCGAGGTTGTCTGCATCATCTTCCTTTGACTCCTGAGCGGCATATGCTTTGACAAATGACTGATTCAGGGGTGGAACAGGCTTTGGCAGGAGAGTGTCCTTTTTCTTTCGGAGGTTGACTGGCAAGACTTCTTTAGAAGTGGGTTTGTATCCGAGACCAAAAGTATCCTTCTTACTGAGCAAGTGAACAGGCTCTACCATACCTTCTAAATTCAATCCGAGGCCTCGACCGGGATTAAAGCCATTCTTCAACATTTCCTGGGCCACCATTGTGAGAACCCGGGGTAATTTTAGTTTTTTGGCTTTTGAGGCACATGCAATTTCTCTAATATGGAAAACAGACCCATCTAGTATATCTACGCTTTCAACAGCAGGGATTTGTCCGTCGGGATATATTGAATTGCTCCCTTCTCCGTGTATCACGACCTCATGATGACCCAGACAAACTTCAGGCTCTGGTGTAGAGTAGAAGGAACTGCACCAACCACATGGATCCAAGGTCTCCCCATTAGCAGATTATAACCGGTAGATATGTCTAACACTTGGAATTCCACGACGAACTCTACGGGTCCTATTTGCAATGTTAAATCCATTTCTCCCATAACGCTCCTTTGGGCTCCATCAAAGCCTTTAACTCTCACATGACTTTCGCGAATCTTTCCAATGCTAATTCCCAAGGCTCGGAGAGTCGCCACGGGACAAATATTGACGGCTGAGCCTCCATCAATCAATACCTTAGAAATGAACTTGTTCATGCACTTTACCGTTATGTTCAAAGCTTTGTTGTGGCCCAAACCCTCAGGTGGCAATTCTTTGTCATGAAAAGAGACTTTATGGGCCTCTAAAATCTGTTCGACCAAGGCCGAGAGCTTCTCGCCCGTGGTCTCTCTCGGAACATAAGCTTCTTTGAGTACTTCCAATAAAGGGCGTCCGTGGTCCGGAGAATTCATCAACAATGATAGCAAAGAAATTTGAGCCGGTGTTTTCTTCAATTGTTCTATAACAGAATACTCCTTGGTTGGCATTTTCCTCCAGAACTCTTCTACTTCAGTCTCTGTTACAACCTTTTTTGGATTGTCTGTAGGGGCATAACATCGTCCGGATCTTGTCATACCAGCGACGACAACTTCTACAATTTGTTTCTCCTTTCCCATGCTCCTTTCCCCAATCGAATAGCTCCAAGGGGCAGTTTTGGTATCAACAGACGGCGTCACTATCCGCGATTTCGGAGAAAGTACTTCCACTTTAAACGGTGCCCTCACTTGAACTATAATTATAGGGGTGATCAAAGCCGATGATTCGACCTTTTCCTCTGTTCGGACCGGTATAATGGTCCCTTCCAAACTGTTTTCTTCATCAATGGTAATCATGTTTACATTGGCATTGTCATGATTTGGCAAAGGGTTATTATTTACATTAGGGGGAGGTCTTTTCAGTTGGATAATTCCTTCTTTGATCAAAGCCTCGATCTTGTCTTTGAAGGCAAAGCAAACTCCAGTGTCATGTCCGGTGATCCCCGAGTGGTACGCACAATGCTTAGTTTCATCATACTATCTGGGAATAGGATTGGGGATATGTCCTGGGATGGGCTGGAGTATTCCCGCGGTCCTCAATCTTTCATATAACTGGGCTAGGGGTTCGGCTAGAGGTGTATATGTTTTGACTGGCCTTTTTTCGTAATTCGCACGGGGTCTGGGAGCATTTGGTGGATGGGCTCGTGGCTGAGGTGGATATGTGGGTTGATACTGTGGGGAATTCGGATAGGTAGGTGCTCGTGGTGGACTGTATATTGGCTGGGTATGGTAGACAGGGTAGGGAGTAGGTGAGTGTTGACAATAAGGCTGAGGGCTTTGTGTGTTTTGGCTATAGTAGGAGGGCTGAGGATTTTGGGTGTTTTGATTATAGTAGGGAGGTTGGGATGATAGGCTTTGGTAGGTTGGCATTTGGTTGGACCTGTGTTCCTGGACCGCCATGCCAGGAGATGCTCCGTCCCTCCTCTTCTTAATTGCTCCTCCAAATGAGTCTGACTGAATGGCCTTACTTGTTGCCTGCAACGCCGCCAAGTTTGTGATTCTCCCCGTTTTGATACCCTCCTCTATGAAATCTCCCATCCTTACCACTTCTGAGAAATTTCATCCGATGACGCTTATCATTCTTTCATAGTAAGTTGCATCCTTCATAGATTGCACAAAGAGCGTGGTCATCTCACTTTCCGCCATCGGGGGCTGAACTTTGCCGCTCCGCCTCCACCTCATGGCATATTCTCCTTCAAGGTCTCCGTAGATTTTTTCTCCAACTTCATCAAATAAAATCTATCTAAGACTGTCGATGTTAAACTGAATCTATCCACAAAATCCTCGTGCCATTGCGCCCAGCTTATGCCATTTTCGTGGGTCCTGGCTTGTGTACCGGTCAGCGCTTCTCTGTCAGGACTCTTATGAACAACTTCATTATGATGGCCTGGTCCTTACCCACTCCAACCAGCTTGTCACAATACGATCTTAAATGAGCGCGAGGATTTCCCTTTCCATCGAATAAGTCAAATTTTGGCACATTATATCCGAGTAGGCAATCAACGTCGGGATGCATGCAGAGATCTTCATACTCGAGTCCTTCATGCCCCTTGCTGGTTTGAATATTTTTGAATGCTTCTTTAGGCTATGAATTTCCCTTGCCATACTTTCATCATTTCTAATCCTTGCTTGCCTTTCCATCTCTTCATATTGGTCTATCTCACGATGATGTATGTTTGGTATGGTAGAAGTAGAAGGTTGGGCTTCCGTTGCATATACCGGTGGCACATCTTGCTTGTTAGTGATGTGTGCCATTGGTATTTGTTGGGTTGCCTGGTAATTTAGTGTGGGAGGATATTTTGGACAAGTGGGGTAGTTTGGGTAAGTGGAGCTTGATGTATATATGGAGCCGTGAAGGATACCGGGTCATTTTGTAGCGGGCTTTGTTGTGGACTGGCTGCGGGTTGATAGAATGCGATTGGTACGTTGTGGTGGCGAGTTGAGGATTGGTTACGCTTGGTAAGGGATTTGGGGAAGGTTACGGGAAATGATGGTTCATGAGATGGAAAGGTTTGTGGTGCAGCTGCGCTGCCTCTTGTTCAGGCAAAGTGGAGTGTTGATGCCGATGGAAATATTGGTAAGATTCCTGAGCCGCTCGATCTCGCTTGCATAGTTGCTATTTGCCGCAGAGTTGGGCGAGGTATTCATCCGACGGAAGTATTTCTCCTTTCCGATGTCTCTGGTTCACCTCCCGGAAGAGCGACAAGTCCCAAACCGGTTTGTTCTACGCCTCGAATCGATCATTTTGTCGGATGATTGTGCCTTGGATCTCGTGAAGTAATGGTGTTCCGCCAGTTTCAATCAACGCGAATCAACTTTTGGGAAATAAAGCAGGCAAAATAAACTTTCTTCAAAAAATGAAACAAACCAAGTTAGTATGAGACGAATAATTATTGCTTTGAATAACATGTATAGAGTGGAAAACAGTAAACAAGTAGCAGATAGATTATATGGAAATTAAATGCGCGTCTTAATGTGCATGGGGCCTCCTTTATGCCGGAGGTGGGCTTAAACGCAAAATATGCAAGATACTGATAAATTGATCCAAGCCAAAGATTGTGATGCCTTTTGTCGGAAATAAAGGTTGATTTTTACTGAAATAATAATGCGTACAATAGTAAAGCTGATAACATAAGATATTTATGCTCAAGTTCTAAATCTTGCTTTTGATCACCGAGATGAAGATGGAACCCTAACATTGCTGGGTCCGACTCCTGCGTCCTCTAGATAATGCACTATGTTTTGCATTTGATGCCACATTTCGGGGGTAACGACTGTGTCTCTGAGCCGGAAATTCCTTACCCAAATTGTCGTGCCGATATCTTCAAAACCCCGCCGCCATCAGGACTACGGTGCAGTACCATCGCAATCCTCTCGTAGCCACGCTGATATTCGGGGTAACTCTGCTCGACTACCTCCAATGTCTATTGTGTCAATATCGTTCCATTCATCGAAGACTTGCCTAGCTCTGGGACAATGAAATTCGGCCCGAATGGAATTTCGTAAATCCTCATATTTGCTCGGAGGGAATTATCCGCTCTTGTCCCAACCGGCTGAGTACGCTGAGTGAGCGTAAGGTTGGAGGCGTGTCAACCCGATAAGCTCAATAAAATAAAGCCTTTTGCATCTTATGTAGACTTTCTTGGCATTCGAGGGCAGAGGGTATTTCCATTGGATCTGCATTCACAAAGTGACGCCAAAAACCCATACCAATCATTCACGCCGACGGTGATACGAACCGCTTGGCCCTGTCGTAAAGCCGACGATTTTGTTCGACTTGTCAAGCATATGTCGACCATATTCGGCGCCGATAGAAGTGTTCCATTGCCCACATGCAAAATAAGGTTGCAGCCTTCAAGAAACCTGTTTCACCTCTTTTACATTTCCCTAAAGCCCGAAACATTTCTGCTAAGATCATAGGGGCCAAAGTGAGTTGTGCTCCGTTTGCTCCTTCGAAAAGTGCCCGTGCTACGGAACATATGCAGGTACTGATCTTTTCATACTCAAGCGGGAATATCAGAGACCCTAGAAAGGCGACAGTAAATGCAATAGGTCGTTTGGTCCGCCAATGATCGGGGGTGCAGGAAAATTCATTTTTGAATATCTTGTAACCGTCTCGACAACCGTACCTCTCATAAAGATAATCCATCGAGACCCAGTTGTTTTCAAAGCATAGGAGTTTCTTAGTGTTCTTTAGCCCTAAGTAGCGGAGAAATTTCTTTCCGGATTGACAGTGCGGGATAATTTGTCCTCTACCCTGGTAGATCAAGTTGGTGAAATAGTTGATTTCTTCCAAAGTAGGAGTCATCTCAAAATCTCCGAATCTGAAGACAACCCGATCCGGATCCCAAAAATGGATTAGTGCTCTGACCAAATGTTGATCGGGGAAGATGTCGAACAACGAAACGAGGCAACCTAATCTTCTCCTAATTGCCATTTGGCTGCCAAGGTCAAAGTTTGTCCACCATATTTTCAGTTTGCTCGGAATCCCACTCACCATCCTGACTTGCGGCACAGACTCCATCTATAACAAAATAAATAAAATGAATATACATTTTCCGATTTTGGCATACTGTTTAGGCTTGGATCCGTCCATCAATATCCTGCTACACATAATATGCTGATTGGTCGTTGGGTTGTGAGACCCGTCGACAATTTGGTAGTTTTCTTAATTGTGGAGTTGATGCCAAGGATCAACCCACCTAAGATGTATGCATGCATGACTTAAAATAAAGGGTGGTATAGCTCTATCTTAAATTTTCTAAGATTTGGCTGACTAGACACAAGGTTCCCGAGCGGACTACTCGAGTGAGAAGGCTCTGCGCCACCCATAGGATAGTCCGGTCACTCCGCGCATACGCCAACTCTCCTAAAATTTGGTAGATTGAAAGAAATTTGCGGGTGCGCAAAACACACCTCGCGTGTAGTGTGTGATAGTGTCAATTTTCCATAGTGGAAGAAATATGAGCGAAATGCCAATTTAAGAAAAGCAGTAAGAGAATATAATAATTAAAGTAGCTTATGCAAAATCTCATAAATGAAACATATCAAAGCATTAAATCAAATAAGGAACAAAAGTAAAGCAATAATTAATCCGAACTTGTTAGGGTTAAGAACCTGAACTCCCCAGCGGAGTCGCCATGCTGTCGCGCCCGTTTTTTCCCGACCCACGAGTGGTCGAAAAGCGGAGCACAGACGTATTCGGTGATTCCTGGGTAAATGATTAAGGAGTCGCCACCTAATTATTTTTACGGTGAATTAGGACACCTAAATATTAAACTAAATGCTGCAATGTAAACTCTGATTCTAAGGTCTGCGAAACTAATGAGATTCTAGGTAAGGATTCTTTATTATCCTAAAGGGAAGGGGTTAGGCATCCTTTAAGATCCGCTAACTTGCGGTTATCCGGTCAAACTCAGGTTAATATTATACTAAGGAAAATGCATGTTTATAATATATAAAGTTAAACAAAAAATTTGCAAATATTTAATAAGAGAATGCATTTTGTACAAGTATGCATTTGTATGGTATTTAAAGAGAAATACATATAAAGTTTTTAAAAAGTATGCATTTGGGACAATTAATAAGGAGAAAAAATGAATTACTTATAATGCCAAAGAAATAATTTTTGGAAATCATTTTGAGTTGTACAATTAATATAGTGAATAGAAGATGATCAAAGATTGTTTTGAAAATTTTAAACATGCATGACAAGCCTAAAATAAATAAACTAGCGGAGGGTTTCTAAGTTTGAATTAACCGAGCCTATAAGTAAATAAGCTAGCGACGGGTTTTAACTACCTTACTAATTATCCATTCGTGGCCTAATTATTCTAAATATCCTAACAATCACACAAGCATTAAATAATTATTACAGACCCAAATAGAAAATAACGAAATTAAAGAATAACAATAAAAGGGGAACTAAGGCGGATGACGATGTCTTCTAGCCCTATTTGTTTTGAAATCCCGAGGTTGGAAAATGCAAAGAAGGTGGATGCGTATCTTCGTTCGGCAATGATCATGATGAGTCTCATAATGAGACTCTTCGTTGCTCCCGATGCATTTCATGTAAGTAAGGAAAAGAAAAGAAAAGGATTAGTAAACGGAACATGAAAATATATACATAAATAGTTTATCTCGGCTATGGCAGTTAGAAAGATATCAGGCCCAACGGCTATTTTCAGATTTCAAAAGGGACCGAAATAGGCAGGCCTACTCAACAGATCTATAGTGGTTAAAAATCTAATACTGAACATACAAAACTCGCATGATATGCAGAATATGCAGAGATGTATTGATATATTTGGGAGGGAGCATACAAAAGAGATACAACTCCGATATACATTTGGTGTATACCCAAACTTTACTCCTCATATATTATGGAAGATATCACTTGTATATCTCATATCTTCCCACACAGAAATGTCCAGAAAGCAAATATATTCAGATTTTTTAAACACAACTAAGGTCATTTCCTGGATGAGGCAAAATGGTGGTCTGCCTAAGCCTATTAGTATATATGGTCAGACCTGACTTCGGTATATCATAGAAATATTTTGCATAAAATCACCAAGTTTATGTAGAGAAAAAATGTAGACTTTAGTCATGACACAGAGAAGGAAAACTCATTATACATCTCTCTATTTATCAAATATCTTGCTGAAATAAAACAAATATACACATATGGTTCAACGCTAGAGAGGAAGCAAAATAAACTTGCATATATGTACCACCCACATGCCATATTACGAAGACCAAACAAGAAAGAACCATATAACTCGCCAACAAAACCCAGAGGGTTGCAACAAACATATTCAGACAGGGACATGCTTTCAGTAAGAATGCTATGGATAATGTAAGTCTATTTGTCCAAACCAACTACACAAAATCCTAATCGGTCACAAGGGGAAAGGAATGATTCAACGAAATCATAAGTTAGTAACCAAAGCATTTGAGAGAGATAGGGCAATATCATCACAACAGACTTGAGATGTTCCTACACACATATACCTAATCATTTCATATTCCTAAACACATATACCTAATCATTTCATAGGACCATCATGCTCAAAGGGATAGACTCGCAGACTAAAGCAGATCAATGTGACATTCATGAACAGGAAATTTGGGCATAGAGGCATGATTTATAAAGAGACATGAGACCCTTGTCCATACAAAACCTCTTAAGTCGATTCAAATTCAAATTTATAGTAATTTACAATACTCAATCATCCTATACATGCTTACTGTACGAGTATAATTGTAAGTCAAAACTAGTATGTAGCTTGCAGTTAATATAGTAGGCAAGTTCAGAGAAGTGCAAAAGATCAGTGCATACACCATTCTATCACTTTGAAGGCCAATACATGAAATCAGACTAGGCATGTATGTAGAGAGTCAATAGAATAACTCGACAAAACCTCATGTTGTTTTAAGAACTAGCATGTGCTGAAACAGACAGATATGTACACACATAAAGCTTGCATTAGTTATCTTTAGTTCTTTTCATGCAAGTATTGTGAATGTTGGATAACAAAAAATTTAGCTAAATGACTCGTATTATTCTCTAATCAAAGAGATGACATGTGGACAGTTCTTTACACAATATATTCAAGTTCACTGCAAATCAAACATTCCCACATACCATAGCTAATAGACATATTTCAACATTCCAGTTGACCACGAGTCTACAAAATTTAAACCAACATAGAACACACCATACTCCCTTTCATTCATTATATTTATCATCCTAAAACTCACATAATCCAGGCTTATAGACATGCTAGTAAGGACTCTAGGTTGAGTACACCATATATCATTCCTTATGCAACAGAAAATAGGCAAGCATGGTAACTAAGATACACCTAAATCCCTGAAGAACTAAGAACTATGTCATTACTTGGTGTTTGATATCAAGCCTATAAAGAAATTCACATTTAGACACTAACGGACATACAACATGAAACAAGCTAAATTACTACATGATTAATACAAAAATGCAAAGAAATATAGGAATATAGACTGAGTGGAGTTTGAGTTTACGGACCTTCTTCGGGCAGCGAACCGAGGCGTCGTCTCGAATCGTCGAGTCCGCTCGGAGAAGTGTGTTTATGCGATTGAAAAGAAAATGAACATGAGTGTTTCGTGGCTGTGTCGAGCCAGAAACGAGAGTAAAAGAAAGGATTTTCAGAATTGAAACTTGTTTAAATAACTTGCGAGAATGTTCAGAAAAAAGGGTCCCCTTCAAAACAGCCCAAAGGGCTCTATTTATAGCTAAGAGTTGAAGGTTCTTCATGAAGCCTTTAATTCAAAATTTGAATTGAAAGAAAGGGAAAAAACTAGCGTTCTGGGATTGAAAAGAATGAAGAGGAGTGGGCTTTTCACTTTTGCAGAGAAATTGTGAAGGGATAGAGCCGTTAGTGGTGGAAACCCACTGATTTCTTTAATTAACCGGTGAGTCATAGGAAGAATTAGCCTTAAACTCAAAAGATTTCAAAGTTCTTCTATTTTTTGTAGACCTTTGATAGACAGATTGAATCAAGGTTGTGACAACTCTTGTTGGCTGCAAAAAAAGGTGAAAGGATGGGGAAAGCGGCGAAGGTGACGGGGTTGCAGTGGACGTTGGTGACGGTGTTTGTCCGGTGGTCCGTTGGTGATGGAGATGGGTTGGTTCGAAGGTCGCCTGGTTTTTGGCGTCGCTGGTTTTGGGATTTGGTTTGGGCGATGGGGGTTTTATTTTGGGATTGGGCTCGGGTCGGCTGTTTGGGGAAAATGGGTTGACGAAAGTAAAGGGGAAGGGATGATGGGCTTGGGAGTGTTTGGGGAGAATGGGCTGGTCTGCTGTGGGCCGAAAATTGGGGGGTTTGTTTTGTTTTGTGGGTTTTGAGTTATTTTGGGTGAGGGGAGGTTAAATGGGTTAGAAATTGTTTTGGGTTTTAAAAAATATAAAAGGGGTTTAACATTAAAAATATTATTTTTTGTAAAAGATGTGAATTATTTAAAATAACATAACGACGTGATAATAATAAAAATATAATATTTGCGAAATGTGGTGCTTAATAAAAAGGAAATGCGATGCAATTTTGCGAGAATAAAATAACATAGAATTTCGGATAACTTATGATTATTATAAAATGCAAATGATATAATAAATGTGAAAAATAATAATAATGAGATATATTCACATATATATATATATATATATATATATATATATATATATATATATATATATACGCATGTATGTATATAGATTTAAAATTGTTTTGAGGTGCTAAAAATATTTAAAACTGCAAATAAATTAGAAAATACGGGACGAAATTGGGTGTCAACAATTCTTCATTGAGAACTGTTTGGTACTGTACAACACCTGTAAAATAAAAACATGAATCTCGCTAACTTGATTAGCAGTGGTACCACTAAACATTCTATTTCTAAGGCTTTCAATACTAGCAGTAGAAACAAATAGTAGAAGATGATATAGAAGATATAGAAGATATAGAAGATATAGATGATGATATAGATATAGATGATGATATAGAAGAAGATGATGATATAGAAGAAGATGATGATATAGAAGATATAGAAGAAGATGATGATATAGAAGATATAGAAGAAGATGATGATATAGAAGATATAGAAGAAGATGATGATATAGAAGATATAGAAGAAGATGATGATATAGAAGATATAGAAGATATAGAAGATATAGAAGAAGATGATGATATAGAAGATATAGAAGAAGATGATGATATAGAAGATATAGAAGAAGATGATGATATAGAAGATATAGAAGAAGATGATGATATAGAAGATATAGAAGAAGATGATGATATAGAAGATATAGAAGATATAGAAGATATAGAAGATATAGAAGAAGATGATGATATAGAAGATATAGAAGAAGATGATGATATAGAAGATATAGAAGAATATGATGATATAGAAGATATAGAAGAAGATGATGATATAGAAGATATAGAAGAAGATGATGATATAGAAGATATAGAAGAAGATGATGATATAGAAGATATAGAAGAAGATGATGATATAGAAGTCGGTTGGTTGCTAGCACTTTCTTGTTAGTAATGCATATATACTATTTTGCATTCATCGTGTATGCTAGACAAAACTTCTTCTATAGTTGGTTCCTTAGGTGGTTGTTCATTTGGATTTTTTGGAGTTGGAGGTGGAAGTATTGCTATACAATCATAAATAGTTTCAATAAGTTCTTTACAACTGTCTATTTTAATAGTCGGATTTAATACAACATCAATAATATAAATAGTGGGAATATGTTTTTTTTTAATTTGATAAACATTTTTAATAGGTGTCTTATAAGATGATTTTTTCATATATTCACGAAGTAACAAAAATATTAGAGCTATATAAAATAACATAGTTGAAATAGTAGGATAATATATACCAGAAAATTCTTTAGTTGCTTGAAAAAATTTCTCTAAAAATACAATAAGTTCTGAATTTTTTTTCCAATCGTTATCTACAACCATATCAGTTGGATTTCGATTATGGGCGTTAAAACATAAAGTTACAGGTCTTCTATAATCATAAGCAACAAGTAGTTGTTCATATAAATAATTTCACCTACTCGCTACTTCTTCAGAAATTTTTCTATAAGGTAGTCCACAATCGTGACAAGTTTTTTTTATATATTTTTTTATTTGTATTCTATTACTTTTAAAAGTTAAGTTTATCGCAAATTGTATTTTATTAAGAATGTCTTCAAAAAGTGATAGACCATCATTTACAACTAAGTTATAAATATGACACACATTTTATATGAAAATGATTAGGAAAAGATTGAGTTATTTTTTTTAAAAGTCTAATAACATAATTATGAGAAGAAACATTATCTAACGTAACAGTAATTATTTTGTCAGTTACACCATAATAATCGCAAATTTGATGAATATTTTCTGCAATAAAATTTTCAATGTGTCTATCATCAATATATTTATATGCTAAAATATGTTTTTGCATAGACCATTTATAATCTATCCAATGACATGTTACAGTTAAATAATCATGGTCGTTAGTACTACGGTATATATCAGACGTGATAGATACTTTACCAGGAAAATGATATAATGAATAACGTAATTATTGTTGATATTCATGTGCAAATTTAAAAACGTCTCTTCTAATAGTTGATCTACGAAAACCGTTAAAAGCAAGATTATACATATCTATAATGTAATGAATAAAATCAGGAGAGGAAGGAAATGAAAAAGGCAAAACCTCCACCGCAACTAATTTTGATATTGCTTCCCTATCTCTAGTATTTAGGACATACAATTCCCCCTATCGTCGGGTTAATTTGACCCTGTACTTGATCTGGGACACTATGTGAACCTTGTCCCGACTGAGAGCGCATTGGCGCACCCGACTTTGTAGCATCGTATTCATCCCACATAGCTTTGTAAAAACTTTGTACATGTCTCAATAAACCTCATGTCCCACCCTGACCTTTTCCCATTTTAAATTTATAAACATTTTTATAAATTTGGCATCTAACTACTTTATTCTCTTGGTCCCTATCAAAAAAATCTCATGCAGCAGATTTTAATTTTCGTTGTGTGGGGCCTCGTCTCATACTAGGGGAATAAGAGGCGTTCCAGTTTGAGGTACACTAGTGGGTGTGTCATCTAGATTAGTGGGTGTGTCATCTAGATTATCCTCTAAATTAAACTCTGGTTGAGTTGCAAAAAATATCTCATCGTCTAATGGTATATCATTAAAAAATTCAGTTTCATCTATATGAGTGTAATCAATTAAATCATCATTTCTAGGAATAGAATGACTAGAAGAAGTACTCATGCCCTTGTTACCCTACTAGAAGAAGCACCCTTACCCTTACCCTTAAACATACCTCTTAGTCCTTCCATTTTAATTATGCTAATAAATAATTAAAGACAATGAAATTAAGTGCGATGATTAAAATAAAGTAACAATAATAATTTCAAGAAGGAACGAAGGTACCAAACGTCGACGTAACGTCTACGTGTAATCGAGGTTGAAAATTAAAATTTTGCTCGATTGATGATCCTCAAGCTAGTTGCCAACTTCAGTATCAATTTTTGAACTTTGATACAATTATACAAATGAACAAATAAAATATAATATTTAGTAGGCAATGTAGACTTGTAGAGAGGTAGATTGTAGGAAGATTTGTGAGAAAGATGAAGAGAAAATGATGTATTTATAGTTGAAAAATTGGGTTAAAGTATAAATATATTAACTTAGGAGTTAAAAATAAATACTAAGGGGGTAGGGGGTTGGGGGTTGGGGGAGGTCAAAAATGGCCGTTGCACAACGGCCAAAATATAAAATGGCCGTTGTGCAACGGCCATTTTTTGCAAAGGGGAGGGGGCGTGACGGGATTGGGCCTGGGGCGGGACTGGACGGGACCGGGCGGGACAAGCCCAGGTCCCGTCCCGGGTTCGAGTCCCATGCCCTTTTTTTTAAGGGGGAATCGGGGCGGGGTCGGGTCGAGATAATAACTGGTACAGAGAGGAGTTCGTTGTTTTTTTTGTACCAGTGACCAATACTACCTTTTAGGGAGTATTAATTTCGAATTTTTATACTCTTCTGTAGCTTTTTTATATATTATGTGTATATTTTATGCATATCTGCTTCTTAAAGAAAAAAAGCATTTGTATGTGCTTTTATTTGCTAATATATTCTCACAATATTCTAGTAGTATTAATTATTACAAGCATATGATATATTGGTGTTATGAGAAAAATAAAAAATGATTTTGCTCCTTCTGCGTCAAATGGATATCCAACGCAAGATTTTGATAGAAATTATGTCTATTTACGAAAATGTGCATAGAAACTATGCCTTATCCGTCATAGTTATGTAATACTAATTCGCAAGACAAGTTTTCATGAAAACTATGTCGGCATAGATTCATTTTTTTTTCAGTGTCAGAGATATTTTCGATCACTTTTTTGTTACTTAAAGTCCTACGTGCAAAAATTAAAGATTTGCATTTTAAGGGGGAAAAATTAAAGACCACCCAAAAATAGGAGCATTTGTGTGAATTGCCGTTTTTACCTCTTTTTTATTTTATGGGTTGTGTAATTACATATACGGCTAACTGAGTTCTACGCAATTTACACCTTTGAACCAAATTGTTGTCTGAAGGTCTATGCTTTGGACTGATGGAAACTAATTTGAATTCACATATTTGACTTGATTCATCTATAAATCCATATTTCAAGTCATATTATTTGACGTGACAATAGGATTTCTGAACTGGAATTTGTTTTCTATAGAGAAGACTAAGTAGGCGTTTAGCCATAGAAAAAAATAATTTTCACTTTTTTTTTTGTAATTTTTGAAGTTTGAGTTGAAATTGTGTTTGGTCAGTTTTTGCAAATAATATTTTGTTGTTGAAATGTACTTTTTCAACAAGGTTTTGGTTGTGAAAAAAATGAAAAACAAGAGTTTGGTTGTTTTTCAAATTTTCATGGTTAAACGTTGATTTTAAAAAGAAAAAGTGAAAAAAAATTCAGGAAAAAGTAAATAATTCTTATGGCCAAACAGAAAGAGCACTTTTGATGCTTAGTTGAATGATGATCCTAAATTAAATATTTCGGGTTCGAGTCCTGGAAATAGAAAAATTCTTGGTGGGGAGCATTTCCACCCTAAATGTGCCTTACACGCTACAATTTGAATTAATCGAGTTAGTAGGTTCCGAAAATCCAAAAATGATAAAGTGATGAACATGAACTAGTGCAAAACAAATTAAGTAGAAGACAAACTCCCTTAGATTTATGTCTAGCTATATCGACTAGAGAGTTGTATACATGGACGACCAACAGAGGGTTCACAAGCTTGTTAATTCCAAGCTGAATTGGACATCTTTCATACACAACTCCCGAGTCAATTCCCTTTTATCCATGATTAAGTGAGAAATTTCTGCACGAAACACATGTCATGCATTATTTTATTTGATATAAACATTGTTTGGATTTGTCTGAGTTTCCTATTTTATTTGGACTCTACCACAATTATATTTTACTTTAAAAAAAAGTTTTTAATGGAAAAAGATTCTTCCTTATCTATCATTTTTCTTGGTGGAAAAAGACTCTTCCTTATTTGTCATTTTCTTATAGGAAAAGTTTTGGGAATATTTTCTTTTCATACGTAACACAATAATATCCACAATGTAATAAAGCATCTTATTTATGGGAAAATTATTCTCTCAATAATTTTTGTGCTTTTATATTAGTTTTTTCATAATTAGATTTATTGATCAAACCATATTAGAATGTTATGCATCTTTTAGTATATTGGTGTTGTTTAATTTATCGCCGATCAAAACTTGCAATTATTAGCTTACGCATGCCGCCCTGATTATTTCGATCCCAGAAACACCAGTGTCTTTAAATTTTTACCTATTGTTTATATATATCATGCTTGTTGAACACCCTTTTTGTTTTACTTTCTAAACCAGCATTTGAAGATTAGTAAGGAGTAGAACTTGTTAACCCCAGTTTTGAGTCAAATCATAATAGCCTCCATCAATGTTGCACATTTTTTCTCTATAATGGGTTGTTTCCTTCTTTAACACTGGTTCTCTGCAAGGACTAAACAGGATATAGTAGGGCCAAAATATCACAAAGTTTCTTTCTTCACAATAGTGTAGCACAATCACAATCTGAGAATACTAAAATGATGTCGTTGCTCAAACGTTGTGCAGATGACGTCGTTGGTGGGCGCTTGTTTAAAATAAGAATACCCGCATTAGAAGGCGGGCGCCTGATTGAAAATAAAATACCCGCATTAGAAGGCGGGCGCCTAACTAAAAATAAAATACCCACATTAGGAGGTGGGCGCCTGATTTAAAATAAAATACCCGCATTAGGAGGTGGGCGCCTGATTTAAAATAAAATATCCGCATTAGGAGGTGGGTGCTTGATTTAAAATAAAATACCCGCATTAGGAGGTGGGCGCCTGATTTAAAATAAAATACCCGCATTAGAAGGTGGGCGCCTGATTTAAAATAAAATACCCGCATTAGAAGGTGGGCGCCTGATTTAAAATAAAATACCCGCATTAGAAGGTGGGCGCCTGATTTAAAATAAAATACCCGCATTAGAAGGTGGGCTCCTGATTTAAAATAAAATACCCGCATTAGAAGGTGGACGCCTGATTTAAAATAAAATACTCGCATTAGAAGGTGGGCGCCTGATTTAAAATGAAATATCCGCATTAGAAGGTGGGCGCCTGACTTAAAATAAAATACCCGCATTAAAAGGTGGGTGCCTGATTTAAGTCGTCGTATTGACGTAATGTAAAGTGTGACCCTATGGTCGAACTGCTATGCCGTGATAGTTAATGCGTGGACATAAATGATGCAAAAGTTGAGTAGATGAGAATGTGACCCTGTAAGTCGAAATACCGTTCTTCGCATGGACATAACACGGTTGGAAAAATGTAGTTTAGCATGACGTCTTTGTACAGTCTCCAAACAGGAAAGTGATCCTTGTGGTGCGAGTCATGATGCGAGATCCTTGCGAATTTGCTCATAAATGTTGCAGCTTCCCTGCTTCTTTCCACCTGAAGAACCTGTACTCAAATAAATTTATGAATTTGGGGAGGGGGAGTTGATTCGCGTTGACTTTGTAGCTTTGGCTTTGATACTGACATGTCCTGCTGATTCAGACATGTAGCCTCTCTCTGGTTCCCCATATTGGATAGCCATTAATGAAGACATTTGAAAACGATTTGTAGAATGCATAATAAAAATAAAAAATTCTATCGAATTCTGATGAAAATGTTTGTTGAAAACAATTTGCTTATAAGAATTACTGTCGAACTCTCGAATAATGACATGTAGTGAAACAGAGCAAACGTCTTGTCCAAAGTCCTTCTGATGACTAGAGATTTGGTTGGTCAACACTTTCCATATCTATCGGCGTCATCTCGCAGTGATCTCTTAAAATTTTGCCCCAATTTCTGATATGTGAGGATGCTGAACTTTCAACTGGACCAAGTCGAGTCTTGAGTGGGTTGTTTGCCTGGCCTATCAAGGCGATCAGACGGGTGCATTTTTTCATATGTGAGATAAAGGAAAAATATTTCCTAATGGTGGGACCGAAGCCGATTTAGGCCGCCTACATATCCCCATGAGGGAATCAGGTCATAACGTAGTTCATTACAAGCAAAAGGGGATTGTAAGGATTTTCTAAGGATGGGACCGAAGCCGATGTGGCCGCCTACGTATCCCGCCGAGGGAATCAGGTCATAACGTAGTTCATGTTACAAAGAAATGTGTTTTTGGGGAAATTTATGATCTAAAGAAACGGAACCCGACATGGGTTCTTTGCGTATCCCGCCAGGGAGCCAACTTTACAACATAAGAATGCATTACATAGAAAAATCCTAAATGTAGTATCTTTTCACCACATCCGCATTGATAGCTTTTGGCCATACTTCACCGTCCATTTCAGGCTAGAATTAATGCTCATCGATTAACACCGGTGAACCATATAAGGCCCTTGCGATTAGGTGCGAAACGTTCCTTTAGCTTCATTTGGTGTGGGAATATACGCTTTAGCACCAATTGCCCATTGGTGAAAGTCCTTGGTTTTTACTTTCCTGGAAAGCTTTGGCCATTCTGCTTGATAAAGTTGTCCGTGATGACAAGGCCCAATCGCTTTCATCAATCAACATCAATTGTTATCGATCTCAGATTCATTTTGCTTCGCCACTCGACTTCTTGGATAATTCTCAAATATGGTATTTCACTTCATTGGTAACACATCTTACATTACATAGACTAAAAGATACTGCGCGTTCCCAAAGATAAGTCCCGACAGATTGTGGTCACGATAGCCCAAAGTGCAAAGGGCAAATGCTCATGCTGCTTATAATTAGCAATCATCTTCGCAAAGATCCTTTTGATGTTCTTGTTAGTCGCTTGCTCAGTTCATCCGAGGTCGATATGGAGTGGAATTCGGTGAGTGATCTTAAACTTTCGTGCATATCTCATTCATCGATTATTGTTGAGATTGACTCCATTTACTCGCTATACCGACTCAGAATTCCAAATCGCAAATGATGTTATTGCGCACAAAATCAACTACTACTTTCTTTGTCACTGACTTGTGGGACGATGCTTCTACCCACTTTGTGAAATAGTCAATTGCCACTAGAATGAATCGGTGTCCATTTGATGAAACAGAGTCAATACCGCCAATGACATCCATGCCCCAAACCGCGAATGGCGAAGGAGAGCTACATCGAAGTTAGATTGGAGGTACTCTGATTAAATCTCCATGAATCTGACATTGATGGCATTTTTGCACAAAGTGAATGCAATCTGTTTCCATGGTCATCCAAAAGTACACTGCTCTTAGAATCTTCTTTGCTAAAGTGAAACCATTTATATGAGGCCCGCACGTGCCTCCGTGTATCTCTTCAACTAAACTGCTTGCCTCTCGGGCATCGACACATCTTAACAAACCTAGATTTGGAGTCCTCCGATAAAAGATTTCTCCGTTTAGGAAGAAATGGTTTGCTAACCTCCGAAGTGTCTTCTTTTGTGTGCTGGTTATGCTTTCTGGATATTCGCCCGCTTCGAGATACCTCTTAATGTCGTGGTACCAGGGCTTCCCATCCAACTCTTCATCTATATGGAAATAATAGGCCGGCTGATCCGATAAGTTCACCTTGATGGGATCAATGTAATTCTTGTCCGGATGTTGAATCATGGAGGACAGAGTTGCCAGAGCATCAACGAACTCATTTTGAGTTCGTGGGATATGCTTGAAATCTATCTCGCTGAACCTTTTGCATAATTCTTTCACGCAATGCAGGTAAGGAAGTATCTTCACGTTCTTGATGGCCCATTCGCCTTGCACCTGGTGAATCAATAAGTCTGAATCACCTATAACCAATAATTCTTGAATGTTTATATCAACGGCCATTCTAAGTCCGAGTATACAAGCTTCATATTCCGCCATATTGTTGGTGCACGGAAATCGGAGCTTCACCGAAATTGGGTAGTGTTGACCTGATTCTGAAATCAAAACTGCTCTGATACCAACTCCTTTGAAGTTTGCAGGTCCGTCGAAGAACATTCTCCAACTCGGGTATTCTTCGGAAATATCTTCCCCAACAAACAATACCTCCTCGTCCGGAAAATAAGTCCGGAGGGGCATATATTCTTCATCTACGGGGTTTTCAACAAGATGGTCGGCTAGTGCTTGTCCTTTGATAGCCTTTTGGGTAACATATATGATATCGAACTCACTTAGCAAGATTTGCCACTTTGCTAGCTTCCAGTGGGCATGGGCCACGAAGATGTATTTGAGTGGGTCCATTCGGAGATGAGATAAGTGGTATATGCAGATGATAATGTCTAAACCTTTGTGCAATCCATGTCAAGGCACACGACAAGTGCGCTCCAAAAGTATACCGAACTTCGTAAGGTGTGAACTACTTGCTTAAGTAGTATATAGCTTGCTCCTTCTTTCTGTTTATCATGTTGTCCCAAAGAAGCGTCCAAATGCATTTTCTAACATGAGCGGATATAACAACAACGCCTTCCGGGTTCTGGAGGCACCAAAACAGTGGGTTAGACAAGTATTCTTTGATTCTATCAAAGCTTTGTCAATCCGATGTCCACTGTAGCGGCTTTTCTTCGCAGGCTTGAATATTGGCTCACATATCAAAGTGATTGTGCCATGAACGCTTTGATGTAGTTGAGGCGACTAAGGAAACTCATCACGCCCTTTCGACTTTTGGAGGAGGCAAGTCTTGAATAGCTTTACCTTTGAGGGGTCCAATTCAATACCTCTTCTACTCACGATGAAACCCATGACTTTGGCGGGGACACCAAATGCACATTTTGCGAGTTTAATTTCAGATTATACCGCCAAATTTCGGTGAAGAACTTCTTCAATCTGGCCAAGTGATCCGGCCCTTCGCGATTTGATAATAACGTCATCTACGAGACCTCGATTTCTTTGTGGATCATATCATGAAAAATGGTAGTCATGACCCTCATATGCGGCACTGCGTTCTTGAGTCCGGAACGGCATTACCCGGTAATAGTATACTCCTGGTGTGGTGAATGCCATTTTTTCCGCGTTTTCTTCATCCATCAAGATTTGGTGGTAACCAATCAACAAATGATCAGAATTCATGCTTTGGCACGATTATCAATGAGTATGTGAATAATTGGGAGAGGGAAATCATCCTTCCCGGGCTAGCCTTTGTTGAGATCTCGATAATCTCACGCACAATCCAGTATTTTCCCATCTTTCTTTGGCACGGCACAATGTTGGCCAACCTGCTGGGTATCTTGTGACTCGGATGACCTTTGCATCGAATTGCTTAGACACCTCTTCCTTGACCTTTAAACTCAAGTCAGGCTTGATCTTCCTTGGTTTTTGTTTCACCCGAGGGTAGGATGGATCAATAGGCAATTTATGCGAAACCATAGTTGTGCTCAAACCTGGCATATCGTCATAAGACCAAGCAAATACATCGATATATTGCCTCAAAAGATCTATAAGTTTTTCCTTTTGTGCGGTGCTCAGATGGACGCTGATTCTTGTTTCCTTCACATATTCCGCATCTCCCAAATTTACTGCCTCGGTTTCATCTAAATTTGGCTTTGGTTTATTCTCAAAATGTTCCAATTCCTCTGTCAATTCTTCTGGCTGCGAGTCTTCCTCATACTCTTCAAAGTCCTGTTCTGTGTTTGAATTTTGTTTGTTTGTTTCATTACATGTCACATTCACATTATCGACAGATTTATTAGTTTGCATGCTGAAAGAGAAAAGAAAATTAGTAAACAAAATAAATTTGGAAATAGCAAAAGCAATGTGGATTTGTCATTTAAGCTTTCAAAAGATGGAGGCAAAACACATTAAAATGCATAGATGCGATTCAAGCCTCAATCAGAATCGCATTGTTTCATAAAAATACTAAGGTAATTTCTACCAAGCTTTCCGGAGAAACAGGGCCGGAGCACATGTCCAATTTTTCAAAACATCTCCATGTTCTGCATCCCAAATGGTTGGGTCTTCAGCAAAATCATCCAGAATTACGTTGCATTCCACTTCTTCTCCCGCAATGAAAAGACTTTTGAGTCCTTCCACAAGGTTGTCTGCATCATCTTCCTTTGACTCCTGAGCAGCATATGCTTTGACAAATGACTGATTCAGAGGCGGAACAGGCTTTGGCAGGGGAGTGTCTCTTTTCTTTTGGAGATTGATTGACAAGACTTCTTCGGGAGTGGGTTCGTATCCGAGACCAAAAGTATCCTTTTTACTGAGCAAGTGAACCGGCTCTACCATAACTTCTAAATTCAATCCGAGGCCTTGACCGGGCTTAAAGCCATTCTTCAATATTTCCTGGGCCACCATTGTGAGAACCCGGGGTAATTTCAGTTTTTTAGCTTTGGAGGCACATGTAATTTCTCTGATATGGAAGACAGACCCATCCAGTATATCAAAACGCTTTCAACGGCAGGGATTTGTCCTTCGGGACATATTGAATTACTCCCTTCTCCGTGTATCACGACCTCATGATGATCCCAGACAAACTTCAGGCTCTGGTGTAGAGTAGAAGGAACCGCACCAGCCATATGGATCCAAGGTCTTCCCATTAGCAGATTATAACCGGTAGATATGTCTAACACTTGGAATTCCACGACGAACTCTACGGGGCCTACTTGCAGTGTTAAATCCATTTCTCCCATAACGCTCCTTTGGGCTCCATCAAAACCTTTAACTCTCACATGACTTTCGCGAATCTTTCCAATGCTAATTCCCAAGGCTCGGAGAGTCACCACGGGACAAATGTTGACGGCTGAGCCTCCATTAATTAACACCTTAGAAATGAACTTGTTCATGCACTTTACAGTTATGTTCAAAGCTTTGTTGTGGCCCAAACCCTCAGGTGGCAATTCTTTGTCATGAAAAGAGACTTTATGGGCCTCTAAAATCTGTCCGACCAACGCCGAGAGTTTCTCGCCAGTGGTCTCTCTCGGAACATAAGCTTCTTTGAGTACTTCCAATAAAGCACGTCCGTGGGTCGGAGAATTCATCAACAATGATAGCAAAGAAATTTGAGCCGGTGTTTTCTTCAATTATTCTACAACAGAATACTCTTTGGTTGGCATTTTCCTCCAGAACTCTTCCACTTCAGTCTCTGTTACAGCCTTTTTTGGATTGTCTGCAGGGGCATAACATCGCCCCGATCTTGTCATACCAGCGACGACAACTTCTACAATTTGTTTCTCTTTTCCCCAGTCGAACAGCTCCAAGGGACAATTTTGGTATCAAAAGACGGCGTCACTATCCGCGATTTCAGAGGAAGTACTTCCACTTCAAACGGTGCCCTCACTTGAACTGTAATTATGGGGGTGATAAAGGCCGATGATTCAACATTTTCCTCTCTTCGGACCGGCACACTGGTCCCTTCCAAACTGTTTTCTTCATCAACGGTAATCATGTTTACATTGGCATTGTCATGATTTGGCAAGTGGTTATTGTTTACGTTAGGGGGAGGTCCTTTCAATTGGATAATTCCTTCTTTGATCAACGCCTCGATCTTATCTTTGAGGGCAAAGCAAACCCAGTGTCATGTCCAGTGATTCCAGAGTGGTATGCACAATGTTTAGTCTCATCGTACGATCTGGGAATAGGATTGGGGATATGCCCTGGGATGGGCTGGAGTATTCCCACGATCCTCAATCTTTCGTACAACTGGGCTAGAGGTTCGGCTAAAGGTGTATATGTTTTGACTGGCCTTCTTTCGTGATTTGCACGGGGTCTGGGAGCATTTGGTGGATGGGCTCGTGGCTGAGGTGGATATGTGGGTTGATACTGCGGGGAATTCGGATAGGTAGGTGCTCGTGGTGGGCTATATATTGGCTGGGTATGGTAGACAGGGTAGGGAGTAGGTGAGTGTTGATAATAAGGCTGAGGGCTTTGTGTGTTTTAACTATAGTAGGAGGGCTGAGGATTTGGGCTTTGATAGGTTGGCATTTGGTTTGACCCATGTTCCTGGACCATCATGACAGGGGACGATCCGTCTCTCCTCTTAATTGCTCCCCCAAATGAGTCTGACTGAATTGCCTTACTCGTGGCCTGCAATGCTGCTAAGTTCGTGATTCTTCTTGTTTTGATACCCTCCTCTATGAAATCTCCCATCCTTACCACTTCAGAGAAACTCCGTCCTATGACGCTTATCATTCTTTCATAGTACGTTGAATCTTTCATAGATTGCACAAAGAGAGTGGTCATCTCGCTTTCCGCCATAGGGGGTTGAACATTTGCTGCTTCCGCCCTCCACCTCATGGCATATTCTCTAAAGGTCTCTGTAGATTTTTTCTCCAATTTTATTAAATAAAATCTATCCAAGACTGTGTCGGTGTTAAACCTGAACCTATCCACAAAATCCTGTGCCATTGTGCCCCAGTTATGCCATTTTCGCGGGTCCTGGCTTGTGTACCAGTCGAGCGCTTCTCCTGTCAAATTCCCTATGAACAATTTCATTATGATGGCTTGGTCCTTACCCACTCCAACCAGCTTGTCACAATACGATCTTAAATGAGCGCGAGGATTTCCTTTTCCATCAAATAAGTCAAATTTTGGCACCTTATATCCGATAGGCAACTGAACGTCGGGATGCATGCAGAGATCTTCGTACTCGAGTCCTTCATGCCCCTTGTTGGTTTGAATATTTTTGAATGTTTCTTTTAGGCTATGAATTTCTCTCGCCATACTTTCATCAGCTCTAATCCTTGCATGCCTTTCCATATCTTCATATTGGTCTATCTCCTGAAGAGGTATGTTTGGTATGGTAGAAGTAGAAGGTTGGGCTTCCATTACATATACTAGTGGCACATACTGCTTGTTAGAGATGTGTGCCATCGGTATTTGTTGGGTTGCCTGGTAATTTTGTGTGGGAGGGATATTTTGGACGAATGGGGTAGTTTGGATAAGTGGAGCTTGAGGCGCATATGGAGTTGTGAAGGATACTAGGTCATTTTGTAGCGGGCTTTATTGTGGACTGGCCTGTGGGGTGATAGGATGCGGATTAATGCGTTGCGGGCTGGCGAGTTGAGGATTGGTTTTGCTTAGTAAGGGATTTCGGGGAAGGTTCTGGGGAAATGGCGGTTCAGGAGATGGAAATTTTTGTGGTGCAGTCGCGCTCGTCCCTTGTTCAGGGAGTGGAGTATTGAGGCTGATGGAAAGATTGGTAAGATTTCAGAGCCGCTCGATCTCAGTCTACATGGTTGCCATTTGCTGCAACAGTTGGGCGAGGTATTCATCTTGGACGGTAGTATTTCTCCTTTCCGATGTCTCTGGTTCACCTCTCGGAAGAGCGACGAGTCCCAGGCCAGTTTGTTCGGATGTTCCCGAATCAGTCATTTTGTTGGATGATTGTGCCTTTGATCTTGTGAAGTAAGGGTGTTCCGCCAGTTTCAGTCAACACGAATCAACGTTTGGGAAATAAATCAGGCAAATATAAACCTTCTTAAAAAATGAAGCAAACTAAGTTAGTACGAGACGAGTAATTATTGCTTTGAATGGCATATACAAAGTGGGAAATAATAAACAAGTAGCAAGCAGATTATATTAAATGTGTGTCCTAACGTGCATGGGGCCTCTCTTATGCCAGAGGTGAGCTTAAACGCCAAATATGCGAGATAGTGATAAATTGATCCAAGCCGGTAATTGTGATGCCTTCTGTTGGAAATAAAGTTTAAATTTTACTGTAATAATAATGCATACAATAACAAAGCTGATAACATAAAATACTCTCTTGATCACGGGGATGAAGATGAAACCATGACACTGCTAGGTCCGGCTCCTGCGTCTTCTAGGTACTGCATTATGTTTTGCATTTGCTGCCACATTTCAGGGGTGACGACTGGGTCTCTGAGCCGAAAATTTCTTATCCAAATCGTTGTGCCAATATCTTCAAATCCTTGTTCGCCTTCAGGACTAAGGTCTATATTAGCGCGATCTTCTCGTAGCCATGCGTGATATTCGGGAGTACCTCTTGCCTGACTATCTCCAATATCCATTTTTTCAATGTGGTTCCATTCATCGAGAATTTGCCTAGCTCTGGGGATAATGAAATTCGACCCGAACTCCACTTCAGAAATTCTTATCTTTGCTTGGAGGGGGATTATTTGCTCTTGTCCAAACTGTCGGAGTACGCGGAGTGGAGCGTATGGTTGGAGGCCTTTCATCCTGATAAGTTCAATATAATAATGCCTTCTGCATCTTATATAGGCTTTCTTGGCGTTCGGGAGCAACGGGTACTTCCATTGGATCTGATCACCAGTGCGGGATGCTAAAAACTCATACCAATAATTGATGCCGACCGGCGACACAAATCGTTTTGTCCTGTCATAAAAGCTGTCAATTTTGTTTGACTCGCCGAAGCATATGTCTACCATATTCAGGCGCTGATAAAAGTGTTCCATCGCCCAAATCTGCAGAATAAGATTGCAGCCTTCGAAGAAACTTGTTTCACCTCTTTTACATTTCCCTAGAGCCCGAAATATCTCCGCTAGAATCATAGGGGCCAAAGTGAGTTGTGCGCCGTCTTCTCCTTCGAAAAGTGCCTGTGCCACGGAACATATGCAAGTACTGATCTTTCCATGCTCAAGTGGGAATATCAAAGTCCCTAGTAAAGCGACGGTAAATGCAATAGGACGTTTGGTCTGCCAATGGTCGGAAGTGCAAGAGAATTCATTTTGAACAACTTATAACCATCTCGACAACCGTATCTCTCATAAAGATAATCCAAAGAGACCCAGTTATTTTCAAAGCACCGGAGTTCCTTAGTGTTCTTCAGCCCCAAGTAGCGGAGAAATTTCTTTCCGGATTGACTGTGTGTGATAATTTGTCCTCTACCTTGGTAGATTAAGTTGGTGAAATAGTTGATTTCTTCCAAAGTAGAAGGCATCTCAAAATCTCTGAATTTAAAGACAACCCGATCTGGATCCTAAAAATAGATTAGTGCTCTAACTAAATGCTGATCGGGGAAGATGTCGAACAATGAAATGAGGCAACCCAATCTCTTCCTAATTGCCATCTGGCTGCCAAGGTCGAAGCTTGTCCACCATATTTTCAGTTTACTCGGAATCCCACTCACCATCCGGACTTGCGGCACAGACTCCATCTATAACATAAATATATAAAAAAAAATGAATATGTATTTCCAATCTTGGCATGATGTTTAGGCTTGGATCCGTCTATCATTATCCTGCTATACATAATATGTTGAATGGTCGTTGGGTCGTGAGACCTATCGACAATTTGGTGGATTTCTTAATTGTGGAGTCGATGCCAAGGATCGACCCACCTAAGGTGTATGCATGCATGACTTAAGATAAAGGGTGGTATAGCTCTACCCTAAATTTTCTAAGATTTGGCTGACTAGACTCAAGGTTCCCGAGCGGACTACTCGAGTGAGAAGGCTACGCGGCCACCGGAAAATCCGGACACTCCGCGCATACGCCAACTCTCCTAAAATTTGGTAATTTGAAAGAAATTTGCGAGTGCGCAAAACACACATCGCGTGTAATGTGTGATAGTGTCAATTTTCCGTAATAGAAGAAATATGAGCGGAATGCCAATTTAAGGAAAGCAGTAAGAGAATATAACAATTAAAGAAGTTATGCAAAATTTACAATGGAAACCAATCAAAGCATTAAACCAAATAAGGAGCAAAAATAAAGCACAATAATAAGTAACCTGATTTTACTATGGTTAAGAACCTGAAAATTCCCCAGCGGAGTCGCCATGCTGTCGCGCCCTTTTTCGACCCGCGGGTCAAAGCGGAGTACAACATATCCGGTGATTCCTGGGTATGATTAAGGAGTCGCCACCTAATTATTTATGGTGAATTAGGACACCTAAATGTTAACTAAATGCTGCAATATAACTCCAATTCTAAAGTCTACGAAACTAATGAGATTCTAGGTAAGGGTTCTTTATTATCCTAAAGGAAAGGGGTTAGGCACTCTTTAAGATCCGCTAACTTGCGATTATTCGGTCAAACTCAGGTTAATATTATACTACGAAAAATGTATGTTTAAAGTATAAGTTAAAAAGATGTTTGCAAATAATTAATGAAAGGGATGCATACTGTACAAGTATTCATTTGTATGATATTAAGAAAATACATGTAGAAGTGGAAAAAGTATGCATTTGGGACAATTAATAATAAGGAGAAAAACGAATTGCTTATAATGCCAAAGAAGTATTTTTTGGAAATGATTTTGAGTTGTACAATTAATAAAGTGAACAAAAGATGGTCAAAGTTGTTTTGAAAATTTTAAATATGCATGACGAGCCTAAAAATAAATAAACTAGCGGAGAGTTTCTATGTTTGAACTAACTGGGCCTATAAATAAATAAGCTAGCGATGGGTTTTAACTACCCTACTAATTATCCATGCATGGCCTAATTATTCTAAATATCCTAACAATCACACGAGCATTAAATAATTATTACAGACCCCAAATAGAAATAACGGAATTAAAGAATGACAATGAAAGGGAACTAAAGCGGATGACGATGTCATCTCTCCCTATTTATTTTGAAATCCCGAGTTTGGATAATGCAAGAAATGTGAATGCGGGTCTTCGTTCGGCAATGATCATGATGAGTCTCATAATGAGACTCTTCGTTGCTCCCGATGCATTTCATGTAAATAAATAAAAGAAAAGAATTAGTAAATGGGACATGAAAATATATACATATGAAAAATGTAAATAAATAATTCATGAAAAGTGACATGTTATTGGGACTCGGGATGTAGGAAGGTGCAAAGAAATAATAACCCAAGTACTTAAACTCAAGATTGGGCTTAGACAGAACAACTATATGCAAAAATAAAGGGGCAGGCCCAATAACTCGCCCGTGTTCTTCGGATTTTGAAGAGAGGAAAAGAAAGCAGGCCCAAAATGCACATCAACCCAATCTCCTATTATCTAGCAAACATGCGAGTACTTACATACTTAGGCATACCAACCAATTTAAACAAGTAACTATGATACTCAAACTAAAAATCCTATTTTTTCGTATAAAGTGATATTTAACATATATGCTTCAATCCAGAATCTAAAGAGAATGGCATATTCAAGAAAAAAAAACTTTTGAAGCTTATAGGTATGCTAACTCAGATTTACAGGCATCTTATTAATAGGTGAGTAAACTGATCCTTAGACCACGCGTTCCACATGATGACACAAGTATGTTATGAGTTGCAAATGAAGAATGGAAATGATTTACTTAATTAACATCTGCTAGACATATACAACCAATAGGGACATAGGGCTGAAATTTAAGTAAAAAAAATACTATTTTTTTTGTTATCCTTCTCATTTCTCTCATTAGAGCAGTTTTAGTATTTCAACATAAGCATATTAAATGTATCGAAACTGTGACTAAATTTCAACATACAAGCAGGATACACACATGAACTTGGTACTCTCAACCCATGTCACAGCCTAACATCTAGTTCATTTTCCTCGCTTTTCAACAGTTTTAAACGTTAACATCAAGCATCAAATTTATCAAGAACGATCTGGGTTTAACAACAGTTCTGAGATTCTGAACAAAGTTAACTTAGCCCAACAAAGAGAAGGAGAAGAGTCATGTTGTTTAAAGCAAGGACATTAGAAGGGTACTAGAAAAAAAATAGACAATAAAATACTTCACTTAAGTTAGCTTATGTAAAAAGGAAATACTGGGTTTTACATTTACATTTAGAACTGAAACAGTAAAGGCAAAGTGGTTATATTAAACAAGAAACAATGTTCAAATGTGGACTCAATAGGTTCATGCGTAGAAATTGAAAGAGATAGGATTAAAATATGTAACATAGCGTATGGTTCAGAAGTTCACATAAATGTCCAATACTTGACCTATATGACCATATATGCATAAGCAGGAAATGAGAATAAGAGGGCAATCTATCATAAAAATATTTCAGTATAATTCTTATGAAAAACTAAGACAGAATCAGCGGCTCCCATGTACAATCATGCTTTGACATAAATAAGAACTAAGCATCCCACTTAAAACAAGATGGAACCAAAGCTATTACACTGAATTAGACAGAATCAGAGCCTAACTATTTAAAAGAATACTCAATCTTTCCTTTAGAAAAGTCAAATGGAAAACAGTGGGGAGGGGTGTTGAACTAAATCTTTGGCCCAAACATGAAACAAAAACACGGGTGGACCACATGAGATTTCCATCCTCTACCTTATATGTTCATAAGAAAACCTCTCTTCTCCCCTCTAAAAAAAAACATAGCCCAAAGAATCCTGAATGAAACCATTGGCTATTCAAATACATAACAACCTCAATATAATATGGTTCAAGATAGCAGCTACCCTAAACAGTGAAGTAAGAATCAACTACAAGATTATATTCAGCAAGTTTGAACTAAATAACTGTATATCAAGGTTGCTACACACTCTAGCACATCTAAGTAGTTGTTGAAACCTTAAAAACAGTAGTTAATCCTGTTGATATAACTTAAACCAGCAACCCTGGAGCTAATGTGCGTTGATAACTACAAACAATATTAATATTAATTTAGTCGCTTACTAATCGACAAGTAAGAAATCTCCCTGGTTCCCAGATAAACTAATCATGTAAAAGGAGCCGAGGCTGATCAATGTTAGCAGCTATTCAAGAAAGTACCGAACCAACATTAGAGTATTGCTAATATTTAAAGCTAAAATTAATACAACTTCCCGATTTAAAGCTATTACGTAGGATTAGACCTAATCTAGTCTAAAACACAAACCACATAAAGAACTAAAAATGCAGAATTAAAAGAGAGGGACTTAGAGAATTACTGACCTCCTCCGGGTAGCGAACCGAGGTGTGTTTTGAATCGTCGAGTCCGCTCAGAGAAGTGTGTTTATGTGACTGGAAGGGACAAAGGCCTAAATATTTTATGTCTTTGTCGAACCAGAAATGGGAGTGAAAACTACGAAAAAGTCGATTTTTTGGTTTGGCTTTTGAAGAACCGAGAGATTTTCATCCAAAAAAAGCCCCCTTTAAATGGACTCCACATGCTAATATTTATAAGATGAACTTAGGGTTTGCTAGGGCTCCTTTGGGCGGGATTTTTAGGCTTTAGATTTTGAAATTGGTCAAACGCAATCCTTCAAAATCTGAACGTTGATGGCTTTGCAGGCTTCACGTGATTCATAGCACGAAAATGGAGCAAACACCCTCTGTTCCATGGTTGACAAAGCTACAAGCTTTGTTTAGAAGAGGAAAGGGGAGCTGATGATGCTGCTGCTGCTGCTCTACTTTTTTTGGGAAAGGGTGAGAGAGAAAAAAAACTGGTGAGGGTTCGGCGGTGTCAGGGTAGGGTGGCGACGTAGGGGCAGGGGTGTGCGGCAAGTTTGGAGGGTTCTGGGTGTGTGTGAGATATTTTTTAGGGTTAGGGGATTTGGTCGAAGATAAGCAAAGGGGGTCGGGTTTGGGGCCGACGAGTGGGCCTGGGTCTTGGGCCGTTTTGGGCTGTCGGTTGGTAAGAATTGGGTCGGTTTGGTTGTTGGACGATGGGAATTTAATTGGAGACTTTGGGCTCGAGTCTTGGCCGATTTGGGCTTTGGAGATAAGGGAAATAAAGGGGAATGGATTTGGGTATTGGGCCGATTAGGGTTGGGCTTTGGTGGGTTCGTTTGGGCTGTGATTTTGTGGTGGGTTGATATTGTTTTGGGTGAGGGGAATAAAATGGGTTATGAATTTAAAAATACAAAAGGGGTTTAATATTAAAAGCTTTGAAATAAAAATGTAAAATTATTTAGAATATAAGTTTAAGATGCGATAATGATAAAACATAATATTTGTGAAATAAAAAAAAGGATGTCGTTTTGTTAAAAAATAAATAATATAGAATATTACAATAGAAAATTATGATCATGATTTAAAAAGACAAATGGTTGTAGAAAAAGAATACGAATAATAATAGTAGTAATAATATAGTAATATTGAGAATAATAATATATGTGTATATATATGCCTACATGTATATGTATAAAAATATTTTGAGAAGTGTCAAAAATATCCAAAATTGCAAATAAATCAAAAAGGATGAGACAAAATTGGGAGTCAACACAAGCAACAACTTTTGACTTAGTCCTCACTCATTTTTTACAAGCTCTTTTTTACCTTGCCAAATTATTTTTACCTCATAGTAATATTTACACAAATATTACTACATCGCGTGAAGTAAGGCAAAATCTGTTTAGAAAATGTTGGTTTGAATGTTGTGCAACATTTGTCCCAACATACTTACACATTCATATCAATACTTTAGGAGATATGTTGGGTCAAATGTCACAACACCAAATCCAGCATTAACAGTAGGAATAGGATTTTCCATAATTAGAGATTATATATTGTATATATAGACCTCTTCATTGATGAAAATAATCAATTATTTCTTTCATGGTATCAGAAGTCTAGGGCAAAATTTCCTTCTCCCAACTACACTTCCGCCGCATAGCAGCCTCGGAATCCGCGATTCCAACACTTTTTTCTTCTACAAATTTCCATATCTTCCCAAATTCTCTTTCTAAACCCTAATACTCCTCTTGTTATTTCATTATGTCTACCTCAAAGAACATGTTTCATCCTGCCCTTACCGTCTCCAATATCAAGAACCACATCCCTATCGTTCTTGAGATGAAAAACGTCTAATACGCGACGTGGACAGAAATATTTAAAGTTCACGCATGCTCGCATCAATTCCTTCACCACATCATCTCCTCGGATACAGACAATGAGAAGGTACCTACTGCCAATGATGACCATGTGTTATGGATGATTCTTGATGCTACCGTACTCCAGTGGATATATTCCACTATCTCTACAGACCTTTTGCAGACGATTATTGAACCCGATGTCATGATGATGAATACTTGGAATAGGGTGCATGATATATTCCAAGATAACAAAAGTCTCGTGCCGTCACTCTTGAGCAGGAATTCTCCCATGTCACTCTGGAGGATTTTTCAAATGTCTCAGCTTATTGTAAACTGAAGGAATTGGTGGATCAACTCAAGAACATTGGTGCGCCCATCACTAGAGACGGTAGTGGATCCTGGACCCGGTGGATCCAAATCCGTTTTATAGGATATGGATCTTCAAAATTTGGACCCGGATCCGTTTCTGAAGGATCGGATCTGGATCTTGTATTTGAGATCAGTATCCGATCCAGATCCGACCCGTGGATCCATTTTTTATTAAATATATTCATAACATAGAATGTAATTTTATAAGTATTTTTTTAAAATTGCTAAGCACATCTTTGCAAGTTTAATTCTCAAAACAAGTTTAATTTATCCTCGCGTTAACTCAAAAACCAAAAAATAAAGAGGTAACTTCGATAATAAAATCAATGTTATATTACTGAATGACTAACATCTCCATAGACAAGTAGTTAAAATTATATTCACTTCATTTGTGAAGATTTCAAGCACATGCAAGTTCTGCATTGTGGAAATACTAGTCAGCATTTTTTACAACTATTGTCATTGTCCAACATTTTCAATTAATAGCTCGCAATCAAAATGAGACAACGAATAAATTATCTCATATGGACATTTCAAAATTGAAACACAGTAAACTGTTAGCTAAGCAAAAATCGTTTGTCAGTTCAAAAAATAATTCTTAGCAAGGTTACATTTTTAGCAAGGTAAAGTTTTTTACATGTGGATCCAGATCCGATCCGTGGACCCAGCGGATCGGAATTTGGATATGATTTTTATGGACCCGATGGATCTGGATTCAGGTATGAAAAATGGATATGGATCTGGATCTAGTAGGATCTGGTCCAGATCCAATCTGTTGCCATCCCTACCCATCACGAATGATCATTTTGTTATTCAGATGGTTGTCGGCCTATCCGAGGCCTATAATGGTGTTGGGACTCTTCTTCGTCAAAGCAGCCATCTTCCTCCATTTTATCAAGTCGGTCTATGCTCACCCTTAAAGAGGCAGGGTTGGCTAAAAAGGCTGCAATTGGAGCAATTTTCGTCATGATGGCGGTCTCCCACAAAATTCCTACTCTCCATCATCTTCAGCTAATTCCACTCTAAATTGGAACAACGGGGGTGGAAAATGAGGTCAAAATTGAAAGTTCGGCGAAAAAGGCGGCGGCCACGGCAAAAACAGCAGCCGCAGTGGCAGCAGTGGTCAGGGTGGCAGCCGGCAGAGGCAACTGCAGCTTGGGTCAAGGCAGTGGGCCAACAGTGTTGTTGGCCAGTGGGCATGGCAGTGGCCTAAATGGCCTAGTTACCCCTTTATATTTCAGTAGTCTACCCAGAGAATTGGGCCAGCCAGCATATGCCTAATTTGCAGCCAGTTCTAGCAGTTTACCTAGCGAATTGGGTCAGCCAACAGAGGCCCAATTCACAGCAGTTTTAGTCAAGTCAGCCGGTTATTGGGCGTTGTCGGCAAGCCTTCACGGTTGAGGGCCCAGTAGCAGTTCCGACACCCACGGGTATTGAGGTCGCGATGCATACACTTGGACTAAATCCCCTGGAGAAAAATTGGTACATGACACCGAAGCCACTTCTCATATGACGTCTACGCAAGGTAATCTCTCATCTTATTTAAATTTGAGCAAAAATCGTAGCATAATTGTTGGTAATGGCAATTCAATTCCAATTCGTGGTTATGGTCACACAAATTTGTCCCCCCCTCACATCCACTTCTCGTCCTAAAAATGTCCTTCATGCCCCTTACTTTATTAAAAATTTGGTGTCTGTTCGAAAATTCACAACTGATAATTGGATTTCGATTAACTTTGACCTTTTTAGATCTTCTATAACGGATTTCAAGACGGGAATACCTCTAATGAGGTGTAATAGCTGGGGAGAGCTTTATCCAATCACCACCACCATTTCCACGAGTCAAGCCACACCTTCCACGTTTGCCGCTCTTGCTCCTTACTTGTGGCATGCCCATTTGGGTCATCCGGGGTCGTCTATTATTTCTTCTCTTAAAAATAATAATTTCATTGATCGTAAGAGTACGCATAGTATTCATATTTGTCATTCTTGTCCTCTAGGGAAACATGTTAGATTACCATTTGTCACCTCTATTTCTAATACGTCGATGCCCTTTGATATTATTCATAGTGATTTATGGACATCTCTCATTTTGAGTTCTTTGGGCCATCGTTATTATGTTTTATTTTTGGATGATTATTCTAATTTTTAGTGGACCTTTCCTTTGTCTAAAAAATCTCAAGTTTTTTCCACATTCTTAAAATTTAGAGCTTTCATCCGTACCCAATTTGAACGGAAAATTAAAAATATTCAATGTGATAATGGTACGGAATATGATAATGGGCCATTTTGAGAATTTTGTGATACTCATGACATATCTTTTCTGTTTTCTTGTCCTCATACGTCCTCGCGAAATGGGAAGGCCGAAAGAAAAATTTGTACCATTAATAATATTGTCCGAACCTTACTAGCCCATGCTTCATTACCCCCATCTTTTTGGCATCATGCGTTACAAATGGCAACCTACATCCTTAACATTCTCCCTAACAAGGTTTAGCATATCAATCCCCACTTAAAATTCTTTACAATAAAGATCCCTCGTATTCTCATCTTAGGGTGTTTGGGTGCTTGTGCTGTCCACTTTTTCCGTCCACTACAATTAATAAACTTCAAGTTAGGTCTACCGCTTGTGTATTTTTGGATTTTCTGTCTAATCATCGTGGTTACAAATATTTTGATTTATCTTCTAATAAAATCATAATTAGTCGCTATGTTATTTTTTATGAAATCCAATTTCTGTTTGCTCAAGTGTCTAAATCTGTATCGAGTGCTTATAATTTTTTGAACGATACTCCCTCCCCGTATATTCTACAATAGTGGGCCCACTCTACCCGCGAGTCACATCTGCCAGCCGACCCACTACCCGCTGACCCAAATATTCTCCCGACCGGACCATCCAGTGACCCAGGCCCATCGACCACTATTTCTCGGCCAGCAGGCCCATTGCCTGCTGGCCCAATACTTCATCCTCCCGGGACTGTCACTCAGCCAACAGGCCTACTGCCAGCTGGCCCAATACTTCCTCCTCCCGGGACTGTCACTCAGCCAACAGGCCTACTGCCAGCTAGCCCAAATACCTCCAGTCCAATCGAATTTTCCAAGCCAGCAGGCCCACTGCATGTTGGCCAGTCCTGAGGCAGTTCGCCAACGTCCCCGGTCCAGTCCGTTTCTATTCCGAGTCAAGGGCCCGTTGCTCATAGTCAAATGGGTATTTTTAAACATAAATGACATTTTAATTTACATTCTAATGTCACTAAATAACCCTACCACATAACCCATTGTCCGCCCTTCATGATCCAAATTGGAAAATGGTCATGGATGATGAATATAATGCTCTTATTGAAAATAAGATGTGGGAGTTGATGCCCCGTCCGACTGGTGTCAATATTATTTGGTGTATGTGGATTTTTACTCATAAAAAAAATTCTGACGGTTCGTTTGAGAGGCATAAGGCCCGTCTTGTAGGTGATGGTAAAATTCAACAGGTTGGCGTGGATTGTGGTGAGACGTTTAGTCCAGTGGTCAAACCAACTACCATTCACACTATTCTCAGTCTCTCTCTCTCGAATGCATGGCCCATTCATCAGTTGGATGTGAAAAATACTTTCTTACACGGTGATCTTAAGGAGACAGTTTACATGTATCAGTCCTTGTGTTTTAAGGACCCCAATTATCCTCACCATGTCTGTTTGCTGAAAAAGTCTTTGTATGGGCTTAAGTAGGCCCCACGAGCTTGGTATAAAAGGTTTGCAGATTATGTGTCTACTATTGGGTTTTCTCACAGCATGTGTGATCATTCTATGTCCATTTATCGTCGTGGTACTTCTCTAGCATACATTCTGTTATATGTGGATGATATAATTTTGACTGCCTCCTCTGATAATTTGCGCAAGTCTATCATGTCACTTCTCAGTTCAGAATTTGCTATAAAAGACTTGGGGCCCTTGAGTAATTTTTTGGGTATAACTGTCACTCGTCATGCAGATGGTCTATTTTTATCACAAAAGAAGTATGCGGCTGAGATTATTGAGAGAGCTGGCATGTCATCTTGCAAGTCCTCTTCTACTCCGGTTGATACCAAATCGAAGCTGAGTGCTACTTCTAGCACACCATACGAGGATCCCACCCACTATCAGGGCTCTTCAGTATCTTACTTTCACGAGATGAGATATTACTTATGCAGTACATCATGTATGTTTATTTATGCATGATCCGCGGATTGAGCCTATGCATGCGCTCAAACGCATTATACGATACATACATGGCACACTTGATTATGGATTGCATTTATATCCATCCTCCGTCTCTACTCTCGTGTCGTATAAAGATGCTGATTGGGGTGGATGTCCAGATACCAGACGGTCGACATCTGATTATTGTATGTTTCTTGGTGATAACTTGGTCTGCAAAACGCCAGGCTACATTATCGCGATCCAGTGCGGAGGCCGAGTATCGAGGGGTAGCCAATATGGTGTCTGAGGCATGTTGGCTGCGTAATATACTTTTAGAGCTTCACTTTCCTATTCAGAAAGCTACTCTGATCTACTGTGATAATGTTAGTGCATTCTATCTTTCTGGGAATCCGCTCCAACATTAGTGCACTAAACATATCGAGATGGATATTCACTTTGTTCGCGAAAAGGTAGCTCATGGACAAGTACATGTCTTGCATGTCCCTTTAAGGTACCAAATTGTTACATTTTACTAAGGGTCTTCCTTTGGTTCTGTTTGAAGATTTAGGGACAGTCTCAGCGTACGACAACCGCCCGCTATGACTGCGGGGGTGTGATAGAAACCAAAACCGTGTATCTCACGGACAACTTATGTATATTTAGGTTACTTACCATATTTTGTAGAATCCTTGTACAAGTGTAATTAGGATATTAGTATTATAGTAGGAATAAGATTTTTCATATTTATAGATTGTATATTGTATAAATAGACCTCTTCATTAATAAAAATAAGGTATTATTTTTTTCAAGGCTCGGCACGTAGGATTCCTATGTCATAGACTGGCGTCATATCAGGTTTGAACAACCCAAAATTTCTTTCAAATGTTGGCCCATGCTTTAAGTCCTCATTGAAGAGCGCGAAAATGTAGGTTTCGAATGCATTAGAGGCGTCCCAATTCCAGACATCACGTGTTGTATGAGCTTTTTGTTGTATTCCGCTGCGCTTCCAGCATCTACTCCTGCTTGCCCTGGATCTCCTTTCGAAGGCCATCCAGTTTCGGCTATGACAATCTCGATGTCTTCAAAATCCAGGAGCTTCAGGGCTGAAAAAATTGCATCTAATTGCGCATTTCGTGTAGATGAATCGTGTGGTCTCGTCGAAGACCCCTGGATTAGGCCTAAAGAGTGCGTAATCAAGTGTGTCATCAGAAGAACCAAAAAATGGATATGGGTTTACCGTTTACCATGAATGGTGAATTAGTAGCTCTAAGGAACTCAAGCAATGGCTTGAGAACATGGGTATCATATCCTGGTCTAAATTTCCCAGTAGAAGGTGGGCTTGAATTTGAGAGTATACCGAGAGAATGTGGACTAGAAATTTGGATGTGACGGTCCAAGGATTTTTCGACAAGGGCAGCGTGGAGCGTTTCCATAGCGGGGACTAGGCTCACAATTAGTAACTTGTTGGCAATTGAAATTGCTTCATTGCCAACAAGTATTCTCACTATGTTGGTGGCGGGGACGTGGGGCAGGATGTTGATTTCCACCCATAGTTGGGCAAAAGTCAACTTGGTAAGTTGCGGAATTAGATCATTGGGGACGTTTATAGCCACAGCAATGCCAGTGCGAGCAAAGGCTTTCAAGATTTCCGGGTTAGCATCAAAGAGTCTCACACGCCGGATAGAGGTGGATTTAAGGAGGAAGAGAGCAACTTGGACTGGTGGAGGGAGGTCGTCAGCCACTGCGCCATAATTGACACCAATTGTTCGTTCAACTCCTATTACAAAAAGAGACGTTCAAATTATATCCACTAACAGTGTATATAACACATGTGTTGTTGAATAACGCCTCAGTTGCTTACCTTGAAGGAAAATTGGTGCAAGAAGGACAAGCAATGCGCCGAGCAGATGAGCAGGGGTGTGTTGAAGACCTTCTCCATTACTTGGCTTGGTCGTCACAGGTTGCTGCAATTTTTTTTTTGTCTGCATGTCAGCAGCTTGGCTGAAGAAAGGAGCCTGTTTGGGATGCTTTCCTTCGAAATGGGCCTTCCAGCTGAAGTTCAGGAGTGTCAACTTAGGCAAGGAATATTCATGGTCACCTATTATTGGGTGGGAATATTTTCTTTTATGCCTTTGTCAATGTGGGATTTAGATATACCTAATGAATCTTACCATCAGAAATATACTAGTACTTGTTTAGAATTTAGAATCTCCACATACTTATCCGATGAAATGTTATTTCTCTTTCATGTTTAAAAGAAAGTTAATGAAGAAAGGAAATGAAAAATAGAAAACAAAGGGAAATTATACCAATAACTTGCTTGTTTAAAGCTTTTGACAGGACATTTTGAACTTGTCTATTAAATGTTTTTCCCAACCTTGTTATACTATCAAGAAAAGAAGATTGACAGAAGAAAAAGGGAGGAAAATCAGACAACACGGAAAATGTGAAATTTAGGATCCAGATTCCTTCCAGTAGTTCAAGTTCCCCAATTTCTAATGTGCCGCCTAATTGGAACCACAAGTACACCAAAATTTACCAGTCTTGGTTGAAGCCACATATATTCAAAATTCTTTTCACTTCTCCTTCTCCTCTGTGCTTAACAGTAAGGAAGAATTTTGAGAAAAAGAAATGCTAAACTGGGTAGCTTCACCATCTCCAATTGTTCAGAGTTCAAATTTAGGAGGGGTTACAGTTTCTAACAGAGAACAGCAATGGCCATATATACTACCGATTCACTGGTAGCTTCCGCTTAAAATATATTGTCAGTAACTTTCTAAGTATAACTTGGCATTTTGCCGTTAGACATGATCCCATAATATCCCACAGGTTAAGTTCCCACTGCCTGATGCAAATTTCTAAGTACACAACAACAAATCATAAATGGAGCAAATTACAGAATGATTTGCTTCTAAAAGACCAAACATAAGTCAATCAGGTTGAAAAATGATGCCTCATTAGACTATAATGTATAAACAATGTAAGTTACAAGGAGTGTTGAATCTTAGTTGCGATTACCGGCATAACTCACTCAGTCACTTTGCTATACCAAAATGACAAATATACAAGTAGTATCTTACATTCAATTATTCCACGGAGCATGGAAAATGAATCAAGTACGAGAAAACTGGACAATAGAATAAGGTTATCGACACCCCAAGTTAACTCTCCCTTCTTCGTTAATAGTTTTACTCAAGCATATCTTCTGAAGATCAATGTAGCCAATGATTGTGTCCTCAAAATCTGCACCATCAAGTTGTGCATCATTAAAGGTAGATCCAGATAGTACATTGTTCTTAAATGAAGCTCCCTGGAGATTGGCTTTCTCAAAGTTCACTCGATCTAGAACAGCATTCGATAAGTCTGTCCCTGTATGTAGTGAAAAGTCAGATTTCCAACATTGGGAAAGACGAAAGTATTCAAATAAGTCATGCAAGTACAGAAAGCTTCAGGCATTCTTTAGCCCATTACAGCGAGGCATAATAGTTCAGTAGTTGCTAGACTTTACCCATGGGTACGGTTGAAAATCAGAGAAAGCCTTGGATGGAAATACTACTATGATTTGCTAAAACATATATGCTCCAAATTTAAACACTGCAGCTTCAATTGGTTTTACTTCAGCAAAGAGCAGAAATAAGAAAGCTTGAAAAAGAACAATAATTGTGGTACTTAATCTACCAAAAAAGTGTACTCTCCTATAAAGCTGCTTCAGTTTAACTTAAATTAACACATACAACATCCGTCCGATGATTATCCTTCTCATCTACAGCGTTTTTTATCTATTTGCAAGTTGTACTAACGTGAAAAGAGTTTTCTTATTAGTCAATTGGTGTGGCAATAATAAGATCACAGATGGTCAATTCTCATTTTCCATTTCGTCTTTTCTCGAACACTGAATAGTTAAATTTGAAGTACTCTATCAATGTGCAAGTTGCTTCATAATTCCTACTGTTCCAACCGACCTGGGAACTAGAGAAATTACTGGACATTTGCATATGTTATCATAAGCTGGTTAAAGGACCCTCTTTAAAATTATCATGAAATACTAAGTTTCCGTTACCATGTACAGGAATGTTTACACATATTTGAGTTATAATAATTCAATCAGCTGCACTCGATAATTTCTCCTTATTTCTTGCATTTCTTTTTATTTGTAGCCTTTTGCTTCTTGAGACGCCTTAAAACACAAGGAGATAATGTTTTTTTGACAGAAGTGTAATGTAAACTTACCCTATATAATCTTTTTTCAACAGAAGTGTAATGTAAACTTACCCTTAAAACTAGCTCCACCAGCATAAGCCTTAGACATGATCACTTCAGTCATGTCTGCACCATCAAATTTTGTATCAGACATGAGTGCTGCTGTGCAAGTGACTTCCCCTTGAGGTTATTTTTCTCATTTGTGTAATCACAAAAGCGCAGATCAAGTGGTTTATCATAAACACCATTGGCTTGACCTATTGTGTTACCAACAAAGGCCCGTTCACACCTATCTGGATCTGTTGACAATGGAGGCAATCTCTGCAAAATCAACTCATAATGTAAACAAATAACAACCTCGCATCCGTGTATGAGAACTATGAACCAATGACAACTGATAGATTACTGTGTCAAATCTACATAGGCTTATTCCTATCACTGGAACATGAGCTTCAAGATATTTTCTTTCCTTTAATAAGACACTTGCACTTCTGCAAAACATCATAGATTGAAAATATCGTCCAACTCACACGTAGATTACCTCACTTTCACCTGAACTATATAGTTAATGATTATGTAAATTTTGGTGACATGTTTTTCTAACATAAACTAGTCAAACTTTGGTCTTGATCCTAATGACCCGTCAAAAGAACCGATGTCGGACCTATATTTTGAGGCAATTGGGTGCATGAGCACCCATTGTTTTTTACTGAGACATTATTTTTATATTGAAAACTAGTAACAACACAGATATTGACTGAGCACCCAATTTCACACAGTAGCAATTCTAGATTAAAGGTAGTTAGCACTTAGCACCCACGACTTAAATGTCTCGGATCCACCATGGAAAAGAATGGTAAAACCCAAAGGTACCATTAAGGAATTTTTTTTTAATCGTGGTGTCCGAGCCAGTTTGCACACTTGTTACCTCCCACCAGCACAGTTACCGGGTAACTCTACTTGGGCAGATGAAAAGAAGTCACTCTATTTTTTTTAATCTCCGCTGGAAATTGAACCTGAGAGCTCATGGTTCTCAACTTACTTCATTGACCATTACGCTACACCCTTGGGGAGTTAATTCTCTTGTGTATTGATAATTAGATTTTGAATTTCTCATGCTACTTGGATTAGGCTACTTATAACAAATTAAAAGCTTTAATAGCCATAAGCTTTTACATCTTATACAATTAATATTGGTATCAAAGGTCTTGGTTTAAGTCCCATGGATCAACAAATTATTTCTACTTATTAATTAATAGAAAAACTGTCCGCACATGAGGTGTCATGTTGAAGACTTAAAACTAATATTCCCTTTCCAATTTATTTGACATAGTTTGATTCAGCACAAAGTTTTAAAAAAAAATAGATACTTTTAGAACTTGTGGAATGACATAAAAGCCTCTCATTTGGGTATAATGAAAAGTTTAAACTTTATTGTGCTCAAATATAAAAATGTATTACAGTATATTTTTTCAGAACGGACTAATAAGGAAATAATGTCAGACAAATTAAAACATGGAGGGAGTAAATAATAAGATTATAGATGAAGGTTTTACACCATTCAATACTGTGACCGTATAAATTAGATAAAATAGAGCATATTCAAAGGCATTTTTCCGGAATCTTAGTAGCTCAATTGGTTGACTAACTCCTCGTTCTCCCTATTTAATACATTAAAAAAAAGGCATGTTTCATCAACCTGACCAGCAACAATTACGGGAGAAACAGAAGTCAGTGCCCAAAGCTACATTCCTAAGCTGCTTCAACTAATTTGAGCTTTCCTCACTGTTAGAACCTCCATTGATACCTGTCCTCGGGTGCATCCAACATTAATCGCATACAAAAAAACACGATGCCATTTCAGCTTGAACAGTATGAAATAATGGAGAATTTGATTTGAGTAGAAGAAAGAAGAATTGTACCTGAACATTTGATTTGGATGGGTGAGTGAATCTGCGGAGAATGAGATTTATACGCGAGAGGAATAGATATGGACGCCATTGTTTTTGTTTGTGACTATTATTCTCATATCATCATAACCCCATAACTTCTCCATCCCACGTGGTATATTTTATGATACATTAAATTTGATTAACTAAAATTCTCCCAAAAATGACATCTGGGCACATATATTGTTAGCTAAGGGACTAGCTTGCGATGTTAGATGTAATTATGAATTATAAGTATTGTGGGATATCAGAAATAAATAATGATGAAATTAATTGACAGACATGAATAAATATAAAAATTGTTATATGATTTCTAAATTTAAAATTTCATCAAGTACGTATGGTAAAATAAATTATCTGATCTTTATTTACTACTACTCAACAATTTCATGGAAGTTTTATTTGATTTGCTACCATTAAAATAAATATTTAATATAATATGCAGTATTTTTTTTAGCCTTCGACTAAATAAGGAATAACATATTCCAAAAGTATTTTGTTAAAATAATTGCTAGCTGATTCAGACAGAATTCCCCACTTGTCTACATTGACCATTTTGGCCTCGCTCCATCTCCCTCTTTTCCTCCAAACTTTGAAGTTGAACTAGGGTTTTTCTCTTTGATCCATCAAATCTTCAACCAACTGTGCAGAATTCTTATCAATCATGTCATACGAAAAGCTCGACGGCTTGGCGAGGTGGTTTGGCACAAGCGTTGCATCGGCGTTTTTCGCATCGTTGGAACGATGCTCGTGTGTGAATCTCAACATCTCCGAATCCGACGACGAAGACGAGGAAGAAGCCAAAGATCGCCCTCTTATGGTCTCAACTCTCCCTTCTCACCTCGATTCTTGCGCCTCCACCACCAATCCTACCTCCGCTGATAATCTCCCCGTTTGATTCTACATTACTCGGTTAAATTCCTTGTTTTTGCTTTTTTTCGATGTACGTGTTTCAATTGTGTGTGAGTTTGCTAGTGTTATAACTTTTGTTGAGGATAAAAAGGAAAAAAAACTATGAGAATCAAACTTATTATGTAGTGATTGCTTTGAGTAAGTTGTTAATTGTACAAGTCCTGTTTTATTTTGGTGTTAACCGTCAATCTCTGGCCTTTCTGGTCGGAATACAACTCAGCATGTCTGTGTGTCAATATTTGAATATACAACAACAACAATGCTTATACAATTGACAGTTTACTCTCTGTCCTAACCATCGCATGGTTGTATTTTGGTATTGACTATCAATCTCTGTCCTAACCAAGCCGCCTTAGCTCAGCTGGTAGAGCGCATGGCTTTTAACCATGTGGTCGTTAACTATCTATCTCTAATACTTTCTGGTCAGAAAACAACTCAGTTTATCTGTGTGTGTGTGTGTGTGTGTCAATATCTGAATATGTACATGCAATGTTACTAATTTGCATTTAAGACTATTGAATATATTATTGGTGTATTCTTTTCCGGTTTATGTTAGTTTAGGTGAGTTAAGTCTGTTATTTTGGTTGTTTATTGCATGTTTCTTGAAGTTTCAAAATCTCGATTGCGTAGCATTCTGCTGATCCCAAGTACTACATCTCCATGATTGCATATAAAAAGGGAAGCCCGATGCACTAAGCTCCCGCTATGCGCGGAGTCCGGAGAAGGCCGGACCACGGCTTGAACCCATGACCTCCTGGTCACATGGCAGCGATTTTACCAGTTATAGAAAGTAAAGAGGAAATGTATGACCAGAGGAGTTTTATGAAATAGGTGAATTTGTCCCGTTGTATCTCAGTCAAACTCTATTTGCTATTTAGTAGCACATTTAAAACTTTAGTGGCTAGCTCTGTGCATGAGCAACGACTAGGCAACTTCCTATATTTCTAACACTCTGTATCCTTGAAGGCTCATCCTCTACGGAAGGGTATAGTTTTGTTACAGCAAGAGTTGTTGCTGGAAGCCTTGAATAACCACTGCTAGTATCTTGACTGTTTGAGGAGAAACCACTGCTAGATATGTTCACGTAGAAGCTTCCCTTTCATCTGCAATGCGACTTTTTTCCTTCTGCCAAATGGATGATGTTTTGGGTTCATAGAGTGTAGGACATTGAAGAGAATTTAAGTGCTCATCAATTCAGTAATTCTTCAGGAATGGTAGATTTTCTAGTGCAGAAAATAGCTCGAAAATGAAATGTTGGAAGTGGGAAAAATGATTAAAGGAGGTGTGTTTGATGATTGATCCTCTTAAAATTATAATTTCATGGATGGAATTAAACTCAATAGCCGCTACAACTAGCTTTAGTAATGTGTTCATATTGTGTCATCAATGTTGTGTTATTCTTCATTGCTTCTTAGTTAGATGCGAGTTAAATGAAATGAGGACTTCTTATGGAGTGCTAACTTGGGTTGTTAGAGAATCCGCTCGGTGTCAATTTCGTGGTTGTAGAAAAATTAGGGCAATACATTTACTTCCAGATTTTGCTATAAGAGCTACTCCTTTAACATTGTCAGATAGGATTATAATATTGTAGAGTGTGCAGCTCGTCAAGTGGATCATAAAAACTGTTACTACACATGGTTTGAAGCGATCCATTTTAATTATGATTCGTTAGTTTAGATATGAGATGATGTGTGAATCCATTTTAGGTGAGGAACGTCTTTGTTACTTATCTCACCACAAAAAATGGCTGCTGCATGACCACAACTGATCTTGACTAGGATAATTATAGTTGTCTTTGTGTTATGACCCTGTAGAGGAACTATGGTTGACTGTAATTAGGGGATCTGCCTTTTGGATTAAGTCTGTGGCGCTACTTGGTTAGATTATGCCTGTCTTGGAGAGGAATTCGTCAATTATAAAGTACCACAATGTCCAGAACACTTCCTGTTGGAATATCTAAGAGTAAAGACCGTACTGAAATGAGGATTGTGTACTGCCACTTAGATAAAAGACTTTGGAGATCTCTGTATATCTCAAACCAATGTCGTTATCATAATTCCTTTTGATGATCTGCTGGCTGTTTGCTTAAGACTACTAATAGAAGAGGTTACTAGTGTTTTTGGTTCTAGAAGAGCTTATCTGAATAAAGGCTTGGTTAATACAAGTCAAAAGACTTGGAACATCTTGATGCTGAAATTCGGGGCAGTTTCAGATTTACGTCTTTGACAATGGAATATAATTATATAAAGCTGATAAATTCTTTAGATAATAACACCTACTTAAACAATATTCTCTCCTCCTTTTGTTCTTTTTCATAATTTGTCTTGCTTACTTAAACCAAAGTTTGATTGGGATCCATGATTTGCTTCTTTGCTCATGTCCATGGTGCTTTTGCAGCCTTATTTCACCTAGACAGCTTATGACGCTGCTTTATCTTTTTTTCTTTTTCTTTCTCAGAACTAGGATCATGCAGCAACTTTGTCGTAGCGGTCCTTTGGCTCCAACAGAGTGGATTTTCTTTTTCTTCTCCGCCAACAGAGTGGATTCACTCTTGGTATAAACCTAGGGCTGGCCAGTGGGCCGGGTCGGGCCGGTCCCGACCCGAACCCGATTTTTAAAAAAAAAAAACACGGTATCGGGACTCGAACCGGAACGGGACAAGGTCTCGTCCCGACCCGCCCGAAACTCCCCTTTTGCAAAAATAGTTGTTGCACCAATGGTCATTTTACATTTTGGCCGTTGTGCAACGGTCATTTTTTGGCCTCCCCCTCCCCCAACCCCCCTACCACCTTAATATTTACTTTAACCAAATTTTCCAACTATAAATACCTCATTTTCTCTTCATCTTTCTCACAAATCTTCCTACAATCTCTCTAAGCTCTCAATCTATCTCTCTACAAGTTTAGATTGTCTACTAAATATTCAATTTTATTTATTCATTTGGGAATTGGGAGTGAAGTTGGCAACTAGTTTGAGGATCTTCTATCGAGCAAAGTTTCAATTTTTAATCTCTCGATTACACATCGACAAATGCCGACAATTACACGTCGACGTTACGTCGGCGTTTGGTACATTTGTTCATTCATTAAATTATTATTGTTTGTTTATTTTATTTAGTGTACTTAATTTTATTTACTTTAATTATTTATTAGTATAATTATAAATTTATAATGGAAGGATTTAAACGTATGCTTACGGGTAGGGGTCATGCTTCTTCAAGTAGGGGCAACAAGGGCAAGGGACTTAATTCTAGACATAATCTTATTCCTACACAGGATGATTTTGTTGATACTGAACATTTTCCTACAATACCATTAGATTTAGACGATGAGCTATTTTCTGAAACTCAAGAACTTTAATTTAGACGATGATCTAGATGATACACCCACTAATGTAGATGACGACACACCCACTAGTGCACCTTCAACTGAAATGTCTCCTATTCCCCTAGTATGAGATGAGGTTCAGCAAAACGATCATTAAAATCAGATGCATGGACATTTTTTGATAGGGACGTGGAGAATCAAGTAGCTAGATGTAAAATTTGTAAAGATGTTTTAAAATTTATAACTGAAAAAGGTCACGGTGGGACGGGGGGTTTAATGAGACATGTAGCAAGGGCTCATCCGGCTAGGTATGCCCAATACGAGGCTTCAAAATCGGGTGCGCAAATGCCCGCTCCATCCGGATAAGGTTCACATACTGATACTGTTTCGGATCAAGTACAAGGTCAAATTAACCCTATGACGGGGGAAATTATAGGCCCTAAATACAATAAACATAGAGATAGGGAAGCAATAGCAAAATTAGTTGTTGTGGAGGGTTTGCCTTTTTCATTTCCTTCATCTCCCGGTTTTATTCATTACATTAGAGATATGTATAATCCTGCTTTTAACGGTTTTCCTAGATCAACTGTTAAGAGAGATGTATTTAAATTCGCATATGAATATCAACAGTATTTACGTTATTCATTATATCATTTTAATGGCAAAGTGTCTATCACTTTCGATATAGGCCGTAGTACTAACGGCCATGATTATTTAACGGTAACTTGTCATTGGATAGATTATAAATGGTCTATGCAAAAACGTATCTTAGCGTATAGATATATAGATGATAGGCACACTGGTACTTTTATTGCAGAAAATATTTATCAATTGTGCGATTATTACGGAATAACTGATAAATTATGACTATTACATTAGATAACGTTTCTTCTAACAATTACGCTATTACAATTTAAAAAAATAGTTTAACTCCATCTTTTTCAGATCATTTTCATATAAAATGTGCGTGTCATATATATAACTTAATTGTAAAGGATGGACTATCACTTTTTGAAGACATTCTTAGTAAAATACAATTTGCTATAAACTTTATTTTTAAAAATAATAGAATACAACGAAGAAAATAATATAAAAAAACTTGTCACGATTGCCAACTACCATATAGAAAAATTTCAGAAGAAGTACCCACTAGGTGGAATTCTTTATACGAGCAACTACTTGTTGCTTATAACTATAAAAAAACCTATAGCTTTATTTTTTAACTCTCATAATCAAAATCCAACTGATATGGTTGTAGATAGCGATTGGGTAAAATTTTTAGAACTTATTGTATTTTTAGAGAAATTTTTTCAAGCAACAAAAGAATTTTTCGGTATATATTATCCTACTATTTCAACTATGTTGTTTTATATAGCTCTAATATTTACTTAGTGAATATATGAAAAAATCAGCTTATATGGCAGCTATTAAAAAAATGTTTATCAAAATAAAAAAATATTTTATTCCTATTCCCACTATTTATATTATTGGTGTTGTATTAAATCCGACTATTAAAATAGACGGTACTAAATCACTTATTGAAACTATTTACGATTGTATAGAAGTACTACCACCTCCAAGTCTCAAAAATCTAAATCACCCACCACATATTGAACAAACTAAAGAAGAAGTGTTGTCTAGCGTAGAAGACCAATGCAAAAAAATATATAGGTTTTACCAACAAGAAAGTGCTAGTAACCTACCGGCTTCCATACCATCTTCTTCTTCTTCAACACAACCTCACAAAAGACATGTTGTTTCTGCGGCTAGTATTGAAAGTCTCAGAAATAGAATGTGCGGCCGTACTACTACTAACCAAATTAGCGAGTTTGATATTTTTGTTTTGCAGGGTTCTGTACCGTACCAAGCAGTTCTCAAGGTCGAACATTAAAGGCACTGGTATGCATTTGGCTTTTCCTTCACCTAGTCATATTGAAAGCTACGGTGACAGAGAATTGGCATGCATAGCATTTGGGTATCTTGAATTTCAAAATATCCAGAGATTATGACTCCTGTGTTTGTGCACCTTTTATAATATGATTGCACCTTGTTGCCAGCTTAATCAAACTTTTGCTTGTGTTGAGGAAAAAAAAAAGACTCGCATGGGTTTGTGAGGTTACTTTAAAACTTATTTGCTTAAGCAACTGCACTTACTAATTAGATAAAAACCAACACGTAACAAAATAGTTATGAAATGCTTTTTAACTTGGCCTATCAAGAAAAAGATGAGTTTAGCTTGGGATATTCATTCATTTTTTACCACTTTCACATCAAGGAGACAAGAATGGGAGAGTGAAAGCAAAAACGTAGTACTCCATATGTTTGGGAGCGCGTTTGATTGTTCGGAAGCAGAAAATACTACTCAGTGCGATGGACAAGATAGTGTTCGATTACGAGTGAGGTTGCTTGGTTGCATCTGAGTATCTGACTATCAACTGCATAAGTTGTTTCTAATTTTAATCTTATCCGGTCTCGTTGTAGTTCCTGATGAAATTCGATCCTTCATTGATTTCTCTTCCACAATATAATCTGAAACCACAAAGTTTCACAGCACAACTTCATGATGAACTTTTATCCTTCATTGGTTTCTCTTCCAAATATAATCTGAAACCACTAAATTTCATAGCATAACTTCACTAATTTGAAAAATGGAGAGAATTTACTCCCACAAAAGCAAGCAGAAGAGAATAAAAGACCAGAAAATATCCGATAGGTACATCAAATACTGCATATACACCAAAATCGGTCAATGATATCAGAATCTGATAAATCGGACCAACAACATAAGATGAACAAACTTGCAGCTAAAGGTTATCAGCCATCAAAGGAAAAGTTTGACCAAGAGACACCGATTCAATAATGTAGTGTCAAATGAGTTCAAATGCCACCTAGGTTCAAGAAGGTCCACTTACTACTTCTATTGAGTTGGATTTCCCTGGTTAAAGATGTAACAGAAGAAAATTATTTCCCTTGTGCATGATAGAAGTTGAGTCAAGTGTGTTATTTTCCCTTTTTGATGGATTCAGTCGAGCCAAAATCTTTACGAATGATACTCAACAACTTGACAAATAATAGGCTGTTTTCCGAATATGCATCAGTTTGGATGATTGTCAATCTCAACTATTACTTCCATGATTTGTGAAAATCTCAATTATTAATTCCATGACACACTCGAGGGTTCATATTCACGAAAATACTAAAACAAAACAATAAGGAAATTTAAATTTCAAGAACTTCAATGAGAACAGTGGGATACAAAAATTGATGAACCTCAACACAAGGTTCAGTTGGTGTTATTTTTTATTTTGTAGGAGAGCCCTTAGAGCTCAATGCATATACAAAGCATATACAACTACCTAACTATTACTGTACAAAACTAACAATTGACGTGATGTGTCAAGTTTCATACGCTTTGAATCATCATCAACATTACTAAATCTATCTGAATTTTTTTTAAAGATTGAAACTACTAAATCTGTATTTTAAAGAAATAAAATGGAAATGACATCTATATGTTAGTGTAAAATTCCGTGTCACCGGCATAACCCTCTAATTCCCACTTTTACCAGAAAAAGAGCCTGCTATTCCGAAAAAGAGGTGGAGCACATGCCTGGAAGCATTTTCATGATCACGTTTGTAGTAACTCAGATTCATGTACAGTTCCACGGCCAAAAGCCAATGCACCAATGAACCAAATGGCAGATAATAGTTCCATCATTCTGACCAGCCAACATACCATAAAAGACGAAGTTCTCCATAATTTCCCCTCGAAGAAAATTTCAACCGCCGGCTTTTTCCCAGTAGAAGAAAAGAAAGCAGCTCTACAAGGTTCTGCAGTAACACAGAATACATCTATATAAAACGGTCTCTACTTGTGCAAGTATATATCTCACCATTAGCAGCAGATATCCATCTCCGATAAGTTAGAATTACAGGATTTCTCCAGAACCAAGCCAGATAAACCTGAGGATATTGATAAGTGATGACAGCAATGAACTGTTAAATCCTTCCCTGCAAGCTCGGATAAAAAAAATTCTCAAGCAGGGCTCCACAACATAAATTATCCAACAGGAGGTTCCATCAGAGGAGATAACTTCCAGTTCCAGAAACCCTGTGTATAGTACTACTACTCAAAGTAGCAAAGGCAATCCATAATTATGAAATGATCTTATTCGCCCATCGTAGCCTGCAGTAACAATAACTAAACCCCAGGCATGAGAATTGGATGAACTCTGGCAAGAACTTTTCAGAAACTTGTATTCAGATTTGCACATCCCAGAAGACACAGACCGAGGACTTGACACAGGAAGCTTCTCTTCAGGCCAGGTTGCTGATCCCTTTGGAATTGCCTCAAGGAACAACTCACTGCCCAAGGAAATATAAGGAGAGGCAATGAAGGGTAATATGCTATTTGAAATGTGACTTAGTCCTCCTCGAGAATGCCGTCCATTATCTGGATTTACAGTTTTCAAGCCGGACCAAGGTATTGCAATGGAGGAATCGCTGGAGAAGAACTCAGATGACCTCATCACTTTAGGTTGCGATACATAATCTTTGGGAATGTCACAGTTCCATACATAGACACTAGAATCTTCAGAGGCAGAGATAATATGCTTCCCATCTGAGGTGAGAGTGGCAGAGAGATGGTTTCCTGCAGTGCGCTGGCCTGGAGAGCAGAGCAGCAGCAAATTAAAAACAGTACATGAAAGGGAGCTGCAAGAAGTTAAACCTAGAAACTACAATGGAGTTGCAACAAGCACTCAAGTGAAAAATGAAATGTGTCTGCTAACGTCCCACAATCATACAAAATCACAATATCAATTTGCAGCAATTCACATCGCCTTTATTCTTTAGAGTAAGCACAAGGCACTCAAAAAACAGGGCAAAATGAAGGGAACAAACCTTTGTACTTGCCGATCACATTGATGCCATCTAGGATTCTGACATGAGAGTCAGCACAAGTAACCATAACTTTAGATGGGTCTTGTGGAAAAAACTGCATTCAAGAAGCAATGTTTACAAATCTCATCATGAGGTACATCAGAAAATTAATATAAGCAGAATCACAAACTGTAGTTTGGTGATGTAATATTTACCTGACAGCCAGTAATCCTTTTGCAAATTGACTTCTTTTTAGTGGTCAAGCACATCTGCTCCTCTAATTGTATCTCATGACCTGTCACGATACAACTGTCTTAAATCCAACTTATTAAAATATTGTACATTTTAGCTGTAAAAGCATGGATTAAATTACTGATGATAATTTTCCCAAACGTTCATTGTAATCTCGCACACTTGGCATACCCCAGAAATAACACATCACTACGTTATACGTTACAACTCAGTGATAGCTATAAATAGTAATAACATCTGGTAATTGTGCTCTAGTGAAAAAAAATTATTATGATTTATAAGGAATTACTAATAAAAGATGGCTTAAGTAAGACCAACAAAGCAAAAAGCTGGAACATATCCAGAAAATCAAGAGACCAAGTGTCACTACACAGGAAAAAGAGACTAAAATTAAAAACAAAAAAAATGATTAATGAGCAATACCAAATAAGCTAGCAAAATGTTATCATTTTCTAAAATCAACTACGAAGGTCGATCAACAGCCACATTCCATTTGAACAAAGAGTAACAATTTGACATATAGTGTTGCCAAGAAATAAATTAAAAAGCTGACTCTGTGAGATACCAATGACAGCAACTGACAATACCACAACCAAAGAGTGAGCATTACCTTCTAAACTGAAAAAACGGCAACTGCCTGCCATAGAGCCAATAATCCCACCCTATATGAAGCAGATAATCTGTTCATTAAGTTGCTCAAGTTTCTGAATCTGTAAAGCTGTCATGATTAAAAAGATGGAAATTAGCAAACCTTTCCATCAGGACGATAGGAAACAGCAGTCACTATGTCTCTGATGTCCGTCCAATCCATTACTTGACAGCTGTTAATGGCCCAAATTCGAACTTTCCCATCTATTGATCCACTGATGAAGTATTTGTCGTTCACTGGATTAAACTGTATGCAAGTCACTGCAAAACCAAAGTGAGTAATGCAACATCAAACTCGAACACTACAAACATGTAATGAAATGGCTTATCACGATTAACATATACCGAGTTGCAAAAGTATGCTAAAGTGGAGTTTTAAAAAGGTCTGCACATACCGTAATTACTATGTGAAAAAACTCGGAGGCACAGATGATTTCCAACTTGCCACAGACGAACAGTTTTGTCAGTTGATGATGAGAGCAAATACTGCTGAAACAATACATAACAAGAAAGGCGATTACTTTCAGAATTATTCAGAAAATTGTTAATCAAAGACAATCTAAAAAAAGCTTACATTATTCTTTGACCACGAGAGATCCAATATCTCCCCGGTATGCCCTTCGAACACATGCAGTGGTCTTTCCAGAATTCGAAAGACCTTTGGGGGGAAAACGACACAGGCAGAGTCTCTTGTTTTCTTAAGGCCCTTCAACTTACAACTTCTCTCTTTCTCTGTCACCAGAGGAGTAAGTTGAGAAAGATGATTCACCGTGAAATACATACATGAAGGATCCAACTCTGGAATATCAACTTCATTGGATCTCTCATCTTCAACCACTTGCCACACCCGCACAATTTTATCTTCGCCAGCACTAGCTAGGTACTGGCCATCTAAACTGAATTTCATACTTAAAATAGAACCCTCGTGAGCCTGGATATCCTGCCCCATGAAAAGAGCAGAGAGTTCCTTTAACCGCTTCTTACAACGGTGAACTTTAACCCTCTGAACTCTAGACCTCTGAACATGGTTGGAAGTGTTATCCGTCGAATCATGACATCCTCCTTCGCCATTTGCTACGCACGTAAATGACCGTAGCCTACTAAATAACCGACTCTTAACTCCGTTCAGTTTCTTAGGAGTCTCTCCATTTTTATCCATTTCTCCATGTCGAAGTTTCCCAATCACAGGGGACACACACGGAGAGTTCACGTTCTCAGGCTCACGAGACATTAGCAGTCGTTCCAATCTGACAGCTCTGCTATTACTTAGCTGGCTGTTCTCTGCCTGAAAATGTACACTGCGCCCAATTCCACTATCGACATTGTCACTTCTACATAAAAAAATCTCATTTGAACCAGGCATAGAAGACTGGTAAGAAGAACGTTCGTCCTTTAAAATTGAAGTCCGTAATACGGCTCCACTTCTCTCTGTAATTCTTTCAATCTCTCCAGTAAATAAATCAGAGCTTCCACATTCATCCACTGGATTTTCTTCTCCAGACATTCCATCTACACTTAACCCCATCCAACAACGGAATTGCCTACGCCGCTCAACAACACTTCTAGGAGTTCTAATCCACTCATCATAGCTGATACCATTATCAATTCCGGAACCAGACGCGGGAATCGGGGAAAAGGTATCCGGGGCATCGACAAACAGGCATTCGCCTTCTTCATCATCACTGAAGCTACCCATTGATACCTTGAGTTCACCCCATGAAACCCCACATCAAGAAATCATCTTTTTAAGCCCTAGGAAATGTGTTAAATAATCCATCCTTCATCATAAAACCTAAAATAAAATAAATGGAAGGAAATTGCATTTAGTAAACAAACAACAAACACGACTACCAAGATGACTAAAACTCATTAAAATAATACAAACTCCACATTATTATTCTAGTGACAAGAAAAAAAAACAATTATACTATCTCTAACATTACAACAACAACAACAAAAATAAAACAATAGATCCAGCATGGATCCCAATCCACTCCCATTGAACCTGGTCTCCCCCACATAACATAACATTCAAAAATACTTTTCAATTTCAATAAAGGGTACCCCTTATTCTATATTTCTTCATATGAACCCTAAATTTCCACCCAAAATGAATAAGCAACATAGACAACAATTTAGCACCAAAAATTGAAAACCCTTCATCACATTCAAAGGATTATCATTTATCACATACCCAAGAAGAAAAAATATCAAATTTTTACGATCATTAACATGAAAAAACCAAGACAATATAAAAACTGAAGGGTCAAGAAGGTTTGCTCACATGGGTCGGGCTTATTTCAATGAAATTGAATGGATGGGGGAAAAATGTAACAGAGAGAGAGAGAGAGACAACACAACACACTCCTCTCTCTTTTCTTCCTCCCTGAGCAAAGAAGAAAGAAAGGACTGACTATTAAAAATAAAAATAACTATGAGATGGAAGGTGTAATTAATGGAAGAAGAAGGATCTAAAATTATGATTTTATTTTTTTTTTGCATAAGGAAAAAAATAAGGAATTTTGTCCTTGATATTCGTGATTACGGATGGAACGAGAAACGAGATTTGGAGAGTAGCACGTATGTTAGGAATAGGGTCTGGTCCTCTTCTTGTGTGGTCTGTTTGGTAGTACAAATTACTGTGCTTACTTTTCTCTATTGTGCGCCACCCTATTTTTCCCCACAACCGTCTCATTCACAGAGTTCTTTATTTTTTTATTCGAGTTAAGTATGAACTATTTGATGATAGCTTACTTATCAAAGATTTTTTTATATTCAGAATTTGAAATTGAGACTTTTAATTAAAAAAAAAAGTCTCATCCGCTCTTCACCACATCTTTTGACGGTCTCATTTACAGATATCAAGAATTTATCTATATTTAGAATTTAAAATTAAAACTTTTAATTAAAAAGAAACGATCTTATCCGCTCCCCACCACATCTTTTGATTGTCTCATTTACCGATATAGTTTGCCTTCTCTTTTTATTGTTTTTCAGCTTTTTTCCTCAATGGAGTTTACTTTTCTCCTTTTTCCTATATTTTCATTGTTTTTTTTATTAAATGTGTATTAATTGAAGCAGATTAAATAAAGCGACATGAATAATAAAGATTAGTGTGATAGTTTTTAAGACTTTCAAAATCTGTTTATGTTGATTTTTTTCTTAGAAAGTACAACATTTTAGATTTAGCTAATCGATGAGAGCAACATGGATATTGAAAATTTAAGGCCCTGTCCAAAATTTACTGAAATAATTGTTCGTTTATCACATTAACCGTTATTTCAATTTTAAACTTGAAATGGTAGACTGTGAAGTTTGGAAATAAGTTTTACAAGTTATTCACGGATCTTTATCTTTGGCTTCACGTAGAAACACAACTTCAGTCCTTTTTAGTTGTCATATTTGTTTTTTGCATGCCCCTAAAACATTATTTAAAGGAATAAATTACTTTAAATTATTTATTTATTTTAACCTTAGTTTAATACTATTATTCTTTTCACCTTATTAATTTCTCTTCATATTTATTAGAGAAAGATTAAATGTGAAAAAAGGTAATTCATTCTATCTTGATTTTCTAAAATAATAAGAACTGTGGATCAAATATTTTTAATAACTATGGCATTTAATTTTTTTTTTTATAAATCTCAATCAAATCATATGTCTACTTATAAAATTGCTCTCAACTTGCTTGTATTGAATGTTTATCAAATCAAATATATCAATTTTAGTTGTTAAATGCAAAATACATATTTTACCTTCATTAGTTTGATACTCCCTGAAGGGAGCCTTAGATTAACTAGTAAAGTTGATGTCATGTGAGCAAGAGGTCATTGGTTCAAGCCGTGGAAACAATCTCTTGCAGAATGTGAGGTAAGGTTGCGTACAATAGACTCTTGTGGTCCGACCCTTCCCCGGACCCCGCGCATAGCGGGAGCTTAGTGAACCGGGCTGTCCTTTTTTTTTAGTTTGATACTCCCCTTCGTCCCAAATTACTTGTCATTCTTACTAAAAAATTTATCTCAAATACTTTTTTTTTTATTTAATCAAGATAAAATTAAGTAGTCTTTTCTCATTTTACTCTTGTATTAATTAGCAACATTTAAGAGGTTCTCACCATTGATGGAGTAGATATTTATGAGGAGAGATTACATGATGAAATATGTTAAGATGGTAAAATAGTTAAAATGACACCTATATAAATGTTTTTTAAGAGATGTGTAAATGAAATATGCAATAAGTATTTTGGGATTAAGTTTGGTTACATGCTCTAGCAATTAATTCACAATTAATTATGTTTCCTTAAATTGGTTCCATGCTAACAGTTATTCTCATTTAATTATGCGTGCTTTATTTGGCTCCATGCTAACAGTTATTCTTATTTACTGTTAGTGTGCTTAATAGATAATAACGTCGTTAAATGGTTTATTTGTTTGGTCTTAAACGTGATCTGTCTCATAAATAAAAGCCAACATTTATTCTTACCTCATGTTTTTAAATATTCATGAGTACTAGGCTTGTTTGGACTAGAAATGTTTGTCAATATTTAGAAACTATCTTGTTTGTTTCGAGTATAGATTCTTTTTGTCCGGATATCAAATCAAAATGTATTTCAGAAACCAAAAATAAACCGTAGGTAAATTTTCAAAAATCCCAAAACAAATTTTCACCAAATGCATTTATAAGGCAACTATATAATACAGCTTTTAGATTGATTTTTTTTTTTGTTCGAAACTCATATTTCCAAAAATAAACCAGAACTAAAGGAAAACGCAAACTAGGTGATTAAATGTTGATATACTAAATTACCAAGGCTTTGATATAGTTAATGGAAATAAGGGAGAATAACAGTTTTGGTCCCTCAATTATTGGTAGATTTTGATTTGATCTTTGTGATTTGTGACTCAATAAATTTGATCTTCAATTAACTAAAATATACTTTTTTGATTCCTTTACATAGATTTTGACATAAATAAACTCACTTAATGATCTAAAGTTTGAATCATTCAGATTCAGACCTTCATTAAATGCAAACAAATAAATCATAATAATTGAGAGATCAAAAATATTATTAACCCTTGAAATAAAATATATTAAATTAGTTCGATGTCACGCTAAAACTTATAAGATGTGATCATTTAAGATATTTCACCTTAAATGACTAGTAATTGTAAGAGTGGGTTAAAAATGGTAATACTTCTAACTTAGCTATCTTTCGAATATAAAATGCATATGACAATTGACAAGCAAAGGAATAACCTTCTGACTATATATAAAGTATACTCCGGCCACATACGAAGTTTCATTTATATACGCACTTTTAGATTCTTTGTGAAGTAGCCTAAAAGATGACAAGACATAATCAAAACGAACAATACGTATTATAAACTTATAGATCGATATATGACATTAAAGTCAGGTTTTATGATAATAAATAGTGAAAGTTCCTAAGATATTATATAAGGTATTATATATGAAATAAATAATCTCTTGATTATTCTCATTAATGAAAGAGTATATATACAATTTATAATTTTCCATAATAGAAATCTTATTCATATTCTACTCCTAAAACCCTATTCTACTATTACAAGAATCCTACAATTATGGTAAGTGTACAATACTAATTAATATCATATTTACACTAAAATATTACAACAAAATCTTGCACTAAACCGTGATATACACGGTATATCACGGGTTGTATCTCCAAAATATCGTGACCAACACGTGATATACACTACTTATGGTAAGTGTATATCACGTGTATATTTAACACACCCCGCAGTCATAGCGGGCGGTCTTCGTACGCTGAGACTTTCCCTGAAATCTTCAAAAAGAACCGAGAGAAGATCCTTTATAAAGATGTCTCCAATTTGATACCTGGAAGGGGCATGGCAGACTCGTACTTGTCCACGAGCTACCTTTTCACGAACAAAGTTAATGTACATCTCAATGTGTTTAGTGCGCTGGTGTTGAACTGGATTACCAGAAAGGTGGATGGCACTAACATTATCACAATACACCAAGGTAACTTTCTGAATAGGACAATGAAGGTCTAAAAGAAAATTACGTAACCAACATGATTCCGAAACCACATTGGTCACCCCTCGATACTTGGCCTCTGCACTAGAGCGTGATAATGTCGATTGACGCTTCGCAGACCATGAGACCAAGTTATTACCAAAAAACATGCAATATCCAGACGTGGAACGTCTGATATCCGGACAACCACCCCAATCAGCATCTGTATACGAGACAAGTGTAGATGTCGAAGACAGATATAAATGTAAGTCATAGTCAAGTATTCCCTGGAGGTATCGAATAATGCATTTGAGTGCATTCATATGCTCAACCCTGGGATCATGCATAAACAAGCACGCATGTTGTACGACATACGTAATATCTGGTCTCGTGAAAGTAAGATACTGAAGAGCCTCTGCAAGACTGCGATAGTGTGTTGGATTCTCGTAAGGGTTTAGTATCAACTGGAGTGGAAGTAGATTGGCATGAGGACATACCAGCTCACTCAATGATCTCAGTTGTATACTCACGTTGTGATAAGAATAACCCACATGCATGACGAGTGACAGCTATCCCCAAAAAAGTAACTCAAGGGCCCCAAGTCTTTCATAGCAAACTTAGAACTGAGTATTGTCATGATAGACTGGCGTAATGCATCAGAAGAGGCAGTCAAGATAATATCATCCACATATAAAAGTATATAAGCTAGGGAAGAACTACGACGATATATGAACAATGAATTATCAGATCTGATGTGAGAAAACCCAATAGTCGAAACATAGTCTGCAAACCTCTTATACCAAGCCCCTGGGGACTGCTTAAGCCCATACAAGGACTTCTTCAATAAACAAACATGATGAGGATATTCGAGATCCCTAAACCCCAAAGGCTGATGCATATTGACTGTCTTCTTAAGATCACCATGTAAGAAAGCATTTTTCACATCTAAGTAATGAATGGGCCATGCTTTCGAAAGATCTAAGTTGAGCACAGTGCGAATGGTAGCCGGCTTGACCACATGACTAAATGTCTCACCACAATCCACACCAACCTGTTGAGTCTTACCATCATCTACAAGACGAGCTTTATGTCTTGCAAAAGAACCGTCAGAATTGTCCTTATGAGCAAAAATCCACATAGATCGAATAATATTAACACTAGATGGACGGGGCACCAACTCCCACGCCTTATTATCAACAAGAGCATTATATTCATCGATCAGAGCAATTTTCCAATTCGGGTCATTTAAAACAGACACACGATTACGGGGTAGGGGTGATTTAAGAACATTAAAATTTAAATTAAAATGTTTTTTTAGTTTAAAAATACCCCGTTGACTACAAGTGACTGGTCTTTGACTCGGGGGAGAATTGGGCGGATTTTGGGAAATATCGGGACATGTGACGAACTGGACAGCAGGCAGTGGGCCTGCTGGCCCAACACAGTAACTGGCGGCAGAACCCGAGATTGGAACAGTTTTCGGTATTGGGCTGGGTAACTGGCCCAAGTATCGAAATTGGCCCAATCACTAGACTAGAAACAATGGACCGTGGCGGTACTGTAGACCCAGCGGGCAGCGGGCCTGCTGGTAGATTTTGGGTGCGGGACATGTCTGATAAATTGTGGATAATATACAGGGAGACATCGTCATCTAAAAAATTATACGAACTAGGCACGGGACTACTCACTTTAGCAAACGAAAATTGAGATTCATAAAAAATAACATGGCAACTAATGATGATTTTATTAGAAGATAAATCAAAGTATTTGTAACCACGATTATTAGACGGATAACCCAAAAACACCCAAGGGATAGACCGAGCCTGAAGTTTGTTAATTGTGGTGGACAGAAAGAGTGGATAACACAAGCACCTAAAGATCCTAAGATGGGAATACGAAGTAGTCTTATTATATAAGATATGAAGAGGGGATGAATACATCAAGCCTTTGATATGAAGTATGTTAAGGAGATATGTACCCATTTGTAGCACACGATGCCAAAAAGAATGGGGCACGGAAGCATGAATCAATAATAATGGTACGCATTTTGCGTTCGGCTTTCCCATTTTGTGAAGACGTACGAGGATAAGAAAAACAAAAATTAATTCTATTATTAGCACAAAACTCCCTAAACACCCCATTATCATATTCTTTGCCATTATCACATTGAATATTTTTTATTTTCCGTTCGAATTGGGTTCTAATGAATGCTTTAAATTTTAAGAAAGTGGGAAAATGTGAGATTTTTTCGCTATCGGAAAAGTCCATAAAGATTAGAGTAATCATCCAAAAATAGAATATAATAACGATGACCCAAAGAACTGAGAACATGAGATGTCCATAAATCGCTATGAATAATATCAAATGACATTAAAGTATGAGAATTAGAGTCTACAAATGACAACCTAACAATGTTTCCTAAAGAACAAGATTGACAACTCGGAGTACTACGCGTATCCTTATAAGAAATAAAATTGTTTTTATCTAAGGAATACAAAATAGACGACCCCGGATGACCTAGACGGGCATGCCACAAGGAAGGAGCAAAGGCTGTAAAAATTGATGGCAATGCTTGACTCGAGAGACCGGAACTTGGCTTGATAGGATAAAGATCTTTCCTACTATCACATCTCACGAGAGGAATCCCCATCGTGAAATCCTTCATAGAAAACCCAAACGGATCAAATTCAATAGAAACGGAATTATCAGTGGTGAATTTACGGACATACACCAAATTTTTAATCAATTGAGAGGCATGAAGGGCATTTTTCAAGATAAGATGTGAATGGGGGGGGGAGACAAAGTTTTATGACCATAACCACTAATCGGAATTGAATTACCAATACCAACAATTATGTCACGAATGTTGCTCAAATTAGAATAAGATGAGATAGTACCTTGATCAGATGTCATGTGAGTGGTGGCTCCGGTGTTCATCTATCAATTCGGGTGCAGGAGAGTTAAACCAAGTGTGTGCATAGCGGCTTCAATGTCGGTTTAAGTGAGGCCCATTGCATGATGGGCCTGCGGAGGCCGGGGCCCAAGCACACCTGCTTGCTGCCCGACCGATATTTCCGAGAACCACCGCCCAAATGGTATCGGGTCGAAATCGCTGTCGGGAAGTCCACGCCACCGGATTTCCGCGGTGGCAGTTGGGCCAATGGGCCACTGGCCAGTTCCATGGCCAAGGAGCCCAAGGTTGGGACCAGGCTGCCTGCGGCCCACTGCCACTGTTCCGAGGTCCACTCCTGCCGCCGGTACTGTTCCCACTGGCGGTGTTGTTGTTCCTGCCGCGACCGTTGTTGCCGCTGCGATTTTTGCCATTATTTTTACGACTATTTTTGTCGCCCCGTGAGCACGGTTTAGGCTCGAACTATCAATGAAACCTTGAGAATTAGTAGAGGACGTCATCATGACCACATGACTAGCACTAGTAGCTGTCTTCTTATCCAAGTCGGCTTCTTCCAAAGTAAGCATGGAGCGGGCGTGATAGAACTTCGGGAGATGATTACTTTGACGAATGAGAGTTCCAACGCCACTATAGGCCTCGGATAGTCCAGCAACCATATGTAGGACAAGACGATCTTCATTAACGGTCGCACCAACGTTGCGGAGTTGGTCCGCCAATTCTTTCAACCTCTTGCAATACACTGAAATGTTCAAAAAAATTTCTATGTTGACGTGGGAAAATTCCTGCTCAAGGGTAACTACTCTAGAATTTTGATTATCTTGGAATATGTCACGCAACCTATCCCAAGCAACCATCGTCGCAGCATCCGGCTCAATAATCATTTGCAACAGGTCGGTAGAGATAGTGGAGTAAATCCACTGAAGGACGGTGGCATCAAGAGTCGTCCACAATTTAGGATCATCCTCGCGTTTAGGCACCTCCGTATCCTCAGGAGCCGCGAGGATTATATGATGGATGACTGGATGCGAACGTGCGTTCATTTTGAACAGTTCGGCCCACATCGCATATTGGACGTTTTCTATTTCAAGACTAAGAGGGATGTGATTCTTGATGTTAGAAACAACAAGGGCAGGGTGAAACGTGTTCTTGGATGTAGACATAACGAAAGAACAATATGCGATTGAGGGATTTGAAAGATAGAATTTGGGATCGGAAAAAGGTACGGAAAGGAAACCGAGGATAAACTCTAGGAATTCGTGAAACGAGATGAAATATTTGACCTAGACTTCTGATACCATAAGAGAAATAATCTCTTGATTATTCTCATTAATGAAAGAGTATATATACAATTTACAATTTTCCATAATAGAAATCTTATTCTTATTCTAGTATTAAAAGAATCCTACAATTATGGTAAGTGTACAATACTAATTAATATCATATTTACACTAAAATATTACAACAAAATCTTGCACTAAATCGTGATATACACGGTATGTATATCACCGTGTATATCATGGGCTCTATCTCCAAAATACTGTGACCAACACGTGATATACACTATTTATGGTAAGTGTATATCACGTGTATATTTAACAATATATGTATGTGATTCCTAGAGGTAGGATCAAGAACTAGCAAGCTTCCGACTAATGAAGATATTTGGAACATGGTGAGGGTAGCCTCTGTGGTGGACAAGATAAGGGAGGCGAGATTAAGATTGTTCGAGCATGTGAAGAGTAGAAATGTAGATGTTCCGATGAGGGAGTGTGAGAGACTGGCACTGATGGGTTTAAAGAGGGATAGATGTCGAAAAAGTATTGGAAAGATGTGATTAGACAAGACATGACACAACTTCAGCTTACAAAGGACGTGCCATTAGATAGGAAGATACGAATGTCGTGGATTATAATAGAAGGTAATTGAGTGTTGCCTCACTCTTATGCGTAATAGGCTTGGTAGGCAGATAGTATTGTTATTCTCATAGTTTCTGACATTGAATTCCTACTACTATACTTAATTTATTTCTTGTCTGCAATTATTACGCTATTTTTCTCTGGATGCTATGTTTCTTTCTCTATTCTTGGTAAGTCTTATTTGCTATGTTTTTTTCATTCTATATTGTATTTTTCAAACTTACTTGATATGAGTCATTTGAGCCGGGTCTTTTGGTAACATAAATCCCAAATATTTGTCGGACTAGAAAGAACAATATGCATTGTGGACTCATTATACGGTAGCAAACTCTACTCATTATACGGTAGCAAACTCTAGTAATTTGTAGTTGTACCAGAGTTTATATATAGATGTATAAAAACTCATTCTAATTGAGAGAAAATCAGTCACATTTCGTGAAAATCTGGGATAGCTTAAGCCATTTGGCTTTTATTGTTGGCCAATTCTTTATGAAACTGCAAGATGTCATTTTTAAATTAAAATTTCGTAGCGTGAAGTAATTGACGTATACATATGGAAGCTGTCATTGAAAACGATTTGGATAATAACTAGTTAGTTGACATATTTTAAGGGTTGTATAATTTTTTTTGTTTAATTTTGATCATATAATTATTAATTTCTCTTTTTACGAGTTCAGATAAATTGTTTCAAGCACATTAAGGGACGTATAATATATCTTGTGGTTTTTTTTACTCTGACTTAAAATGAAAACCACACCTCAAAAGCTGCTATTTTTTTTATTTTTATTTAGGGGCTGACTTATTTGGAATTGTATGTGAAAATTCTATTTTAAGGGTAAAATGTTTCCTATCAAAGATAACTTTATTCTCAAAACTTGAACAGAAAATATCTAATTAAACAATACTAAAATAATTACTACTCCACCACACCTTAGGATGAACGCTAGAAGGTTGTTAAAGACTCGAAATAATATATCAAGCCTGGGCAACTAATAATCAGGAAATCTTCATATTGCACATTGAAAGAAATAATCCCCTTGATTATTTTCATTAATTGAAAGGCTATATATACAAGTTACATATTTCTATAATAGGAAAAATCATTTTCCAATTCTACTTCTAAATCCTTATTCTACCATAATTCTAACTCTGCAATTATGGTAGGTGTATAATACTAATTAAGGTATCCTTTTCATTACAATATACTACAAATATATATACCATATATACACTTATTGTATTATTCCAATCTGGCCGAGAATGCAACCAGCCACAGCCGAGAATGGGCTTCTTCCCATCAGCCGCCACCGCTGGCCTTGCTTAATGGCCGATAATGAGTCGGGCTGCATCGGCCGGTGGCCCACCGCCGTGATCGCTTAGTTCATACATGTGATATACCCCGATGTATATTCAGCAGTATATCACATGTATATTGGCGCTGCTTTAACACACCCCCGCAAATATAGCGAAGGTTTTAACGCCGAGACTGCCCTTAAAATCTTCAAAGAGAACTGGCCGGGTAGACCCTTTGTAAAGATGTTCCGCAATTTGATAACGAGACGGGACATGACATACGCGAACTTGACCTTTGCAACCTTTTCACGGACAAAGTGAATGTCCATTTCGATATGCTTGGTGCGCCGGTGTTGAACTGGTTACCCGAAGGTAGATGGCACTAATGTTATCGCGAATATACCAAGGTTGCTCTCCGAATGGGACAATGAAGCTCCAAAAGCAAATTACGTAGCCAACATGACTGAGACCACATTCGCTACCCTCGATATTCCCGCTTCGCGACCGAGCGATACAGAGTTGCTTGACGCTTTGCCGACCATGAGACCAAGTTGTTGCCAAGGAACATACAGAGCGTGGTCGAAACATCGTCTGTGCTCCGGGACAACCACCCCAATCAAAGATCCGCAAAGAGACAAGTGTGATGTAGATTTAAGGATACAAGTGCAACCTATAGTCCAGTTGTCCCCTCGAATATACCGAATGATGCGCTTGATTGCATTCATGTGCTCAACCTGGGATCATGCATGAATAAACACACTGGCCGAACCGCATATGTAATATCCATCGTAAAGGTAAGATATCGAGGGCCCCCGCAAGATCAAGGAGAAGTGGGTCGTCCTCGATGGTGCACCTGCCGCGCACTCACTTTGGGTTTGCATCAACCGGTGGAAGTGGATTTACAGATGACATCTCACTTTCTATGATCTCAAGAAGATACTCCGCTGAGACGTAAACAAGCCACGAATGACGACGCTGACGCATAATCCCTAAAAATAACTCAACGGCCCCAAGTCCTTCATAGCAAATTCAGAACTGAGCATGGCCATGATAGACTGACGCAGCTGAGAGGCAACAAGATGATATCATCCACATACAATGTAATATAGGCCAATGACTAACTAATGACCAGAGATGAACAACGAATTATCCGACTCGACTGTGTGTGAACCCAATAGTCTAAACAAAATCCGCGAAATCGTATACCAGGCACGTGGAGACTGCTTAAGCCCATATAAGGACTTTTTCAACAAATGACATGATGAGGGTGGTTATCCTCGAAACCCAACCCGATGCATATAGATCGCTTCCTTGAGATCTCCACGTGTAAAAGCATTCTTGACATCTAATCTGATGAATCGCCAAGTCTTTGAAAGTGGCCAAGCTTGATACCGCGTAATGGTAGCCGGGTTTGACCACCGGACTAAACGCTCTCACCACAATCAATACCAACATGCCGAAGTCTTACCATCACCAACAAGTCGCGCTTCTTATGCCGAGCAAAGGACCCATCTCGAATTCTCCTTATGAGCAAAAAATCCACATAGACCGATAATATTAATACCATATGGATCGGGGCACCAACTCCCACGCCTTATTATCAATAAGAGCATTATATTCATCAGTCATAGCAATTTTCCACCAGGGTCATTTAATGCGGACACAGATCAAGTGGGCAAGGGGGATTAGAGACATCGTAATGTAAATTAAAAATGTCTTTAGGTGTAAAATACCCGCTGACTACGAGTGACCGGGTCTATGACTCGAGGAAGAATTAATGGAATTTTGGGAATTTTCTCTTGGGACGGATCAAGAAGCCAAAGGGGTTCGCCGCCCAAATCGAATGGCCGACTCGGCTCGACCGCCCAGATCACCGACCGGCCTAGCTGGAACTGCTCCAGCAATGGTCGGAAGAGCTGGTGTGGCTGTTGGGCCGGGCGATGGGCCTGGAGGATTTTGGGTACGGAGATGTCCGAAAATTCAATAATATACGGATATTTGGTCATCCAAAAATTATACGACTTAGGTTCTGAGTATGAACCTTCGTGAATGGAAATTGAGTTTCATCGAAAAATGACATGGCGATTGATTATGATTTTCGGAGGATAACCAAAACACTTATAACCAATGATGATTTGACTGGATAACCCAAAAATACACACTGAGTAGACCGAGCTCAAGTTTGTTAATTGTGGTGGACGGGAATAATCGGAGAACACAAGCACCCAAAAATCCGAAGACGAGAATAAGATGGGTTCTTATTATATAGTATTTTTAGGGGGAAGAATATGTTAGACCCTTAGAAGGAATTATGTTAAGAAGATATGTGGCCATTTGTAGAGCATGATGCCAAAAATACGGAGGTAATGGAGGCATGTATAAGGAGAGTTCTGGATAATGTTATTTATGGAACTAATTTTATGCCTTCGGCTTTTCCATTTTGTGAAGATGTATGAGGACATGAAAATGAAAATTTATCCCATGAGTAGCACAAACTCGAAACTCCCTATTGTCATATTCTTTCCCATTATCACATTGAATATTTTTTATTTCTCTTCGAATTGAGTACTAATGAACGCCTAAATTTTATGAAGACGGAAAACACTTGTGATTTATTCAAGAATTGGAAACGGCCCACAAAAATCTAGAATAATCATCTAAAAAAGAGAACATAATAACGATGACCCATTGAACTAAGAACAGAGATGTCCATAAGTCGCTATGAATAATGTCAAATGGCATAGAAGTATGAGAATTGGAGTCTACAAACGGCAACTTAATAATTTTTCCTAATGAACAAGACTGATAAATTGGAGTACGATTTGTACCTTACAAGAAATAAAGCTATTTTTATCTAAAGTCTGATAAAATAGAAGATCCCGATGACCAGACGCAGCATGCCACACGGAAGGAGAGATGGTCTGCAAAAAGTCGATGGCAAGGCCGGACTCGATGGATCTAAAACCGGGCATGATAGGATACTGCACTTCCTACTATCACACCTTATGAGATGACTCCCCTCGCCTTGAAATCCTTCACAGAGAAACTCCGAAAGGATCAAATTCAATGTAAATGTAATTGTCATTTGTGAATTTTCGGACAGATACCAAATTTTTAATCAATTTAGGAGCATGTAAAGTATTTTTCAAGAGGAGTGGTGGATTGGAGGTGACAATGTTTTCTCACCATACCCTAGAATTGGAATAGAATCGCCATTACTAATTTATCTCTAGGGGTGCTCAAATTGAATAAGACGCAGGAGTACTGATTCGAAGTCATGTGAGTAGTGGCCCTGTGTCATGTACCAATTCTGGGTCCATGGGATAATCCCAATGTGCATCGCGGCCTCGATATCGGTCCGAGCGGGCCCAAGCTATGACGTGGGCTTTATGCGAGGACCGGCCCGCGACTCGGCCGTGGTCGAACCGGGTCAGCATCGCTGGGGCCGTTGTCGGCCATCGCCAAGGCCGCCAATGCCGGTATTGGGCCCGTCTGGCCACCGACCGCCGCAGAAATCGGCCGAGGTGCGTGCCATCGCCATCGCCCCATCTTGGGCCGCCCACGCGCGGTGCGGACCATCAGACTAACGTGGGACCCACCGCCGCTTGTTGCTCAATGGAACCGCCACTAGAACCACCTCGCTTGCCCTCGCGGTTTTTATTATTTTTGCGATTATTCTTGCCGCTACCATTATTATGGTTTTGGCCCGAATGATTAACAAAACCCGGTTAACTAGGGAGAGGATGCCACCATGACAACCGGGCTTGTTCTGAGTCGCTTTTTTAGCCAAAACCGGCTTTTCCAATGTCGCATGGAGCGGGCTTGATGAAAGTCGGGAAGAGGGTTGTTTTGGCGAAGGAGAGTTCCAACACCATTATAGGCCTCCAAAGTCCTGGCAACCAATTGTAGAACTAGACGATTATTTATGTCATCGTGCGCCAACATTACGAAGCCGATCCGCCAATTCCTTTAGTTTCTTGCAATATGCGTAAACGTTTCGAAATACGCCCATTCGAACGAGAGAAATCCTTCGCTTTGAGTGTGACGATACGGAATGTTGGTTGTCTTGGAATATGTCACGCAATCTATTCCACGCCATAGCCGTGGTATCTGGGCTCCATAATCGCTCAGAGAAGGTCCACCAAATAAGGCGTATATCCACCGAAGAACGGTAGCATCAAGTGTAGTCCATACTGTGATCCTCCGCAGAAGGGGTCTAGCGGGAGGAATTATGTGGCTAAGAACTTGATAAGAGATAGCTGAATTTTAAACAACTCACGCTAATGCTAGATATCAACGCTTTCCATCTCAAGGACAATAGGGCACCGAGCTTGATATTGGAAACCGCATGAGGGCAGGTGAAAATTGTTCTTAGACATATTTGAAAGAACAAAGAAGGAGGATAAATTTAAGAGAGGTTTTTTTAGAGCGGAAGACGAGATATTTGGAGAGAAAACCCGAGGGAGTGGGGTTCTGGCCAAAGAGGCAAAAGTTTGAGAGAAGAAAACTTTTGTTTAGACCTAGTCTCCTCGATACTATGAAAGAAATAATCCCTTGATTATTTTCATTAATTGAAAGGCTATATATACAAGTTACATATTTTCTATAATAGGAAAATCCTTTCCTATTCTACTTCTAAATTTTATTCTACCATAATTCTAACTCTACAATTATGGTAGGTGTATAATACTAATTAAGGTATCCTTTCATTACAATATACTACAAATATATATACCATATATACACTTATTGTATTATTCCAATCGTCCGAGATGCAAAATACACCGAGAATGGGCTTCTTCCATCGCTGCTTTGCCGCCTTTGCTTGGCCGATAACGAGTCATGTGACTGGTCGGGTGGCCCACCGTCAGACTCGCTTAGTCCTTCAATATACATGTGATATACCCTGATGTATACTCAGTGTATATCACATGTATATTGCGTCGTTTAACACACATACAAAAGGAGAATTTTTTTGGAACTATAAAATGTCAATGAAACCGTTTATGCCATTTGATTACAAGTTTGTTGAAAAATGCTTTACTTACTTAAATTAGAATTGGAATGTGGGAAGAAAATGGGGGAAAATCATGAGGAGGATTTCAATTATTTACGTTCTCGATCGTTTGTTTTAATGTAATCTAATTTCGTCAAAGTCTAAGTACATTTGAAAAAAAAATCTGAAAGTCGTAATTATCTCTTTTAGGTTGAGATGCAATTTCTTGCTCTTTTTAAAGAGACTTATATCGTATTAATACTCTTGACATGTCCCACGAAATACAACAATCTACAACAATATATGACTCAGAAAACATATTTTGGACTAACTGTTTAGTTTACTTAAAAAGAAACTCTCTTATAATATACCAACATTTGTTAAGGCACTAAATGAAATAGAAAAAAAAAGGTATGGCTCTTAGATGGATCCGTATTTTAACCATGGGTAACCTACAAACTTTAGTTCTCAAATTTTAAATTGAGATTCGAAATCTTTAAGCTACAAAAATGGAGTTTCAATTTCTCAACTTTTTCTACCATCTTATTCACCAAATCAACAACTAAATCAAATTAGGTCAAATCAAAATGACCTCAAAGCTGGATATACTCAAAGATTCAATAACTTACAACTTTAAACAAAACACCAAACGGATTCGAAATCCTTGAACCCCAAATCAGTAGATAAATCTGATTATAGTAAATGTGTGATTTTGAGCTTAAATCTGATTGATGTTTTATTTGAAACTTAAAACTCATTATAAATCAACTGAATATTGATAAGAGATAATATGATTTTAAAATGCGTTGAACACCATTGAAGCTCGAATGAACCTCTAATGGAGATTTCAAAATTTTGATCCATAATTTATTGTTTATTTTGAAGTGGGTGATTCAGATTATTGTTCTTAGCATCATTATGAAGTATTTCAATTTTGGAGTTCTTTGGAGCTGGATTAAGGTGACTTGGATCGATTTTGAAGTTGAGTTCAACGAAGAAGACGATCAACATTTTGAAGACCAAATCAGATTTAGAATAATTAACAAAATGAAAATCGAAGTTTATTTTATTAGTTAATGGGCCTTTTAGGCGGGCGGGTATGGCTTTTAGATGGATCCGAAATTTGTATTGGAAATTTAATTAATTAGGATAATTACAAAATTAGCTAACAGAATAGCGCCACCTAATAAATAAATTTATTAATTTTAATTTCAGAGAAAGCCGTTAAAATAAGAGTATTTTAGAGCCTAAAAGTTGATGACGGGGGCATTTTTAGCCCGAACGGTGGATGAAGGATATTATTGTACCAAAAACGATAATTCACAGACATTTTAAGCCATTTTCCGTTTATTCAATATATATTAATTCCAAAAAAAAAGTATTCATTAAACTAATTAAATGAAATTCAGGCATACTATTATTCTTATATAAATAATTTTCAATACTATTTTAATAATCTTTTTGGGTTTCATTTTCAATCAGAGTGGTGAAGAATCAAATGGCACACATTGGGTGAGATGTGTTACTTTGCTGCAAAAAGGAGTCATAGGGTTGTGGAATGGACCGACAACTTTCAGCCAAATCCAGCCATACCCCAAAATTTGGTCTTATACTCCTAAATCTATCTTTTAACCTTTTCTGACATTTCTCCTCTCTGTATTGGTATGGGTTTTTCCCCTTGCCTCACTTCTTTCAACATTTCACTTTTTATTTATTTTTTAGTTTTTCTTCAGTCCATTACATGTATTGTTATTTTGATTTAAGCAACATAAAACTCATTTAAAGAGGAAGCGCTTCCTAACTGTATCAATCCCGAAATCTCTAATTAAGAGTGAAAACCCCTATTCATTCTATCACAATCTTTATTAGCGACATTGTCACTTCTCTTTTTCCCATCTCATAATTTCTACTAGTTTTTTTCACCTGACGTTCCGTATTCATTTTGATATTTCAATTAATTTGAATTGTGTAAGGCTCATTTTAGAAAGAAGCTCTCCCTATTAATTTCTTTTCATTTTCAGGCTCGAACATGAGACTTCTAATTAAAAAAGAAGGAAAAAATCTCATACATTCCAATATTTCACCACAATCTTTAACGATACTTATGATATGGCTAATAAGTTTTATATGTAACAACCAACATTTAGTGAAGTCGAACCTACCAAGTTTCACCACGACTCCCTTTGGGTCAATTAAAATTTAGTGAAGTTGAACCTACCAACACACTTATTTTATATCATGGTGAAAATTCGATAGCGCTTCTTATGTACTACTCCCTCTGTTTCTAAATAAATGATGTTTTAGGCTTTTTATTTTATTTCTAAATAGGTGGTATTTTAGGATTTTAAGAGAAAATTGACAATATTCTTCCAAAATTATCCGTATTTACATAATCAACAATCATTAAGTAGTTTTTTTTTAGGCATTAATTATGAGTAAGTTATTAAAAAAACTCATATTTTTTTAGGAATAAATAATTTTTTAAGAGGTGTGCATAAGATAAAAACAACACTTGTTATGAAACGGAGGGAGTAATATATTTGTTCCACCATCTATTGACTTAGAGTCGTGCGCAAACGATTTGAATATTTATGGACAACAATGCTAAAGTCTCCCGAAAATTAATTTATGGAGACAACTCCTGAAATAAATTTATAAAAAAAAATCAACAAGAGATATATATTGGCCACACGCGGAACTCAAAACATTGATTGCATTTTAGGATTCAAATTTGAGATTTTTTACCGTCCATCATGACACTTCTCTATCAAAACTCAAAAGTATGATCAAGTAACTATTTTTGTTTTTAATGTATTTAATTGCTTTCTTGAGTTTATATGGGGAACCAGGAAAGCGACACTCTTATCGAAAAGATAATCTGTGGGATTAAAGATGTAGTGTGTGTATAATTATCAATCAAATGCACTAATCCTGAGCTAAAGCCTAATTTGGCTATATCTGAATTCTGGCGTAAAAGCCAAGGACAGATAATTACAAAGTCAAAAAGTTCGTTTGTCTTGTTTCCATTTTACCATACAGCTTTTATCAATGCCTTTGATTACATTGTCTAAATACACTTAGCCTACCACTAACTCTTCTCTTTTACTCCTAATCAGAGTGATTACCGACCGCATCATTTCATTTTGAAGCTGAGTACAAACAATAACCCAACAAGGCAACAACTATATAAAGTTTTCAAAAGGTAGCACTTTAATTCCTATAAGTATAATAGTGTAATTCTTCCTTCCGAAATTTTTTCATTAATACAATATATATATATATATATATATATATATATATATATATATATATATATATATATGTGTGTGTGTGTGTGTGTTTACAATTGTAATTCTAATCATAAGAGAATATCTACTTTATATAATTATATTAAAATAATAATTACAGAATATATGGAGAATATTTACGTATTCTCTATCACACCCCGCAGTCGAAGCGGGAGGAGTCGGACGCTCAGACTGGATCTGAAATCGAGAAACAGTTGTCGAGGAAGTCTCTTAGTAAATATATTTGCGTACTGATATGAAGAAGGAACATGTAACACCCGAAAATGACACATGACATCCTTCTCACGAATAAAATAAATATTCATCTCAATATGTTTGGTTCGCTGATGCTGAACCGTGTTATAAGACAAGGAGACAACATATATGTTATCACTGTTGACACCCAATTTTGTCCCATCTTTCCGATTTTATTTGTAATTTTAAATATTTTTGAAACCTCAAAATAATTTTAAAATATAGGCATATATATGTATATATATCATCATTATTATTATTATTTGCATTTTTTTACTGTCATTTGCATTTTAATATCATAATCATACTTTTTACCCTAATATTCTATGTTATTTTATTTTCACAAAATTGCATCGCATTTCCATTTTTTATTAAGCATTAAGCATTTCGAAAATATTATATTTTATTATTATTATCACATCGTTATGTTATTTTAAATAATTTACATCTTTTGCAAAATATCTTTTTATAATAAACTCCCTCTTATTTTTAACCAACTCCCCATTTATTTCCCAACCCAAAACAATTTCTACCCAAAACAAAATCAACCCAAATCTAACCCCAAAATCGGCCACCAAAGGCCCAAACCCATCGGCCCCACCGAGGCCCAACTCCCCTCCCTTATTTTCGGCCCAACCAACCCTTCCCCTTTATTCCCCCCCAAAACCAAACAAATCCTAAAAACCAAAATAAAATACCCTCTCTCTCATTTTTTTTGGGGATCAGCCGTACTCTCTCTCTCTCTCAACTCGCCGCCGACAGCAGCCCTGCCACTAACCAGTCGCCGACACCCCACCACACTTTCATTTTCACCCTCCAAACCCTGTCACCATCGAACCTTACCCCTACCCCGACAGACCAACTGATCACCTTTCATCCTCCAACCAGTCGCCGACACCCCCACCACAAACATCGTCATCTTATCCCTCACTGCTCCGATGAAACGGAGCGAACCACCACCACCATCATTGCTAGCCCATCACCATGGGAACTACAATGATACTTGGTTTTTGTTGTGCTCTTCGCTTTTTCCAGATCTGATCGGAGGTCGAACTTCGGCGACACTACGACCATTTCTATTTCTCTTGTGGTTATATAGTTGTGTGTTTTGTTGGACTGAGTTAATCTCATTTTGACATACTCCGGCGAGTATATTTTCCGGCGTGCTGACTTATTTTGGACTTTTCTTAATATTTTGCTAATTTGTGATAATTTCTAATCGGATAATTACTCCGGCGTTTGCCTCTGTTTGCTCCGTTGATTATTGCTTCTTTTGGAGACTTTGCTCTGTTTTGGCTATTTTCGCCACTATTTTATCATGGTTGTGGTCCATTGCCATCTGCCTATTTTGGTTTTGGGTCGGGTCACCGATTCGGGTCAGTACCCAGTTTGAGTAAAATTTTCCAGAATTCGGTTTTTACATTTTGATTGTTGGTTATATGAAAATCTGAGAAAAAACTGATTCAGGTCGGGACTTCAAGTTCGGGTCAGGTCATTGATCTGGGTCGGGTCGGATCAACCCGATTTGAGTAAATTTCCATATTTTGTGTTTATATCTTGTTGTTGGTTATCTGAAATTTGAAAAAAAAAATTAATTCGGGTCGGGACCTCTCATTCAGGTCGGGTCAACCCGGTTCAAGTAAATTTTCAGATTTTGTGTTTAATATCTTGTTGTTGGTTATCTGAAATTTGGTAAAAAATTAATTCGGATCGGGTCATCGATCCGAGTCGGGTTGGGTCAATCCGATTCAAGTAAAATTCCCAAATTTTTTGTTTAATATCTTGTTGTTGGTTATCTGAAATTTGGGGGGGAAATTGAATCGGGTCGGGTCGGGTCAACTCGGTTCAAGTAAATTTTCCAGATTTTGTATTTAATTTCTTGTTGTTGGTTATTTGAAAATTTTAAAAAAAATTGATCTCGGGTCGGGTCGACCAGAAATCCGGGTTTATTTTTTCAGAACTGGGTCGAAATACCTAATTTCTTTACTGTTTTTTGTCAATATCCGGGTCAGGTCGACCTGAAATCCGAGTCGGGTCGAATTTCAGAATCCATGTCGGATTTTCAGAAACATTCTAAATCCTGCTTCGGTCCAAAAAATTCAGAATTCAGGTCGGATGTTTTTATTGCAAACTGTTGGTTTATTTTGGCATTCAAACATCCGTAGAAGGATATCTTATTGTTTAACTGATTCGAACAAATACTACACTTAGGCCAATGAAATTGAATTTGAGGCCGCTCCTACGGAAAATGCTCTTCCGTTTCAGTTTGCTGTTTTGGTATAATTTACTGATTTGAATAAATACTACACTTAGGCCAATGAAATTGAATTTGAGGCCGCGTCCCACCAAAAATTGCTTCACGGTTTTAGTTTGTTGTTTGAGCCCTCCGTAATAAAAACATTTACATTTACTGTTTGAGCCCTCCGTAATAAAAACATTTACTGTTTTGGATGCGGATCCGAAGTTATTTATATTCAACTGTTTCTACCGTTTGTTCTTGACCGCTTTCAAGGCACATTTATGAAAGTTAAAGAAGACAAGATACCTTCGGAGATGATTTATTTTGTTGCTGTTTTATTTTCTTTAATTCAACTTTATTTTATTCTGTATTGTAATATTATTTATTGTACTTGTGTAATTATTGAAATGTTTAGAATAAGTAAACTTAGAATTAATAATCTATAAATAGTAGATTTAAAATCGGAAACCGCTAGTTTATCTATTTTAGGCCCGTCGCCCATATTTTTAAAACGTTAGTTTATCTATTTTAGGTTCGTCGCTCATACCTTCAAAATGCTAGCTTATTTTTGAACTGTTCAGAATTTTTAAAACTATTGGTCATCCTTTTATTCACACTATTAATCATACAAAATAGAGTCTTATTTTTATCCGATTCATTATTTAAATGACTTCCAAAATATCATTTTCTTTGCATTACAAATAAGTTGTTTTTCTTCTTACAAAAATCACTTTATATATATTTATAAACAATGTCATACAAATGCATATTTGTACAAAATGCATCCTTTTATTAACTACTTGCAACATTATTTTTATACTTGTAAAAACATGCATTTTCCTTAGCATAATAATTAACCTGAGTTTGACCAGATAACCGCAAGTTAGCGGATATTAAAGGATGCCTAACCCCTTCTATTTAGGATAATAAAGAACTCTTACCTAGAATCTCATTAGTTTTGCAGATCATAAAATCAGAGTTATTTTGTAGCATTTAGTTAATATTTAGGTGTCCTAATTCACCTTAGAATAATTAGGTGGCGACTCCTCAAGTAAAGCAATTTTTAATCAATCCAGAAGGAATCGACCCATCACGTCGTGAGCCGCGTGTTAAAAATGGGTGTGACATTCACAATAGACAATTGATGCCCTTCATAAGGGACAATGACGCTCTAAAAGGAGGTTTCTAAGCCGACAAATCACGGCAACAATATTCGCAGCGCCTTTATATTCTACTTCGGCACTCAAACGAGAAAGCGTGGCTTGACGCTTGTCAGAACACGAGACGAGGTTATCACCCAAAAATACACAATAGCCGAAAGTAGATCGACGTGTGTCTGGACAGCCGCCCCAATTGACGTTCGTATATGATATCAGCCTGGTCGGTGCAGATAGATACAAATGTAATCCATCGTCAAGAGTAGCCCTAATGTACCGAATGATACGTTTAAGAGCGGTGAAGTAAGGGTCCCTGGGATCATGCATGAACATACACACCTGCTAAACAACATAGACAATATCGGGCCTAGTGAAAGTAAGATACTAAAGTGCACCAGCGAGACTCATATAAAGTGAAGGATCAAGCACATGATCTCCGTCATCTGCGCTAAGTTTCGATTTTGAGTAGACTGGAGTGGGCATGATCTAAGTTCGCCATTTTAACCCTGTAAACAATCTCTCCGGCATACTTACGCTAACACATGAACATGACATTCTCGGATCTGGTCACGAAAATCACCAAGAAATAACTCATTTTTTTCAAGTTTGTCATGGCAAATACAGATTTAAGCATGGTAATGATCTCATTTTTCAGCACGTTTGAGGAGACAGTCAGGACAATGTCATCCACATAGAGCAAAATATATGCAGTGTCATTACCTCGATGAAAAATAAAAAGTGAGTTATCACTTTTACTGCACATGAACCCAATCTATAAGATGTAAGTGGCAAAGCGGTCATACCAAGCCCCGGGGGCTTGTTTCAAGCCATAAAGTGACTTTCGAAGCCGAAAGACATACTTAGGAGCCGAAGGATGCACAAAGCCAGGTGGTTGATGCATGTATATATTTTCTTTCAAATCCCCATGTAAGGGCACATTTTCACATCAAACTGATGAATCAGTCAATTCTTTCCCATAGCAATGCTCAAAATAGTGCGAATAATGGCTGGTTTAACCACTGGACTGAAGGTCTCACCACAATCAACTCCTTCTTGTTGTCATGTGCCATTTGTCACAAGGCTCGCCTTATGGCGTTCAAGCTCACAATTATCTCTGAATTCGTGACTGACAAAGCCACATGCACCAAATTACATTCCCCCTCTGGTTTCGGGGTAAGATCCTAAGTGCATTGTGCAGTGAGTGCATCAAATTTCTCACGCATGGCCGCATTCCAATTCGGGTCAAGCTTGACTAATTTTGGGTTTTTAGGTAGGGGAGATAGTCAGAGTGGATAGGTTAAAATGGACTTTCGATTTGAAAATCTCGTGTTGTACACGGGTTTCCATGCGGTGGGTTGGGATTGGGACCAGCTGGGTGATAGAACTGGAGGCATTAGGGTTGTTTAGGTGGCGGGAATTGGGGGCAGTAGGGTAGTGTTGGGCAGTGGAGTCGCCGGGTATGGAGGTGGTTGACGGGGGCTAGGGGGCTGACGTCATGAGATTCGGGTAGTGGACTGTTTATAGGGAATCGGGGAGCCGTAATGGGAACAATGGGTAGGGGTAGTTGACGAGAGAGGAGGTGGTAGATGGGTTGTGGGGTAGTGGCAGTATAGCTGGCATGGGCGGTGAGTTTTGAGCCGAAATACTAGCACTATGGATTGCGATTCTAAGGAGATGGGAAGTGTCCGGATCATCAAGGAAGCTGTAATCAGTGACTTTAAATTTTTGGTCGTTTGTAAATGGGAAAGCAGTCTCCTCGAATGTGACATGGCGGGAGACTATGATTTTATTAGTGGACAGATCGTAGCATAAGTACCCCTTATAATTCGATGGGAAACCTAAGAAAATATAAGGAGTAGTCCTAGGTGCTAATTTGTGAGGGGTTGTGGAGGTGAGATTAGGGTAGCATAGATAACTGAAAGTTCAAAGGTGACCATATGAAGGGATCCGACGATATAGAATTTTGGTAGGAGTTTTGTTTTGAAGGGTACGTGTAGGTAACATATTGAGAATGTATGCTACTATTTGTAATGCATATATCCAAAAAGGGAGAGGGAGAGAAGCATGAAAGAGCATAGTATGGATCATATTGTTACTGGTGCGGAGATTCTTTCGGCTTTACCATTTTGAGGTGAGGTATGAGGACACGAGAATCGAAATACCATGCCGTTGTCCGTACAAAATTTATGAAAGAGGGAATTATTAAACTCATGACCATTGTCACATTGGACCACTTTTATGTTCTTTTCAAACTGTGTTTTAACATAAGTTCGAAATTCAAGAAACATGGAGTAAACTTAAGACTTATATTTGAGCGGATAGACCCAAAGAAAATGAGAGAAATCATCTAATAATACCAAATAATACTTATGACCCAATTTGCTAGGAATATGAGATGTCCTTAAATCTGCATGAATGATGCCAAAAGGAGAAAAAGTAACACTTAAAGATGACATAAAAGGAAGTCTAACATGCTTCTCTAAAGGACAAGAATAACAATTTTGGGTGACTTTCCCTTTATTACATTGAATAAAATTTTGACTCATGAGAAAGTGAAAAATTGGTGCTCCCGGGTGCCCAAGTCTACTGTGTCAGGTTGATGGAGAGATTGTAGCTAGAGAGGTATGTTGAGTGACACTCACAATGGAATTGAATGGGAAATGATAGAGGTCCCCCACACTATTGCATCTCGTAAGAATTTTCTCCGTACTTAAGTCCTTCACAGAAAAACCAAAAGGATCAAACTCAATAGATACGAAATTGTCACTAGCAAATTTCTTAACAGAGATTAAGTTCTTAATAATGTTAGGAGCATATAGGACATTTTTTAGGGAAAATGGAGGGTGAGGTGGTGGTGTTTATGTGGTGCAATAGCCTTGAATTGAAATGCGATTACCGTTTCCAACCAAAATAAATTGAGGATTATTCAAATTAAATAGTTGATGTAGATTACCGGAGTTACGAGTGAGGTGGGATATTGCGTCCGTATCCATATACCATGCATCATCGGGCTGCTGTAAATTCATGGTGTTGTAGGCCTGACCCAGTTCGGCAGGGGTAAGGAGGTCATATAATTGTTGTTGATGTTGGGCCAGTGAGACATGGGACTACTGTGTCGGTCTCGTTTAGCGTGGACCCGGATGAGAGCCTAAAATACCCGGCTACTGTCCACTGCCTTGGGTCGGTGTCGTCGGATATAGGAATGGGGTGAGGCCCAACTTTCGGACATCGGTCATGGTAGTGGGCCAGCCCACTGAGATAGGTGTGGGGCTTGCTGTAATTGTCCACGGTATTGTTGCCGCAGCCGCGACCTCTACCTCTTTCGCCGCGAACACTGCCACAACCTCTGCCTTTACCGCCACTCCGCGGAGCGTGACCGTCCATGTGTAACGGTTGTCCGGCGGGTGTGGGGGCGGTAATTGGTGCATCAACCACCAACGTCTTCTGATTATGTTCGTCCTGTTTGGCACACCTAGTTTTCTTCGATAATAATTGTGACCGGGCCTTATTTAAACTAGGGAGGGGATCGACTTGTTGGATCATCATTGCAAGGGTATCGTACTCACCCTTTGGCAATCCATTAATTAGTTGTAGAACCATCTTAGTTTTTGAGATCGGAGTGCCCAAATTCGAAAGTTGAACTGCAATCAATTTTATTTATTTAAAATAGTCGGACATATTCACAAAGTTTTCAAGACGAGTGTTGTTGAGTTGTTCCTCCAGATACACGACACGTGTATGTTTGTTATCTTGAAAGATTTCCTCTAGTCTTGTCCATTGTTCATGAGCTGAAGCACCTGCCTTCATAATCGTATGAAGTAGATCCTTGGATATGGTGCCATAAATTCATTGCTTGACAATAGCATCAAGCCTTTTCTACGTTGTGTTGTCAACGACGGGAGGACGGGGTATGTTGGCATCGATGTGATAAATTGTAGGCATAGGCTTGAATTTGAAATAATTATACCCACAAAGAGTATTGTCCATCCTCTTGATAAAGAACCAAAGGGATAAAGTTCTTGATATTTGTTACGACGAAGGCCGGATGAAAAGAGTTGGTAGAGGAGAAGGGAGGAGGAGGATGTGTGACGTCTTATGTGGAGGAGGAGGAGTCAGGAGAACCTATGTTGCCGCAGGAAAATTGGAAGGAGATGGAGGGTGGCAGCTGAAATTAGTTAGGGTTTGGGGGTGCCGTTGGAAGCAAGGAAAGAGAGGGAGGGGTGGGGGTGGCGGCCGAGAACAATATTTAGGGTAGGGATGGTTTTAGGTTTTGGCTCTTGATACCATATAGAATAGTGTAATTCTCCTTGTCTGAAGTATTCTCATTAATACAATATATATAGGTGTTTACAATTGTGATCCTAATCATATGAGAATATTTATTTTACATAATTACACTAAAATAATAATTACAGAATATATGAAGAATATTTATGTATTCTCTATGACTATAGTAGTAGTAATTTGATAATTAATGTAGAGACTTGGCCTAATTTGATTTTATAAAGATAAATCGGTAAAATTGTTTAGTATCGAGATTGAGTTAAAATATTAACGCGACTCGCGAAAAAAGAAGAAGAAGAAGAGAATAATGTGCGTTCTAGAGAATTATTTTTATGATATTTAAATATCTCAGCAAATAGTTTGATTCTTATATTTATTTTTTTGGTCCAAGTTTGATTCTTATATGCTAAATCACATCTTCTTATTTCATTCTAATATTCTATCCGTCATAGGATAAAATACAAAATTTAAGCAATTTAATGTGAATACTGTTTAATATATGCCGCTAGCAAAATATTATACATTATTTCTTGTGTGGCCAATCACTATATTAACTATATACAATATTTTTTCTTATACAACAAATAAAAAAACTATTCATATAATTTTATAATGGATTTTATACTAAAATTAGTACACTACAATCAACCATGCGATGTCAATAAGCATTTCTTGTTTAACAAACACTCCAACAACGAAGGTGACAAGATGCTTGAGACTTGAGAACGTATTATGTTAGAGGTCTTGTCCATCTTAATGTGTCTCCAAACAATAATTAGATTCATGTTCTAAACACGTGTTTCCAAGCAGAATACTAGGTTAGGTGGATTATTGTCCAACAAATGTGCTCTTAATCATACATAAAACTCACCATTATCTGATTCTTGTGTTAATCAGACAAACATTTTATTATACAAATATATGTCATTTCAGACTAGTTTCCTTACTCCACTTTACAGCAATATCATTACATATGTCGTTGTATTTATTTGCCGTTTTTTTTTAGCATCAAACTAAATCAAAGTCAAGAATATTGTGCGCTCAATCAAAAGTGGAAAAAGAAAGGAAATTAAGAGGAAAAAACATTGGTCAAACTTGTGAAAATGTGGGAAGGTACACAGCTTAATTTGTTATCAATTTTCTCCTTAACATGGAAACTTTGGAAACCATACAAAAAGTAAAGCTTAAACATTTTTTGGGATCTTTATACTATTACAACATCTCAACAAAGCCCATAACAAAAAAGTAACCTTTATTTAATATTCTTTCTAATATATTTTAGCGAGTATAATCATTGTGTACACATATAATTGCACGTATTGGAGTCCGACTATATTCAAGTCACGCGTTACATGACCCTTTTTGAGGGCACATATAATACAATTGTCATACAGAGAGTATACACCCTGCGATAATCGGACTATCCCTTTCAATACACTGAGTATACACATGTGGCGATTACAACTATTCCGATTAGGTGGATTAAATTTTTTATCTGAATGTCAAATTCCCAATATATTTAGCATTCTTTATACTTTTCATTTAAAGTTAGTTTAAGTAATGTTTAACTTCTTTTTCTTTGGTTAATTGGCAAAATCAAGGTATAAAGGACCTTAAAATGAGGCATCACTATTGACTACGCCTGTTATGACTTTTTCTTTTCCGATTAGCTTTATCATGTTTTTCTGAATTTTAATATATGCGTACACTTTACTTTCTTCAGATCCATTATGTGTAATGTCACTAAATATGTTATTGTAATATTGACTACACCTCTCCATTCTTGGTGAATATATATTTTCTTCCTCATTTTTGAAGTGTACCATCACAAATTCTCTAGAAACTCTAACCACTTTTCAAAACCTAAATGGCATCAAATAAATTCTAATAGTAACAAGAAATTAAAAGTAAAATGATAAATACACGAGTTATTGCTAATCGCATTTTAGAAAAATAGAGTAAGCTTTGATTACTATTAACTCCGTCTTAAATTATTTGTCGTGATTACTAAAAATATTTTTTTAAAATTATTTATCATTTTAGAAGTTCAAGACATAATTAATTATTTCTTTTCCATTTTACCCTTAGTAGAATTTAGACATTAATGGAGATTATATATAAATAGAGTAAACATTTAATGAAGAGAGATTATAACTTAGACACAAATAAGGGTAAAAATAGTCAAATACCCTAAATAATTAATATTTCTTAAAAAACGTGTAAATAAAAAAATGACAAATAATTTGAGACCGAGGGAGTATCATTATAAGAATTTTTGAAGAATAACGGGATCATAAATGGTTGAGTACTCTTATGTTGGTCTGCTCCGTACCATTAATTAAATAAAAAAATAGCAGTTTGGTGCACTAAGTTCTCACTATGCGCAGGGTCCGGGGAAGGGTCGGGCTACAAGAATTTGTTGTACGCAGTCTTACCTTGCATTTCTGTCAGAGGCTATTTTCACGCAGTCGTACCATTAATTAAATGTGACACGATATTGTAGTTAAAGTGTGGCCTATTAGTTAATAAAACGGGTGCAACTATGGGAGATCAAGTTCAAATTCCAACAAAAGTAAAAATATTACTTCAGTTAATTTCTTTTTATTTATCTAAATTTTTATGGATAAAGTCACCATATACCTATAATGATAAGGATGATGTTAAATGGGCAGAATTTTATAAAATGTCTACATTATCCTTCTTTACTTTTGGCTCCAAACATACTATTTTTCCTCCAATTAGTTTTCAATAATTATCTTTTATCATGCTCATCTTTTAATCCCAATACATTGAACATTTAAATTAAATTTATAACTACAAATACTTTTAACTGAAAATTCTTGCTTGTAAGAACTTCAAATGAAATGTTTAAATTTTAATTTTAATTACTTCAATTAAACAACTAATGTATTGAACTACTATCGATTTTTTTTTACTAATTCAAATTATGATATTTTAATTTATTACAATGAAATATATATAATACATATCATGTATATTTTAGACTAACTCCTCCGTATTTTACACACACATCATCTATACATTTTACCAATAAACTATTAATTTATGACTCGCATTTTTTCATGCACGTTTTTGTATATTTTAAAATTAAGCAATTGACTATCTTGCATTACGAATATATGATGTTATAATTTAAAAGTAAACAATTAACTCTTTTAATATACATCCTTATATATTTAAAGCTGAATGATTAACCATCTCATATTTGAAATTTTGTTTTCTTATATCAAAATTGTGTTAATTGACTTGAATAAATACTAATTTAATTAAAAATATTCAAACTGAGCTAATCTTAACCTTATATTACATCTATGATTGATTTAATTTCATGTTTTATTCTACATTATCTTTTATACCTTTAATAGTTCAATAAACTGATATATACAATTTTATTAGTATATTCTTTTATGTTACCAAACTTATTATTACATTATCCTTTTTATTGAATTGTGTGAGTTTTATTTTGAATGCATATTAAATTAATTTAAAATACAATCTTTGTGAGATTTTTACAAACTATTGAAATTCAACAACATCAACATACTCAGTGTGATCTCACACATTGGGTTCTGGAGAAAACTATTGAAATTCAAATGTGAATAATCATTCTACATAAAAGTAAAAATTCACTTTGTATATTTAAGACAATGTCAAGTTATAAAGAAATAATTTAAATAAATACATGATATATAATAACATATGACATTAAATGATTTACACAAGTGTATATGAAAAAATTAATAATTTATTTAAATATATTATAACTACAATATTGCACAATTAACTACTATACAATAACAAGTTTGTGTGAAAGCTTTAGCCACGTAAGTGAGTAAATATGTGTAAGACATGAATTTATTTTATAATTCAATCAAAATAATATAATTATACAATTATTAAATGTATTATCTTGTGTTGTCATTTTATCACAAAAAAAGTTAGTATTATAGTCTTAATTCTTTATTTTTTCTAATTTTTATTATTGACTTAGTTGGCCATCAAATGAATACATTCCACGGATCAACTAAGTTAAATTTTTTATTAGCATTCAACAAAAATAATATAATCATACAAATATTCAAACATATTTCTCATACTATCTAAGGATAATATTTTTATCACAAAATTACTTTCTACATATATAACTCTTGTTACAATGTATGGGTAGTGAACAAAACTTATTTCTTCAACTCTCTAAGGAAGAAACAAAATTTAACAAAATTCTTAATTAACGAAATGTGAAAGAAAATATAAGTTCCACATTTTTAGACGAATTTATTCGATTTAAAATTAAATATATTTATGATGTTAGTTACAAAAATTTTTAACTTGTTATATTATCCTATGATGGTGTATGTTCGAATTGAAAAAATAATTATGACGCGATTAAACTCGAACCCAAGAATCGATGGTCGCAAGGTTGGATTGATTACCATTAGGGTGCAATAGCTTCACATGTCAAGTGGTGTTAATCAAATTATATTTATCCGCTTGAATAATTAGAGGGACAAACTAATAGGGTTAAGTTTATAAAGAAATGATTTAATCAACCCATAATATACAACAACAACATAGGACATTGGAGATTTACACAAGTATATATGAAAACAATTAATATTTTGGTTAATTATATTGTAACTATATTAAAGTACGAGACATTAGCTACTATACGACAACAAGTTCGTGTGTAGAAGTTAGCTACGTAAGTGAGTAAATATGGGTAAGTAGTGAATTTGTTAATGTATTATCTTATGTTGTAGTTTTATTACAAAAATAATAGTATTATAATCTTAATTCTTTAATTCTGCCTACTTCCTACAGTTGACCATCAGATACTTCATTCGACATATCAATCAAGTTAAATTTTTGGTTAGCATTCAACAAAAATAATGTAATTATATAAGTATTCAAATATACTACTCTTAGGCTATAGTTCTACCACAAAGCTATGTTCTACATATATAACTCTTTTTATAGTGTATAGGTAGTAACTCGTAACTTATTTCTTCCATTTTTTTTAAGGAAGAACCAAAATTTAATATAATTATTAATTAGTGAAATGTGAGAAAAATATTTAAAAAAATATTAGTTTCACATTTTAGAAGAATTTATCCAATTTTGAAATACATGTTTAACATTTTAGTTACAAAAAATATTTTGACCCGGTATATTATTCTTTAATGATGTATGTTCAAATTGAAAAAATAAAAATAAATTTTATGACGCGGACCAGACTCGAAATCGTGAACCAGCAATCACATGGCTGGGTTGGTTACCGCTAAGCTGTAATAGCTTCAACAATTAAGTGGGGTTAATCAAAGTATATTTATCCGCTTGAATAATTAGAGGAACAACCTAGCAAAAATAAGTCTATAAAAAAATAATTTAAATCAATTCGTAATATACAACAACATTGGACATTAGATGATTTACACAAGTATATATGAAAATATCAATGATTTGGTTAAGGATATAGTAACTACATTGCCGCACGAGACATTAGTTATTATTCGATAATAAGTTCATATGTAGGAGTTAGTTACATAAGTGAGTAAATGTGGGTAAGTAGAGAATTTGTTGTTATAATTTAATAAAATAATATAATTATACACGTTATCAAATATATTATTTTGTGTCGTAGTTCTATCACAAAAAAAGTTAGTATTATAGTATTAATTCTTTTAATTTTTTCTAATTCCTATAGTTGACTTAGTTGACATCAAATGATTGCATTCGACAGATCAATCAAGTCACATTTTTTATTAGCATTCAACAAAAATAATATAATTATAGAAGTAATCAAATATAATTTTTTGTGCTACATTTATATCACAGAATTATTTTATACATATTGAAGCCACGCATCTATAACTCTTATTATAGTATATGTAGTATAAAAACATTAATTAATAGAATTTTAGAAAAAATAAAAAACATTAATTAATAGAATTTTAGAAAAATAAAAATCAGATTAATTCCATAATTTTTAGATGAATTTACCCGATTTTAAAAATTAAATATATTTAAATTTTTAGTTACAAAATTTAATTTAATTCGTTATATCATCCTTTATTGATGTATATTTAACTAAGTCAAATTTGATGTTAGCGTTCAACAAAAATAATATAACTTACAAGTAATCAAATATACTATCTTATGATAATTTTATCACAAAATTATTTTCTATAGATATAACTCTTGTTATAGTGTATGCATTAAACCAAATCTTATTTCTTCCATTATCTTAAATAATTTATAATTTAATTTAATTTAATTATTAATTAATGGAATGTGAATAAATATAAGAAAGTTTAATTTCATAATTTTTAGACAAGTTTCCCCTATTTTATAAAATTAAATATGTTTAAATTTACATCATTAAAGGAAAATATAACAAATTAAATCAAATATAAAAATATACTTTATAATCAAGATAGCCTTTCATTATTTTTTCATATTTACAACTCTTAAGATAAAATGCTAAGAAGGTGCATATGTTCTAACTAGAGTTGACCAGTGGGCCGGGCTCGGGACTGGTGGGACGGGTGAAGAGGGCGGGATCGGGGCTGGCGGGTCAGGTGAGATCGGGTTTGGCGGAATTTGCCGAAGTTCCGTCCCGATCCCGATATCGTCGGAATCGGGTTGGGGCGGGATCGGGTTCCGACGATTTTTCCTTTCTTTTTTTTTAATAACATATGTATAAAAAAACTCAATAATTAAACAAGACAAGATAATGTAATAAAAACATCCCAAGACTGTTTTTGTGTCTCTTATATTATTTAATAGACATATGATTTTATTGTAATACAAATACAATTGTCGAAATTGCAACTTTGTGGTGTTGTCCAAAAGTTGCAAATTACATAATAAAATTGCAATTAAAAAAATTACATTCTGAAAAAACACATGTTCTAGTTTCTTGATAATTTCATGTGGTTCTTCGGTTGGAATTGGTATTTGTTGGTCAAATTGATCCACGTCGCTTCCACCACCTTCGGATGAGATTTCGTTGTAGTTTTCGTCTTCTTCTTCGTTGATCTCCGGTTAACCGCACCTTCTCCGCTCCGCTCATATCCAATCTCTGAATAATACTACAATCTCCAAGCTGTCTCCGGCTAATGAGTGTATGTGGTCTCCTATTTGATATCTACCGGCAGAAAAAGCGCTTTCAGACGCAATTGATGACGCTTGAATGTTCAAAACATCTCGGGCCATCATTGAAAGTGTCGGAAAGGTCTTCTCATTCACCCTCCAGTATTTCAGCAAGTCTTCACGTCCTTCTTCATTGAGAACTGCTCGGTACGGTACAGAACCCTGCAAAACAAAAATATCGAACTCGCTAATTTGGTTAGTAGCGGTATGGCCATTCTATTTCTGAGGCTTTCAATACTAGCCGCAGAAACATCATGTCTTTTGTGAGGTTGTGTTGAAGATGAAGAAGATGGTATGGAAGCCGGTAGGTTACTAGCACTTTCTTGTTGGTAAAACCTATATATTTTTTTGCATTGGTCTTCTACGCTAGACAACACTTCTTCTTTAGTTTGTTCAATAGGCGGTAGGTGATTTGGATATTTTGGACTTGGAGGTGGTAGTACTTCTATACAATTGTAAATAGTTTCAATAAGTGATTTAGTACCGTCTATTTTAATAGTCGGATTTAATACAACACCAATAATATAAATAGTGGGAATAGGAATAAAATATTTTTTTATTTTGGTAAACATTTTTTTAAATAGCTGCCATATAAGCTGGGTTTTTCATATATTCACTAAGTAATAAAAATATTAGAGTTATATAAAATAACATAGTTGAAATCGTAGGATAATATATACCGAAAAATTCTTTTGTTGCTTGAAAAAATTTCTCTAAAAATACAATAAGTTCGGAAATTTTTATCCAATTGCTATCTACAACCATATCAGCTGGATTTTGATTATGAGAATTAAAAAATAAAGTTATAGATTTTCTATAGTCATAAGCAACAAGTAGTTGCTCGTATAAAGAATTTCACCTAGTGGTACTTTTTCTGGATTTTTCTATAAGGTAGTTGGCAATCGTGATAAGTTTTTTTATATTATTTTCTTCGTTGTATTTTTTTACTTTTAAAAATAAAGTTTATAGCAAATTGTATAGAATGTCTTCAAAAAGTGATAGACCATCCTTTACAATTAAATTATATATATGACGCGCACAATTTATATGAAAATGATCTGCAAATGATGGAGTTAAACTATTTTTTAAAATTGTAATAGCGTAATTGTTAGAAGAAGCGTTATCTAATGTAATAGTCATAATTTTATCGGTTATTCCATAATAATGGCACATTTGATAAATATTTTCTGCAATAAAAGTACCAGTGTGCCTATCATCTATATATTTATACTCTAAGATACGTTTTTGCATACACCATTTATAATCTATCCAATGACAAGTTACCGTTAAATAATCATGGTTGTTAGTATTACGACCTATATCAGACGTGATAGATATTTTGCCATTAAAATGATATAATGAATAACGTAAAAATTATTGATATTCATGTGCGAATTTAAATACATCTCTCTTAACAGTTGATCTAGGAAAACCGTTAAAAGCAGTATTATATATATCTCTAATTTAATGAATAAAATCGGGAGATGAAGGAAAATCCTCCACAACAACTAATTTAGATATTGCTTCCCTGCCTCTATGTTTATTGTATTTAGGGCCTACAATTCCCCCCGTCATAGGGCTAATTTGACCTTGTACTTGGTCCGGGACAGTATCAGTATGTGAACCTTGTCCCGATGGAGAGGGCATTTGCGCACCCGGTTTTGAAGCCTGGTATTGGGCATACCTAGCTGGATGAGCCCTTACTACGTGTCTCATTAAACCTCCTGTCCCACCATGACCTTTTCCAGTTTTAAATTTTAAAACATCTTTACAAATTTTACATCTAGCTACTTGATTCTCTACGTCCCTATCAAAAAATATCCATGCATCTGATTTTAATGGCCGTTTTGCTGGACCTCGTCTCATACTAGGGGGAATATGAGACATTTCAGTTGAAGGTGCACTAGTGGGTGTGTTGTCATCAACATTAGTGGGTGTATCATCTAGATCATTGTCTAAATTAAAGTCTTCTTGAGTTCCAGAAAATAGCTCATCGTCTAAATCTAATGGTATTGTAGGAAAGTGTTCAGTATCAACAAAATCATCCTGTGTATGAATATGATGACTAGAAGAAGTACTATTGCCCTTGTTGCCCCTACTAGAAGAAGCCTGACCCCTACCCGTAAGCATACGTTTAAATCCTTCCATTATAAATTTATAATTATACTAATAAATAATTAAAGTAAATGAAATTAAGTGCGCCAAATAAAATAAAAAGACTAATAATTTAATGAAGGAACGAGTGTACCAAAAGCTGACGTAACTTCGACGTGTAATCGAGAGGTTGAAAATTAAAACTTTGCTTGATGGAAGATCCTCAAGCTAGTTGCCAACTTCACTCCCAATTCCCAAATGAATAAATAAAATTTAATATTTAGTAAACAATGTAGACTTGAGAGAGATAAATTGAGAGATTAGAGAGATTGTAGGAAGATTTGTGAGAAAGATGAAGAGAAAATGAGTTATTTATAGTTGGAAAATTGGGTTAAAGTGTAAATATAATAACTTATAGGTTAAAAATATATATTATGGGGTAAGGGGGTTGGGGAGGGTGGAGGCAAAAATTGGTCGTTGCACAACGGCCAAAATATAAAATGGTCGTTGGTGCAATGGTTATTTATGCAAAAGGGGGGTTACGGGTGGGATCGGGTCGAGATCGGGGCAGGCTCGAGATCGGGTCGGGACTAGCGGGACTGGGGCGGGTCGGTACGAGACATTGTCCCGTCCCGGTTCGAGTCCCGATACCAAATTTTTTTTTTTACTACTCGAGTTCGCCCGTCCCGGCCCACTGGACAACTCTAGTTCTAACACATTCTTTATTCTACCCCAAGTAAAAAATATTTTCTACATTTAGTACAAGTAATCAAGCTAGCCTTTTCATTACTTTGTCCTTTCAAAAGAAACTTAGAAGATTGTCAATAGTTTTAACTAAGAAAAAAAACTTTTAAATGGTAGATTTGAATAAAAACAGAAAAATAAGTTGGTAGTATTTAAAATCTTGAAAAGTTGTGACTCATTAAATATATGTCAGAAGAGAGAGAAACTTTTTGCCTTTTCAATGCATTAAAAATATAAATCTGTCATTACTTTATGAAATGTCCAAAGGAAGTTAATTCCATGATCCCTTTCATTCCAAGATTACAATATATCTATAAATAAATATACAAGATCAATCTATGCTAAGAATATGATAGTCATCCTAATTATATAAATCAATCTAGGCTAAGACTATGCTAATCATAATATTTGATTTGATTACAAATTATGATGAAGATAATTTGGATGTGATGAGGATATTAACAGTCCCCGCAGTCTTAGCGGGAGGTTCTCGTATGCTGAGACTGTCCCTGAAATCATCATACAGTACGCACTGAAGACCTTTCGTGAAAATATATGCAATCTGATAATGGAACGGTACATGGAGGACACAGACTTGTCCACGTGCAACCTTTTCACGGACAAACAAGATATAAATTTCTATGTGTATCGTGCGTTGATACTGGACAAGGTTACCTGATAAGTACATCGCACTCACATTATCACCATAACCCACGATTGCTTTTTCGATCGGACAATGAAGTTCTAAAAAAAGATTACGGAGCCAACATGATTCAGAGACCACAGAGATAATGTCGGCTGATGTTTTGACGACCATGAAATGAGATTGTCTCCTAAAATCACACAATAACCAGAGGTGGAACGCCGTGTGTCCCGGCAGTCACCCCAATCATCATTTGTATAAGATGTGAGGCTAGAAGTGGTGGAATTATACAGATGCAATCCAAAATCAAGAGTACCCTTAACATACCGCAAAATTCATTTAAGAGCTCTCATACTGCAATGCCACTGCTAAGTTGCGGTAATGTGTTGGGTCACTATATGGAGTACCTATAGAGTTACTCAATTTTGCATTTGTATCCACCGGCGTATGTGACGGTTTACATGAGGACATACCAGCTTTGTCAATGATCTCCTCGGCGTATGTCTTTTGACAGAGAAACAAGACACATGCATATTGAGTTACAATAATACCCAAAAAATAGTTTAAAGGGCACAAATCCTTCATAGCAAATTCCGAAGTAAGGAAGGTCATAATAGACTGGCGAAGTGACTCAGATGATGCTCTGAGAATAATGTCATCCACATAGAGAAGAATATATGACATGTCCTTCCCTTCTTGTAAATAATCAAAGACTGATCGGACTTGCTGTGTGAGAATCCCAGTGTTGCTACGAACCCTGAAAACATGTTATACCACGCCATGGGGGATTATTTCAAATCATATAATAATTTTTTCAACAAGCAAACATAATCCGGATGAGTGAGATCTCATAAGGCCAAAGGTTGCTGCATGAAACTATTTTCGGTAGGTGACCATGTAAAAAAGCATTCTTGACGTCCAGCTGATGGATGGACCATGATTTGGACAGATCTAGACTAAGAACAATTCTGATAGTTGTTGGTTTAACTACTGGACTGAATGTCTCACTGCAATCCACACCAACATGCTAAGACCTTCCATCACTAACAAAATGAGCTTTGTGTCTAGCAAAACAATCATAAGAATTATTCTTATGACAGAAAACCCACACAAAACGTATTATGTTCACATTAGATGGACGGGGCACTAACTTCCACATCTTATTTTTAATAAGAGCATCAATTTCGTCTAACATGACAGTTTTCCAATTCGGGTCTAATAAGGCTGCTTTGGGATATTTTGGAAGTAGTGATGGTTGGACCGAAGATGTTAGGTTAAAATGACGATTGGGTCAAAAAATCTCGTGCATGGCACGAGATTCAACAGTCCTAGGTGGGCCGAGACAGATGACTAGGGTATTGGGCTTTGTGAATTGGGCCGATATGGCGTAATATTATGGGCTGGTGGAGTTAGGCCAGGTGGCCTGTTTGGAAATCGGATGAGGGAGCAGTGGGCTCCCTTATTTGGGTTTGACAATCACGAGAAGTGGACTGGGCCGAGGCCGAAGAGGAGGAAGCAGTGGGCTCCTCGGCTCGGACTGACCGAGTTCCATTTCGGTGTTGGGCCGTTGCATTTTGGGTTGGATCAGCCGAGACCGTATAGGGTTAGGTATGAAAATGGTGATTTAAAATTGGATGTAATCCAATGTCCAAAAATCGTATAAAAGCGGGGACGTCACGTGAGATTTAGCAAACGGGAATATAGACTCATAAAAAATAACGTGATGAGAGATGATAATTTTCCCATTAGATATATCATAACACTTATATCCCCTATGATTCTGTGGGTATCCCAAAGACACAAGGAGTGAAATGGGCTTGAAGTTTATTTATAGTTGTGGACGGAAATAAGGGATAACATAAACACCCGAAAACCCTCAAATGTGTATAGGAAGGAATATGATGGTATAACATTTGTGTGACTGATAGGTTTGAAAGTAGATTTCTAGGAAGAATGTTTAAAAGATATGTGGCCATTTAAAGAGCGTGATGCCAAAAATACGGTGGTGTGGACGAATGCACAAGAAATGTGTGAATTAGATTGTTGAGTGTTCGTATTTTTCTTACGGCTTTCCCATTTTGAGAAGAAGTATGTGGACATCAAAGACTCACGAACATTCTATTTTGGTGACAAAATTCCTTAAATTGGCCATTTATGAATTTCCTCCCAATGTCACATTGAAAACATTTAATGGATTTCTCAAATTGGGTTTTGATAAAAATACTAAATTATTTAAAAATGGTGAACAACTGCGATTTCTGTCCTATGGGAAATGTCCACAGAAAATTCGAATAATCATCTAAAATAAGCATATAATACTTATGACTTGCCGAACTTAAAATCAGGGATGTCCACAAACCACTATGCATGAGATCAAATGGCATAAGAGTATTAGAAGCAGATAATGAAAAAAGGAAGTTTAACATGCTTCCCAAAAATACAAACTTGACAAACATGAGAGTCCATAAGTTTGTTACAATCAACAAATTTATTATTTCTAAGAAAATTGAACACCGGTGCTCCCGGGTGTCCCAACCGATTATGCCATAAAATAGGGAAAATATATGCAAAGGTTGATGAATTAGTGACTTGGTTGTTGGGAGTGGCGGTGATGGGATACAAATTTCCAGTGCTATTACATATCATTAGTGGCATCGCCGTCCAAAAATCCTTCACAGAAAATCAAAACGGATCAAAATTAACAGAAACATTGTTGTCAGTTGTAAAATGACGTACATATATCAAGTTTTAATCAGTTTGGGTGCATGTAGGATATTTTTCAAATATAAAGGTGGGGGGGGGGGTTTACTTGACGAATACCATAAATTGGAATTTTCTACCCACTGCCAACAACACTATTTTTATTACTGCTCATATTAAAATAAGACTCGAGATTACCTTGAGATGTCGTCATGTGTGAGTTGCCCATGTATCCATGTACCACGAATCACCGGGAACACTCAGATTCATGTTGTTCATGGCCTGTTAAATATCCGTGGGAGCATAACTTATGGAAGATGGTCCATGGGCTGCAAAGGCTTGGTGCGGACGAGAACTGGGAACCCAGGGCTGTCGGTTTCAATGAGGTAGCCTGGCCCACGATGAGGTGGGGTATGGGTAAGGAGGGACATCCAAATGTGGTGCCCAAGCCTACGGTGGGTACTGCCTCCACTGGACTGGGCTTGCGGCTGCTACTGGCTAGGCCACGACTGCCCCTGCTGCTGCTGGTAGCTGCTGCCGCCGGCTGGTTACCACCACCCCTACCACGTCCCTTTCCGCCATTATTTCTCCCTTTGTTATTGTTGCGATTTGACCATTTTTTACTATTGTTGTTGCGATTCACTGCCTCTCCCGAAATAAAATATTGTGGCCCAAAATCAGCGGAATAAGAGTTGGTGGAAATGAGGGTTGTTCCGGCAGTGGCTTCCACCGGGGCTATTTGCTTCGCCTTGCGGGTTTCTTCGAGAATCAGTCACGAATGAGCCTCATAAAATGGTGGCAACGGATTACTTTGTTGAATGAACGTAGCAACCCCATCATAATGGTCATTCAATCTCGCAATCAATTGGAGAACTAACCTTTGATTTGTCACAAGCGCACCAACATTGGATAGTTGATCGACAAACATTTTCAATTCTTGATAATAGACGGAGACGTTTGAAAAATTATCCAATTTGATATTGGTGAATTGGTTTTCAAGATATACCGCTCGACAAATTTTATTATCTTGAAAGATATTTTGCAAACGCTCCCAAACTTGTTGAGCCGTAGAGTCTGGTTCCAAAATGATGTGCAAAAGGTCATTTGAAATGGTGCCGTAAATCCATTAAAGGACTATAGCATCTAAGCGAGACCATAATTTTTTGTCAACAACGGTGGTTTTTTATGAAGACTTAGGAGGAATAATATGGTCTATTACTTAGTATGCTCGGCAGTGGATTTTGGATAACTCCGCCCAAGAAGAGTATAGCCCTTTTTCCATTTCAAGAGTAATTGGAATAAAGTTCTTCACGTTGTTTACGGCAAGAGCAGGATGAAATTTTTGTTTGTCGGCCATTGTCACTCAAGAAATTCAAGAAAATGGGAAGAGAAAGGATATTTTAGTGTCTAGAGTGAGAGATGATGAACCCTAATTAGGGTTTGTGAGGAAGAAGTCGAGAAGGGTTTGGTAGTGTTTAGGTAAAACCATAGTTAGGGTTAGGGTTTGGGAGGCCGAAACCTAGGTGGTTTTCGGCTGGGTTGGGTTAGACCAACGGTTAGGGCAAAACAATTGTAGGGGGGTTATTTTGTGGCTCTTGATACCATGAAGGAAGTTAATTCCATGATTCCTTTCATTCCAAGATTACAATATATATACAAATATACAAGATCAATCTAGGCTAAGAATATGTTAATCATCCTAATTACATAAATCAATCTAGGCTAAGACTATGCTAATCATAATATTTGATTTGATTACAAATTATGATGAAGATAATTTGGATGTGATGAGGATAATTATGGATTATATCCATAATTATCTTAACAATGTCCATAATTCTGTCCATTTTGCCCACAATTGTTTGCCCAAAAATCATTTTCCTAATGATAATATGAAGTCAAATATAACAAAAAGAAAAGGTCCTTATTGACTGCCAAAAGGACAAGCTATAAGTCAAATATTAAAAAAGGGTTTTATTGACTTCCAAATGGACAAACTATTTAGTGTAAAAATGTATTTCATTGGAAGCAACTTATTTTATCACATTAATTATAAGTAATTTAGGCTTACTAAGTGCATTATTTTATCACATTATCAGTAACTTAAGCTGACTTGCCGTCAATTATATATATATATATATATATATATATATATATATATATATATATATATATATATTGATAGCAAAATTGAGTTATGGAAGTTAACATATATTAGAAGTCGGCAAACATAAAGATATAGGCAAACTCTACATCTATACGAGTAGCTACGAAGCAATTACGGCATTAATTCTCTTTAATTATTGGGTTGTAATTGACATAATTAATGATCAGGAAAAAGTAGGTGAGCCAATAGCCATGCTGAGAATTATGCTTAAGAATTCAGATTCTTTATGTCTCTGCACTGCAACCCTGCTTAATAAATTCACATACCAATTGTTACCTCGTTCAAGTATGGTTCGAGAGCTATCTTATTTGTCAATTATTCCGCTGGCATAGAACTCGATGTGTTGGCTTTTATGGTGGGAATGGAACATGAAGGAATTTTTATTTGGATATGTGATTTCATCTCATCAGATAAAATTTTAAATCATTCAAAACGGCATGATTTGAGATTTCAAATCATGATTTAAAATTTTTAAATGTAAAAGTTGATCCATAAATTTATATTTTGTAAAAATAAATTCATAAGTTGGTAGATATATTTACCAATCATGTTTACTAATCATTTATATTAAATATTAGTAAAATATCTACAAGTTAGTAGTATATTTATAACAAATTCACTCTTACCAACCACGTGGAGAATTATATTAAAGAGTAGTTATACTACAACTCATGTTTAATTTTCCATTTTATTGAACTAAAGTTTGATCAGTTGATGTTGTATTTTTTTAAAATGTCTTCTCGTAGTGTATTAATTTTGTTATGAATTATGACTTGCTCGTTTGGTAAGATTGTATAAGAATTGAGAAAGTTTTGATGATTTTCACAATTTGTGGGGGTTTTATGTCTATAAGAAAAAATACAAAGAAATCAAAAATTGCATGTCCAAACAAAATTTCAACTTCAAATCATCATGATTACATCTCATTTCAAATCATGTCCAAACGACTCTTTAGAGTGTGTTTTGTATGCACTAGAATATCTTTTTCAATTTCTTATGTTTGGTTAGTCATTTTTAAAAAAATATTTTTTTAAAAAACAAACACCTTAAAATTAAGGAAATGACTTTTCCGGTGGAAGTAGAGAAAAGAAGTTTCATAAATGTCATTTCAAACTCCACTCTCCTCCCCACCTCCCAATGCCCCACCCCCAATTTCTACTCTCTAAATTGTTCTTTGTATTTGTTTTTCAAAATAAACAATAATAGAGTTGTGTTATTTGCTCCGTTTGTTGAGTTTGTTAAAGTTCAGTTTTATAGACGCTATTATAGAATAGTATTTGGTTCTATCATGAGAGGAATTAATTTGAAACTTTGTAAAATAATGAGGGGATTAAATTTCTTAAGGATACACAAGAAGATCGTGGGTTAGAAATTAAAATTTATTTTATGTTAATGGAGCTTAGTGCACCGGGCTGCATTTTTTAAATTTATATACTCATCTTACTTTCTGCTTTAGGGAGACTGAAATCTTCGTAATTTTCTACTCATGGTTTGGAGACTAAAACTCTAGTAAATTTCTACTCCCATTTGTTACTCGGTTTGAAGATTAAAAATTTCATCGAGTAAATCTATTTATTTTGTATTCGATTTTAACATATAAACATTTCGCTGTTTATTGACACTCGAATCGTATCACCTTCGTGCTGGAAATTCGTAGTTAAAAAAAATTCTAAACATAGTTTGATATTGTTTGGTTTATGGTCAGCCCACACTGTTTCCTCGAAATGTCTTACAGCACTAAGAATATTCCTCTACTTTTTATATGTAACTTGTCATTTATTTAAATTACAATTACGGGACTTCGTTCGCATAGGTAAAACTCGAATTCACCCAAACAGATGCGTGACACTGAATAGTTGAAAAGAAGCACAAAGGAGACAGAATCTATGGAATTATCTAATGTGGGGGACCTTGGGAGGTTGCGTAAATTGTTGAGCTAGCGGTAAATGTTAGAAATTTACTAATGTGGAATTAAGTTTATCCCATTATTTATTACTCGAACGATTGGGCCCCGCACGTCGAAAATATCATTTCCACACACGTGTAATCATAGTGCCAAGTATCGTAAATTTCGTTAATGAAAGAGATATTGGTACGTAAGTGAAATGTTTGAGACATAGAATGATGGATGGTTATTGGATGAATAACAAGTGTTCCACGTTGGTAAACGAAGGAAGGATTGTGTGAGGTGTATACTTGTGACTTGTAGATCCGCTGAAAATACGAACGGTTAGAGTCTTTCGTCTGTTAAGTTAACACCTGAAACACTTAGCAACCAATTAAATAAACACAACACCACCGGCTGAGTCGAGAGATGACTCTCTGTCTTTAAGACAAGATTGCCCCCGTATATAGGATTTACGAAAATGTGGACAATAGTCTCCCAAGATGAAACAACAAACTATCAAGTGTGCAAAAGCCTGCACAAATGATCTCAGCGAAGAACACGAATAATGAAGATTGCTAAGAAAATGATTGCTATCAGGAAAATATGATCTCTTTGTGGTGTTGTGAACTTGTTTTTCTGTTCATATATTCATATATGTTATTCTATAGAATTGAGTCAAGGCCTCAATTTATAGGTGTGCAAGATGACCTTTCAAATGCCCCATAATGGCAATCAATTGTCCTAGAACTTAAATAAGTGATCTCCTACAAGGTATCCTGCTATACCTCACTTCACAAGTGTTAAGAATCATTAAAAGTTTCCCCAACCTTAACCTCAACCGTTTGAGGATCGTTAAAGGTTTGGAAGCTTAAACTTTTACCCACCATGCAGGTAGCACTTTAATGTCTATCGCGAGAACGACTTTGGATTTACGTTTCTTTACAGAAATCATCATCCGAAGTGCTCTTGCTTCTACCGAAGTGCTCAACTGAACCTTTTGCAGCTTAGTTTTTCCATTGAACAAAATTCTTGGGATCTCCAGTCAGTATGGTTGGGTTACCACCGCAAAGGTTCGTATTGTTTGGGGTTTTAAGCCCATTCCCTTAGACATGCAGAACTTTTTGATCTTCGGGTAGTCCCTTAGTTAAAGGGTCCGCTATATCCTTTGATTAGTAATCAAGGAAGTGACACCCGTGGTGATCAACTGCCATATGGTCTTAAGTCTTCGACAGATCCCGACAGATATGTCCAGACGCCATCATCTGTGCCTTTTATGAAGCCAACCGGCTAGCCACAATGTATAACTATTGAAGGCACATATTTCTCCCAATAATGGACGTCCTCTAAAGAGTCGTGAAGTTACTCAAATTCTTTCATGCTTTGTTTAAAGCGATAAACTCTGATTTCATCATGAATCGGCCGATGCAAGTTTGCTTAGAGGATTTTCCAAGATCCACCATACACATTTACTTGTGGCTTTGGTGTTCTTCATATCTGATATCCATTTTGCATCACTGTGTTCTCCCAGAACCGCTGGACATCCAGAATACCATAATTCGTAGATAAGCGAATTTCAGATATCGTCATATCCGACGTAACGCCTTCTATCGATCATTTCCAGAATCACGAGTGAACCTTAGTTCAACTGCTCTGCTTTGTACGTCGATATCAGGTCGATTGTAGTGTGTACAATACATTGAACTACATATGACCTGCACATATCACTCCTTGTATACGGATGCACCATGATTCCAATTAGTTTCTATGATTCATATCCATTGGTGGCTTCAACGAGACTGTCACAACTGAGTTTGAAGTTAGATTAGTCCGTTAGATGTCTTAGAAATCCCAATTCCTAAAATGTCATCTGTGATACCCATATCTTTCATATCGAGACTTTTGTTTCAATATGACTTCCACTTTCAGACTGTTGGTTTTCCCAACTGTTGGCTTTCTAACTTCAGAGTCAATGTTTCTGTTATCAGATTCATTGTTTCTGTTTTATCTGAAACTTCCAGGACCAAAATGTAAACATTTCGGGGACCAAAATGTAAACATTTCGGGGACCAAAATGAAAGTTCCGGAAGAAGCCAAACAGTCTAACAAACTAACTCTGATCCTCCCCTTCCAACTCTCCGGTTAGGAAAGTTGTTTCAACATCCATGCCACACAAGACTACAATGGCCCTGGATGTTAAGCTATTCACAGGGGAGCACATGTACAAGTAGCCGATGCCTTATACTCGTTAGTAGATCCATATACTTTGTACTCACTTTTGAGTATCCACTTTTACAACTCAAAGGTTCTTTTCCCGGAGGAAGATCAACCATTACACAAGTATGGTTCTATATGATGGAATCTATTTCTCTCTTTGTAGCTTCTTTCCAAAGCAACGCTTCTGGAGATGACAATTATTTGTTAATTGTCCATGGTTCATTCTCAACCATACAAGTTAGAAGGCCTGGAACAAGTCTTTGTCCCCTCTTTGCTCCATCTCGGTTCAACATCTAGAATCCCAGAGTTCTGTAGATCTGGAACATTAAGTTCCGGATAATCAGCAACTTCCAAGTCTTGTAGCTTTGGAACGTCTGGTTCCGGACAGTCAGGCACTAGCGGGTTCTTGTTAACCTCGAGCAATTACTTATTTTTCCCCTCTCAAGGAAAGTTATCTTCAAAGAAATCAACATTCTTTGACACCAAGAGGTGATAAGCACTACTGTTATTTACAGATCCAGTGGATATGCAATTTACAGTCTTAGGTCCAACTAGACCTATTTCGGTATTCCAACCTCTACCAAGACACCCCACAACACAATATTTGAAGTTGGGATCCTTTTCAGGTTTCACACGAAGGGTTATCTTTATCATTATGCGTAGTTCTGTTGAGAATCGCATTAGCGGTAAGGATCGTCTTGCCCCACATATTTTGGGCATACGGCTTTGCGCTTGGCTAACACCGTTAGACTGAGGTGAGTAATGAGCAGTCGTTTGATGGACGATGCTTCACATTCTCCCCCTCTATCACTACGAATTCCTCAATCTGTAGGCTTAGTTGATTTTGAACTTCTGCTTTGTAGCGCTTATCCGCTTCAATAGCTTCATCTTTGCTTTTCAACAAACAAATGATGTAATACGTTGTACCATCATCAATGAAGATCATAAAGTATTTGTCTCCCCCCTATATTTTGTATAAATTTCTAATCACCCATGTATGTGTGACTAAGTTCTAGAGGAGCGGTGCTTCTTTGTCTATTCCTTTGATGGAATGGAAAGGTAATTTTGCCTCTTTGCCTGCCTCACATTCATTTTGAGGGTTTATGTCGACAGAAGGCAACAATTTCAACTTCATTAGCTTTTGAATGACTTTCTATTTAACGTGTCTTAACCATTCTTAGTTATTACAGACCTGTTGGACTAGTCTCAAACCATCTTGACCAACATCGTCCCTTAAACCAAGTTTGGGACATGTATCACGTCCTTTTAGAGTGATCCCATTTCCTGAAGTCCTATTGAGGACAACCTCTCCAACCCCTTCTACTTTAGAGGTGGCGTTGCTTCACATGAACAACCTATTTCCCGTGGTTAGGACGTAACCGGATCATATGTGATCTGGATACTCTGGCCCACTCTAGTTGCTTAGGTAGACTGAGTGTCCAGTTTCTTTTCTGCCTTTTTTTGGCCTTCAGATCATTTAAGACCTAAAAACTCTGGCCCACCACACTAGGTGTCCATTACTTTTTTACCTTTCTTTTGGCCTTCAGATCATTTAAGACCTGGAAAATCTGGCCCACCTCACTAGGTGTCCAATATCATCCTATCAACTGAATTCTGGCCCACTCCAGTCGCCCGTAGGCTTTGTACGACTGAGTGTCCAATATCATTCTATCAAATTAAGGATCTTCTGTCAGATAGTGTGACAGGTTCAACGTCTTAAGATAAGTCATTATCTTTTAGTCTTCTTCCTTTTAGATTGGTGCCCAGACCATTCTTGGCGCTTACTTAAGAGTGGTAACAGTTTTCGCACAGTCAGTGGATCTCTCTCATTCGTATGTGTGAACATACTTTACACACTTTTAATAATTACACCCAAAAGAACGGATCTTTTAAGTTTTGTTTTCAATAGTCCAATCTTTACCCGGGAAGGAAGGAGATTCAATATCTGATTGTAGTGTGTAGGGAATATAAGTTTTTAGTGAAAACACATTCATATTCCCAACCTTGCTTTACACACTTTTATTCAGATATTAACTAAACATATTATTGATAAGGAATGATTAACTTAGACCTTTTGGATTCTGGCCCAGTTCAGTTAGACTGAATGTCCGTATCATTCTTATCATAATTCAGATCCTTTGTCTGGGACAGATATAGGCCTTTTGCTATATGATCGAACATCATCTTCAGCCTTCTCCCCTTGTCCCAGTTGACATCCTCAGTCTTCTCCTCTTGTCGGACAGTTGACATCTTCAACCTCTCGTGGGCGCTTATTTCCACCACCCTCAGGAGCGGTGACACCAACTCATCCTTGATCTTTAGCCGTACTAGCATGACTGTCAGTAGTATTCTGAAGCTCAGTATCAGATCCAAAGATCCATCTTTTGACAAAAATATATTTGTAACTGTCGTCAAAGAGAGAACCAAAACTAGGACCAGATTTGAAAGCACGATTGTTGACAGAGACAGTGTTTGAATTGTTAACAGAACTGTTTTCAAGAAGAAAAACCACAACCAGATTTGGTCACACACTTGTCGACTAACATCTTTCGAACACTAATACAATCTTGTCTTAAAATTGTTGGAATATGTAAAGCAACAACGGAAATAGTAAATAACTATTACAGTGGTCGAAAGGATAAACAACAAAGAGGATAACAACAAGTTGTCAATATCTTGATCTTGAATTGAAACTTCAAATATGGAACTTGTATTAGGAAATACAAAAACATGAACTACAACACTTGTGGCTTGTAGATCCGCTGAGAATACAAACGGTTAGAGTCCTTCGTCTGTTAAGTTAACACCTGAAACACTTAGCAACCAATTAAATAAACACAACACCACTGACTGAGTCGAGAGATGACTCTCTGTCTTTAAGACAAGATTGCCCCCGTATATAGGATTTACAAAAATGTGGACAATAGTCTTCCAAGATGAAACAACAAACTATCAAGTGTGCAAAGTCTACACAAATGATCTCAGCGAAGAACACGAATAATGAAGATTGCTAAGAGAAGGATTGCTATCAGGAAAATCTGATCTCTTTGTGGTGTTGTGAACTTGTTTTTCTGTTCATATATTCATATATGTTCTTCTATAGAATTGAGCCAAGGCCTCAATTTATAGGTGTGCAAGATGACCTTTAAAATGCCCCATAATGGCAATCAATTGTCATGTAATGGATGACATTTAACCCATAAGTAATGCAGCAACATAATGGTCCAAGTAATGGCCATTATTGGGTGGATTCAATGACTTCGAAACCACCTCAACAACCAAACCTTTGGGATTCCGTCTAGCAAACACTGCCTGGGAAGCGCCGCGGCTCTGCAGCATTTAGCGTCGCGGCTCCAGAAGCCAAACAATCAATTAGCGTCGCGGCTCTAATTAGCCAGAAGGTCCACTGCCGACCAAGCACCGCGGCCTTGCTTGGGGGGGCGCCGCGGCCCAGTCCGGGAGGCGCCACAACCCTTCTAGGCTCCGCGGCCCTTTTCGACCCGTTCTTGTATTTCCGAATACAAGTTCCATATTTGAAGTTTCAATTCAAGATCAAGATGTTGACAACTTGTTGTTGTCCTCTTTATTGTTTATCCTTTCGATCACTGAATAGTTTTTTACTATTCACGTTGTTGCTTTACATATTCCAACAGTAAATACAAACTGAGGGGAAAACAGAAAAATAAATAAATTAGAATGTGATGTACAGAGGAACATTTTTGAATTAAATAGGGTTGCATGTTTGTAAAGCAACAAATCATTTTTTTATATCCAGCTTCACGGCTTACGTCATACTATTCCTGACAGTAGTCCCGGTCCTTCAACACTACTATCAGTAAATTGCAAAATGTGTCTGAATGATCATGGTTTGATTTTGTTGCGAGTGTACGACAAAGCCCATGCTTTAAAGATTCTATGCTTAATAATGTCTATTTTCTTTTGTTCTCTTTATTCAAGGAGTTGCATGTATGCAAAAATCTCAATCTTTTAGATCCGAACTAAGCTTTCGTAATTGGGAATTTTTTTTGAATCGAATTAAGGATTTAGTCATTTTTTATTTGAGGTAAATTCGAAATTGCTTGCTTTGTTATTCTGAAACAGCACCAGATTCTCCCAACTGTTTTATCCTATTACCGTTTCTTCTGTTTTTCATTTTAAAATTTATCTACTTGTGTTGACATACTGGATGATATCATAGTTTCTATCACAGTTTTTCATAACAGTTGACACTCCCTCCCCAACAGCCGGACCAACACCCTCCGGTTCTCCCCCCAAAGTAAAACACATTCTTATTAAGTGGTGGATAGAAAATTTACTCGTCGTACTATGCACCTATTAATAGAAACAAAAGTTTTTCTTATTATAAAATATTATTTTCTCACTTAATTTCTACATAATCAGTTCGCTGAAAAAATACATGATGAAAAATAATTTTTTATCAAAACACTAAATATTTTTAAAAAATTTTCGTATAAAAACACTTTCATTTAAAAAAAATTCCCCAACATTCAGTCGCAAAATAGATTTTTTTTAGTAGCGACCCTTATCTCCATAAACGCGTACTGATACTACATTAGTATAAACGAGCTTGGAGCGGCTAGAATGATTTTTGGTGTGAAATAACTATAGAAAAGTAAGTGACTTTTCTATGACAAAGTAAAATAACTAATTTTCTTACATAATTTGAATAGTTATGTTGAATAATTATTTGAGCAATGATCTCCATAGTATATGAGTATATATATATATAATTAATTAAGTCGTTGAATCTCCTTTAACATATATAAGAAAAACTTTTAAACGTAAGATTTTGTATATTTTAAGTCTCTTTATTATAATTTCTGACTCCGTCGTACGTGAACTAAGAGAAAACGACCGACACAAGCACAAGCACCACCTAAAGACCTAAACTGAAAAAAAGGAAAGTTTTTGAAAGAATTTCTTATGTGGGGTTGTAACCTGGGAGGGTGTTAATGAGCTCACGGACTACGTATGCATGGGAATTGGGATGTGAATAAATGGCGCCTTAATTTACTGCTTTGATTATCATACCGACCAACTTTCAATCGTTATCAATGTGTTGCAACTTTTACACAACAACGTTTTTTAAATCATATCGACTTTTGTATTTTCTGCAATACTTATATAGTTAGTGTAACAAATATTTTTATAGGAACTTACAGCAATAGAATCTACAGGCGAATTTGTTGTCTTTGTGATCCTCCTCTACCGTCCACAAAGAGATAGAGATTTGGATCGATGAAAATAAACTATAACACATGATAAAGGTTGCTTGTGGAACCGGAGCTGGACAAGAAAAAATCGAGCGTTTCATATATAAATAATAATAGGTGAAAATTGTTTATACTTTACAATTTTGCTTTTAAAATTTAACTCCCTCATCAATTTCAAATAATAGAAAATTTTCCACCTCATATGAAAATAGACTTTTTAAAATATCTATTTTACCCTTGTATTATCAATCTTAGCCTTATCAATTTTCTTTTTTCTTCTTTAGAGTCATGGTATATTTAAACTTTTTTCAAATATATGTAATATACTTATTTATAAAAAAACAAATATTATTTTAGAGACAAAGGGTGAAATATAGTACAAGCAAGTATATAAATTAATGACATTCTATAATGAAATAAATGAGCAAAATAAAAATATTTTAATGAATATAGTACAAAATATATTAATAAAATAGAAGTGGACTATATAACGAATTCTTAAAAGATTATCTAAAATACATTTAAATATATTTTAATTTAGAACATTCCAGACGAAAACTAGTTTATCTATATAGATGATGACAATAAGAGACAGACGAGAACTTAAATATACACATACATTCATACATACGTATGTACGTATTTAACTTACGTAATATTAAAATAACAATAATAACAAATAGCATTAGATTTTACAACAAATTTAATTCATAAAGGATTATTCTACTTATAATGATAATAAACATAAATAAAAATATATAATAAGTTATTTAAACCATAAGTAAAATACCTAGGTTAAAGAATAAATATTATTTGCAATATTAAAATGTATTATATAGTGGATGATTGAAAATATCAAGGGTAAAATAGACATTGCGTAGGATAAAAGGAGAAAATTGTTTGAAGTTGAGGAGGAAATTTAATTTTAAACCAAAATCAGAGATGTAAATAATATTTACCTATTCTAATATGATTATCCGAAAATAAAATAATAATATATTATTATCGATTGAACTGCACTATAATAAAAGTATTTTAACATTACTGATGGTATAGAATTTGAACTCTTAATCTTTTTTGCTTTTCAAAGTTGTATATTCAAAGAATTAACATGTATTAGATGAGGATTTGGAAATTGGGAAGGCCCCTGAGATTATGTTACATAAATTTCGACACGTTGGCTTTTGGAATTTAGCGTGTTTTGTTCCATGATAGATACTTTTGGTTTTATTTGTTCTCTCTTCAGAAATAAAAAATAAAAATTAATGATAAATAAATTATGTTGCTAAACTGTAAAATGTTGGAAATTTACTAAATATGAAATTAAGTATATCCCATTAATTTATGACTCGAACAATTGGGCCCGCACGTCGGAGATGTTCTTTCCACGCACGTGCACACGTAGTGCCAAGTATCATAAATTTCATTAAGTGAAAGAGATATTGGTACGTATGTAATACGTTTGAGACATAGAATTTGGACGGTTATTGGCCAAATGATAAATTATTCCACGTTGACAAAGGAAGGAAGAAGTGTAAGATGAAACGAATCAGAAATCGTCGCGGAGCCGTGAAGGGCCGTGGCGCACAACCGTCGGAGCCGCGACGCCGTAGCGCCTCCCAGGCTGCGCCGCGGCGCAAAATGGTTGATCAGCAACTGGAGCCGCGGCGTTTCGGAGGCAGATTGTTGCGACGAAAAGTTGGAAAAATTTGACGTTTGGGTTGGTTTTGGAGCATTGATTCTCCATTACTTGCCACATGAATTCAGCCATTATTTTGCTGAATGTAACCCCTCATTCAAGTGCAATTACATGGCTATTGAAGGCCATTAGTTGGCTAGGTGAGGGGTCTTCTACTTACATTATAAATTGAAGCCTTTGGCTCAATTGAAAAACACTCAACACTTAAAAAAATACTCCAGTTTTTTTTATTCTTCCTCTCTAGCAAAGTCACTATACTTAAAGTTCTTCAAGAGTAACACTTGAGTTTCCTTTGCTCACTTGTTAAAGTTGTTGTTGTATCTTGGGAGACTATTGCTCAATACCGTAAAAGGAGATATATAGGGCAATCTTGTCTTAAAGACAAAGTGTCATCACTCGACTCAGCAAATCACACAAGCAGTTTGTAAGGTCTTGATTTCCAGTTTTATTGTAATAGTTTGTTTATCCTTTCTACTATTGTAATAATTATTTACTTCACGTTCCCTACAACAATTGTATCCCAACAATTTTAAGACAAGATTGTGTTGTAAGTAACTAAGTTAGAAAGATGACTGGTACAAATCAAACTGCTTCTGATTCTGCTGCTGCTGCTCAAGGCAATCCCTCTGCCTTCCCCACTGCTCAAGGCACTCCTAATGCCTTTCCGGTTGCTCAAGGCTCATCCAACGCCTTTGCTGCCACTCAAGGGAATGTTGCCGCTCCTCCACCCGCTGGATTTCACCATGAACGCCCTAAAAAGTTCATGGGGACAAACTTCAAAAGATGGCAACAAAAGATGTTCTTTTATCTGACTATTATGGGAATGGAATGTTTTCTAACAGAAGATCCTCCACAAGCTGGAGATGAAATGGACCCTTCGCCTTCTGAAGCGGATGAATGGGGCCTAGGTATCCATGGCATTAATGGCATGAAGATGGTTCTTGATGCATGGAGGCATAGTGATTTCATGTGTAAAAATTACAAATTGAACTGCTTGTCAGACCCTCTCTACACGGTGTATTGCACAGTTGGCAGTGTCAAAGAAATGTGGGAAAAGCTACAAAAGAAGTACAACGCACAAGATAAAGGTACTAAGAAATTCATCGTTGGAAAATTTCTGAAATTTCAAATGGTGGATAGTAAGACAGTGATGTCCCAAGTCCAGGAATTTCAAATAATTTTACATCACCCGGATTTGGAAGGTATGAAACCAAACAAGCAGTTTTTGGTTGCATCACTGATTGAAAAGTTACCTCCTTCATGGAATGAGTTTATGAGCTACTTAAAGCTCAAGACAAATGAGATGACATTTGAAGAACTTATTATCAAACTCCAAATTCAGGAAGATAATTAGAAGGCCATGCCTAGGGGTAAACAACCCGCTGAGGCAAAGGCACACCTGGCTGAGGCCAAAGGGAACCTAAGCAAGAAGCGGAAGTTTCAGAAAGACGGCAAGATCCAAGCAGCGGAGAAGTTCAAAGGAAACTGTCACCATTGTGGGAAACCTGGTCATATGATCAAATACTGCCGCAAGCTCAAGACTGAGCAATAAGAGAAGGCTAAGGCTAAGGGCAAGGCTCAGGTTAACGTTGTCAAGGACCAGTTTCTGGACGACATGATTGAGAAGTTCTCAGCGGTGGTGCTAGAAGCAAATATGGTTGAGAATCCTATGCAATGGTGGATGGACACAGGTGATACAAGACACATCTGTTCCAATAGAGATGCCTTCTCCACTTATACACCAGTTACAAACAAGAAGCTGTTCATAGGCAACAACGCTTCCTCTGACGTGTTGGGGGTAGGAAAGGTAGTCCTGAAGATGACTTTTGGAAATGAGCTCACTCTGAACGAAGTGATGCATGTTCCTGAGATTAGAAAAAAATTAATTTCACGTCATTTATTGGTTAATGTTGGTTTTAAACTAGTGTTTGAGTCCAATAAATTTGTAGTCACTAAGAATGGAACGTTTGTGGGAAGAGGATTCGTCTGTGAAGGCCTCTTCAAAGTGAACACCATGTTTGTATTACGTAAAAGCAATAATATTGAAGCCTCTTCATCTTACTTGCGAGAGTCCTCTAATTTATGACATCATAGATTAGGATATGTCAACTACAAATCCATCCAAAGGTTGGTAAAGTTGGAGTTGTTGCCGTCTATCGACGTAAACCCTCAACATAAGTATGAGGTGTGCGTAGAGGCAAAACTCACAAAGCTTCCTTTTCAATCCGTCGAAAGGAATACCGCTCCTCTAGAACTTATTCACACCGATATATGTGATTTGAAGTTTGCACCAACTAGGGGGTTACAAGTACTTTGTGACTTTCATTGATGATAGCACAAGGTATTGTTACCTTTACTTGTTTAAAAGTGAGGATGAAGCCTTTGAAGCGTTCTGACGTTACAAAGCAGAAGTTGAAAATCAACTAAGCTTGCAGATCAAATCCATTTGTAGCGATAGAGGGGGAGAATATGTAGCGCCTTTTGAGAAATATTATGCCCAAGAAGGCATTGTTCATCAAACGATGGCTCCGTACTCACCTCAATCGAACGGTGTGGAGGAACGTAAGAAACGCACATTGAAGAAAATGATGAATGTCTTGCTCATCAATTCAGGTCTTCCCCAACACATGTGGGGAGAAGCTATCCTTACAGCTAATACAATTCTTAACAGATTCTCACATAAGGGTAAGGACAAAAATCCATATGAATCATGGAAAAGAAAGAAACTCACTTATAAATATTTAAAAGTGTGGGGTTGTCTGGCAAAGGTTGAAGTACCCAAGCCAAATCAAGTCAAGATAGTAGATTGCATATTCATCGGATATGCAAATAACAGTAGTGCTTATCACTTCTTAGTGCTTAAGTCAGATATTCCAGATATCCACGGGGGTACAATCACGGAATCAAGGAATGCTCAATTCTTTGAAGGTATCTTTCCTAGAAAGGAAAAAGACATAACCTCTCGCAAACGAAGTTATGAACAAAGCTCTCAGGAATCGGGAGTCGTTGACGGCCCGGATCTAGATGGTTCAGATCTAGTGGATCTCGAGGTGGCTTAATATCCGGAATCTAGTGTTCCAGATTCTCAGAACTTAGATACTCCATAGATGGAACTAAGGCGAAGTAAAAGGGTCAGGAAGGATAAATCATTCGGTCCTGACTTTGTAGCTTATATGGTTGATGATGAACCAAGGACAATTGCTGAAGCATTGTCAACTCCAGAAGCACTGCTCTGGAAATAAGCTATTGAGAGTGAAATAGGCTCCATTCTGCATAACCATACTTGGGAGTTGGTTGATCTTCCTCCGGGAAATAAACCGTTGGGTTGTAAGTGGATACTCAAATGAAAGTATAATGCAGATGGTTCTATAGATAAGTACAAAGCCAGGTTGGTAATTAAGGGCTATCGACAGAAAGAAGGTCTTGACTACTTTGACACGTACTCCCTGGTATCTCGGATGACGTCCATACGGGTATTCATTGCGATTGCAGCATTGCGTGACCTTGAGATACATCAAATGGATATGAAGACAGCCTTCCTAAATGGTAATTTGGAAGAAGAAATTTATATGGACCAACCCAAGGGGCATGTAGTTCAAGGGCAAGAGAAGAAAGTCTGTCGGCTTGTCAAATCTCTGTACGGGTTGAAACAAGCCCCGAAGCAATGGCACGAAAAATTTGATAGTACTCTGCTATCGAAGGGTTTCACCATTAATGAATGTGACAAATGTGTCTACATGAAAGGTAACTCTGACTCGTTTGTTATGATATGTCTGTATGTAGATGACATATTGATCACAGGAAGCAGTCCTAGCATAATTCTAGAGACTAAGAACATGTTGAAATAATGCTTCGATATGAAATATATGGGTATCGCAGATGTCATCTTAGGGATAAAAATCTCTAAGACGTATGACGGACTGTTCTTATCTCAGTCTCACTACATCGAGGATGTTTTGAGAAAGTTTGAGATGTTAGACAGTTCACCCATAAAGTCACCAATGGATAGAAATCAAAAGCTTGATAAAAATCGTGGTGCACACATATGCCAGAAGCGATATGCACATGTGATCAAAAGTTTGATGTACATAACAAACTGCACCCGATTTGATATTGCTTATGCAGTCAACAAGTTGGCTAGGTTTACCCGTAATCCGAGTGATGATCACTGGAAGGCGTTGAATCGGGTACTTCAATACCTGATATACACGCTAACTTACGGGTTACATTATTTGAGATATCCAGTTGTACTAGAGGGGTACAGTGATGCAAACTGAATATATCTGATATAGAGAACACCAAGTCCACCAATTGGTATGTATTTACAATTGGTGGTGGGGCTGTGTCTTGGAAATCTTCTAAGCAAACTTGCATCGCCCGATCCACGATGGAATCGAAGTTTATCGCTTTAGACAAAGCAGGAGAAGAAGTTGAGTGACTTCACGACTTCGTAGAGGATGTTACTTGTTGGAACAAACCCGTACCTTCTGTAATGATCCACTGCGACAGCCAGTCGGCTCTAGGAAGGGCACAAAATGCTATGTGCAACGGCAAGTCTCGTCATATTCGACAGAGGCATAAGACCGTTAGGCAGCTGATCACCACGGGTATAATATGCATTGATTACATAAAGTCAAAGGATAATATAACAGACCCGCTGACAAAGGACTTACCTAAGGATCAAATGTTCTGCCTGTCTAGGGGAATGGGCTTAAAACCCAAAGTATAAGGACCAATACGGTGGTAACCCAACCTTACTGACTGGAGATCCCAGGAATTAGGTTCAATAGGAAAACTAAGTTATAAAGGTTCAGCTGATCGCTTCGGTGGAAGCATGAGCACTTTGGATAGTGATTTCTGTAGAGAAACACTAAATCCAAAGTCGTTCCCACGATAGACTATAAGTGCTATCTGTAGTGTGGGTGAAGGTTAAATTTCTAAAACCTTTAATGATCCTCACCGATTGAGGTTAGGTTTGGGGAAATTTTTAATGGTTCCTAACACTTGTAAAGTGGGGTATAACATGATACCTTGTAGGAGACCACCTATTTAAGTGCGAGGACATGCCGCCTCAAATGAACGCACTTAAGAATCCAAGAAGTGTCCACGGCCACAACGGACAAAACATTACGAAGAACTGAGTAGAGAAAGTTGTTGTGTTGGTACCGTTGACTTGACTTACACTAAACACTGACTGTTCAAGATATCACATTCACCGCGCAGTAAGTAAGTCTGATGGTATTCAACTATGGAAGGTTCAAAGCGTATGCTACCTATCCAGATGCAACATCAGTCCGCTGAAAGATTGCTAGAAAAGGCACCATTTGTGTGCGCCAAAATCTCTTTCAAAAGGGGATTGTTGGAAATTTACTAAATGTAGAATTAAGTATATTCCTTTAATTTATGACTCGAACAATTGGGCCCGCACGTCGGAAATATCATTTTCACACATGTGCACACGTAGTGTCAAGTATCACAAATTTCATTAAGTGAAATAGATATTGGTACGTATGTAGTACATTTGAGACATAAAATTATGGACGGTTATTGGCCAAATGACAAAGTATTCCACGTTGGTAAAGGAAGAAAGAAGTGTACGAAGTGTAAGATGAAACGAGTCAGAAATCAGCGTGGAGCCGTGAAGGGCCGCGGCGCCACAACCGTCTCGGCGTTGTAGCACCGCGGTGCCTCCCAGGCTGCGCCGCGTCGCAAAATAGTTGATCAGCTACTGGAGCCGCAGCGCTTTGGAGGTAGATTGCTGTGATGGGAAGTTGGAAAAATATGACGTTTGGGCTGGTTTTGGAGCATTGATTCTCCATTACTTGCCACATGAATTCAGCTATTATTTGGCTGAATGTAACCCCTCATTCAAGTGCAATTACATGGCTATTGAAGGCCATTAGTTGGCTAAGTGAGGGGTATTCTACTTACACTATAAATTGAGGCCTTTGGTTCAATTGAAAAACACTCAACACTTGGAAAATACTCCAGTTTTTCTGATTCTTCCTCTCTAGCAAAGTCATTATACTCAAAGTTCTTCAAGAGTAACACTTGAGTTTCCTTTGCTCAGTTGTTAAAGTTGTTGTTGTATCTTGAGAGACTATTGCTCAATACCGTAAAATGAGATATACAGGGCAATCTTGTCTTAAAGACAGAGTGCCATCACTCGACTCAGCAAATCACACAAGCAGTTTGTAAGGTATTGATTTCCAGTTTTATTGTAATAGTTTGTTTATCCTTTCTACTATTGTAATAGTTATTTACTTCACGTTCCCTGCAACAATTGTATTCCAACATAAAATACATCGCTAATTCTGTATAACAAGGAATTACCGATGAATTATTAGAGAATTGTATTAGCAATGAGACAAAGTTTATCACTAATTTCAATTCTTTTTAATAGTGTTACCAGGGACGGAGCCATGTAAAGGCAATGGGTTCATCCAAATCCCTTTGACAGGGAATTATAATGTATATACAAAGTTAAGATGGTTCGGACATGTGCAGAGGAGAGACACAAATGCCTCAGTGCGGAGGTGTGAGAGGTTGGTTATGGACGGGTTCAGAAGGGGTAGAGGTATGCCGAAGAAGTATTGGGGAGAGGTGATTAGACGGGATATGACGCAGGTGCAACTTACCGAGGACATGACCTTAGATAGGGATTGTAGAGGACACAAATTAGGATAGTAGGTAGTCGAGCATAGTCCTACCTGTGCTCACAAAATGATAGGTGTAGTGTTATTAATGTAGGCCTGATTATCCCATCACACTTATAGGCGCAATATTGCTTTATAGTCCTTGTAGTTTGATTTCTATTGCTATGTGTTCCCTAGTGTACTTTGTTTATATTATTTATCTGCGGTAGCTACTGCTTCCTTTTGTTAGAGTGCGCTACCATGACGTATTCGATTTTGTTATCAACATGTTCATACAACTTTAATTTTTATCTCTGACTGTTTCTCTTGCTTTGTAATGCTTGCTTGATTATGATTATGCTTTATCTTGAGCCAAGGGTCTCCCGAAAACAACCACTCTACCTACCAAGGTAGAGGTAAGGTTTGTGTACGCTCTACCCTCCCAAGACCCCACGTTGTGGGATTTCACTGGTATGTTGTTGTTGTTGTATACAAGGTTAAAATTATATATATATATATATATATATTATTAGCATATATTATAAAATATTCTCCATATATTTTGTAACATTTAGTGTTGTAAAATTATGGTAGATATATGATCCCTATTGTATTAGGATTTCACATTGTCCACACTATATATATTTGTATTAATGAGAATGACTCCTCAATGGAGATTAATACAATTCTACATGGTATCAAGAACAAAAATTTACTCCCTACCCTAAACCTTGAAATCTGTAGCCCTCCCTACTTTTTTTCGGCACCAGAACCGGTTGTGTACCATCGATATACGCTGATATACCTATGATATACAGCCTCCTCAACCTTCATATTTCTCCAACAGGTTGTATACCACCGGTATACGCTGTTATACCTCTAATATACAACCTCTTCAACCTCCTTATTTCTCCAAAAGGTTGTATACCACCGGTATACGCTGTTATACCTCTCATATAAAGCCTACCCAACCTCCCCGAAACCCAAATTTTTCATTTTTGGCAGCCCTCATGGCGGAGAGCAACCACACTGGTTTTTCTGGCCAACGCAGGAGCACAAAGGGGGACTGGGCTTTCAGCAAATACCCAGAACATCTACAACCCAACATCATGGGAGCCCTACTGACGGGCCACTGTCACCAGGCCCAAGCACTTGCAGCCCTACAGTGGCTTAGCAGCCTGGGAGTATTACCGATGGGCCACTGTCATCAGGCCCAATTGCCTGCAGCCCAGGATCCTGGGATCATCAACAACGGACCACATTTATCAAGCTCAATGTCTTGGAGCCCAACAATCCGCTTCAGGTCTTCCCCAATCCAATTTGGGCCAGACTTTCGGCACATTGACTCATCGGAAACCCGATAATGCATGATATATGAATATGGGCGCCACGTCTCACCTCACCAACAATTCTGATAATCTTTCTCAAATGCAAAATTTAAATATTTCACAATCTATTATGTTTGGAAACAATCATCGCATTCCAATTCTAAGTTTTGGCCACACTCTAACCCCACCAATGCATCCCCACTTCTCCCTAAATAACATCCTCTATGCCTCAAATATTATCAAGAACCTAATCTCCGTTAAAAAATTTGCCATAGATAATTCTGTATTAATTAATTTTGACCCATTTGGGTTTTCTATAACGGACCTACGTACCGAAAAACTCCTTATAAGATGCAATAGTGAGGGGGACCTCTATCCTTTCCTATCCACGTCCGATGTCAATGTCACCCCTCCCACATCTCTAACTGCCCAAGTCTTTCATCCCACCGCTTTAGCAACAATCTCTCCGTCAACCTGGCATAATAGAGTTGATACCCAGGAGCTCCTGTTTTTAATTCTCTTCGAAACAATAATTTAATTCGTTGTTGTAGTGAAAACCCGCCCAACAATCTTTTTCTTGCCCTTTAGGCAAACACGTTCGCCTCCCTTTTCAGTCTTCTTTAAACGTTACGTTTTCTCCTTTTGACATTGTTCATACAGATTTATGGACATCTCTTGTTATTAATTTAACGGGTCATAAATTTTATTTTGTGTTATTAGATGACTTTTATCACTTTATCTGGATTTACCAAGTTTCTTGAGTTTCGTAACTTTATCAAAACACAATTTGAAAAATCCATCAAATCATTCCAATGTGACAACGATCATGAGTTTAATAATTTCGTGTTTCATAATTTTTGCACCAATAATGGCATGGTCTTCTGTTTCTCCTGTCCCCACACCTCACCTCAAAACGGAAAAGCCGAACGAATCATTTGTACTATCAACAATATGGTTCATACCATTCTTTTCCATGCCTCTTTCCCCCCGTCCTTTTGGGTTTTGCAGTCAAAATGGTAGTATACATCCTTAATATTTTACCTACCAATACTCTTCACAACAAAACCCCCACTGAAATTATCTACTGTCGTATCCCTTCCTATGATCACCTTAGAATTTTCGGTTGCCTGTGCTACCCAATTCTTGCCTCAACTGCTCATAAATTAGCACCTCATACCACCCCGTGTGTCTTCTTAGGATTTCCAATCAATCATAGGGGGTATTTGTGTTATGACTTGTCTTTCTGTAAGATCATCGTGTCCCGTCATGTCATGTTTAACGAAGCAATATTTCCATTCGCCAATCTCCAAAAAATCCAGACTACCGCTTACACATTTCTTGAGGAGTCCGAACACTCCCCCTCCGTCCGCCACCTGCGCAGTAATCCAATTACTGTATAGTCGTCGCCACCCCCGACAGCTACTACAACCCCTAGTCATCGTAACTGCCTCCCGTCATTGGCACCACCAGCAGCCTCCCTGCCCAGTCTCGGTCTCACCTAACTGCTTCCGTCTCCTTCGACAATCGGCCGTTTGTGTCTCCAACAGTCCCCCAATGTCACATCCCTTGTTCTAGCACTCCCGGACTCCACATCTGCCATCCTAGCTCTGTCAGATCTCCCATTCCCGATGTCAACCCAGTCCGCTGCTACATCCCACACACCGAGGTTATCAATCCCGACCCCACATCCAGTACCGATAATCATATCCACCCTTCGCACCTCCGATCTCCCACCAAACACAGCCGACACACCCACTCACCGACGAAACCCCAACCCACTACCAATATCTCCCTAATCTCACCACCAGTCAACACCACCGCCTTATCCCATAACTGTGACCACACCCACCTAGATCACCTCTGGCCCGACGCCGTACCTCACTGTCCCAATCGCCACCCCCCACTGCCTCGCCTACCTCTGCCCTGATCCCAAACACAAATACCGAACCTGCCCCAGCCCTCACGCACCATATGAAAACCCGTGCTCAACACATGATTTTCAAACCCAAAGTCCAATTTAACCTTTCCACGCAAACCATATCCCCAATTTCTAAAAACCCAAAATTAGCCAAACTCGACCCAAATTGGAATGCAGTCATGCGTGAGGAATTTAATGCTTTAACGAAATAGCACACTTGGGATCTGGTTCATAGACCATAGGGGGTGAATGTGATAAGTTGCATGTAGCTTTTTCGTCACAAATATAGAGACAATGGTGATCTAGAGAGATATAAGGCGAGATTCGTTGCTAATAGAACTAATCAGCATAAGGGTATTAATTATGGTGAAACGTTCAGTCCGGTTGTTAAACCGGCCACTATTCACACAGTTCTGAGTATTGTCATGGGTAAGCATTGGTCGATTCATCAGCTTGATGTGAATAATGCATTTTTACATGGCGACTTGAAAGAAACTGTTTACATGCACCAACCACCATGTTTTGTCCATCCTGTAGCCCCTCACTATGTATACCATCTTCATAAGTCATTGTATGGTTTGAAATAGGCCCCCAGAGTGTGGTATGAACGCTTTGCTAATTACATTATGCAGATTGGGTTTGTTTGCAGCAAGTGTGATACTTCTCTTTTTATTTTTCATCGAGGTAGTAACATTGCTTATTTGTTGTTATATGTGGATGATATTGTGCTCACTGCCTCATCTGATGTTTTGAAAAATGAGATTATTGCACTGCTTAAAACCGAATTTGCCATGACTGACTTGGGGAAGTTGAGTTATTTTTTGGGGATATCAGTGACTCGATCTGCAGACACTATGTTTCTATGTCAGCGTAAGTATGCAGAGAAGATTGTATACATGACAAAAATGGTGAATTGCAATATCATGCCTACTCCGGTTGACTCTAAATCAAAGCTAAGTGTTGTTGATGGTGATCCAGTGTCCTATCCTACACTTTATAGGAGTCTTGCATGTGCACTTCAGTATCTTACTTTCACCAGACCTGACATTACTTATGTTGTTCAGCAGATGTGTTTGTTTATGCATGCCCTATGGAGCCTCATTTTACTGCTCTTAAGCGTATCATTCGATACGTTAAGGGACACATTTGATTATAGATTGCATCTATAACCCTCTGTATTGACCAGGTTGTTGTCATACACAGATGTAGATTGGGCAGGTTATTCGGACACGCGATGCTCTACCTCCGATTATTGTGTGTTCTTAGGGATAGTCTCATTTCACGGTTTGCCAAGAGGCAATCCACCTTATCCCGTTCGAGTGAAGAAGTAGAATATAGATGTGTTGCGAATGTTGTTGCTGAGATCTGGTGGCTTCGAAACCTTATTTTAGAGCTTCAGTGTCCTTTGTGTAAGGTGTCTTTGGTGTATTGTGACAACATATCCGCCATATATTTATCTCGACTTTAGATCTAGTCTCAGCGTCCGACCTCCTTCCGCTCCGGCTGGGGGATGGGTGGGTGTATTAGCATATATTATAAAATATTCCTCATATATTTTGTAACATTTAGTGTTGTAAAATTATGGTAGATATATGATCCCTATTGTGTTAGGATTTCACATTGTACACAATATATATATATATATATATATATTTATTTGTATTAATGAGAAAGATTTTTCAAGGGAGATTAATATAATTATACATATATAGTAAATGTTAGAATCTCCTTGATTTATTTATTTATTATATTTTAAAAAAATTTAGTGAAAAATCTGATTAGTGCCTACGGGGTTTTTATTATTACTATATTATTATGAAGAGAAAACACAAGGAATTTTCCAAAATAGATGATGGTATGGTGTACTACAGATGTGAAGTGGGGAGAGAAAAAGGAGGGCACATGATGTGACGCATGTGTCTTGTTCTTTTCTGACTGCTAGCCGACGCTTCTAACAAGTACTGCTAAAGTCGCCCATATGTCACACACAAGGAAACTGTCGACTTTCACCGTACTACAATTACTATATCGATTTAAATTAAATATACTCCTTCCTTTTTAAAATGTTAGTATATCTGTTTCGACTTTCGACTTTGACACAAAATTTTAAAAAATAAATAAATTATTTTATTCTTTGATTTTAGATTAAAAATGTTTCTATTAAAATATTTTTTAATTTTATGATCTTAAATATTACATATGAAAAATTAAAATTAAAATTAAAATTAAAATTAAAAAATTATAAAAAAGACACTTTTTAAACAGATAAAAAAATAAAATAAGATAAATATTTTGAAACAGTAATTTTTATACCATCTAAGTAAACTAACTTTACTGGGTTCAAACGTGTATTTTGAAAATTTATCTATAGCTGATAAAACATATAGCTTAGTCGAGTCACACTTAGTATTATTTTTGGTTTGTTTGAAAATAATATTACATTTTTATATTTAATGCAATAAATTCTTGCTTTAACATTCTCATTTTACTCTTAATGTGTGTTTGGTATGAAAGATTATTAGAAAATAGGTAATTTTCGTACTTATATTTTTGTGTTTGATAAGTAACCAAATTAATATTATGGCAAAAACATTTATATATAATTTAAGAAAAAAATTATGAAGGTGGGTTGGGAGTAGGGGTCGGGGGTGGCAGGGAGTGGGTGTTTAAGGGGTAGCAGGGGTAGGGTTTGGGGACAATGAGTTTGGAATGTCACTTCTAATTTTTTTTCCTACTTTCTCTATGTAAGTCATTTTTTCTAATTTTTAATGAACTTATTTTCCTAGAGAAAATACTTTATAAAATATTTTGACAAACCAAATATGAGTAAATTGTAGTTTTAATAAATTATATGCACCTTCAATGACACTCTCTTATAAAATAATGACATGATATATTTAGAACAATAATGTTTAAATAATTTTTTAATATATTATATGCACCTTTAATTTAGAATAATAATATTTAAAAATATTTTTTATATTCGTAATTTTTATATCTAAGTAAAGTTAAGACACAATAAAATGATGGGAGGGAGAATAACTCCTTAACAAAGGCCACTTATTTATTTGGGTCCGGTATGCCCAATTACCAATTTTATTATATTTTTTTTGTTTTCCATCCGGTGTTCGATAGTCGCATTGGAACCCTATTATATCCGGATTCGAGCTAAATAGAATCCATTTCTGGGAAAGCGTTCCCTATCAAGGATTTTTTCATACCTCCGAGACCTCTGGTTAAGGAGTGATTAGCTTAATCCACTGACCATATCCTTTGGCAGTAACTTATTATATTACTTTTTCACAACTCTATAATAATTGAAGTGTTCATGAAGCAGGTAGAAAAGAATAGTTAACGTCCTTGTTACAGCCGGCATCTACAATGCAAGATTCTAGTGAACATTTAACAAGGCCAACTGATTTAACTACTTTGTGTATAAGTGGATCCCAAGACATTCTTTGATGGGATAATTTAAATTTTCATCTGTAAATGCTAAGATGAACTGAACCAAGAAACTTAACCATGCATGAGAGCCTTATGCAATGTACATTACTACACAAATCCAAGTACAATTATTAGTTGACTTTGGGATATATATAGGAGTAATTTTTATATACTCTATAGTTTATGGGGTGGGGTGGGGGGTGGGGGGAATTCCCCAGGATCGACTTGGGAGAAAAGGGTCAAAATAAGCCTAGAAATGAGCAAACAAAAGAACCAACTAAAACATTGAATGAAGCAATCCATGTGTTGTCAATGGAAAATTGTATTCAGTAGGTAGACAAAAACAAAAATAATGCCAACCCACAAACAGATATACATAATGCAGACAATATTGAAATTCTTATATTATTTTACTCATTCTGCCCCCACAATTTTATGTGATATAGTTACTATTTGGAGAGTTAAATGAATACCTTTTTACAATAATTTTTTTAAAATATCTCCTAAATATTGTTAATAATTATGATTTATTGTACTTATTATGTAAATTCTAAATATGTAAAGAATACTAATATTCGAATTCAACCTGAAAATTAGATAGTTTAACTCTCATACTATAAATCATCTCATATAAAGTGGGATTTAATGGAGTAAGATTCTTAAGCTTATCATATTTGCTGGTGAATTGTATTTGTGTATACAAATACAAATATCAGCAGCAGATTTATAAAAAGGTGGTGGAAATGAAGGTGGAAACGTACACATTTTCCACCAAACAAAGGGATATGGGTGGTGGGTGATTTTGGGGTGGGCCTTTGATGGTTGCATTTCTCTGAGAAGGTGTTAATTAGGATGGATACCCACTTACCACTTTGTCTTTGACCATTTGCATGGGCCTGGCCCTTTTCTTTTTGAAAAAATTACACATTTAGCCGCTTGCAAAAATTAATGATAATCGCTTGCCATGTATATAAAACTATATTTATTAGTTATGCCTAAAATATGTATATTATATATATACACGTTAATATACATACAAAATAGATTTGTTAACTATTGTTTTAGTGAGCGACTATACAATGTAAAAATTCTTTCTTTTTAAGTTTATATGAAGAAAAATATTTTTCATAAATAATATTTTTAAAGCAAGTGAATTTCTTACTTATTTTCTAGTGTTTGGTAAGTAAGCAAAAAATATTATTTCATGAGCATTTATATGTGGGGTGAGATGGCGTAGGGAGGGCGGCTTCAGGCATGAGGGGTGGGATGGACAAGGGTTTGGGGGATGGGGGCAGGAGCGAATCTAGGGCCCGCCCTTGGCAAAAAATTACACTGTATATATAAGGTATTTTTTTATATTTTATGTGCATATATATATTTTTAATACCCTGAACATCAGAGAAAATGTTGGTTCAGTATTTACGGGGTTCAAAATTAACGTTGAGGTTCCAAGTTTAAGTCCTAGACACTATATTTTTATTTTTAAAACCCCCTCAATGAAAAATCTGAATCTGCCACTGATTAGGGATACGGAGGAGATAATGAACTTGCCAATTATGGAACTTATTTTCCCTACTTCCATTATAGAAGTCATTCTCCTCATTTTTAAGAAAAAAAATATATATTTTTCAATACATTTTAACCAAGGAAACATTGGAAAATCAGAATCCATACCGAACACACCTTAAATCTATCTGTCTATTGTTGCCCGTTAACTGAAGTGTTTGGTTTGTGTTTTCATTTTTAGGTTCAACAGGAAAACTAAATAAACTCTTTGTTGATCAGTTGCATTTTATAATTTGTAGTTTCCTGTTTCTGAAAAGCAAAGAGGTAAAAAGTGGGTTCTAGATAAGTTATGTCATTTTGCATTATCTTGCCTTAATAGTGAAGTAAGCTAATGAGATGTCCATGCACTGAAAGTGATGTTTTTCGGTAAAAATAATTTTAACTAAAAATACAAGTAGGTCGTATCTGATTCGTAGACTCTCTTAAACGAGTCCGGAATGACTGATTAGATTACGAGTGTGTGAGAATAATGTGAAAATGAAATACAATAACAAGCAAGAAAAATGAATCAACAAACTAGATCTAGAAATAAGTTATGAACAAAGCAAGAGCCGAAACTGAGAATGATGTATTAGCTTGAGAGAGATCTTGGTTATAAGTGTGAGCTTAGAGAGAATACAATATGTCTTTCATTCTTTTCTAAGTCTTGCATATATAGGACAAAACTTAGACTATTATGACCCCAAAAAGTTGTGACGATGTGAGCCAAATGACGACATTGTGCCCATGTGGGCCGCAACACTCTGATCTAGGGAGGCTGATGTGACGGGAGTTGTTGGTAGTGGGGAACGGCTGTGAAGATCCTTTGTGAACGTTGAGGTTTCTGGAACCATGACACTTCTTGTACACGCTTAACGTCTCCTGATGCATTTCTACCCAGTACACTCTGATCTAGGGAGGCTGATGTGACATGAGTTATTGGGAGTGTGGACAGCTGTGAAGATCCTTTGTGAACGTTGAGGTTTCCGAAACCATGAAACTTCTTGTATACGTTTAACGTCTCCGGATGCATTTCTACCCAGTACACTATGATCTAGTGAGGCTGATGTGACGGGAGTTGTTGAGAGTGGATGATAGCTGTGTAGATCCATTGGGGTTTCCAGATCTACTAAACTTCTTGTATACGATTGACGTCTATATACGCATTTTTACCAAATACAGATAGTCCCACTTTTCAGAACCCTTGAACTCATGGGACCGGAAAGTGGAAGAGTCTGCCAACCGTCAATTTTTGTTCATAACACGATGCCTCTTGAATATTGTGTACCAATTTAAACATTTATCTTCTTTTCACACGCCATCTCATAGCATTAAATGCTTTGCTGCCTTGATACCATTTGTTTTTACACGTGTCGCGCATCCGTTGATAACTTTCTCCGGAAAGAGGCGCCGTAATGATGACCTAATTCTCCTTCATTTAAGACAAACGTTACCCATTCTCTTCTTTTTTCTACATACCATCTTTTGATACATCCCTTTCGTCTTCTTCGGTACTCCAACACTTCACTCCCTCAAATATTTAAGCGTAACAGTCGCCACCTCTTTTCCTTCACCAACCAAATCTCATTATCATGTCTTCAGATTCATCTATTGTCGGTGGTGCCACTACACGGGCTAGGAACTCGGTTCGTGGTGATTCAGATGTCTCTATCCAAAATGTTCCTATATTGGATTCTTTTCTATCAACCAGTATGACGTTGATGAAGAATAAGTCAAGGTCTTCCTCTTCCACTCAACAGACCGATGCCTATATTCCTGATAGTTGGTCCTCTCTAAAGGACCTTTGGAGGCGCCTGGTCTCTATGGACTCAAAGCGATCCCGATCGGCAAGCTCATACAAATCTGCCATGACCGATCATTAACTGAGTCGGGTGTTGGTAGACTGCGGCTAGAGCAACATAGAAGTGTGTCTCCCTAGGAAAAGAGATAATATTACTTCTTATCGGCAGGGATATTCATTTGTGTATACGTACCTATTCTCCTTGCGATTGGGCAAACTTATTGATCCTGTGATTTTGAAGTTCTGCCGGAAATATAATGTGTGTCTGGCCCAAGTTGGTCCGGCCTTTTGGAGGACGGTTGCATGTCTTTGTTACCTTTTTGTTCAAGTGGGGGAGGACTTTACCCTCGATTACTTGATTCACATATGTTCTCCTTAAATTTTCAGAGTGGGGGTTATCCAGTTATCCCGCTGCATCCAAAATGCACTGATTGCTAGCATTGATGACGACTCTGATCGCGGATAGACAAAGAGATATGTCATTGTTGCGATGGACGATCTGGTCAATCTCCCAGATGCGCCTATTCCGGAGTGATGAAATTTTAATCGTAAGTACTCAGCTCAAGCCTGCCTTTATCATTTTGTCTTTCTTAGCTGTATATCTGACTATCTCCCTTCTTCATCTGCTAGTCATAGTGTGGGCTCCGGATCCTGTGTCGGATTTGGCTCGATGGGTCCAGAAGATCATAGACTAAGTGTTCTCTTCCTTTCGGACGTGGCAGAACATCCCTCTAAAGCATAATTAAAAAGAAAAAGATCACGGTATCCCGAAAGGAGCATCAGTTCGGGTGCATGCAGAGGTTTCTAAGGATCTCGATGTGACCCTTCAGCAAATTGAAAGAGTTGTTTCTCAGTTGGGTTGGGCCTCAGAGGCTGTGAATTCTGTCGGAGCCGAGAGATCATTGTCCCCTACTTCTCATCCTTCAGGAAAAAGGATCAGGCAAGGTGTTGAGGAGGGGGATGCCCAAGGTCGGCCACTCAAGTTATTCCTCCACTAGCCATTGATTTAGCATCTAGGGGCAGCGAAGAAGAGGATCTTGCCTTGGGGCTTGCTCGCTGAAGGGTTACCAGATCCGATGTTGCTGCCGCCGGTCTTTTTAAGGAAATGAATTTGTACGATAAGATAAACTTATGCATTCTTTTTTCCATTGCTCCAGCCCAAGTTGATGGTATGGCCCCGGTCCCTGCTCCTATTCCTTGTTCCTCATCATCATCAAAAGCTCCTCCTGCTCTGGTCTCTCAAAGACGAGCTTCCACCCCTCAAGGTACCATGCCTAGAAGTCGCACTGAAGGTCCCAATGCTGGAGCACGTAGCGGGGGTCCTTGGAGCTCTCAAAGGTCGTGGCTAGTGGATACCTATCCTGCCCTGGTTCACAATCCCACAACTTGTTGGCAAGTCACCTTGACCGTGCCTTGAGAATGCAACTTTCTTTCGAGGATAGTAGGGGTGGCCAACTACTTACAACCTTTGTCGAGTGAGAAGGATAGGGAGAAGATGGGGAGAGTTTCTGGCGACTGTCTGCTCAATACCGGGGCCATGAGGCCACACAAATATGTTTTTTTCTTTCTCTTTAACCTATCTCCCATGTCTTCATATCGTAACATTTGGTTTTTCAAACCACTCTCTTCTTCAGGAGAGCCTTTTTACCATGGAGGGTTTTCAGTGAAAACTTGTTGAAGAGAGGAAAAAGACATTGAAATACCAAGCACTGCAAAAGGAGTTCCAGTTCTGGAGAGACAGCTGATTTCGACGGAGGATTTTGAAGCCAAGTTGGCCTAGTCAGAACAGGACAGGAAGATTTACAGTGAGGAAGCCGTAAAATTTCACAAAGAGCTTCTGGACCTCCAGGGGAAGTGGATCGAGCATCAAGAGCATTTTGCCAATATAGTTCGGAGGGAGACGAAGATGGCCGAGCAAATTTGGATCATGAGGGTCGAGCTCGAGGCTTGTTAGAGGGACAAGGCTTCTGCTGAAAGAGACCGGAAGGTACTGGAAGGAAGATATGAGGGTATGTCGACTCGTTACGATAGACATGCTAAGTGTAATCAGGATCTAGCCAAGAGCAATACTTCTTTCCAGACAACACTGCAGAATGTTGATATGTCCGAGGCGTATGCTAAAATTTAGTAGCTGAAGCTGGATTTTATCTTTGAAAAGACCTATATTGTGTACCATGATCACCGACAAGTTTTCTAGGAGGTTCGAGAGGGGTCGATAAATATTGAGGCGTCCTTGGTCTATGCTTTGAGAGTAAAAGATAGGGCACATAAGGCTTTGCTCGCGTGTGCCCCATCTGGGGACCTTTCTCCTTCTTTCGATGATTAAAGTTGGTCTCGTAAGGATGAAAGAGAGACCCTGTCTGAGCATGAGGTGCATTCTCCCGAGGTTTCCATGGCCGAAAAGGAGAGCGGGAAAGTCAAATGGAAGGTGATCTATCCCGGAAGCTAATCTATCCCTGAAGCTTTTCCATTGTCCCGAGAGTGGGTGGATATGATGCGGGGCTGAAGGATCCACCGGCTGTAGCGACCCCAGAGATGCATCCCCCTGTTGGGAACTCTGATGTCCCGGTTATTGAAGCTTAACCTTGTACTCTCTGTGTGGAGTTTTTAAATTTTTTATATGTGCTTATTGGCCTTTTCTGGGAGATAATTTTATTTTGTACTGTTGCTATTGCCTGTGTTTTTTGGGCCTTTTTATTGAATTTTTTTCCTGTGATATTGTTTTCGCTTATCTTTGAATTTCAAAATTTCTTTTCAAAATAGCCTAAGTCCCGTGCATGAGGTGTTTTGACCACTTGTTACTTTAGTTATGTTGGTATGCTTTGTGACCATGTGTATGAATTCCCAGTCCTTTGAAATGGAGCAGCTCAATCATTGGGATCCTTCCACCCACGAACCCCCTCATTGGGACTATGCTCTATGGCGAATTTGAACGCTTATGTTTAAGATCCATGATTTGCATTTTTATTTATTCGCAAGGTGTGCGGGATTCTGAGCAATTACTTCCACTAATCCGGGAATGTTACTTTCGATCGCGTATTTTATGCTTAAGAATTTTAGTCATCCATTTCATCATAAAAGCAGGGCCCCCTATGTTCGGTGCTGACGAGGAGGATGTTTCGACCTCATCTTATATTGACATAATGTCGTGTTTCCTTCACTTTCTGAGGCCAACAGGCCGTGTCGTGTGTTCGAGGTGGATATTATCGGGTCCGGGAGGACGCGTTCATACCAACAACTTTAGAGTGTAGGAAGCTTTGAAGCAAGTCTCTTTTTATATATCGCGTTCAGCATTTAAACCCGAGTACATGCATGTTTTTTATAAAACTAAAAAGTACAGAAAGAGACGAAGGCATTTGTCCTCCGTATTTAGGAGCAAATTATTTTCTTTTGCATTTGCATCTCCGTGATGAGTTCTTCTGAGTAACACACTTTTCAGTTGTTGCCTCGTTGAAAAGCTTCCCTCAAACACCCATTCGGGAAAAAAGCCAGCCAAGGAAAAGAGTCCAACATATGTTTTCTTATCTTCGCTTTGACGTCTTCTGGGTCCAAAATTTGCATAACTTGTCCCAGTCTTGATACTAGTCCCAGTCCTGCGATCACAAAAGGTTACGAAAAATAGAAACAAGAAAACAAAGTGAATTCATACCTCGAGATTCTCATGGTCATATTCTAGGGACGAAGTTAGACGCAAACTCTGGCAGGCTCGGTGTTCGTATCGCTGACCGGGGTTGATATGACATATCTTATTCGCTCATCTCGACTGACTATTTTAATAACTATCTCATAAGATTCTCCCCTGCAATAAGGCATGTAGTGGGGCATTGGTCACGACCGTCACTAGATGACATTAAAACTATGGTCGCAGCTTCCGCGTGGCAGTGACGAGGGCCAAGACTAGTTTTTCTGTATTTGGATATCGTGACTCAACCTGGGTTAGCATTTTATTGGCATAGTAGATAGGGAGTTTCTTTTTTCTCCTTCCCGTATGAGGGCAATGCTAAGCGATAAGGCTGAGACAGTCACATAGGTGAGCAGTCTTTCCCTTTTTTCGGGTTTGACTATTACATGAGGGCTAGCCAAGTACGCCTTAAGATCTCGCAAGCTTTAATCGCACTCTTGTGTCCACTGGAAATGATGGTCTTTCTTTGTGAGTTTGAAAATTTTCATGACGTTGATCTGTCAATCGTGATATGAACCTTCCCAAGGCTACGACCTTCCATGTTAATCTTTGCACCATTTTGATGTTATTCAGCACATTCAGCATCTCATGTATAGTTTTAAATTTATCGGGATTCATCTCGATGCCACGGTTGGAGATAAGGAAACCCAAGAACTTCCCAGACTTGACCCTAAAGACGCATTTTTTTAGGTTTAACTTCATGCCATGGCGACACATAATGTCAAAGGTTTCAACCATGGAGGTCAGGTGGGTCTCAGCCACACGGGATTTGACCAGCATGTCATCAATGTAGACTTCTATGTTATGGCCGGTCTGCTTCTCAAACATTGTGTTCACCAACCTTTGGTAAGTGGCCCATGCATTCTTAAGACCAAAAGGCATTGTAACAAAATTTACCGTGATTAGTCATACAAGAAGTTTTTTCTTGATCTTCCAGGTGCAGACTGACATGATTGTATCCGAAGTACGCTTCCAGGAAACTAAGCAGCTCATGTCCGACCGTGGCGTCAATCGTCTGATCAATATGCGATAATGAAAGAGAGTCCTTCTGGCATGCCTTATTCATATCCTTAAATTCTACGCACATTCTGAATTTGTTGAGCTTTTTAGACACCACAACCACGTTAGCCAGTCACGCGGAGTCCTCAACCCTCTGGACTGACCCAATATTAAGTAAGCGTGTCAATTCTTCCTTCACAAATTAGTTCCTGATTGCCGATATCAGCCGTTTCCTTTGCCTTACTTGAGTATGATTAGGATCAACGCTTAGCCAGTGAATAGCTATCTCCAGGGGGATCCCTGTTATGTCAGGGTGAGACCAAGCAAAATAATATGAGTTATCTATTAAATAACAAAAAATGCACTCCTGAGCCCGGGCGAGTGCTCCGAGCCTAGGTATCCCTTCTTTTTGGGATATTCTTTGAAAAGTAACACTCTTCAGCTCCTCAACAGTCGAATCTGCGGGGTCCTTGTCTGATGGTAAAATGAAACCTTTCAAGATGGTCTGATTCTGGTACCCTTCTTCCTCGAGTTGCTCATTTCTCTCTCCGGGCGCCTTGTTTGAGATCGACGACTGTGATTGCTATTGATCTGCCTCCCGTTTTTGAGGAACCGTTATTGCCAATGTATCTTCCAGTTGAGAACAACCGATGTCTCCCTTAATTTCCCCGATCCCCTAAGAGGTGGGGAATTTGACATTCTGGTGATAAGTTGAATGAACCGCCTGCATTACGTGAAACCAGGGCCTCTCAAGTATTTAGTTATACGTCATGTCTTCAGACACGACATCAAAGGTAGTGACTTGTTTCACGCTATCGACGTGAACCACCAATTCAATTTCCCCTTTTGTCGGCTCGCTGGACATGTTGAATCCTGCTAGCACCTTTGTCACGGAGGTGATCGATTCATCCATTTGCATTTCTTTCAAGACTCGTATCTGGATGATGTTCGCTGACTCCCTAGATCGACCAAAATACGCTTAGTAAAAGATTTATTAATTTTCAAGGATATTATCAGGGCCTCATTGTGAGGTGAAGCAAAGTTTCCACAGTCACTGCAAGAAAACACGGTGGTCTGACTCTCCATGGGCTCCTTCCCAATATTTATGCTCATGGATCTTTGCCTGGTCGCTAATGTACTTTCTCAAGTGCCTTGCACGCAGCAGCTGCGCTACTTCGATCCTTAGGTTACCACAATCTTCTGTTGTGTGACTGTGCGTGCTATGAAAATGGCACCACAACCATGTGTTTCTTTTTTCCAGGTTGGTGCACATGTCATCTGAGAACCTGGCTTCTTTCATGGTTTTCATCACTGCCACTAACTCTGATGTTTTTATGTTGAAATTGTGATCATATAGCTTTGGGGGGCTAGTTCTATTTGATATGGACCCTTCTGCTTGCCAGGGGCCTCGTTCCACAAGACCCTGATGATTTCTAGCGTTACCCCAATTCGTCCCCGCACCCATGAATCTCCTGGCACCATATAGTTCAAATCATCCACTATTCACTGCGCCAGCACCATACCCTTGACCCGGCCTTCTCGGGGGGCGGCTGCCCATGTACGTCATTGTTGCCACTCGCTGGTCTTATTCAATTTGCATCTTGGTTGTGTATCTGTGATTTATTTCACTCTATATTTTTGTCGGGAATTTCTTCACCCTTTCCTTCAGCTTTTTGGAAGCGTTTGAACTTCTCGGGTTTAACCCATCTGCGAACGCGACTACTGTCCAGTCTTCTGAGATAGATTGCAATGACATTATTTCCCTCTAAAACTTGTCCACGAAACCTCGAAGCAACTCATTCCCTCATTATTTTATTGTAAATATGTCGTGATTGTGTGTTTCTACCCTCCGGGCCCCTGCGTGAGCCTTGATAAAGATATCTAGAAGAGTAGCAAATCAATCAATAAATTTTTTGGGTAAGTGAGTATACCAGGAGAACACTCCTGTTATAAGCGTTTGGCCAAATTTTTTCAGCATAACAGATTTGATTTCATGCTATTTGAGATCGTGCCTGGTGATGGCCGCTTCGATAGTCACGGTGTTCTCTTTTGGATCAATGATGCCGTCATATTTTTGTATGTCAGATATCTTGAACTTTGTTGGGTTTTGGACGGGGGCTGTGCCTTTCGGATATGGCAAAACCCTATACCGCCTGGCTCATGTGCCCTTTTATGATAGGTGGTGCCCGGGTATTTGGTCATCAGCTCATTCATTTCTTTTTCCACCCGACGCAATCCCTCCGTGAATGCGTCCAACTGGTTATTTTCCGTTCTCATCCTGCTTCTTGCTGGATTCGGGGTTAGCTGAGGTCTTCGTAACGTTCTAATTCGACACCGGAGTCCCGGTTCTAGAATGAGGGGCTATGGATGCCACCATCGCTTCCATACACATCATTATTTCATTTTGTACTCCCAAGACAGCCGCGATTGTTTTCTTAAATATAGATCCTCCATTATTAGTAGGTCGGAGCTTGTCGGTTTATAATTTAGTCGAGCTCCTTCCCTCAGGTGTTTCCTTTCGAGCATCTTTTGTTTTGTCTTTGCCCGAAGTCTCCTCGCCGTGCTCTTTGCCGGATGGTTTTAGTGACGATCCACTTTCATTGCTTCGTAGTCCCTATTCAGATTCCTCTTCTACCTCTATTCACAAAGTTTTAGATCAACCCGCCAGATTTTGATGTTCAGCATGTATCGGTACCTCTTTGAGTCCCTGCGACCGGTGAGCAATGTTATATTCTTCTGACATATTCTAAGTGTAGCGCTTTTTGTTTAGGATTATTTCAAGAAGATCAGCTACAGATCAAGACAACTCCACAACTGTCTATCCCCACAGACGACGCTAAACTGTTTTCCGGTAAAAATGATTTTAACCAAAAATACAGTTGGAGATTTGTATATAAGGGTCTAAAGACAAGTAGGTCGTATCCGATCCAGGGACCCTCTTAGATGAGTCCAAAATGGCTGATTAGATTACGGGTGTGTGAGAATAATGTGCAAATGAAATACAATAACAAGCAAGAAAAATGAATCAACAAGCTAGATCTAGAAATAAGTTATGAACAAAGCAAAAGCCAAAGCTGAGAACGGTGTATTAGTTTGAGACAGATCTTGGTTACAAGTGTGAGCTTAGAGAGAATACAATGTGTCTTTCTTTCTCTTCTAAGTCTTGCATATATAGGACAAAACTTAGACTACTATGACCTCCGAAAGTTGTGACGGCGTGAGCCTAATGACGTCACTGTGCCCATGTGCGCCACGACACTCTGATCTAGAGAGGCTGGTGTGACGGGAGTTGTTAAGAGTGGGGGATGGCTGTGAAGATCCTTTGTGAACGTTGAGGTTTCCGGAACCATGAAACTTCTTGTATACGCTTCACGTTTCCAGATGCATTTCTACCAGTATACTCTGATTCATGAAGACTGATGTGACGGGAGTTGATAGGAGTGGGGGATAACTGTGAAGATCCTTTGTGAACGTTGAGATTTTCGGAATCATGAAACTTCTTGTATATGCTTAACGTCTCCGGATGCATTTCTACCCAGTACAATATGATCTAGGGAGGTTGATGTGACGGTAGTTGTTAAGAGTGGAAGACAGCTGTGTAGATCTATTGGGGTTTCCGGATCCACTGAACTTCTTGTATACGCTTAACGTCTACGAACGCATTTCTACCCATTACAAGTGATCATGACTAAATTATATATATTGATATGGTAAGATATTTACATAATTAATCAAGTCACATATAAGACATTTTAGGGGTTAATTTATATGTTAAACATTGATTGGTAACCTGGTTAAAGTGGTGCCTAACGTGCTATCACGGGTTAGACCAACACTCTTAAGGAGTCATTTGGTATGAAGTACAAGGATATTTAATCTCTGTATATATCAGTTATATTACTTATACGTTGTTTAGTATCTAGTTTAAAATCATGCATAACTAACATAACTCCAATATAACTAATAAATTATTTCGTGTTCTGTGTTAAACTTCGCATAAGTTTGTGGAGTTTAATATCATAAAGCAAATATTTTATTACTAATTTTGATATAACTTATACAAGGATTTATGTTTTATCTTATACAACGTGAAATCTGGGGAGGATTTATGTTTTATCTTATAGGAATAAAATACGAGATAACAATATGTGAATTAGCAATCTGTTAATAAACGTAGCTAAAGATAATAATGTCCTTAAACCATACCATACCATACCATAATAACAATACATGTATAATTCTTCTTTGCATAACAATATCTATATTACTCATCGGCATAACTAAACCTTAAACCAAATGAAACCCATACACTGTAAATGTATGAGTATAACTTAAAATCTAATTACAAAGCAATTGAGCAAAGACTAAACTGGAGAAAGACAAAAAACATGAAGGTGGGCGGTTTGAGCATTATGTATATGTTGAGTAATGATAGTTGACAATGTCCTCGATCTTTCATCCTGGGGATCTGAGCTTTTTTCTGATTACAAAATCTCTGGTGAATTTTTTTCCCCACTGGCAATGCAACATGAATATAAAAGTACACAAAAATTACACCCTTTGGACCACACAATAAAAATTGTTGTGGGGACAATACAAACACTGATCAAAACCAACAGCTTAAAATCATTTACTACTCTCTCTTCAATTTATTTTATATAGTTTGAATCAGTAAAGACTTTTGAAACGTGTGGCCTTAAACATATAATAGCATTTGTGTGGTTAAAAAAGCTTCCCACTAAATTTAGAAGTGTCGTTCTTTTTAAAACATACTAAAAAGGAAAAATATATTAAATAAATCGAAACGGAGCGGAATTACGAGTTACAAAAAGCTGTAAAAGGCAGTAAATGAGACAACTGTAATGGTTGTCTTCTCCTTTGTCTCTGAGTATGTGTGTGAGTGAAGTCCAGCTACAGTGGTAACTGATTATGGTAAGCTATTAATTAATAAAGGACCACTCAATTCTTTGTTTCTGTTTGGTTTGGTTTTAAAACATTCAGAACCATAGGGTGGTCCTTTCTGCAGAGTTATATATGTAGATCATTATAATCACAAGTTTGAAGTGTTTTTATGGATTACTGACAATGAGCCCCAACTTCTTATCCCGGTACATTTTTGGATCTGATGCCTTTTAATTTTCAAAGAATAAAATTTCAAAAGAATGTAGTTGTTTCACTAGGAATTGGGCTTCATGCATTTTGAGTAATTTAGGTCATACTGGGCTTGAAGTCCATTGAAGTTTTAAAGTGGGAGACTGGATCAGATGCCCCGATCCACAAACTCGGTCTAAATGCATTGCCTGGATTAGTCGGACCTCAAAACGGGTATCCAACATCGGGAGTCGGACATGAAAAGAGGCATCGGAAGATATAGTCCAATAGTATATTGCTGCTTATAACATATTTTCAAAATATTAATCTATAACCTCACATAAAAGAATCTTAAAATTAATATAAAGGACAAGTCATGAGGACAGAATGTATAAGTTGGTTGACGAAGAAAGCATGAAAAATATCTGGTCATGTCCGTTTTAGAAAAGATACAATAGCTTCAGTTTGGGGGGAAGGGAGGGGGAGGGGGGGGGGGGCGACGGTCGATCAACTCATTTTGGGGTTAACCTGTCGATCAACTCTAGGGTGCAATAGAAAACTCATCATCTTATAGAGAAATGTTGCAAGTACTAAAGGAACTCTTAAGAGAAGATTTCTCCCCTCTTCCAACATGGAGTGAGTCCTTTTACAGATCTACCTCATGTAGTCGCTGGAGAGTCACTTTGATGTCACAAGGATGAAGAAACAATAAAGAACCACACCACAAAACTAATTACACGACATTTAAAAGAAGCCTCTGTCTATGCATACAATTGACATGATTAATTTTAATCTTCACGAAATGCAGGCTGCAATGATTGTTCAGTTATTCAGATGAAACAATACTAAGTAGAGATGAAACTTGTCCATTTCCATTCAGTTTATGGGGGTATTCAACAAGTCTATGATATTAATCAAAATGTTAAAAGTTCAGCAATAGAATTTCTGCTTGGAGAGCCTAAGGAACTTTTGAGTTACAAAACAATCAGCATTTTATGAGAACGCACTTTTTCTCCAGGACCGAGACAAAGCAGTAGATTAACTTGAAGCATTTACATAATGAATCAAATGATAGCTGATATTTGTTGGAAATTTGCCTTTGGCGGGAGTTGCGACCGACCAACTTTAACGGCTTAAACACTAGTGTTACGTATGTTGGAGAATTCGGTTCTTCACACATGCATGATCTACTAAGTACGTAGATAACCGTAGGGCCAAGAATCGTCAAATTTCATTGAGAAATGAAAGAGATATTGGTCCACAAAGTGAAGTGTTTGAAGCATGGAAAGTGTGGTGGTGTTCAATTCTCCCTCATCGGTAGAGGAAGAAAGAATTGTTGTGTATATAAGACTCGAAATTGGTTTGGGGTTTGGGACCCCAAGGGGTATCCCATGTGTTTAAAGGAGGGAGGACCTAGATGTGCTTCGGTTCGAGGAAAGACCACACGTGCGCCGCCGCCGCCCGTCCGGTCCGATTCCGGGTTCACGGGCCGTGGGCTATTATCTTTTTGGGCCAGAGAACTTTGCCAAAAGTACAATTTGATCCAAGAAGTTTCAGATGTACAGTTTGGACCAGAATTCTTTCAGATGTACAGTTTGGTCCCTGAAGTTTCAAGATGTACAGTTTAGTCCCTGAAGTTTTCAGAAAATCAGAATTTCGACGGTCAAAGCAGAAACGCCCAAGCACTCTCCTATAATGGCCAAATCCGCTGGTCTTTCACCATTTATTTTGGTGGCTTTACTACCTCCATAATGACCATAATTTGGCCAATAATGACTGTTATGGGGGCAGTTAAACAATCCTCCCTCACCTATATAAACACCCTCTTACACCATTGTTGAGAACTACAAATACAGTTTATACAACTCACGAAAATACACAACCAAAACAGTTTTCTTCCTACAACTTCCAAGCATCATTTCGTTACTCAATATTCTTCACGGTAGCATTTGAGTTTCCTTTACTCAAGTGTTCCATCGCTGTTTTATCTTGGGAGACAAATTGTCCAGGACGTATAAAGGATACATACAAGGCAATATTGTCTTAAGGACAGAGTGCCACACTCGACTCAGCAAAACTAGTTTCCATTTTTCCGTCGTCAACAAAATTGTAATTTCAGTTTTGTGGTTCTACTGTAATTTTCAGATTTCTGGATGAATTATTGTATCTTTGTTTATCCTTTCGAATACTTGTAATAGATATATACTTTCCGTACTGCTTTATAAAGTATCATAGAGTAAAATCTCCCAACAATATTTGTACACATAATCTTCTGAAGTTGTCGAGTTAACGAGGCCACAAAATATCTTGAAGGTAAATGTGAGAATGGATAATTAGACCAAAAACTAGGAATCCTTTAGATATGGTGCACCCAAGACAAAATCATTCCCTTATAACCCCTCCACCTTGCCCTTGTGTTTACACGAGCATCGCACTTTATGTCAATAGATTAAATGATTTAGAAACCGAAGCTGGACAAATCAGTTAACGGATTTTTGGATCCTATGAAGGTCAAACAAAGTGCTCGGTAATATAGCCTCTCCCTTTCGAATATCTCTACTTGCAATCAATAATACTCGGCCTTCACCATTAACATCAAATCTCACACACTTCACATTCCGCTTCTTCTTCCCATCACTGCATCAGAAGAAATATATATATCATAAGACACTTATCACTCTAAAAAGAAGACCATACACAATGCATTTACAAAGAAAAATTGAATTTGACACTAGCATGCTTATGTTTAGCATGTGAATCCAGTTTTAGATTAAACTGCTTGCAACTAAGAATTGCTGAAATTTTAGTTCTCCATATATTCAAAGACCAGTCTCATTCCATGAGAAAGAACACGTGGATTCTAGATTAGTAGATAATGTGTAATATTGATATGATCAAGTGTGTCAGACATAAACAGTCATAGGATAAGCATGAGATATCATAATAAGTTCAAAAAGCACACAAGTGTTTGATGGAAATGAACATACGGAGTATGATTGTTTATCCCAGTGATGAAACGAGCAATATTACTGCGCTTATCAGGACAAATGACGAGGTTTTTTGAAGCATCATTAGTACTTAAAAGAGTCATCATGCTATCTCCATCATCATCTTCAAGATTCTTCAAGTAATCAACATCTCCAACATACTCTGTATTTATTGTCCAGTCTCTTATGAACATATCTGCTTCAACAGTAAATCTGACAAAATGAAAACAAGCAGATAAATGAAGCATCCTATATCGAAATGACACAAAAATTGATAATTTGTGAATAGAGAGGAAAGCAAAGTAGTGTTCAAATATATACCCCTCTTTGGGATCAAAAACAACCATGAGTGGTGGCCATTCGCCCTGTTTCATCATGTTCCTGCACAAATGTAAAGTCTCTGTATCTTCTTTAGATAATACCTGGAGTTGAAGATTTGAAAAATAGGCAATTCAAAGATCATGCTAAGGAGCTTGAATTTTTTTTCTACATACAAGGAAATTTAAAATCTTTCCACAAATTCTCCTTTAAAGGTCTTGTCTTTTCCACATGGGGATACTAAGTTGCTAGATTTTGCGCATCACACAAAAGGCACGTGTCAATGTAAACCACTCCGGTTCTTTTCATCAAAAAGACTTGGTTATGTGGCAAACAAACATAACGGATTCCCCCTCAGTCAATCAGACTTCCTCAATCAAATTAGTTAAAGTCAGCTAAATGAATCATATAATTCAGAGGATTCTACAAGATTTTACCCTTTTTATCTGACGATATGATAGGAGGTGCTAATTTATCCTTTTTATTTTTCATCTGATTGAAAGTTTTGATCCCTCTTAAGAATTATATTCAGCATTAGCATGCCAGTTTGACTAAATCTGACACATTTGATCAGTCAAAATGTTAAAGATTGTATGTTCTATTTTACCTGCATTCCATCTCGCTCAAGTGCCGCATGATTAGCTGATCGTGGGGCCATGCCTGGCATATAAGTAAGCTCATTACTGAAATCTGCTCCAGCTGCTAATAAGGCAGTAGCAAGAGATGCCATTTGTTCCAATCTCCGAGTAGGATCCTTAGTAGGATTGAAGGGCAATAATCTTCTTCTCTTATTTGTTCTTCCCAAGCTACTACTACGTTTTCTCTTTTTCTGGCAATCTAACAAAATAACAACAAAAAAGAAACAAAAGCAACACATCAGATCTCAAGTAATAAGAGCAAATAAATAAGATAATTTCATAAAAATGTAAAGAATTTACCTTTGCCTGGACTAAGCTCGTTAATTGAGCTTGATGGTCTCTGAATCCGGAAAAATCAACTATCTTTGTTTGTACAAGAGGAAATTCTGCATATTAGATAAAGAGCACCTTATCAATCACTAGTAAATTACGTATGAGCAAGTACCGGATCCCCCTTATTTACTTGAAGGATGACATAGCAAAGACATTGCATTACGTTACATGTACAAAATTTAATCTTTATAATCAAGACCAGGGCACTGTAAAACAGTGATTATAACATATGTCTAACTTAATTTTTGTTCATGATTTACTATTTCTTAAAAAAACAACTAGTACTACTACTACTACTACGCGTTAATCGCAAACAAGTTAAGATAAGCTATATGAATTATCAAAATCCATTTTACTTCATATGGACCTTTCCATTCGAATACTCAGCAATTTGGGATGTCCTGAAATTAGAGGTTCTTGACATTTTCTTATTTACAAAATAAAAATAAATAAATAAAAAAGCCCAAGAAACTATATTGCTTTGCTAACCAAGATTGCTGAAATCAATTACTCAACACAATAATCTTAGATACCAAGCAATATTAGGCTATAATACCATATCACAAAGCAAGGAAATATTAGGCAACCAACATCAAACTTCAATTTAACAATGTAGAAAACAACCAAATACAACAGCAGCAGCCTTTCTACCCGTCAAAATGTAGGGGTACGCTCTACCCTGCCCAGACCCCACCTGATGGGATTATAATCGGTATGTTTTTGTTGTTGTTGTAACCAAATAACTATTCTAATATAAAAAAAGTTTGAAAATGTAAAAAACACATGAAAATTAATAATCAATGAACATACTGGTCAGATTTTTGTTGTCATCACATGAGGGGCAGAACCAAGAGCCTTTGGGCACAGATGCGAGTATAGGTCCTTAAGCAAAAAAGGTTAAATCCGCGGTCACATTTGTCACAAAGCAGAAGCTGAGCTGCGTAATCTCCAGATCCACTTTCTCACATAACGTATCGCTCAACTCATCTGATTTCGACTTATGAGTTATTGCGGATTTTGGAGCTTGAGTTCTTCGCCGCGAGACCACTGTTGCTAATGAAAATCCGAGAATGTAGCTACAATTGAGTAATGGGGGAAGAGGAAATCGTTACGTGGTTTTTCCCGCGCTCTTTACAATTGGAGATTAGCGCCAAAACTGTTACGTGGTAACGCGGGTCATGGAGTATAGTACGCTGCTGATTAGATTAGAGTTGCGGCCTTTTCGGCCCAACCCAATAGTGGTCTTCGCGCGGGGGGCGTTCATGGGTCATTCGCACAAGTTGTCCTTATTCCGCGTGAGGAGGGTAGAGTGTACGCAGAGGTAGAGCGGTTATTTTCGAGAGACCTCGACTCAAGACAGAGCATAGGCACAAGCAAAAGTAAAGCAAGCAAGAGTAACGGTTCGAGAAAAAATAAAAAATTTAAAGCAGTATGAAAATGCTAGTATCAAAGTGCATACGCCATGATAACGCATTTCGAAAAAGTAAGTATTAACTAGCGCATGTAAATAAGCTAAACAAAGTACACTAAATGATACATATCAGCAGAAAATCAGCTACATGTTACTATAAAGCCATAATGTGCCTATTTGTATGATAGGCTAAGCAGGCTTACAGTACTAACATTACCACTACCCGTTTGCAAGCGTAAGTAGGACTACGCTCGACTATCTACTACCCTTCTACCCTAATTCGTGTCCTCCACCACCCTCTATCTAAGGTCATGTCCTCAGTAAGTTGCACATGTGTCATATCTCGTCTAATCACCTATCCCCAATACTTCTTTGGTCTTCCTCCACCGAGGCCACTCCCACTCTGTCCCAGATAACATCATTTCTAATCATATCCCTCCTTGTATGCCCGCACATCCATCTCAGTATCCTCATCTCCGCAACTTCCATTTTTTTACGTGCGAAATCTTGACTGACCAACAATCCGCCCCATACAATATAGTCGGTCTAACCACCGCCCTATAGAACCTTCATTTAAGTTTTGGTGGCACTTTTTTTCCGCATAAGACTCCATATGCGAGCCTTCATTTCATCCGCGCTGCCCCAATACGATGTGTGACATCGCCATCAATCTCTCCATTCCTTTGGATAATAGACCCGAGGTACTTGAAGCTTTATTTCTTTGGGATGACATGAGTACCTAGCCTCACCTCCACGTCTGTCTCAAGGTCGCTCCCGTTACTGAACTTGCACTCTAAGTATTCTGTCTTGGTCTTGCTTAGCCTAAATCCTTTAGATTCCAGAGTAGGTCTCCAAACCTCCAACTTATCATTCACTCTGTTGCGAGTCTCATCAATAAGGACTATGTCGTCTGCAAATAACATACACCATGGTACCTCCCCTTGGATTTGTCACGTCAGTTCATCCATCACCAAGGCAAATAGGAATGAGCTAAAAACTGACCCCTGGTGCAGCCCCATCATTACTGAAAAGTGCTCTGTGTCTCCTTCTACTGTTCGTACGTTGGTCTTGGCTCCATCATACATATCCTTGATCGTCATAGTGTACGCCACAAGTACATCTCTAACCTCCAAACATCTCCGTATAACCTCCGTATGAACTTTGTCGTATTCCTTCTCGAGGTCGATGAATATCATATGTAAGTCTCTCTTCCTATCCCTATACTACTTCACCAACCTCCTAATAAGATGAATGACTTATGTGGTCGAACGCCCCGGCATGAATCCAAACTGGTTCTCGAAAATAGACACGCTTTTTCTCATTCTCATCTCCACGACCCTCTCCCACACTTTCATAGTGTGGCTTAGCAATTTGATATCCCTATAGTTGTTACAACTTTGAATATCATATTTGTTTTTGTACAGAGGGATCATTGTACTCCACCTCCATTCTTCGAGCATTCTCGACGTCTTCAAAATGACGTTAAACAACTCAATCAGCCACTCCAAACCTGTCATGTCTGCACTCTTCCAAATTTCAACTGGGATCTCATCCGGCCTGGTCGCTCGTCCCTCAAATTTGTGGCTTTTAATTTTTGTCCTTCACACTTCAAGTAAAAAATAAGAGGACGAAACTATTCCTAACACCGAAATAACAAATAACTTTTTACGCTATATAAATTTCTTTTTTTGTGTGCATAAATTTATATTTTCGCATCATACACCTCACAAATTATGTTGGACACGACCAAATTTTTAAAATACTACACAACTTATGCTGCATAACTTAATTTCTGGAAAACTTATTAGGCACGAGTAAAAGTTCACTTTCAGAAAATAAAAATCTCTATACATGTTACACATTTTTTGTCGAAAGGGCATAATATATATTTTTTTTTAAAAAACCCAACACATATACTCTAATATCCTACATTAGTTGTCAATTTTTTTTCTCTAAAATATATAAAGGACATGTGCCCATAGCTCAAATTTCTAAACACTACTATAGACTAAACAACCTTTGTTGCATAACTTAATTATAGATATAAGTTACTTTTTTTAATAACTATTTCAACTTTTAACATAATATTATTATTCTAATTAATATATCAATAGTTAATAAAATATTATTATCCATCTTTAATACTATAAAATACTTTTCTTAATTTTCTTTTTCAAACACCACAAAAAATTAAAAACAATTAAGCCAATAAACACTTAAAATAGACAAATCCAAACACCCTCCTACCCGCACCATGGAATCGGAACAGTCCATACCTCTGGTTTCATCTATGGGTGGCCAACGGGACGGGTCGGCCCGATCCCGACTCGACCCGGTCCCGCCCCTACCACACTATAAAAAAAATCGGTACCGGGACGGGACCTGTGCTCGTCCCGCCAGACCCGTCACGCCCCGGTCACGCCCCCTATCCCGCCCGACCCCTCCTCTTTGCACAAAATAGTTGTTGCACCAACAACCATTTTATATTTTGGCCGTTGTGCAACGACCATTTTTGGCCTTCCCCTCCCCAACCCCCTTAATATTTATTTTTAACCCCTAAGTTATTATATTTACACTTTAACCCAATTTTCCAACTATAAATACCTCATTTTCTCTTCATCTTTCTCACAAATCTTCCTACAATCTCTCAATCTATCTCTCTATAAGTCTACATTGTCTACTAAATATTCAATTTTATTTATTCATTTGGGAATGAAGTTGGCAACTAACTGATTTTAACCTCTCGATTACACGTCGACGTTACATCGGCGTTTGGTACATTCGTTCCTTCATTAAATTATTATTGTTTCTTTATTTTATTTAGCGCACTTAATTTCATTTACTTTAATTATTTATTTGTATAATTAAAATGGAATGATTGAAACGTATGATTACGTGTAAGGGTAAGGGTCATGCTTCTTCCAGTAGGGGTAACAAGGGCAGGGTACTTCTCCTAGTCATCCTACTCCTAGAAAAGATGATTTGGTTGATACTGAATTTTTTCCTTATATACCATTAGATTTAGACGATGAGATATTTTCTGAAACTCAACAAGACTTTAATTTAGAAGATGATCTAGATGACACATCCACTAATGTAGATGACACACCCACTAGTGCACCTCCATCTGGAACGCCTCCTATTCCCCCTAGTATGAGATGAGGCCCAACAAAACGACCATTAAAATCAGATGCATGGAAATATTTTGATAGGGACGAAGAGAATCAAGTAGTTAGATGTCAAATTTGTAAAAATATTTTTAAATTTAAAATGGGGAAAGGTCAGGGTGGGACAGGGGGTCTATTGAGACACATACAAAACTTTCACAAAGCTAGGTGGAACCAACACCTGGTTGAAAAATCGGGTGCGTCAATGCCCTCTCAGTCGGGACAAGGTTCACATACTGTCCCGGATAAGTACATGGTTAAATTAACCCTATGACGGGGGGGGGGGGGGGGGATTGTAGGCCCCAAATACGATAAACATAGATATATGAAAGCAATAACAAAATTAGTTGTTGTGGAGGGTTTGCCCTTTTCATTTCCTTCATCTCCTGATTTTATTCATTATATTAGAGATATGTATAATCATGTTTTTAACATTTTTTGTGCATACAATTTGATATTAGAGATATGTATAATCCAAGACTGTTTTTGTGCCTCTTATATCCAAGACAACATGTCTTTTTTAAGGTTGTGTTGAACAAGAAGAAGATGGTATGAAAGTCGGTTGGTTGCTAGCACTTTCTTGTTGGTAATAGCTATATACTTTTTTGCATTCATCTTGTATGCTAGACAACACTTCTTCTTTAGTTTGTTCAATAGGTGGTGGGTCATTTGGATTTTTGGGAGTTGGAGGAGGTAGTACTGCTATACAATCATAAATAGTTTCAATAAGTGTTTTACAACCGTCTATTTTAACAGTCAGATTTAATACAACACCAATAATATAAATAGTGGGAATAGGAATAAAATATTTTTTTATTTTGATAAATATTTTTTTAATAGGTGCCTTATAAGCTGATTTTTCCATATATTCACTACGTAGTAAAAATATTAGAGCTATATAAAATAACATAGTTGAAATAGTAGGATAATATATACCGGAAAATTCTTTTGTTGCTTGAAAAAAATTCTCTAGAAATACAATAAGTTCTGAAGTTTCTTCCCAATCGCTATTTACAACCATATCAGTTGGAGTTCGATTATGGGCGTTAAAAAATAAAGTTATATGTCTTCTATAGTCATAAGCAACAAGTATTTGCTCGTATAAAGAATTCCACCTAGTGGCTACTTCTTCGGGAATTTTTCGATAAGGTAGTCCGCAATCGTGACAAGTTTTTTTATAAATTTTTTTCGTTGTATTCTATTACTTTTAAAAATAAAGTTTATAGCAAATTATATTTTATTAAGAATGTCTGCAAAAAGTGTTAGACCATCATTTATAACTAAGTTATATATATGGCACGCACATTTTATATGAAAATGATTTGGAAAATATGGAGTTAAAAGATCTGTTAAAATTTTAATAGCATAATTATTAGAAGAGGCGTTATCTAATGTAATAGTCATAATTTTATCAGTAATTTCGTAATGATACTTGATAAATATCTTCTGAAATAAAAGTACAAGTGTGCCTATCATCTATATATTTATATGCTAAAATTCGTTTTTTCATAGATCATTTATAATCTATCCAATGACAGGTTACCGTTAAATAATCATGGTCGTTAGTGATACGGCCTATATCAGATGTGATAGATACTTTATTAGGAAAATGATATAAGGAATAACGTAAATATTGTTGATATTCATGTGCAAATTTAAATACATCTCTTTTAACAGTTGATCTAGAAAAACCGTTAAAAACATGATTATACATATCTCTAATATAATGAATAAAACCAGGAGAGGAAGGAAATGAAAAAGGCAAACCTTCCACATCAACTAATTTTGTTATTGCTTCCATATCTCTATATTTATCGTATTTAAGGCCTACAATCCCCCCCGGTCATAGGGTTAATTTGACCATGTATTTGGTCCGGGACATTATGTGAACCTTGTCCCGACTGAGAGGGCATTGGCCCACCCGATTTTTCAGCCAGGTGTTGGTTCCACCTAGCTTTGTGAAAGTTTTGTACGTGTCTCAATAGACCCCCTGTCCCACCCTGACCTTTTCCCATTTTAAATTTAAAAATATTTTTACAAATTTGACATTTAACTACTTGATTCTCTTCGTTCCTATCAAAAAAATTTCATACATCTGATTTTAATGGTTGTTTTGTTGGGCCTCGTCTCATACTGGGGGAATAAGAGGCGTTCCAGTTAGAGGTACACTAGTGGGTGTGTCATCTAGATCATCTTCTAAATTAAAGTCTTGTTGAGTTCCAAAAAATATCTCATTGTCTAAATCTAATGGTATATCAGGAAAAAATTCAGTATCAACCAAATCATCTTGTCTAGGAGTAGGATGACTAAGAGAAGTACCCTTGCCCTTGTTACCCCTACTGGAAGAAGCATGACCCTTACCCTTACCCGTAATCATACGTTTCAATCCTTCCATTTTAATTATACAAATAAATAATTAAAGTAAATGAAATTAAGTGCGCTAAATAAAAGAAAGAAACAATAATAATTTAATGAAGGAACGAATGTACCAAACGCCGACGTAACGTCGACGTGTAATCGAGAGGTTGAAATCAGTTAGTTGCCAACTTCATTCCCAAATGAATAAATAAAATTGAATATTTAGTAGACAATGTGGACTTGTAGAGAGATAGATTGAGAGATTAGAGAGATTGTATGAAGATTTGTGAGAAAGATGAAGAGAAAATGAGGTATTTATAGTTGGAAAATTGGGTTAAAGTGTAAATATAATAATTTAGGGGTTAAGAATAAATATTAAGGGGGTAGGGGGGAGGGGGAGGCCAAAAATGGCCGTTGCACAACGGCCAAAATATAAAATGATCGTTGGTGCAACAGTTATTTTGTGCAAAGGGGAGGGGTCGGGACCGGGGCGTGACGGGTTTGGCGGGACTAGGGCGGGCCAGGCCCGGCGGGACTAGCCCAGGTCCCGTCCCGATACCGATTTTTTTTATAGCGGGGTAGGGGCGGGACCGGGGCGGGATCAGGTCGTTGGCCACCCATAGGCAGAACCCTTTTTAGACATTACAAGCATATACAACAACCTGCAACCCAGACAACCAGGGAGAAGACTATCAAAGCAAACAAAGAGCTTGGCAACAATTTGCTAAGAGGTTTTGGGAATTTCTCTATCAAAGGTGCGCAACCTTGATGCTGGCATTTTGTTAGTCAGGAAAAGAAACTTCTTTTGCGCTGCATTATCTCTATCTTGTTTGTCCTCTTTACATTTGGTAACCGGTCCATCTCAGGGAATCCTGTCGAAAGTGTAACTGGTCTCGAGTTGTCTCTGCTGGATCTTGGGTTGAAACAGATACTTGACACAACAAAATATGTGGTATCAAATTTGGTGAAGCTTTAGAGATGGTGCAAGATATCCCGCCTGATTTTTGTAAAACAGTCCCCATATCAGATGAAGAGGTTACTGCGCTGTCTCCACATCACGCTAATTGGATGGATGACGTGCTTCCCCGAATTGTGAGGAAGTATGGTGATAAAATTTTGTTAACTGAATTTGATAGAAAGCCGAAGATCTCGAGAAAGAAAGCAAATAAATCATCTGGTAGAGTAGCAAACACACGCAGTTCAAGAGAAGGTGGTGAAGAATGGCAAGGTCCACCACCCTGGGATGTGACCTCCGTTGGGGATGGGTGCCCTAAGTTTCTATGTGATGTGATGGTGAAATACCACATTTTACTTACAAATATTGCTTTTCTGTATAACTTATACGCGTAGAGGCTTCTTTAATGTCCTCTCTTGCAGCAAGGTTGAGATTTCTCCTCTTTCTTTGGGAGGCCAAAGTATGGCACTTTTTGCTTCTTTTTGTGGTTGTTATAGGAGGTTGTGTTAATCTTTCAGGTTGAAGGATTGGCAAAACATTTAAGATGTGTTGGCATTGATGCCGCTGTTCCTTACTCAAAGAAGCCTGTATCTAGGTGCTGAATGGTTTTCAATTCCTTGACCTAGTTGATTCTAAGTGGAAACTTAGTAGCCATCTGTTTTCCCTAGATGGTGTTCCTTGTGATATCTTTCCTGATTTTGTCTTTCTTCAGGGATTTAATAGAACAAGCATTTAAAGAGAAAAGAGTACTCTTAACACGAGATGCCAAACTTCTGAGACATGATTATCTGTTTAAAAGTCGGATATACCGGGTGAAGACTCTTCTAAAGAACGATCAGTTGGTTGAGGTAAAATGAATGCCTTCAAATTGTAGAGCATGCAACTAGAAAATAAAAATGTTTCAAATTGAGTGATGAATGAAATGAGCGGGGGAAGGGTGGAGAGGGGTTCAAGTTAATGTTGTTGAAAATTTTTCTTTGACAGTTTGTCGACACGTCAGCTAATATTACCTTGCATATCTACAGGTAATTGAAACTTTTCAATTGGAAATTTCTGAGGACCAATTGATGTCAAGATGCACACAACGCAACGGTAAGTTCATCCAAAAACCTCTGACAACGGAAGAAGCTGTTGAAGCAGCTAAGGGATTTCAGGTGATTCCAAACTGCTTGTTTAACAATAATTTGGAATTTTGGCAATGCATGGATTGCAAGCAACTTTACTGGGAGGTAGGCTTTCAGTTGCCATTTAGTCCATCAGATTTTGTTGGATTGTGTATGTTCCAGATATCATTTCCCTTCACTTCCCCTACTATAAAGAAATAGAGGTGTACAAATGGAATTGATTTTGTAGTGGATTGTGTCATGACTTGCATGTTGAGGAATTTTCATGTCTTATGCTACCATCAAGCATGTTCACATAATGAAAGCTTTTCTTATGTGTGACATTTCCGAGCTATGCAAAGTTTTGGGGTCTGTTAGTTTTTTGTTTGTTTGTTTGTTGTGGAAAAAGATATTTGCCATCGGCAGCTGCTTTCAAAGACTATGGATGTTCTTTCTGTTTTGATTAATTACAATTATAAATATATATTTCTGTATTTGAGAAATTAAGAGAACGTTTTCACTCTAGAATCCTAAATTTCATGTTCACATTAGATCAATGCATAAAAAACTCAACATATATAGACGTATATCTCGACATATAAGGAGTATATTATTCTGTGTGTTAGGTGAGCTGTCTACTCTCCCTTCATATCCCCCCCCCCTTCTGTCCCATAATCTCATAAACCAATAGAGCCTGGCGTTCTTTGTGTTCTTTTTCTCGTTCTCTTTCTCTAGCCTGATTGTTTCTCTGTTACATGTGTAACAATGCTATTGCAGGGGACTCAATACCACAATGCTGTGCAAAAGTTTGTTGATGTGTGCAAGCTGAACAAGTGAAATGGCCATGATCCTGGTTAACTGATTGAGACACCCCAATTCGCCAATTTGCTATAACAATATTGTTGTAATTTTAGTTTATTCGTCTCCATTCCTACACCACCAGATGTGCTATCTGGTTGTCCTTGTCGGGAGGGATGTGAGTCTATTACTGATGGAAAAGGGTAGTGAATGAACATGGTTGTTTGATATTATAAACTTAGTAATGATGTTATTGCTGGAAAAGGATAGTGAATGAATTTGGTTATTTGACATTAAAAGGTTAGCAATGATGTATATGTCCTTCAAAAATAATGCTGGAGTGATCGTCCAAGAATTGGGTCTGGCGGAGTAGGAGAGGGAGAAAGTGGCTCTGTGGCAGAGGAGATGGTGGAAGACGAGAAATAAAGTGAGCAACACATGTTTTAAGTTTAACAGGCATTTTTCCATTCACCGTTAGTTTTACGACTCGACCGAAACTGTCCGGGTTTTATATATCTGTCAAGGAATATATAATGTGGACTAAAATAGTCCAACCGTTACAACACATTAGGGACCATTTTGATCATTTCCTCTATTTTCTCTCGTCATTAGAATTTCTGAGTCTTATTTTCTCAAGGTTTCATTCTCTCTATAAGTATTCCATTTCGGCTTTGCGACAAACGCCATTAAGTCTTTTCGGTGGTACACTTTAATTTCCTTTCCCTTCGGAAAGGAGAAGAATCCAGCTTGTAACTATGCAACACGAAACCCTTACTAACTACCAGAAAATGAGACCAATGTTTCTAGCTCACATCTTAAAGCACTGCAAAAAGATACACCTCACTAGCATCAAATAACAAAAAAAATACCTGCAGCCGTCTCTTCCCCATCTCTCTCTCTCTACCCTGAAATTCGAACATTTATCAGAAGCTATAAGAGAATCAAAATACAAACTCCTCTTCCCCTGCTGCCCCATTTGGCAGTGCTTTATCCTTCATAGCTCTCAAAGTTTCTGCTGTTGAATCACTTATATCTAACAGATACTGTAACCTGGACAACTTTTCTGGTGGCGGGTCACTCTTCACATATATGATGAAAAGATCAGCCAGTTCTTCTGGTACCTCCCAAGATAATGGGGTTGAAGGAACGGCCTTGTCACAAGCTAACAAATCATTGAGAGAAGAAACCTACAAGAACATAGAAGCATTAAAACTGCAACAAACGTATACGGCATGATTCAAGCAAAACCAACAGCAATCTTAACATCATATTCATACCAATGCTTTATGATTTCTCTGCCTCAAAAGTGACACGGCCTGAATAAGTGAGTTTGATAATCTGCTACGAGCTAGTTCATGAACAACTTTTTTGGCCTTGTCAGCATTTATATTAAGATCTCTTGGGATATTCTCATATACCTCTGCTTCGTCAAACTCTCCAGTACCAGATGAGAAGATATCATCCAGAGTCTTTTTGAAAAGATTCTCACGTAAGCTTTCGGATATCATGGTGTTTATGTCTACTGAAGACTCTTTCAATTCTCTAATCTCCTTAATGCTCAGCCTTCCCTGACCAACAGCAGTTTCAAGGGCTGCTGCCAGTTTTGTTGTTGTGATGCTCTTTATTATATTCTGAGCATACTGTGGTGGCAAGCCAACATTCTTCTGCAACTCATTGAGCTGTTCCATTCTGACCTTCGTTAGCTGTCCATCAGCTAAGATCACCTCTGCTTGTTGCCTAAAAGCCTGCTCAGCTAAACCTCGGTGCACTTCAACAATCTCCTTATCGGTCAACCCAAGGATGCTACCAAGTTGACTTAATAAAACATATTCAGAGTCATCCTTCTTTGTGGTGATCTGGGCCCCGAAAGGAATTCTAGTAACTTGCCCAGTTAGACAAAAGAGCAAATATGTCTTGTAAAGGTCTGTTCTATCTCTTTCCGGAAGATCATCCTTGAGAGTAATCTCAGTCTGGATTTCCTTTCTCAAAGTGTCCTTGCTGGGTTTTACTTTCCTGAGTGATTGCAAGGACTCCCACTCCTCATCCTCCTCGTCGGTTTGTTCCACCTGCTCCTTTTGAGTCTCTTCAGGTGGTGTATCAGACGATTCACCCTTGATGTCTGCAACTAGTTGAGACACAACCAAACTATTAAAGGCTATCATCTTTTTGAGTTCTTTGGCTGATTCAGTGCGGCCTCCAGCTCCTCTGGCCCTTTGAATGTAACTGATGAAAATCTTTCTGACCTGTGTTTATGAAGCCATTGAATGTAATTAGAAAGATATGGAGGTATATTGCTCGCAGTGGAATCAAAGAATTTTTACAACTGATAAACCAGAATTATCATCCTGATACTTACTGCCTTACTAGCAATAGTCATGGCAACCTCCCTAGTTAACCGTAAACCATATGCTGCTTTCCTGACAGATTTCTGGATTTCAGAATCATAACCATCTATCCCAGCAGCAATTGCTTCCTTAACCACCTGCCAACAATATTTATATTGATTTGAGGGGGCGGGGGGTCAGATTAGCTCAATACCCTTTGCACCATAAGGAGTTGAAAAAGGTCAATCCACTTTAATATTGAAAACTATAATTCACAATCTAAAATACAACATCTCTCAAGTGGCTTGTTACAATATAATTACAGTTCAACAGTGTTTTTAAAAGCATAACGCGACAAGGTCAACGGGGGCTTGAAGCGAAAAGGAGAAGTGAAGCGCGCACTTCTTTGAATTGAAGCGAACAATTTAAGGGAAATTAGAAAGTGTTAAACATTTATGAATTTAGTGCCTTGAGAACTAAATTGCAATTAAAATAACCATTTTTTACATCCATTATTACAATAATCCCGATATTTAATCCAAGTCCTAAAATTTGAGATTCAAAGAGGCAATCGATTCTTGTTGGAGTCACTTTGTGCACCATTGTTTGAAGCGAAAACATCTCAAAAGTGCATTGGTCCACATATAAAGTGATAAACCTTGCTTCACATCACTTAACCTCTTTAAGCAACGAAGCGATGGCTTTTAACATCACTGATGTTCATAACAACACAATGCCTAAGCTTACTGTTGGCAAAGCTCAAGGTGGTATGGGCATCAGGAATCTGAAAAACCAAAACAAGGTCCTTAAGATGAAATGGTTATGGAGGTACTCTCAAGAACCTCAAACCCTATGTGGTAGTGTGACCAAAGCAAAATATGATGAGGAAGACAAGTGGATGTCAAAGGAAGGTTAATATAGCATCATATCAGGCAAGTCAATGGAGATACGTTGGACAATTTGGCCTGGTATGAAGAGTCTCTCATCCATCAACCGTGCAGGATGGTAGCAAAACTTCATTTTGGAAAGATAACTAATTGGGAGTTGGTTGTTTACGGGACTTTTCAGAGACATTTCTGGATTGGTCCAACATCAGCTAAAGATAGTAGCTCAAGTGTGGACTCCCCAATGATGGGAATTTATATGTAAGTGAAATTTGAATGATTGGGAGGTGGATAGGTTGACCGAAAACTACAAGCTGCTGGAACAATTTAGGTGATTAAAGAGGGGTGGACACATTGTGGTGGCTGGGACATAACAGTGACATTTATAAGGTGAATGCAGCATACAAGATTTTAAACCACTCTAATTAGCAGATCATTAACTGGCCCTGGGAGCATATTTGGAAAAGCAAGATTATTGCATGGGACGGAGTGTTGGCCGGTCAAGAACTCCCACGTCCAGAAGATGAAAATAGTGGAAATGAGGATGTTGAGATAGATGTGTGGGCACACTAGGAGAGATAGGATTAGGAACGAAGATATTTGGGACAATGTGGGAGTGGCCTCCGTGGTGGATAGGATGAGGGAGGCAAGGCTGAGATAGATTCGGGCATGTGAAGAGAAGATGCACAGATGCCCCAGTGAAGAGGTGTGAGAGGTTGACTATGGCAGGTAAGAGGAGGAGAGGTAGAGGTTGGCTGAAGAAGTATCGGGGAGAGGTAGAGGTAGGCTGAAGAAGTATCGGGGAGAGGTAGAGGTAGGCTGAAGAAGTATCAGGGAGAGGTAGAGGTAGGCTGAAGAAGTATCGGGGAGAGGTGATTAGACATGACATGACACACCAGTAGCTTACTGAGGACATGCCCCTAGATTGAAGGGAGGATATAGAGGTCGAGAATTAGGGTTGACGGTCAGTAGATAGTCGAGCATTGCCTAGTTTTCCTGATCAGTATTATTAGTATTACTCTCCCACCATCTTAGTTTTCAATTTTATTATTACCTGTTGTTTTTGTTTTCTTTGCTTTGGTATTCGTATTATTTGTTCTAGCTACTGGTCTTTTCTCCTTTATTTTAATCATGGCTTCTTCATTATTGTATTCCTCTTCATACTGATTTTGATATGTTGTAATTGAGCCGAGGGTCTATTGAAAACCTTCTCTGTTCCTTGTGAAGGTAGGGGTAAGGCTGCGTACACTCCACCTCCTAGATCCCACTTGTGAGAGTACATTGGTTTGTTGTTGTTGTTTTTCTTGAGCCAAGGGTCTATCGGAAACAACCTCTCTACCCCACCGCGTAGGGGTAAGTTCTGCATACACCCCACCCTTCGGACCCCACCATGTGATATCATACAGGTATGTTGTTGTTGTTGTAATAACCATCTATAAAATTGGTTCTCACAAGATAGAATGTGAACACTGAAGACAGAATGTAGAGGCAAAATTCACCCATTTGACAACCAATTCCCAGTCATTCTAAGGAATAGAAAAAAAGGAAGATGAAAAGTAATTTATGCCTCTACTTTTCTTCAGTGCAAGTTAATTATGGTATGGGGCTTCCGATTTTGGGAGTTACAAGCGATGTTCTTGGTTTTAGAATAAACTGGTTTGATTTTCGTTCATGGCCCTGACTCTTTAATTCACCCCTTGGGGTGTGTCCCTTCCTCGGACCCTACTAAGCCGGGATGCTTTGCGCACCGGCTGCCCTTTTTTAGGCATTAAATACGAACATTTACATATTGGTTTTGTTTTTTAGGGAAGGGGATATGACTTGGTTACAGTCCAAAGTACTTGCTATCACTGCTATTGTACTGGAAGAGAGATGGCGCAGCTGCTTCTACAACAGTAGGAAAAGTTGCAAGAGCTGCTGCAAAGAGGGGAAAGAGACATGTTGACCAAATTGATGCTGTTGCCACTGCTTTTAGAAGGGGGAGAGCAAGGAGTTGACAGAAAAAAACAGAGGAGAAAGAGATCAGGAGTAAGTAGTTCCTATCATGCAGTTGACAAGTTCTTTCATGAAAGAAAGCTATGCATGTTGACAGGAAAGAAACTAAAGACTGCTTCTTACGTGCTGATATTAGTCGGAGAAAAATGTCCAGTAATCATTTTGCATATTAGACTTTCAGCGGTCAAACTGCACTTTGGTCAAGCCCTATTTAGGATTAAGTATCACAATGTTTTACAAAAAAAACTAGAATAATAATAATCTACATGAAAAGTAATTCAAGATTAAAAGGTCAAAGGATTTTCAGAAGCAAAACAGATGAATACAAAAAATTCATTTGGCAGAGGGCAGTTTCACATTGGAATGTCAACGTGGACAAAAATTATGAGGCAGAGGGAACGCAAGGCAAGCAATCAAGCAGTAGTCTTTGGTCCTAACTGCTTTTCCCAACATTTATGACCCACTTATTCAATTCACACGCGCCATGAAGCACATGCGATAAGGGTATCGGGTGAATAAAATGTAACTTTGTGGATGACAGAAGCACTTACAAGTATCTCCTCAAGAAAAAGCTAGCATAAAGCAGGTCCCTTTAATAACATTCTAAACAGAACGGGAAGTTGTTGTAATTTACCACAATCAAGAGGAGAGGTACCTATAGCAACTAAAGTGGAGTTGGCAGTAAATTCCTAAAGGCAATTGCAAGCACTCAAAATATCAAACTCCACTTAGCTATTTAACAGAAGAGAAAAGGCTCAGCATACAAACTTTTTTATTAATTCACAGCAACATTTGCCTCATTTTTTTACAGCCAATCAGCTGCATAGCATAATATTGAGCTAAATGACGCAACATTTATAGAAAAGGGAGTGACGGTTACCTTTTCAAATAAACTGCCACAGATATCTGCATGAGCTGCTTCAACTGTTTGCTTGGGAACGCATAGCATTACCTGCAGGCGCTCCAATGCCTTCATGTCCTCATCACCAAGTTCTCCATCAGCGACAAGCTGCTGAAGCTTTTGCCTGTAGATTTCTGAAAATGAAAAGTGAAGACGAGCTTTTTCAGTACAATACGATAGATCACAATTTTTCTTTTCACAAATCTTTATAAGGTTCTGGATGAATGCATCGGACACATAGCAAAGTTCATGTTGCATATTTATCAGATCCGTAAAAAGAAAAAAATCAGTTCATAAGACGAAACATAACGGCATTACCTAGATGACACAAGGCATTCAGTATAAAATACCTCGACTAAACTGGAGCACAGAATCCAAGATACTACACATAAAAATGGTCAATGTTGTTCACGTGCCAATAGGACTGACATGAACAATTCCCTAATCCCTCCCAGGTCTACCTGTTTGGTTGATGCCCTTAAGTGTTGTATAACTTTAGCCTCACTCTTAACGTTTTGCATCCTCACTTGCAAGACTCCAAAAAAAAAAACACCAATAACAGAACCGGCTTTAGGATGTTCAATTATAATATTAAATTATTGATAGCCGATAAGCAAACTGATGACACTAAAGGTGCTATAAACAACTCTCCTAGTCTCAACTCCAGCTTCATGGCAAAGCTAATCACTGGTTTAATCAAAAGGAGGGCAACTAACAAGTCTATGCAACTATGCTGAAAAGGAAACAACTCAAATTTCAAGGACTTAGGATGAGGTTTTAGTAATACAGTAGAAAATAAAATTCGGAGTCGTTATCTTGCACTTAAGAAGCTCACTTATATTTGTCCCTCACTGAGGAACCAACTAAAACTCGAACGGGTAACCTCGACAAGTTCTTGCTAGCACTCCTCATGTGCGACTAAAAACTTGAGTACTTCCAAATGCCATCCCTCTCCGAAAAGAGCGTTAAACATGAAAATGAATCAAAGTCACATGTTACCTTCATGAATCTCAAGAGCCTTTTGCGGATCAAAATTTAGTTCTTCACAAAGATTTTGAAGATAGGCTGCTTTGCTCTCGGCAGCTTCTAATTCACCACTGGTAACAGCTTGAGCAAGTCGTTTACGGTATACTTTTGACGTGACATCCAATGTCATTGTCTCTGCTTCTCGTCTCCCCAAACCAAATATATTTTTTAATTGATTCAAAGCAGCAAGCTACAAGAGGAAGAGAAGGTGAGAGGTTTAGAGGCATATAACTAAATCACAAATAGAACAACAAATCAAACGGCCTAGAGAACGCCTACGACATCGAGGTGATTCCATGGCATGTAACATAACCAAAAAAATTGAGCACATTAATTAAGCAAGGAACGATTCAATATGCTCCAATCTTACGAGCATATCAGTCTAAAGACCAAACGGTCCCACAAACCATCTCATCAACAAGTCTACTCAATGAAACAAGCTAAGGGTAATCCTTAGCGTGATAATGAAGAACATGACTGATTTTCATGCAAAACGCCTTAGAAGAACATAAACTGACCTGCTTGCAGCTATTAACAAACTCTATTACCGCATTACTAGATATTGTAGTGATATCAGCCTACACCCACAAAACAAGATTCCACAAGGTTGAATTACTCCAAAACTATTACTCCCGCCGTCCCAATTTATATGATATAGTTTGACTGGGAACGGAGTTTAAGAAATAAAGGAAGACTTATGAATCTTGTGGTCTAGAACAAGCCAAAGATATTTGTGTGGTTATAAATCATCTCGTTAAGCGTAAAAGGTAAAGTTTCCAGTTAAATTGTTGCCAAATAAGAAAATGTGTCCTTTTTGGGACTGACTAAAAAGAAAAGTGTGAAATATAAATTGGGACAGAGAGAGTACTTCCTATGTTTCAATTTATATATTTTACTTTCCTTTTTAGTCTGTATGAAAAAGAATGTTTTTTTCTATATAGTAAGGTTTCAACAATTTCCGTTTTACCATTAATAACACTCCCTTTTAGGAATGATATGGCATGCTTAAGATCACAAAGTTCAAAGGGTATTTTTGGTATGGCCACAAGATTCAAAGATATTCCTTCATGTCTTAAATTTCATGTCCGGTCAAACTGACGAGTAAGGGACGGGGAGAGGGAGGCTCTCGAAACCAAACGAGACTAGAAAGAACATGGGAATTAGCACCATTCATATGAGTGCTTTTGTCTCTTCGAGACAACAAAACAAAAGGACAACCCCCTCTATATCTCGGTCTCGGTTTAGCATCATATATCGCTCTGGAGAGCATTTTTCTTGGTTGTAGTGCGGATGTTGGAGCAACTCCTCTATGTTGTGGGTGTGGGGGGGGGGGGAATCGTCACATATTCCTCCGATTGACGCATCTACTTTTCCTTTACTGTTTTTTTGGGAGAAAGGTACTCCAATTGTACCATCAACATATTTGTGTACCAAAACCGAAGTTGAAACCCCAATGAATGTAGTATTGACAATTTTATTCTTTTATAAATGAAATGTTCTCAAGGAAAAGAACAAAAGAAGAGGGAAAGAAAAGGACCAATCTAGATGTAACCAAACGAAGAGGACACACCGACTACATCGTTAAAGCGCTTTAGGAGAAGTATGCATTCCATGTATTTTAAATATACCAAAGGCAGGTAAACCACACAACATTCCTTTTTTATAAAAATAATATAGTACCATTTTTATGCATTATTGTTTTTTCTCCATAGACATAATTTCTAGGGACATAGTGGCTAACGCACATGCTATACATGTGATGTTAATATATGTGTCTATCGCTCTCAATTCTCTCATCCCGAGAAATATGACCTCCTCAAGCAAAAAGAAACTAGAAGCCAACAATCCTACTTGTGGATGTGTGCAACTTAGCATAATTATAATGATAGCCCCTATCAAAACTAGCTTTTCTTATATTCTTCCTTATTAGAATACTCTAACCGTATTTAGATTATTGCATGTCAGTTCGCACAAAGTCAATCTAATCAAATTATTTTAAAAGGAAGGTAAAAATATTCTTGAAGACGTGTTGAATATGTAGGGAAGAAACCTAGTAGAGAATCCAATTCTAATCTTGTAGGATTCTAACAGACTACGTATAGTTTTCACTTTATTTACAAGTTCCTCTTTACACCCAAAAGAAACGTGTACAGTTAAAACTTCATCTATTGAATCAAGTCAGCTTTATCTTCAAAAAATCTAGCATTCCTTCAATCCTTTCCTTCAACATGGTCCACCAAATACAAGTTGGACTATAATTCTGTTTTCTTTTTTTTCTTCTTTTGTTGTACCAACATTGCAATAATTGGTTGTGGATTCGGGCATCACCAGAACCGCTGTGTTCAGAAAAATATTCCATAATTGGGAAGTCACCATTCTTATAACCAAGAAATCAGTAGCGCATGTTTCAAAACTCGTTGAATAATGGGCTCATCCCTTTTACCTTTCTCCACTTAAATGCTAGGATTTTGTCCTGCAACTGGATCCAAAACCGGGACGAACGTCTAACCACACATCACGTGCTACACTCTTACCACTACACCAAAACTCTGGGCTAGTTGGGCGGCCACCTTACAATGAATAAGATGATGATTAACACCTTCTGAGTCATTTCCACAAAGGTAATATCTGTTTCACAACATGAAACCCCTTTTAAGATTTTCCTGTTTTTAACCATGCTTCTTTGGCCACCAACTATGCGAAGCAAGTCACTTTATAGGAAGCTTGGTTATTCCTATATCTGAATCCATGGCCATTGATTTTCATGCAATCCAGTTTGTCTGTAGCTAGCAAGATTTACTGTAACAATCCTTTATGATGAGGCCTCACAAACATTATGTTAGCACTATTATGGTAGCTTTGGGAGGATTCCAAAACAAAAAAAGGGTAGTCACTCTATCAACCTCCCGATGGCTAAGGATTTGTCTAAAATTAAAGCTCCGGTGCCCTAAGTGCCCGGAGCTCTATAATCAGCCAATGTAGCCTCAGGTTAGTGGTGTTTGTACAAGTCCAGAGAAGGATCTGTTAGACAACAATAGTCATTCCATCAGTACAAAATGATAGTTTCCCTCGATCACCTACTTTAAAGCCAATGTTATTAGTAATACGGGGCTAAAGGGCCCTAATATATATCCAAAAACAACTCCATATGGGGTAGAAACATTTCTAGTGCACCAATTATTCTCTAAGACATACTTTGAGTGGATGATCTTCATCCATAATGCCCCAACTTCAGAATTGAATCTCCACAACCATTTGGATAGAAGATTATTGTGGTGTCTTAAGTTCCTTATTCGCAAGGCTCCCCCCTATTTGCAAGATATGAGGGTGTTTAGGTGGGCTTAAAAGCTCATCAAACCAACTTAAAAAAAACACTTTTTAGCTTATTTTGGTGTTCGGTAAACACCAAAAGTGCTTTTAGTTCCTTATTCCCAAGCCTTCCCAATCTTTGCAAGCTATGAGGGTGTTTAATCGGCTTAAAAGATAATCAAACCAGATTAAAAGCACTTTTTAGCATATTTTAGTGTTTGGTAAACACCAAACGTGCTTTCAAGCCTAAATCGATAAGTTGGGCTAGCCCCAACTTGTAGATTTTCAGCTTAAAAGGTCTTTTGATTTGACCAGTCCCTCACTTTTCTCATTAGACTGTTTTTATAATCCCTGAAATACTCTTTAACTACATCAAAGCCCTAGCTCCATTTTTTCTCTTCTTCTGCTGCCATTGCCTTTCTACTTTTTGAAGCATAAACCCATCGATCTCATCATCCTCTATTCATTTCCCTCCTTTTCTTTCTTTTCCCTTTCATTCAATTTGTCCTCTCTTTCTCCTTTCATTTCTTTCTTCCCCGCTACTGCTCTTTTCCTCGTCATTTTCCTCTCCGCAATGCCGAAATTGATAGGCAATTGAGGCAACAAAAAGAATTTAAAGTTGGAACCATCCAAATACATCATGGATGTTCGATCTATGTTTGTAAAGCCGCTTTTGAATTACCAAGATCGATATTACTACAAGAGTATAGCAACTTTTTGATGACAAGAAACCCGCAGTCGCTACCCTTCAGGTGCGCACAGGTAAACCATGCTCCTGTGTAGCCCACAAACCATACATGAGAGATAATTCGCACTAGGCAAGCCCCGTGCGATGAGATCAACCCAGAAGGCAAATCCCTTGTAGCCCCATGCGCAACCAACTGAGCCACCCTTGCGGGTATAGCAACTTGTACATGGCATAAAATGGGTTTTTAATAAGAAATCAAGGATTTTATAACACTTGCACTAAGCAAATGCCACAAAACATAATTACATATTGTGCAAATCCTCTATTGTATGTAGGATTGCATCTTCATCATGTATAATAACCAGATTGCACCAAAAAACTAGCAAAAATACACATCTTTGTTTAAGGCTATGTATGTTCCTTTTGTTGCCTTCAAACATTCTGCTATTTCTTTCAAGCCATACAGCCCACCAAATGGCTTCAGGGATGGTATTCCAAGTCTTTCGTGATTTCTTGTACAACCACCCTCTTTGTTCCAGAATTGCAGTAGCTTGTTCATAAATTCAGCTCCTGGCTTTTGAAAATGTTATTAAGCATTTCATGCTGAAAAGCTACTACTTAAACCCACCTAACCCAAACAGGCACTATGACATTGTTCCATTTGACTAAGTGGGATGATTTCTTTTCTTTGTTGCCCTGCAAGAAACTTTTTTCTTAGTTATCCAATCTTTTCTCCACTTTTTCTGGTAAAGGAAAAAAGAGACATCACACATATAGGAGGGAATCCAACATGTTCATAAGAATTAATTTGACAGTCTTATTGCATCTTTATAGGACCACCAAGCTCCATGAGATTTCTTCTTTGCTTTTAGCAGGGAGACCAACATAGGTGCACGCAAGGACTCAACTTCACACCCTAGGATGGATTGCTAGACAATTGATGTTGTCAACTTCTTTTCTTTTCCGCCAATTCACATCTAACCCAGAGATGGCTTCAAAATTTTTAATCAAGTATCTGAAATGACGTGTCTCAGCTTCGCGTAAGACGAGAATTTTTTTTATCAAGTTGCGAAAGACGAGAATATCGACTGCATAAAGCAAATGAGATACTTCCAAGTTCTGTTTGTTGTATGCCACCTGGAACCTACTGATCTGTCCATTGAGATTTTGACTTTCTAAGCATTCTACTGAAACCCTCCATAACCATGACAAAGAAAAAGGGAGATAAAGGACCTTCCCCTCACTGAGAAGGAAAGAAGCCTTCGGAGAACCGCTGATTATAACTGAGTGCCTAAATGTGCTTATGCAAAAATGAATTCATCTGGTCCATTTTCTCCTGAGACCCATTTCATTGAGCACATTAATAAAAGAACCCCAATTGACAACGTCAAAACTTACTTTGTATCCAGTTTGCACAGTGTACTAGGGCATCCACTTCTCTTTCTAGTGTCCAAACATTAAGGTCATATTAATCCTCTTGATTCAACAACTTATAATCTCGTACCCACCACCACAAATTTGTGTATAGATGTTCTCCACATCTTCCATTTTTTGCTTCTAGGTACCTTATCCTAAGTTTAACTAGAACAAAGAGGGATCATCACAGGAGGACAAGAGATACAAGATAAGGGAGTAAACATGGAGGGACATTCTATCTTTCCATGTCAGCATTTTCAACCACGAGAAAGCTGGAAAAGAGAAAAGAATGTGTCTGCTTCTGTACAGTTATATACAGGAGGTGGGGGCAAGCCATTTTCCGTTGGAAAAACAAATCAACAAGTATCCCCATTATTTTTCTACCCATACTAGAAGCTAACGTATTGAAGCTGGATAAAAGAAAAGGAGTATGTGCCTTTAACTTCCTGTCCATTATGTTTAACATGACTTAGTCCAACAAATGCATAAGAGAAAAGCAGAGAGAAATTCAAGTTTTCCTGCCAAAATGGCACACAGGTAGAAAATGATAATTCCAAAAACCCTACAAAGCAGAAGGAATGAAGGAGAGAGAAATTTAACCACCTACCTTGTCTTCTTCCATCCGACCACTTGACAAAGAATCTGTAACATATGCTCTGTAGAGAAGTTTTAGGTCATCCATCTTCCTATCACCATCATACTCCCCTCCTGAAGGCGCAGGAACAAAAAGAATAAGGAAAAGGGAAAATTAACTCCAGCTAACAAACTGAGATACACACAACAAACAGCTGCAAGAAAACACTCTGTGAAAGGATTTCACTTAAGACTTGATAGAAACCCCGACTTCTAAAACGAGTTCTACAAGAAGAGTCAAACAAGATCATCGACATACATACCTACTAAGGAAACTGGCCCAATGCCAGGAGCAAAGCGACTAGCATCAGCATGGTTCTTGAGTGAAATTAGCAAATTATTAAATGACAATATCTTATGAAGTTCCTCGATGACACGTGTGGATTCCCTGCTGAACGGCCCCAATCAGAATGCATTAAACAAATGTTACGAGCAAAGAATATGGAAAATTATGTCGCGCTAAATTTTTTAAGAGTTATCCCATTTCTATTACCTAGAATTGCTTAGTAAAAAAATTCTCCAGTAAAATTAAAGTTGCAGCTATGCCTCAAAGTTCCCTTTTTAAGAGGTTAAATATACTTAAGATCTTACGTTGATCTTGTCCTTGACTTCAAAATGCCAACAGCAATTGATATGTTTTCCTCAACAAGCTTTCGTGCATGCTCCTTAAACATCTCATCTGCAAGCTGCAAACAGAAAGAAATGATCATGATTGTGCATATATTTGATGACAGAATACATGGACAAAGTAAATTCAATCATGAATATTGTGCAACAAAATCAGAGCAATCTTATCTCCTTTTTCAAGGAGTAAAAAATATTTGTACAAAGATATGAAGTGGAAATATAATCATTTTTTAGGCACTACCTCATCCGAGAGTCGATATGCAAGCTGTGCTTCTCTCAAACTGACCAGCTGGTTCACATCAATATCTGGAGAACATATCAAGTAGTGAATCAACCATGCAAAACTTCTGAAGTACAGTGGAGGAATTAAATTATGAATAAACAAGTGAAAGACCTTCACACCGACACCACCATAACGATCTCCAGGTACATGAGCAGTTACCAAGAGTGGAATTCATGAAAATAATGAAAGAATTGGCATTTTCCATATAAGATTGGTGGAATTCATACAAAGACCCACTCTACTCTAAGGAACAACGAGATGTTCAGATTCAATAGCTATCATCAGAAGGCCCTCAAAACCCATAAACCAACAGGACATCACTAAACGTATAGAAATTTTGAAGTGACAGAAAGACTTCAAAAAAATCTCTACGCAGTGCACAAGTGTAACCTACACCAAACCCATGCCACATAAGGAGCCTCACGAGAGGATTCATCTTTATTCAGGCTTAAGCACTGTATACCACAAAAGAGCCAAACTTAAGCACATAAACTGCCACAATAGAGAATGAAAATTCAGAAAATAAAACCCAAGAACATTGGCAAGTAAGCATTAGCTTTATTTCAGGGAAAGCAAAAAGTGCCTTCTAAGGCATCAACAGAACAAATTTACCTCGCTCAACAGACTTAAGCTTGGAGGCATACAACCGTTGTGCATTGTCCCTCACAGCAACCTCAACCTAATGACAAAAATGTTAAAACAGGTAAAAGGAAGTAGGGAGTCACACTATGTAGAAATCATAATGAAGGGGACAGAGAAGGGAGGAAAGACAGCAACCTCAATCAAAAGATAGAAATGTTAAAACCACACAAGCAGGGCAAGCCACTGCACAATCTGAATATTCCACAAAGAAGGGAGAGAGGGAAGGGGCCAAAGGAGATGCATCAAATTATCCGCTACCTGGGAATCAGTAACCTTGAAAACACGTTTCCAAGGTAAAAGGAATGCAGATGCTTCTCCAAACACGAGAGTTGAGACATATATCAACTTCTGAAATGCCTGCACTGGAGAAGTCAAAAATGGTCAAGTTCCATTTCTTGTTGTTTGATAACTAAAGGCAGTATAGTAGACATAAAATGGAAACTGAAGCTATTGAATAGATGACCCACCCGACGCTGCTCCATATCTCCATCACGATCTCCCGTTTCAAGTCTTTGCCTGAAGATTCGCCTACCAATCTGACAGATGCAGCATGTAAGAGTCTTGACAAATTATTTAATAGCATAACATTCTAACTTTAAGCTAGAAGTCTTATAATTCTGAGGTACAGAATCAGATGAATATTTCAAGTTACCTCCATATGCATATCTGCTGCATCTGGATCATCAATTCCCAATGCATTTTTAAATTTTATTATTGTATAAACCTCATTGCCTCTAAGTTCTTCAGTCCCAGTAGGAAGGACAGCAGATACATATCTGAGACACAAAATAAGCAAGGGGCTATGAGCTAACAATGTTTAAACTGATAAGTTGGTCATTCCTTGTCATTGGGGTAAATAAAATAGACAAAAACGTTAAAATTCAAGATGAACACTTGAAAATGAATCAGTAAACTACTCTCCTTGATTCCTTTTAGGTGTCCAATCACAACAAAGTTGGACAGGTTAGCATTCAAAATGTAACTGGGTCGATATGCCAAGACAGGGTTAGCAAAATTCTGACACTTTCTGGGTCATAAGGAACTGAAATTTAATAAAAAAGTAGGTGCAAGGAGTTGTAATACCAGAGAGGTGACAATCTTTTCTTTTTTCTTGAAGTTGACACACTTTTAGAACATCAGCAAGATAAATATGCTTGGACGTAGCAAGAAACTAATTAACAACAAAAGCCATACAAAAGTGCTTAATAGGGTAAAATTCTGCTACTTTTATTCCAAGCAAGCAGAAATATTGTCATTCGATAATGAAAAAAGAGAGATTTATCATATAATATAATACATTGAAGATGTTTTGTCTTAGTTTATATAAATAAAATAATACATGCTGTCAGCCAGAGAGTTGTTAACAAATTAGTACTTGAGTGCAGATATTTGATGACCAATTCATGGGTGGAGTATGGGGAGGATAGAGTGTACACAAACCTAGACCCTCGGCTCAAGTAAAGCAGAAGAGACAACAAGTAGCAAGGATAAGAAACATATGAATACTAAAATAATAATACAAGAAAAAGACTGGAAATAATACTGATCATTTGATGACCCACCGGCAATATATATCACGTAGCTCTGCATTGAATGCCTCATTCTGTTTGTTGACACCATACCTAAAAGAACAAAAAGAAGAAGTAAATGAAAGTAGAAGAGGTAGTCAAATGGAATTTGATTAAATAAATAGTGGACAGACAGACAGACAGACTTATTGGCAATTGCTTCAATATCTTGCTTGTTCAAGGCAGCAGGGTCCTCAAAATCAGCGACATAGTTATGTAAATTAATAGCAGCGACTTCGGGAACGCAAGAATACAATGCATAAGCAGCGCCGGCACCAGCAGCACCAAGTACAATAGCACCACCTAACCCTGCATTCCTGGACCCACCACCAAAACGAACCCCAAGTCCGTATCCAGCAGCAATAGCGCCAGCAAATACCAAAGCCGAGGTTGCTATTCTTATGGGTGGTGACATGGCATCCACAAGGGATTGAATAGTAGTAAGCTCTTTTTTACCTCCAAATACATCTGGCTTAGGTTTGTCCGGGACAGATGAAGATGAACGGACAGTAGTAGATAGACGGTAGCGCAAATGACGGCGTCGTTTAGGAGAAAGACGGAGAGGAGTAGGGTTGAGGAAAGTGGTGGTGGTGGTGGTGGTGGGTTGGAGGAGAAGTGATGGGTTCATATCTATCTCTCCTTAGGAGAATTCAAGAGATGTTGTGTTGTGAGTTTGGACAAGAAAAGGATAGGAAGAAGTGGGCGGAGAACTTAGGTACAACGTTTTTAGTTGCACTTTCCATCCCTTGCCTTTACTTTTTTGCTACCCGGTTTCATTCTATTTTCTAGTATACTACTCCCCGTCTCAAAATACTTATCATTTTTACTAAAAAATATTTATTATTTTATTTAATTAAAATAAAATTAAATAGCTTTTCTCAATTTATTTTTATATTAATTAGTAACATTTAAAAGATTCTCACTATTGACGGAGTAGATATTTATTGAGAAAAGATTAAATGAAATATATTAAGAAGATAAAATAGTCAAAATGTTACACTTATAATTTTATAAATGTTTTCTTAAATGACATGTAAATAAAAAATACGACAAGTATTTTGAGACGAAGAAAGTAGTTACATATAAAAATGTTGAAATTGATCGTTGGATTCATAATATAAAATAACCTTTATTTAGTAGTACAAGTAAAAATTTTGAGTGTATGATTTTTAAATGTTCTAGCTAATGTTTGCAAGTTTACTTTAATTTCTAAAGTTACATATTTGGTAGATTCATTTTGAAAAGAAAGAATTTTAAAACTTAGAAATTTAATATGATTGTAAATATTTGAATGTTGTAAAAGTTTTGGAACTGACTTCTCACTCAGTCAAATAAATAACAAATTGAACAAAAAGGTATTAAGCAATCGTGATAAATTGACATTTTAAAAAAATAATTGAATTCTTAATTTCTTTTTTCCTGGAGATCTATTCAACTACACATAATAAAAGCACAAACTTTACAGATGAACAAAAAGCTATGCAAAAGTTTTCACATACGTAAAAAGATTGCAAATGAAAAATTCAGCAGGGCTCACATTTTTACAAAAGTGACTACTTAGTTCAAATACGTTAGCTCACGGTCGTTTCCTTGATTGTGCTTTCGCAGATAGTAGACAGGGACAATATGAATCTCGTTAATGTATTCATGTGTCCCTAATTAGATGACGAAGCATTTAAATACTTTAAGAGTCGTAATTGCTCTTCCTTTTACAACACTGTTGAATTTCTTTCATTTTCGCATTCAAAGCACTGGGCAAAAATCGCATTGCATGAAAGAAGGAAAAACTTGTGGTGTTGCAGTTACTTGAGGTTCAAGTTGTAACCACTGCACTACACCTGAACACCATGTTCGGGTCCCAAATTTTATACTCATTCTGGCTTCCAGTTTTCTTTGAAATAACAAGCTAGTTGTAGTTGCATTGCAAAGTACTTTATCCTTTTAGTTCTCATTGATGTTGGATGTTAACCATTCTACAAAGTAATCTATTGGTCGTGTTCTTTTTCCCCTAAAGATATTTAGGATACCTTTTTGTAATCAAATTAATGGTAGATTTGAAAAATTGTACAGCATATTTCTATTACTAAATAGGAAAAGCATAAAAGACGTCGAACCCCATAACCACCACAAACAACTCACGGGGGAAGGCAGAAGTTGAAGGGAATGGTCAAAGATGGATCCAAGATTTCAAGACAATATATATAAAATAATTATCAACATACAACTTTGAACCTAGCCATAGATGTTACATTAAAAGAGATTGCAATTCACAGCATTGCAAATTTACAATGGTTACAGCCAGAGAAACGGTGCTAAACGCAAGGTGAACACGTTATACTTTCATTGACTATATCAGCAAGTGCTTTGAATAACCACCCAAAAATAATCTCCATTACTGATTCAAATTCAAACTAAGTTGATTGGAAAGCCGACACCCCAAGCTTAGGTACCTAAAAGTCTAACAGCAGTGGTACTGCTGCATTATTGACAAACAATCCATCGTCATCTACATAATAGTGAGTATAAATTACATGTTAGGGATAAGCTGAAAGGATTTCGCTGACTTTTGCCAGAACACCTGTACAGGACGATAGTGCTAGCAGCTCCCATGCACGGCTGTAATAACTACTGGCACTTTCCGACTAATTCCATGCCATGTAACATTCTCTCCTGAATAAACAGTTCACCCCTTCTCTTGCACAGCACACAACCTCAAGCAGGTAACTATTCTTTTACCTTTGTCTCAGCACCGGATGTGCTTCCCATGCTTTTCTTTACCAGACAGCATTCCTCCACTTCATCCCTCCGAATCAAATCATCCAGAATCATCAGGTTGCCACCAACTGATCTGAATTTCAGCACTCTTTTACTCCATCTTATGGAGATAATACAATCACACATGAAAGAGCAAACCAAGTTGCTGGATGCAAAACCATAACCCATTACATAACAAGCCGGTGGTCTTCAACCGTGGTATTGGAGTTTCTGATTTTGTGAGCCTTGGGCTTGTGGCGGTTGAGGTTGGGAACTTTGCATGTTCAACGGTTGGGTGTTGTAGAGCCCAAAAGGCTGGGAGTAGAGTGGATTGAGTAAACTCTGGAGAAAAACAGAAACAAATTTGATATCGACATTAATTAGACAGGTGAACTAACCAATAAAAAGGAACATTTTGCAACACGTAAAGTCCCCGAAATCTTTATACTGGAGAAGAATGAACTTCCCAGTCGCTGGAGATTTCAGGTGATGCATACTTCATATCTGGAGGTCTTTCAAAGGTTTTGTTAACTACCAAGCAGAATTAACGAATGTACCTGAGACTGAAGTGGATTTGCATTGGACATGCCAAAATGGTTCTGTGAACTGTCCTCTTGTGATGGATTGTTGTATCCAGCTTGTGTGAAGAGACCTTGGGATCCATGAGCCATGTAATCCTGCACAGCAACAAAAATGATGAGCGAAGCAAAAGACCCAGGTAAACGGGAAGAACAGGAACACCACCCACCACCTATGAAGAGACTGGTGACACCTTCCCTTTCCCACAAAACAGACCTTAAAGAGCAAGAAATGGAGCCAAAGGAGTGGACAGCTTACCTGTGACATAAATTCATTTCCCGAACCAAAACGTGAGTATCCAGCTTGTGAATTCTGGTTCACAAAATTTCCTGGAAAACCAGCCTGCGCTCCCTGATTTACATAATCAACAGCATATCCACTTTGAGAAGCCTGAACAGAAGTGAAACAAAGCTGAGTTAATTACAAAGAAACAAAAATACGTTGTACGTACAAATTAGTTGGGGAGAGGTGGAAACATCAAGATGTTATACAAATTAAGGTAGTAAAGAGCAGTTTTACATGAACTGCCTGCTAGAGAATGTGCAGGACGGTACCTGTGTAGAGAATTCAGCAATATGATATGGAACATGGGATCCCTGGCTCTTGAAATCATCTCCCAAGAAGTCCTGACAAAAACATTAAGGGTACATGTGATATTCAGTGAAGCAAACAACAATCGATGAACAAAATCAATTACCTGTGACATGCCGCCCATTGAAAACCCATCGCGAAATGCCTGGCTTTGTCCTTGAACGGCCATCTATAATGTTTTAGAATGAAAAGTTCAGGCATACTACCGGACAGTAAGTAAATGATAGAATAGTTAAAGAATTAGCAGGTTTACTTACATTAGAAGCATATCCAGGCTGAGATAAAGGCCCTCCCACAGATGGTTGAGTGTTCGGGTTTTCAAGTGCAGAAAAGTTGAAGTTAGGCCCATGACTTCCAATAGGTTGCTGGGAGGCTTGCTGGTGAGAAAGATGGCTACCAATTGGAGCATTGGCATTCCCACGCCCGGCCCCAAAACCCCTGCTACCTGGTTGTGGAACATGAGGCACAGCTCCAACAGGCCCGTGTATAGCACCACGAGCAGGAATTGCATACGGTTGGGGAGGGCCACCATGGTAAGGGGAGATGGGAACTCGAGGCATTGGATAACCAGAAGGATAGACACTGGGTCTGTGAGTATCATTGGATGGACCAGGTGCCATGTAAGAACCTATAAAAAGATAAAAAGTTAAAAAACTGAGGACATGAATAGATGTATGAAAAAACACTGCAATTCGGATCATAACACGTGCTTTCAGTTTTCCGGCAGCAATCAGATGAACCTGCTCAACTTGGAATCAACAACGCCACACAACTGCATTCTATGTTACGAGGAACATTTATATGTAATTTTTGCAGCACCTACAGAATTCCTCATTACAACTAGGTGCTTTTTCTACCTTCTCAAAGGCAGGGTAAGGTCTACGTACACACTACCATCCCCAGCCCACTTGTGGGATTACACTGGATAACCTCCCCAGACCCCACTTGTGGGATTACACTGGATTTGTTGTTGTTGTTGACTAGGTGCTTTTTGTAGAGAATCACATTCTTATCTAAATCCTCTACTTTGTATAGGCTTGTACACGGGGTTATCCCAAATCGCATCAATATGGTACCTCATTGGGGAAAAAGTCATCATTTCAAAAGAAATTCCAGCAAATAGCGATTTTACAGGAAACATGCATAAGTAATGATAATAGACCATGGATATGGATAACAGGTCGCCTTAACTTTTAGCAAACTCTCAGCGTGTCTTGAAGGAGACTTATGGAAATAGTCACATCCATATCATAATGTATCCAAATATACACATCAAAGCTACTGAATGATGAATGTAACATAAGCCAATAGGAGAAAATTAAATCCAACATACCCCTAGAGCGACTATTTCGCCTGTCAGCATTGGGGTTTGGCGAGGCAACAGATCCATAATTATCGCCAGGAACTATCCCAGGTCCACCACCAAAGAAAAGCCTTCGGTCATTGTAGATCTGCAAAATCAAGATACAAAAAATCAAGACCACATCAGAACCACAAAATGATACATTCTGCTGAGGCACAAGCACAAACATCAAACTTAGAAAGAACATATATGCACCTATAAGTACCTTTTTTGGCTTCTGAAACTGAACCATGCTTTGCTTTAAGTTGTTTAAAGGACCTTCTACCAAGCATTCATGCTCCTGATTGACAAACATGTTAAAGTTTCAGCATCTCAAGGTGTAATAAAATTGAAGTGATTCCCAAAGTTCAAAACAATAATAATGTCGTCAAACAAACTCAGCAATACAACACCCTCTTCCAAAGAGGATTGGCCCAAAAATAACATGCAACGAGCAAAATGTCAAAATTTTCCAATTCAACAACACCTCAGTTTAGATCATGAAATGCGGCCTATTAAGTATAAGCATTTAAAACCAGTATTAACAGAAAAAATAGAAAGAAAAAGTTACATTACCATTTTCTTTTCAGAAATATTCAACAAATTACCTTGTAGTGTGTCAACAAGCCATTCCAGAGAGGTTGCTTGCTCAACACTTTAGGATTTCCTAGGATAACAATTCCATAACGAGCACGTGTAAGAGCAACATTAAGCCTGCGGGGATCATTAAGAAACCCGATGCCCTGAAAGGAACAGCAAATAAACAAAAAGTCAGCAGTTACTTATAAGACACTGGCAATATGGGACGTTTCGGCCAGCATGTTTATCAGTTTTACATAACTTTATGGCCAGAACAACCAAAAAGATATTAGAAACTCAGTCCACCACTTGTACCCCCAAATCAAAAGGGGTGAAACCTATGCTGCTCAGATGCTTTGAAAATGCTGACGGGTGCAAAAAGTCAAGAGGTTATGGTGCATACATGCCGTGGAAAGAGTGGGGAAAAAAGGAGCAAACATCACATCAAGATTACAAACTATCAACACACTGAACCAAATTGGTATCAAATTAACATGGACAGTAAGTAAGAACAGATAATTATGGGTATCAATACCACTAACCAACCTGATGTTCATTGCTCCTGACACAAGACAAGATGATATAATCTTTTTCCCTTCCTTGAAATGAATCTACACTTGCAACCTGAAGATAGAAATTACTCAGTTTATTGGAAGAATTAAGAGAACCATAAGTAGCTCATCTGTTCACAGCTTACTTCAATTTCCTTGTAAAGTTGCTGCCTTAAAGAACCATTTCTAGACATGTAATTTACAATATATGCTCGTTGACCCTCATATGGTGTTATAACTCCAATCTGGCAAATAAGATACAGAAATAGTTAATACAAATGAATTATTCAACTCTTAGGTACTTTTGATTGCCGAGAAAAGGAAATGATAGTACTGGAAAGAAAGCTTCTCTGCCATTATGCATTTGGACGTAGGCAAGTGTGAGTACAGTTTTTAAAACTTGGTATAAGAAAAAATTTCTTCAAATTAAGTCTTGCTAATTTTAAGGATCGTGGTTTCTCTTAAACTTCCCTTTTCCTTTTAGACAAATATGCACTTGAAATGATTTTCCCATCTTTAATATTTACTTTGCAGAGATTTAGTAGCAACTACCTCAGCATCCAAAGGACAAGTTAAAAATCTAAACAACCACATACCTGACTAGGGACGACACCACCTTTGAGGAACGTAGTCACTAGCTTCTCAACGTTGGCAGCTTCAGTTCTATTTAGATAGGAAGTTCCACTAGCACTGATCTCCTCTTGTCCCATCTATAGAGATTAACAACTGTGTATGACTTTATACAGCCAGAATACGGGAATACACAAAATAGAAAGCGAAAAAGAAATCGTCAACCTATATGGCTATATCTCTACAACACATGATCCTTAGTACGTTCACAGTCATAGCAGTAATATCTAAGATAATCAAAGGAGAACAGATAAAAAAAAAATATCTGTTTTCACTCTAAACAGGACATCAGGAAATCGCCTAGACAAATTGAGAATACCTGGACACTACATTTTATAGAAAAAAAGTTGAGAATACCTGGACATAAAAGAACATGGGACGGTTTGGTACAGGCCAAGGAAAATCAATGCCTAAAGATTGCCTCTCGTTGATGGTTACACCATTTTGAAGAGTACCTTCGTAAAAACTATTTGAGGGGAACTCTGACAGTGCAGGATGCATACGGTATTGTACCTGATATTGCATTTTAATGGACAGTAGAACCAACATTATATATCATTTGAGCGAATTATAAACCCTTAGATGTTACAGGAAAAAAGAAAGAAGGAAAGGCAGGAGAGAAGGTACAAACAAATAACAGTAAGGAGGCGTCTGAACTGCATACACGACAATCAATAAAGTTAATAATAAAGTTAAAGAGAAAGGAACAGTCAATAAGGAAAGGAACAGAAGCAAAGTATCTAGGACTATTTTTTGTCGGGCAAATGAAAAAGGCTAGAATGGCATGCGTAGAAACTCAACAGCTGAGATGTATGTTTAAGCAGGATAGGGACTTGCTATCATTCAACACAATTTGGCATGAAGCACGGGAAATTACACACTTAAAACTAAAAAGATCTTTTTAAATCATCCACATATTGAAGAAAAAAGATAGTGGCCCATTGGAGAAATTTTGAATGTTGGTTTCCCTAAACACCCCACCCACAAAAAAAAAGGTAAGAAGAAAGAACTGAGTCTTCATAAAACACATGAGCGCTTTAAATCTCTATATCAATTGCATGAAGAACAAGAACAAACACTGGATCTCACAATTCAATCCAACCACATAAATCCCAGAAAAGTTTATGCATGAGAAAAACAGCCCACAAAATCACCTGCAACCTAATTGGCTTCACACCCAGCAGCACAAGGCGTTCAAACAGGGATTGAGCAAGTCCAGCACGTGCAGCTTTCTTGCACATAATGACAGGTCCAAGCTGGCAGTGATCACCAACAAGGACAACCTAGCACATAAATTACAGTAAGTATCTTCCATCTGTATAGCATACCTCAATATGAAATAAATTACAGCAGCTACCTGCTTTGCTCCAAGAACCAAAGGAATGAGGCATTCAGGTTCACCTGCTTGAGTGGACTCATCAATGAGCACCTACAATGAGGTTACATAGCAGAGATGTTGAAACAGGAAGCTCCCAAGAGACTAAAAAGGACACAAGAAAGGAGGCAAAACATAAGGCTGTTTTTGGTATGAAGGAAAATGTTTTTCTAGAAAATAAGTGATTTTCTTTCTTCTTTTTCTGTGTTTGATATGTAAGCAGAAAATATTGTCCCAAAAGCATTTGTGTACAATTTAGGCAAACACTATGGGAGATGGAGGTGGGGGTAGGGGTGTCGGGATGGGGCCTATGGGGGTGGAGTGTGGTGAAGGCGGGGAGGAGACAATCAATGTGGGATGCCACTTGTGGAACTTGTTTTTCCTACTTTTATTGGGGAAGTCATTTCCTATTTTTAAAGAACTCATTGTCCGGGTCTGACCGTTTCTCTTGCTTTGATTGTGCTTGTGCTTTGTCTTGAGCTGAGCGTCTCTCGGAAACAGCCAATCTACCTTGGTAAGGTCTACGTACACTCTACCCTCCCCATACCCCACGTTGTGGGATTTTCACCGGGTATGTTGTTGTATTTTCCTAGATAAAATGTTCTCCAAAAAATTTGACCAACCAAATATGAGAAAATTGGAAAATATTTTCCTCCATACCAAACACACCCTAAATGGATAAGAAAATGAAGAAGATCTAAAGATCCTCAATATCTTTACTTCTAAGGCAAATCAACCTGACGGAATCTGAAATTTGCCAATCTAGGATCTCCAGCACCAACACAAGTGCAACAAATCACATCAGCACTTTGAGCAATCTCCCTCTCTGTTGCCCGCTTCAGAGCTTTATATTTCTTCTCATCACTGCTGGAGAGTTCTCCTGAATGTCGATAAATCAAATGAATTTGGTTAATGTGCACACATTTATCGATGCCTAATAGATGATCGAGCATGTACATAGAAAACAAAGACTTCAAGCGAACAAATCCTTACATAAACTGGAACACCAATATCCATAAAGCATAAACAAACTAGAAGGGAACACCAACCTTGTTCATCCTTCAGTTGCTGTAACTTGTGAAGTTCACTCTTCTCGGATGTGTCAAGATGACGAACCTACATGGGCAAAGAGTTGAAGAATGAAAGGAGAGAAAAGGATATAAAGGTTCTGAAAGCATACATATACATACATGTGTGATAATTCACAAAAGAACTAACCTGATAGTGAAGGGTTAAATGCTCAACAGGAGAACTGACAGCTTCTCTCGACTTAGCACAGAGCCTGACAACCTGGGAGAAGAGAATTCATAAGAAAAGAGGTGAAGAATTGTACGTTTGATGACGTTTCTGTTCATAATCTGTGATTCCTATGTTCTGAATAATTTTGATTTCTCTTTATTTTTTCCTTTCGTTGTGTGGTTGGTTATATAATAATCAGCAAGGCACCTTTTGTTATGGAAAGTACTCCTCCCAACCAATCAACATAAGGAAGGGTAGAGGAGGGGAAAAGGGAATATTATGTTAAAAAGACAAAAACAGTCCAAAATTCAGTAGGCTATTTCCATTATACAACAAAGAAACATGTGTTGATAACCAAGCAAAAATAGTGGCCAAACATTTTCTTTTTAAGAACTAGTAAGTATTTTATTGATATTAATAGCAGAGCACTAAGATGATGCTTGCAGATTCATAATCTGGGTATCTCCTATACAAAAAGAAATAGTGAATGAACTTGTTAGGATAGTTCAATGAAAGCTATCCAAGAGAGGGAGATACACACAAATGCTGGTGCCTCACCTTCAGACCAGTAGCACTTATTTTCTCTGCTAATTGGTCCACAGCCACATTACTGGGTGCACAGACCAAAACCTGAGGAAACGTAGTCAAGGAAACAACAGAGAAGCTTAGAATCAAGAGGCTAATACTTAACAATGAAGACAAGGTCAACTGTTGACCAATTAAACTTACCTGACCCTGGCCTTGCTTGGCCATATGATACACGATGGCAGCGGAGGTGACAGTTTTTCCCGTACCAGGCGGACCTTGAATTAAACTAACGGGCTTTTGGAGAACACTTTTTACAGCAAAAACCTAGAAACATGAACATGTACAATAAGACAATGTTGTTCCTCTTATTCATTTCCTTCCATCGGAGATATGAGGAGGGAGGGGGGGCTAATTAAATAAAAGCCGAGTGGAAGGAAAACTTTATGAGAAGAGTGACCAAACAAGACCACCAATAAATTGGATGCAGGATGCTGGTGATGCATAGTTCCACATGGTGACAGTCACGATGCAAGCAACTAAAATTATCATTAGCAAAAATCTCAAAAGTCAGCTAACATGACTATCATAACATGTGTATATACAAATATATGCACAAGTGTGCATGTGTATGAATCCCATAACTTCTATTTCGAAGGCGTGCACTTCCAATAATTCAACTTGCCCAAAATACATACTAAAAATATTCCTGAAAAAAGAGGTACGAGAAAGATAGATACCGAAACTAGATAGATAAAGCTGCTATCTGAGAACCAATAAGAGAAGGAGCTAAAAGTTCAAAGAAAGACAGAACCCCAACCTGAGACGCGTTAAGCTCTGGAAGACCAGGAGCACCAAAACGGCGAGGAAGTGTATTCCGGACCATCTGCATCTCAACTTCGTGACCTAACAGGTGATGGTAGATATACCTGCACGTAGAATCAATGGATCAAAAGCACTATAATAAAAAAGTTATAATCTGGTTGACACAAGCAAAGTTATTTGCTAAAAGTCCACAAGCATTAAAGACTACAGCTATATCACATTATTTCAGAGTTCCCTTCTGACACCAATACTGGACAACAAAGCAAGGTGAATTATCTATAACATTCAGCAACAGCAAAGTAAAGCAGGAACAGTCTATTCTCACAACATAAATGCATCCACATATTCACAGTACATCAACACTCAAAAGAAAGTCAGAAAGCAAATATGAGATGTATCTACTTAAGAATGCAATATGTAAAAGTAAATATTTAAGCAGAATAACACAAACAAGAGGAAAAAGGGATATGTATCATTATCTTTACAAAATTCAGACATTCTCACTCACCCACTGACACTTGTCTCATCCACAGCAAAAGTTTTCATTGCAGTCTGCATCCTATCAAAGCTCGTACTCTTCCAAACAAAGTCAACACTGAGCCCATGGGTCACATCAACTGGAACTCCCTGCAAGAAAGGAACATTGCAAATGAATTAAGAACACAAATGTGATGTAACTTTCAGGTTAGTTGGGAAAAGATGACCAGAAATAGAGCATAGAATCCTAAATTTGATGTACCTGACTGGCACGAAGCTCAAGGGCAACCTCTTCTTGAGCAGTTAATTTTATCTGAAAATGGAAGAAACAATTCACCACCAGTCTTAGTCAAAAAGCCAGCCAAAAGACACAAATAATGGATGCAGAAGAAGACATTTCTTCTTCTAAGTCATTTTGTATGTGTTAAGGGTGTTTACAGCCTTGAGGAGACTCCACATTTTTCCCCATCTGAACAGGTGAGTGATGCAAGTCTGGAAAGTACTCATGGCATAGAAGGATTTCTACTTGACATCAAGAGCTTAGAGTGTTTCAAGAGAGGATGGAAACTAAGAATCAATACAAGAAGGTCTTAACATTACGTTTTAGGTCCCTTTTGATCATAAATATGATGTATATGTAAATTAAGGACATTTATGTCTTTTCTCATCTTAGTTTACCCTAGTAGTATAAATAGAATAGGATGTAGATTATTTGCATAGATTATGTTGAGGAATATTGCTACTCCTTGTGACTTCGTGGGTTTATCCCTTTATCTCTTCATTGATTCTCTCTCATTGTGAGTACATTCATGTATGAATTCAATTCTCTTCTTCCTTGGATTAATACATGTAGTTGTATGATTAATTTAATGGTACTCAATTTGCTAATTGTGGGTTTTTAAATCTCTTCAATTGTGTGTTTTAACCTTTCTTTCTTCAATCTATCCTACTTTATCTTGCTATCTTTAATTTGCTATCTTCCGGGTTTATCGTTTTACATCAATTGGTATCAGAACAAGGCTAAAGAATTGTTTCAACACTTCTTAATCCTTGACTTTATTATATTCTGAAATTCAAAAAAAAATCAAAAAAATCCCAAAATAGTTTCACTGTGTGTTTTGGTGTTCTTGGGTTGTTGAGTTTCATTATTTCATTCAGCTTAATTTGGGTTCGAGTCCATTGCTTGGGCCCCATTTGATTCCAAAGGTTTTGGAATATGTTTTCAATACTGTTCGGGTGAAACTTCTACATTTAACACTGTTGAGATTGGAATTGTTCCGCAACGGGGTGTCGACGTAGCTGCTGGGATTGACGGGTTGCAACATGGGAAAAAAACCAACTGGAAATCACCATTAACGGCCACAGTAGAAGTTTGAAGCTTGAGCGGGAAGATCTACGACGAAGCTGGGTAATTCCAGATCTGAAAATTTCGTTGAGAAATTTGTGTTTAAATTCGAAGTGTTGCCTCATTGTGTTGAATCTGTTGATGGAAAATTGAACTGAAATGTGAAGAAGAAATCAAAGCCGCCATTGACGTTCCTTGGTCGAAGCTCAAGACTTGGAACTGAGAAAAGTTCTTGCTCGAACATTGATTTTGGAAGCTTATTCGTAGCTCGAAAAGTGGTTGCTCCATTGATTGAGAACTTGAAAGAATATAAAGGAGTACAAACACCATGGGCAGCCATTGATGAGCTTTGAAGCTCAAATTTCAAATTTCGGGTTGCCGCAACAAGTTCCATTTCAAGTGGGTGTTCCAGGAAATCAATCTCTATATCGTTGTGTAGTTGGGGTTCAATTTTGGGGTGATTTTGTTGAGTTTTTAGGTGGTTTAGATTGAGATTTTCTGTTGGGTTTGTCAAGAAGATGAAGAACAGTGATGAAGTTTTCAGATTTACACAACTAACCACTTTTTGCGGAAATAATCAAATTTTGCAATAGAATTTCGAAATCAACCATTTTTTTCAATGGCCAGTTTTCTACATAATTTCACAAATAGCCTATTTCAGTTTGACTTCTTTCCTTTTTAATTTTTTCTTGTTTATTCTAGCTAGTTTACTTAAGTATTAGTTCATACTTAGTGACAAACTAGCTTCTTTTGTGTGCTTTTATTTTATTTCGTGCCAATTTATTTCGTGCTTTTCTCTTTTAGTTTCGTTGTGTATTTATTTCATTCCTAGTCCGTTAGTGTGTTTTATCGTTTTTTTGTTAGTGACATAAACTCCATTCCGAACCGATACATGAAAGCTTGCTTTGAGCTTATTTAAGATTGTAGAACCATGAAGAGACTATGGATACCCTTGAATGGTAAAAGGCTAGAGTGGTGAGATCATTTGAGTGTGGTCCTAAAGGCCTACGACCTTTGAGTGTATACACGAGTGGAAAGAAAATTGAGTGCAATCATTCGAGTGATACACGCGAGGAAGTGGCTTATGAGTCCATTTATTTTTACTAACCACTTTTCTTGTCTTAACTATGTCTTTCACAGGTTCAAGGAGTTATAAGGTAGGTTTGGATGATTATGGAGAAAGAGGAAGTTCATCGTCTAATTCTACTTCGAGTAAAAGTTATTGTGAAGTATTCCATGATCATTATAGTTGTGCTTCCACAAGAAAAAGAGAGCATGAGCCTAAAGAAAAATTGACAAGATTTGAAGCCATTGTTGAAGGGTATGAGAGTGGTTGCTCATTTGATTGCACCTTAGGTGTAGATAAATTGTGTTACACCAACTTCATTGATCCATCTTTAATTGAGTGCTTGGAGATACCTTGTCATACAAAAAGTTCACCATATAAATTTGGTGGAAGGTTGGTTGATAAAGAGGTGAAGATTGTTGTTTACCATGGAAGCTATCAAGGAGGAATATGGTGTGATGTCTACCCTTTGTCTACTTGTTCGATGTGTTTAGGAGCCCCTTGGTTCAAAAGTAATAAACTTTGGTTTGATAGAAGTTTGAGGAAGTTTGTTATTGTAGATTGGATGGAACAAAAGCATGTCTTAACTCCCATGGCCATTAAGGAATCTTCAATAACAAATGAGGAAGTCAAAATAGTGAAAGTGGAGACTACTAACTTGCAATTTGATGTACAAAGTCAATCCTACAATTCAAGTAGAGTCTTATACTTGTGGATATATAGATTAACGGTTACAAGTCAAAAAAAAGTAGTGACTTTGGAACTTCTAGTGATGCCAAGTTGAAACTTGAAGTGAAGAGCCATCCCAATGACTCAAAAGGGATCCTTGGAGCCTATTACACTCCTAATGAAATGAATGAGAGAGAAAAGAAAGAGAGAAGTAAGGGAGTGAATAGTGGCAACTCAAGAGAGGAAAAAGGAGAGGATATTTTGAATGAAGTGAGGAAGTGGCTACAAGCACAAAAGAAAAGAGAGTTGAAAAATGGGAGTGGGTTGTCACAAGAGAAAAGAAGAAAAGTGAGGCAAGTGAGAGGAAAGAAGATGAGATAAGAGAAAAATAAGAGAGTGAGAGGTTTTCTTATTCCAACTCTAACCTTTTGAATTATTGTTTTTCTAGTGTTTTCACTTCTTTTGTAGGTATTCTTGAAGAAGAGCACAAAAATGATGACTCAACATGGAAAGAAATTCAAGAATTGAAAGAAGTAAAGTTGGGACTACTTCTAGTGAGCTTAACTTTAGAAAATCAAGGTAAAGAAGGTTCTTTAGGTGCTTATCAAGGTAAAAAGGCTAATCCTAACTCTCTAGTTACTTCAAATGAACTTGCTAGTGACTTGAGTGTAAATGTTAGGCCATCTTTTGGTGAGAGTGGTGATTCTTTACTTTGTGTTAACATGAAAATGGATGGTGGCCATACACTAGTTGAATATGATTATGGAGCTAAAATTGTTATTGATTGTGAACTTAAAAGTTTTCAAGCTAGTGTATGGCAATTATAGAAAAACATGAGAGATACAAAGTGCTTCCTTGAATTCTTGTGATAAAGATGAATTTTAGCTACTAGGAACACCAAAAATGTGGATTGATGATGAATGTCTCTTTGCAAGTGAATTTGATTGTTACAATTCCTTATCTTGTAAGGACATGAATATGCTTTGTGGTAGTACTCTTGGAGTGGAGCATGGGAAGTGTGATGATATCCTCTTTAAGCCTAAAGAATGTCAAATTTTTAAAATATTTGACAATCCTTTATTTGGTAAAAATATTCAAGAAGGTTTGAAAGGTGATCTTTGTGTTGATAATGTGAGTCATTCTTTGAGTTGTCCTAATTTTGATTGTGTGATTGAGATTGATCATAATTTAGAAATTGAGCTTAAAAGTATGGACAATATGGATGAAACCCAATTGAATGATTCATTCCTTGTTGACTTGTGTGTACTTAATGAAAATGGTGATTCAAAATTTAAATACACTTGTGAAAATGATTCGTGTGGCTTGTTTGAGGGTACTAATTGTTTGGATGTTAGCAAGATAACTCCTAATATGTTTGTCGAAAGCACATCTTGAGTTGAAAGGTCCTCTAAAGATAAAGATCGTCATATAAAGAATGAGGGAGGCACTAGTGATATTAGAAGTAAATTGATAGATGCTAGTTTTAGCGTCAATTTCTTTACTTACTTCACTCCTACTTTTGAGGATAAATTTTGGGTAGATTTTGTGAATGCTTCTAGAAATAAATGTAAACATGATCCATTTGAAGCGTTGTCAAATATCTATGGGCGTAAATGTGAAAATACTTCTTTTGATGAGTTTACTAACCTTCTTGATTTATTTGTGGAACACTATCAAGAGAGGATCTACAAAGAGGTAAGATACTTGGGAGCATCTTCTTGGACTACAAAAAAGTTTGAGATATCATTGTGTTATAAAGCCAAGAATGATTTGTTTGAATGGCTAGTGCTTATTTTTGGACATCCGAAAGCCATGAAGGTAAATTTCTATGCCTTTGACTTTTATCATAGCAACTTTGTTATGATTAATGAGAATTCTTTAATGTTGCTATTTGATTCATGTTGTGAGTTGCTAAGTAAGAAATTCAAGGAGGTTTTGAGATTGATATTTGTGTTTGATCCCGGGAATAGAAACTTGTGTCTACCGGTTGTGAATGATATTGTTATTTCTCTTAATCTTGTGGTTAGAGGAGTACAATCAAATTGTGAATTGAGGAACTACTTGGTCTAAGTTGAAGAAACTAGTTTTTACTTGAAAGTTCTAATATTTAGAATTATCGGTTTCTTTGACCCGTTTTATGATTCTGGTATACTCTTGAGTCAAATTATTGGTACTATGCTTGAAAATTTAATTTTTATGGGATTTCATGATTCTCGGCTATATCATAAAAGTGTGCGGTTTTTGAAGTGGTCATGTAACTTGTTTGAAAGCTTATTTTTGGTTTGGGTACTAATTCCCTTCTACGTTTTGCAAGGTTCGAATTCGAGGTCGAATTCTTTTCAAGAAAGGGAGAATGATGCAAGTCCGGAAAGTACTCATGGCATAGAAGGATTTCTACTTGACACCAAGAGCAGAGTATGAAAACCAAGAATCAATACAAAAAAGTCTTAACATTACGTTTAGGTCCCTTTTGATCAAATATGATGTACATGTAATTAAGGACATTTATGTCTTTTCTCATCTTAGTTTACCCTAGTAGTATAAATGGATGTAGATTATTTGCATAGATTATGTTGAGGAATATTGCTACTCCTTGTGACTTTGTGGGTTTATCCCTTTATCTCTTCATTGATTCTCTCTTGAATGTCCCATTGTGAGTACATTCATGTATGAGTTCAATTCTCTTCTTCCTTGGATTAATACATGTAGTTGTATGATTAATTTAATGGTACTCAATTTGCTAATTGTGAGTCTTTAAATCTCTTCAATTGTGTGTTTTAACCTTTCTTTCTTCAATCTATCCTACTTTATCTTGCTATCTTTAATTTGTTATCTTCCGCGTATATTGTTTTACATCAGTGAGAGATCAAGAAAAATTCCATACCACATGCCCCACTGACTGCCAAGCTGGATGAGCTGCATCCCCTGAATAACGCAATTGTAGCTCATCACCAGGTACAAGACGTAACTCGTTGTCTTCCTAAAAGAACAGCACCCTATGTTCAGTCCAGATGAGTGAAGACAAAAGAAATCCCACTTCAAGAAAGATTTGACAATGACAACAATGTAACATCACAAGAATCTCATGCTTGATGAGAGCCATTAAAGGCAACATTTATGAGGATAATAATATACCTTCGGGAAAACAAAATATGCAACGCGCTTCTTGTTGAGACCAATATCCCATCGAACAGTCAAGTTATCTTTACTTTGAGACTCTTTCATCATCTGCCAAATAGAAATAAATCTTGTTAAGTTTAGCAGTATAAAACCTCAATATAAAACTTTACAAGACGGAGAAAAGACACTATCAGCAGGTTATTGACAGGGAAAGAACACGTATTTTCCCAAGAGCAAACAAAGAAGTATCTCATAACTTACAAATTAGACACATTTAGGGAAATGTAAATGTGAAATGTAAGGTTAATTATAACTAAAAACTATTGGATAGACCCTAAGTACTACACCACCCAAAAGAAAAGGAAGTACCACATTATCCAAAAGAAAAAACTACAAGGAAAATGATCCACTAAAGGAAAGCAACGACTTTTTTGATGGAACAAAAAGCCAAGAAAAAGAAGGAACATAATGCACTCGAAATTCAGCAAGTAAAATCATCTAAATGGCTGACATACCTTATCATAGTCGGCTTCAAGCTTGATCAGCGGTGCAAATATGTTTTGATACTACATCAGAAGGACAAAGCCAAACTTAGTTAACATGTCAACCACAAAAGTAATTCACGAATATAATCCAGGGCAAATACGGAACATTTATTAGACAACAAAAGCTAAACAGAATAGGATAGCAATATCAAAGACACCTTATAGGCATCTTCATACTTCAAGCCAACAGGCTGCGGTTCATCATCCACACCTGGCTTCTCAAGATCTTCCAGGTTAGAATCAGGATTTGTCTTCCACAATTCTTCAATTTTATTTATTTGTTGAGCACTGATTTGGCGTGCCCGCAACTGTTCTTGCTCAGATGGGACCTGCAGCAGGCAACAGGTTACAGAAACAGGAGAATAGAAAAAGTCAAAAACACCCCAAGGGGAAACAAGAAAGGGTATCCCAAACCTTAACGAGCCACTGCAAGAAACATCTGTCATCGATAAGGGGGCACCACTGACTCAGATCCCAATTCATATCCTTCAAAGCATTAACATTTAAACATGGTTCCCTGCAGAGGAGAACAACGACACTCTCGGTCTTGGCAGAGATGAAACCAAGAAGAAAGACATTCCGACATCCACAGTTGTAGCACTCTAGAATTGTTTCTCCCAGTGGACTATCTTTATGAAGACATACCTCCTTGTGTTTCGCTCGGACCTATGGTGCATGTTGTAGATTAAACTCAGTAAATTCCAAATGCCTTGTTTCTAGAGTGAGAATGACATATGTACCAACTATGGGAAAGCCCAGATACAGCTATCAAACATATATAGCTCAAAATCTATTTTTGGTAATGCATGTAGATATCCCAATGTTCACTATAGTAACAAGAAAGAAAATGGGGCATGCACTTGCGTGAATATGTGTCCTATCTTATCAGGTAAACTCACATCTAACGGACATTGAACATGTAAAAAAGAGATCAAATGGAGTAAATCAACTCCCTTAACAATCAGCAAAAGGTAATGCCTTCGCTTTTTTTAATAAGTAGGTGATGCATTTGCTTTCCAGCTCGATAAAATACAAACATCAGTTCAATTTATATCTAAAAAGATGGAATTGCAGGTGAAATAAAATCTTCAACAATCTGACAAGAATCTAGTTATCAGAACAAGAAGAAATGGACACCACAAACTGTAGGCCCTCGAGAAACTCTGGAGACATCATGGATATTAATATTCCAAACACAAGAGACGGGTCTAAAAAACAATGGCTTCATATTCCCAGGGTTGAATATCTATCGCCACGTCCAACATAAAGAACTGCACGTGGCAAAAGACCTCATCCATGACAACAGAGTATCCGGAAGGGAAAGAGAACACTTTCAGAGAAACGATTCTTCATCAGTGACAAATAAGCTCAGTTCCTTAAATTAAACAACAACCATTACTAGATCATTTTAGTCCAAACTAGTTGGAGTTGGTTGTATGAATCCTCTACATTCTTTTTTAAAGGTAAGTTAAAGATTAAAATGAGGAACAGCTTAGCACTAAGATATGAATAATCTACAATCTTTTCCAGTTGGGTCTGTTTAATTCCACCTTTCAATAATTTGCTTTCTAGTTCCTCAAAGCTCATTTTGCCAATAAAAAACTCAATTCCTTGATTTATTAAGGAATTAATGGTCAAGTCTTCCTGTTCAGTGACCCAGAGAGATGGAAGTAAATCCAATGCAGCAGCTTTCTCACAATTACCACCAGCTATAGTAATTATCATCATCCATGACACCAAACTATGGGAGCTAGGCTCAATGCTCCTTTTCTCTCCTCTTTCAACCAGAGGCAGGAACAGCCTTCAATTGCATTGTCTCAAAAGGAAAAACAAAACAGCTGGTCTGAACAGATTTGTCATGCAATGACCGAGGTCATAACACCTCATGCCATTTTGGTGACAAGTCACACCACCTCATTACAGGCAAAATCAAATAATGTGATCTCAAACAGTACTATATTCACAAGTTTAAAGCTTTCATATTCCAAAACACACTTCAGAAGTCTTAGGACTCCGATATGCTGGTTCTAACATATCCAACAGCTTTGGATAGAGAAAAAGAAACAGACGCATATGACAATAAGAGTACATACAATGCTGACGCTGCACCTAGTTCACTATTCTGGTTATAGGTCCACGCTGCTATTACTCACAATTCTTCTTTTATAAGTAAAGTACATTCACAATTCATACTACCTTTTAAACATTAAACAGCACAGATAAAGTAGCTAGTCATTTGTATTGGGGAGAAAACAACAAAGCCTGTGGTCCTTTTGGCTCATTTCCATAATCATAAGTATTTGACAAAATACAGAAAAATCTAAGCATACATACCAAGTGATTAACAATATGAGAACCGGAAGTATTCCCTCTCGAATTACAGAACCATTTGCGGCAAGACGGGACGTTGCACCTAACCACACAAGCAGGATTCGTTACTCCACAGTACTTACAAGCATGTTCAACCGCAAAATCCCCTTTTCCATACTCAAAACTCTCATCATCACCAGTCTCTTCAAAATTCAACCCGCTCATCTCCGCCGCCAATGCATCCACCGCCGCCGCCTTAATACTACTAATTTTACTATTTCGTACACCGTCACCGCCACGTGATTTAGCTGAGGGAGAGGCGTCAGAAGACGACGGCGGACGATCAGGAGCTTCGGATACTAAGGAATCGGACGGTGTAGGCCACGCAGATGATCGAATTGGCTGTGAAAGCTCATGAAACTCAGGATAATCGAATTCCTCTCCGTGTGTGTTGAATTCCAAAAAGGTGTACGCATCGTTGCCCGTATCTGGCTGCGACGCCGTTTCGTACAAACTATTCGCCTGAGAATCCATTGTCCCAGCACATACGAATTTAGCGCTAGGGTTAGGGTTTATGAATTTGAATCGAAAAAGGGAGAGATATAGATAGGTGAGTGCGTGTGTAGAGAAAAATGTTGGTATTTCGTGAAGAGGGGACTGAGGAGGTGGAGAAACGGTGCGGGGGGTCACGTGAGATGAGACTTGGTGCTCTGTGTGATTGGGTGATTTCGTTTTCTCTCGTGATTATGCTCACGTGACTCAAGGTGGCGCGTTGATTTCATCAGAATAGGTTGTTTCTTTTTCTGGATATACAGTCAGTGTGGCCATTTGAGCGTCCGAGTAAATGCAAAATTGCTATATTTGGCTAGTGTAATTAAAAAGTGGCTATTTGTCCACTACCCATAGCTTGTTACTTGAAAAGTTCACAAATAATCACTTTTTAGTTTTTATTATTGAAATATAACAGTTGCCTTAGAAATTTTTCTTGTGAAACTTGAAATTCTAGAACATTGGTTATTTTCAGCTATGTTTATTGTTCTCATTTTATATTTGAGTTATAATTTGAGTTTTTTACTCTCGGTATATAATAGATATATAACTGTAACAAAAATGATCAGTTTTGCGCTTAAACAATTCAGAATGAGTCAAATTTATCCTTCATTTCATTTTTTCTATAAAAATCGACCTTATTCGTTAAATATATATATATATGTTAGACAAGTAGCTCAAAAGTTCCTTGCCCCCTCCCCTCCCAAAACTCTCTCGCCGCTAATGGTTGCTCCAATTTGGATGAAAAAGGATAAGTTTCCCTCCTAAACTATTTAAAATGAGACAATTTTGTGTGTGTCTGTGTATAATTTCAAACCTAGCAACAAATTAAAATGATCTATAATGATGTATACTCAACACCCATAAACTTTAAATTATAACTTTGTCTTTGCGCGTCATATATTTGCCTATTGGATATAGAATTACACAATCGAGTATCTATGTCATAGTACAATGGATGCCTCTTGTTTGATGTTTCAAACACATGTTTTCCAATATAATAATATTGAAAACCCTCTAAAGTTTTATTTACAGACGCATTAAAGAGATTTTTTTGAAAATTACAAAATTTGGTGCCAATTTTCTTTGTTATACGTTCTTTTGAGTCGAGGATCTATCGGAAACAGTCTCTCTACCCCACAGAGTTAGAGGTAAGATCTGCATACATCTTACCCTTCTCAAACCTCATTGTGTGGGATTACACTGGGTATGTTGTTGTAATAGTAATTTTCTCTGTTGTGATATCATATATCATATACCAAATCAGCTAGGTGACTTTAGTTTCAAGACACATTAGCAATGATTTATGATTGTAATATGAGTTGTAGGCAAGTCATGGCCTCGTATTTTATTTATTATTAGTTGGTTTAGTACCAAAGGTGTTGGCTACTGTGTTTAACTATTTCTCTATGTATAAAAGGCTCCTGCAAAATTGAGTACTACAAGGTTGTATTAGATGAATTGCTTAATCTTGGTTTAATAATATAAGTAATATGATGCATTTTAAAAATCTTTACCGGTCACCATCAGCCATCAGGCCGTTCGAAATAGTAATGTTTCTTGTGCTGCACCTGAATAGAATCACTACTTTTGATTTTAAATTAAAAGGCATAATACATCATCCCATTCTTGAATTTGATACGATTTATTTTGTATGGATTTAAACTACGGTTTATACTAATAACACCAAAAATTTGATTTGATAGTTTGATAGCCTTGAAGTTCCACGTTAAAGTCATTTTCAATTTCATGTCTAATGCTAGCTAAGAAGCATTAGAGACTAGTTAACTATACCTAAATTGTAGATTCTATGAAATAAATGAGATGTATGCAAAGTCCATACTATGGTGTAAGTAAATTTTCTTCAAGAATTAAATATTTCTAGTTGAAAGTCTTATTTTTTTTCTATATTTGATTAATTATAGGGTGCTAGATCATGTGATTTTTATCTTTGGAAGGATGATGAGATTGATTCAAGATCCAAATTTGTGATTCCTAAACTGGTGGGAAGAATTGGTGAACTTGAAGCATCATTTGAAGCTTCCGGAAAAGGTTATCACAAGCCTGGTAGATCAACTAATTATGTGGAAAGCAAAATTGATATGAACAACATAGAGATTCAAATGGACAATTTTGGAGAAGACATCAAGAAGATGAAAGAAAAAGAGAAGAAGTGGAGGACCAAGTTGGCTAAGTCTAAGAAAAGAGAGAAAGTACTTTTGATTGCTCTATTGTGTACTTGTATTTTGGTTGTAAGTTTTGTGTTTCAAGACATAAACATTATAGGTATTTCAATGAAGTTGCCCTAAGGTCTAAGCACTTAGTGTAGTTGTTTTTTCATTTTGTAAGTTAGTATACTATTTTGCTAGAACTTGTTGGTGGTGTTATAATGAATTCTTATTTTTGTGTAATGAATTGGTAAGATTGGGTTTGGTTTTTAGAACTCTTAGTTTAGTCTTGTGTAATGAATTGGTAATGAACCCTTAGTTTGTGTAATCAATTAATAATGTTTGGTCTTTTGCTATATGTATTTTCTTAATAGTTAGTTACCAATTGAGACTATTGGTGAATATAAAATGCACAAAAGAGTGTAAAAAATTGCACAAATGTTGCATAAAAAATTGCACATTTTGAGCTAATAATCTGCAGAAATCAGACTGCACAAAATGTGTCACTGCACATTTTTACAACAATATCCAGCCTAAACATTAATGCCGACCACATACACAACACATAAATGAAAGTGCAGTCACAGCTGCATAACCATTTAACCAAAAATATAGTTGTCTTACAAATGTCAAATCAGTACTAATATTAAATGCAGTCACAATTGCAGAACCATTGTCTTAAATGCAGTCACAACTGTCAAAACAATACATAACACAAATCAAATTCAAAGTTTACAAAACACACACAGTCCAAATTAGAACAATGTTAATGAAATTAATCATTGCATCAGATGTGGGACTGAGTAGTGAAGCTTCTTGGCTCAATTGTCCAGCTCTGGCCCTTGTTTAAATATGTTTTTCTCTCCTTATTTGTTGAAGTTGTCTAGAGATCATAGTTGTTGTTCCTTTCCATTTCACAACATCTATTGCCTTACGTCCAATATCTACAGTTACCACTGCAAAAGACTTGATAGTTCTAAATCTTTCACTAGGCAGCCCAGGCTGGTCAAATGAATATAGATTGTTAGTATTACTTGTTAATGGATCAAAATTATAGAAAATGAAATAAGTGTGAGAAGATATTTACATTAATGATAGTTTGCCCACTTTGTATGTGCAGGACCCCCATTTTAACCATTCTTGGCCTGCTACTAGCAGCATTCTACAAAAGAAAATAAAACATTAGAAACTACTAATTTATAACACACATGAAGTAGGTGAAACTACATTACCTTATCTTTTGAACTCTTTGGTCTACCCCTTCCTCTTTCACTTGGAGCAGTAGAACTTCTTGGTTTTGGGACTGCAGCAGCATCTGCACTTGAACTTGGGCCAGCATTTAAACTTGGGCCAGCAGCAATAGGCTCACTAATGCATCATCTTTTATTGTGACCTTTGTTATGACACTTGTTGTGTGTCATCTCAATCCCCCCTTGGATAGTTTTTCAGATTTCTTATTTTCAGTTGTTTCTTTCCTCCTAACCTTGTTGGGCCTGCCTGACAACTTCCTAACTTCATGTGGTATGAAAGAAGGATTTGTTAATGGTGGCCACATCTTCATATTCAAAACTGGGTGAATGAAGTAATTGTATGTCTTCGTGTAAGTTTCTCTAGTATACCAATGAGAAGTGTAGTCAACCGAGTTCATTTTTTTATGGTGAAGTGTTGTAATTGCATGAGGACATGGTATGCCCTTCAACATCCATGTTTTGCAGGTACAAGATTGTCTAGGCAGATCCACAATATGTCTATATTGTCCTTGAAACACCTTATACCCGTATCAGAATTTCATTCAATGTTGCATTTCATGGACTTTTTAGTGTTATCTCCTAGAATTTTCATTGCCATTGGAGAAACATCAGAAATCCAACTGTTGTAAAACTCTCTCATATGTGCTATTCTCTTAATCATTTTCACCCTTATCTCTTTAAGCATTGTAATTATGCTCTTGTGCCTTGCAGCTAATACCCAAGAACATTCAGCCATATTGTTGTCTACACTATCACATTTTGTGGTATAGGAGAAGTAAAGCTTGCTCCATCTTTGTGGGTAGTAGTACATCAACCTATCAAGACACTTCTCTCCCAATGTTTTCATGAAGTCAAAGTTTTCCCTCAATTCCGCATCAAATATAGACTCTGCACACATCCAAAAGCATTTTCTTCTCCCATCCCCCTATTTTTTTTTTGGACCAGTTTGCTAAGACATGCCTAGCACACATTCTATGTTCAACATTGGACAACAACTCTTTTGTGGCACTGTCAAGACCCTGTGAAGAATAAAAAAAACAGACTGTTAGTAAAAATTGAATGAAGTGAACATGAATTGAAAAAAAACACATATTTATTTACCTTTTGCATATCTGTTATGACCGCCACATCTGTCTCATATCCTAGCTGAAGATCTTCCCTTAGAATTTTAATAAACCATGTCCAAGTGCTCTTGTTTTCAACCTCAACTACTGTCAAAGTCAGCGGCAGCATCTGATTGTTACCATCTTTACAAACAACAACTAGTAACTGACCTTTAGAAACTCCCTTCAGAAAACAACTATCGAAACCAATGCACTTTCTACAACCAGCCAAATAGGACTTCTTCATAGCATCAAAACATATATAGAAGCCTCAACATTTTTCTACCTTCAAATGTCTCTTCACTAAGCTTCACTACACAAGTGCTACCTGGATTTGACCTTAGCATCTCATCCTTATAATCTAGTATTCTCCCAAACTCCTTAACATGGTTACCCATCATCTCTTGTATCACTTTGTTTCTTGCTCTCTTACACAAAATTCTCCTAACATATAGATCCAACTCTTTTTTAATAAGCTGATGAAATTCAAAATTCTTATGCTTGATTGTTTCTTTATCCTCTCATTGTAGTGACTGACCAAGAATTAGAAATAGCAAAGTTTGTTTTTATTAGTAGGGTCACATTTGTGAATTGGTTTATAGTTCTTCACCACAAAGTTGTTAGTCCTAGAGTCAAAACTAGCAAATAGAAGTCAAGGACAACACTATGTACACCTAACCCTTACCTGCAAAGGTTCATTAACATGCTTTTCAATAGCAACATGTTCATCAATTAGAAGTGGATCTTAAATTGTCAAGATTACCTCCCAAATCAGAGTCTGTGTAACAAAATACTTGGTAACAACTTTTCTAAAATCATCAACACATTCAAATTGGAGATCAGTTTTCCATATTATCTTCTTGGCAGTTTTGTCAAACACAACTCTGTTAGTTACCTTTCTTCTTCTTGCTTTCTCTCTCTGCTCAACCACTCTTTCATCATCATCATCATCAGTTATGTCATCTGGATCAGTTTCAAAACTGGCAGCCTCATCTGAAGGATAACAAGGCTCATCACCACCAAACTTATCCTCCATAGAGTCTCTATTTCCACCTTTAAATTCATCAAACCCCACATATGTCCCTCTACTTCTTGTTCCTAACTTAATATGTTCAGGAACATGAGGTCTTTCACCTATATTTCTAGCTCTCTTTTTCTCTCTAAAACCCCTTAGCTCCTCATATACATCACTCCCACAATCTACTTTTCCTTTCTCAAATAATCATTCTACATTTGATTCTAAAATATCCCTATCAGATTCAACTTCATCAAGCAAAATCCTATTTTGTGATGATTCAACAACAGTAGACTGTACATGAATAGTATTTGGAGCAATAGTTTGGACATTAGAAGTGGTTGAGACAATAGTAGTTAAGATAGGAGAAAGGGTTGGAACAGTAGTAGTTTGGACAATGGGAAAAGTTGCAGTAGTAGTAGTTTGGACAGAAGGATGGCTTAGGACAGTAGTAGTTTGGACAGAAGGAGGAGTTGGAGGATTAGTAGTTTGGACATGAGGATGAGATAGAGAATTAGTACTTTGGAACTGTGGAATTGGCTCAAATGGAACCTCAAAAAATGGATCTAAGTCTTTATCAAAAGCTGCATTATGTGTTCTCTCACCACCTTCAATGTCTTGACTAGTTCCTTTATAAAAAGACACACCACTTTTCCCCTCCACATGACTTGCATATTCTAATAAGGGTGGGATCGCTACAGGGTCTTCATTTATATGATGCACATAACATGACAAAATAACCCCATCTCCCAAATATGCAACAAATTTTCATTCTGTCCCTACATGGTTTAATTTCTATCAGTGGCATACTATGAGGTGATCTCACATAAATTAGGCACCTTCCAGGGTCATATCCCATTTCTTTCACACAATCACTCAATTCAAAATAGGGGAACTTAACTAAATCAAAATCTAAGAACTCAGTAACTTCTCCACTAATATAGAATTGTTTTACCCTTCTTTAAAATGCAGCATGGTAAAATCTCAAAGTAATCAGTTCATCAGACATTTTACAGCCTAAAAATAGTAGAAATTCTTCAATTTTAAATGTAAAGTTACACTCTTGACAACACTCAAATCAATAATAACATTTTAACTCTAATTCTACTCGCATATTCAAGCCATAACAACAAAACATATCAATACTTGTGTTAACACATTACAACTTATTTTAACATATTCAAACATTACCCAAGCATTTACACTATAAATTTAAAAAAAAAAAAATTAAAGTTGTGAAAATCCTAGTCTTTAATCGCACTATGCAAAAATAAAATGAGATACTAGGCTAACCTTTTAGCAATGAAGACAATGAAATAAGTGTAACCTTTTAGATTGTCCTCCAAACTTTGATGAAAATATCGACTCTTAACTCGTTGATGAAATAAGTGTATCGTTCGACTTAAATCGCTGCTATTAACTTCGATTCAGGTGTAATATGAAGATGAACTCGAAAACACCCTCAAATCCAACTAATATTGAGCAGATGGTTTCGATTTAGACAAATATTGAAGGGTTTGCCGATGGTGTTGATCGTATTCTTTGATGGTAGGATTTTTTATGAGTGGGGTGAAAATAAATAAGTATGGGTGAAATGGATTGGGTGGGTGGAGTTAAAATATGTTAATGAGATAACCAAATGTAAACGCATCTACGTGAGGAGGAATCCCCAAAGGACAGACTTCTCCGAACCATGGAGTCGGAACATAATCCAATAACCATACACCTGGTCTCATCCACTAACTCGCCTGAGTTCAACCGTCTAACTCGGGCATTGACTCATTCTTCAGTCATAGGACTCGACGCCGAATGGAAGCCAATTCGCACCCACCAATCCACTTTCCCCACCGTCTCACTTCTTCAAATCGCTTGCCAGCTCGCCGGCGCCGGCGACTCGCCCGTCGAATCGCCGATCGAATCGCCAGTCTTCTTAATTGACCTGACGTTAATCCCTTTACAATCAATTTACCATCTCATTAAGGATGCGTTTGTCTCGCCACATATACTAAAATTGGGATTCAGATTCAAACAGGATTTAGTGTATTTGTCTTCTACTTTCTGTGCTCATGGCTGTGAAACCGGTTTCGATAGGGTTAGTTTTGCTTCTCTGTCATATGAACCGGGTCGAAGCCCTTTATGTTTATTTAGCATATTGCTTTCTCAGTTCCAGAGATGACTTCGAATGCACAATGATTTGTAAATTGCGGTGCTTTGAAGTTTCATGATATTGATTAAGGAGCTTAACTTGCATAATTTTGTTTAGAGATATATAATTGTTCAGCACAAGACAATATTTCAAAAAATGTACTCCTCTAGAGCGCTAAAATTTGTTTAATGCACTTGTTATCTTGTGCATAGTCCGAGCATTTACAATATAGAGCTAGCTTTTTATGTTCTTTAATTTTACTGGGGAGGCCTGGGAGAAGGAAAAAGGGCGACGGCCGAGGGTGAATTTATGTACCTGAGAAGGGGTAAGAGGTCTATCATTGAGTTACTGCTCAGTTCTTGCAGAGTTAGCTTATTGCAACCTGAAAAACACTTTATGGTGGAATTTAGTTGGTAATGGAAGTTGGAGTTTCATCCCAAAGGGAGAACAGGCAAAGATTGCATTTTTTTTTTACTCTGGAGACAGTTGTGGGCAAGTTGAGATATTAAAAGCTGATTGTCTTTTGGTGTTTGATTTTGTAGTTTTATTCTCTTTTTCTCCTAGGTATATGCTCTAGGTTGCTTAAAGAATGTCATCAGCTTGATAAAATTTCCTACTATGTTTCTTTTGAGAGCTCAAGGGTCTATCGGAAATAACCTCTCTAGGTCTGCGTACATCCTACCCTCCCCAGACCCTACTTGTGTGATTACTGGGTATGTTGTTGTTGTTGTCTACGTTGCTCGGACTCTTCAATTTCAGTGCGCACTCATGTCGACACGACATGTGTGTGGGATCCATACCCGGTCTGGTCAACCAATTATGAGTACTTTGACCAAAACGATGGAGAAATTCCGGACATATTCAATGATTTCATTAATCAAAACAAAAGCTAATATCTCACTCCTTTTCCTTTTATTTCCTTTCGGGATTCTCCACTTGATCAATATTTTTTCCTCAAGTTTTCCACATAATATCTCATAATTTAGGTTTTATAACTCTATTTTTAGATATTTGAATTGTTTTTAGCCGAATCCCCGTACCCGTATCCATACCTGGATCCGTATCCCGAATTTAAAATTTAGATCATGAAGGATCCGACCTCTAGATCCGCACCCGTATCGGACACCCGCACCCGAGTCCCAGCAACTTAGGTTGTTGTAACTATCCTAGATTGTAAAAGAACTGTTGGTTTTATCAATATGTCATTGATGCAGTTAATCTTTGTAATTTGCTAAAGTACTTGGACTTTTTTCTCTTGAAGCAATCTTGGTTAGATCGACACATTCTATATGCCTCACACTCTTATGTTTCGTTACTTTTATATAGGACTGATTTCTGTTTTGTGTGGGTAATGCTTGTCATATACTCTTAGCTAATAATTGGTGACTAGGTGGAACCCTTTTTAGATATTACAAGCATATACAACAACCTGCAACCCAGACAACCAGGGAGATTATCAAAGCAAACAAAGAGCTTGGCAACAATTTGTCAGGAGGTTTTGGGGCTTTCTCTATCAAAGGTGTGCAATCTTGATACTGGGATTTTGTTAATCCGGAATATAAATGTGAATTTATTATAAAAAATATTTGTTTTACTTTTTTGGATTCTTGAGTGCAGGAACTCCAATGTAGTGATTGGTCACAGCGTCCTCTGACAGAAGAGCAAATGCAATATGCAGCAGTTGATGCTCATTGTTTGATTCATATCTTTGAAGTCTTCAAGGCTAAGGTTGTGACAGAAGGTTGGTGAAGTACCCATCTCATCTTCTTCTAGTGCATGCCCACGTGTTGCAGCCTTTTTAGAAAGTCAGGTGTCTTGACTCTTGAGTAGTATGCTCACTAGGTTTTCTATTGGAGTATATCTCTTTTTGAACAACAAAATTGGGTGTGCTTCTGTGAGGGGGGTAATGAATTATGCCTTTTCATCTGAAAGAAGCTTTATTATGTTAAGTGTTCGCAGCAATGCGGTGATAGGACAGAGATTAGTCCAATTTGGCCCTAATGTTGTACCTCCGCTGTCCAATTATAAGTTTCACTTTTTAATATCCGATCTGCGATGCCCTAGAATTCCACAGTAATTAAAAAGGAGAGTTATGTCCCGTCAGCCATCAGGAGCTATAGACTATCACAGAGGCAAAGAAACTTCTTTTGCACTGCATTATCTCTATCTTGTTTGTCCTCTTTACATTTGATAACCGGTCCATTTCAGGGAATCCTGTGGAAAGTGTAACTGGTCTCAAGTTGTCTCAGCTGGATCTTGGGTTGAAACAGATACTTGACACACAACAAAACTCTAACAAAATGTGTGGTATCAAATTTGGTGAAGCTTTAGAGATGGTGCAAGCTATCCCGCCCGATTTTTTTAAAACAGTCCCCATATCAGATGAAGAGGTTACTGCTCTGTTACCAGATCACGCTAATCGGATTGATGACGTGCTTTTCCGAATTGTCAGGAAGTATGGTGATAAAATTTTGTTAACTGAATCTGATAGAAAACCGAAGATCTCGAGAAAGAAAGCAAAGAAATCATCTGGTAGAGTAGCAAACACACGCAGTCCAATAGAAGGTGGTGAAGAATGGCAAGGTCCACCACCCTGGGATGTGACCTCCGGTGGGGATGGGTGCCCTAAGTTTCTATGTGATGTGATGGTGAGATACCGCATTTTAGTTACAAATATTGCTTTTCTGTAAAACTTATACGCGTATGCTTCTTTAATGCCCCCTCTTTCAGTAAGGTGGAGATTTCTCCTCTCTTTCTTTGGGACGTCAAAATATGGATTTTTTGCTTCTTTTTGTGGTTGTTATAGGAGGTTGTGGTAATCTTTCAGATTGAAGGATTGGCAAAACATTTAAGATGTGTTGGCATTGATGCTGCTGTTCCTTACTCAAAGAAGCCTGTATCGAGGTGCTGAATGGTTTTTGATTCCTTGACCTAGTTGATTCTAAGTGGAAACTTAGTAGCCATCTGTTTTCCCTAGATGACGTTCCTTGTGATAGTTTTCTGATTTTGTCTTTCTTCAGGGATTTAATAGAACAAGCGTGTAAAGAGAAGAGAGTGCTCTTAACACGAGATGCCAAACTCCTGAGACATGATTATCTGTTAAAAAATCAGATATACCGGGTGAAGACTCTTCTAAAGAACGATCAGTTGGTTGAGGTAAAATGAATGCCTTCAAATTGTAGAGCATGCAATTTGAAAATAAAAATGTTTCGAATTGAGTGATAAATGAAATGAGAGGGGGAAGGGGGTCAAGTTAATGTTATTGAAAATTTTGCTTTGACAGTTTGTCGACCGTTAGCTAATATTACCTTGCATATCTACAGGTAATTGAAACTTTTCAATTGGAAATTTCTGAGGACCAGTTGATGTCAAGGTGCACAAAATGCAACGGTAAGTTCATCCAAAAACCTCTGACAACGGGAGAAGCTGTTGAAGCAGCTAAGGGATTTCAGGTGATTCCAAACTGCTTGTTTAACAAGAATTTGAAATTTTGGCAATGCATGGATTGCAAGCAACTTTACTGGGAGGTAGGCTTTCAGTTGCTATTTAGTCCATCAGATTTTGTTGGATTGTGTATGTTCCAGATATTATTTCCCTCCACTTCCCTACTATAAAGAAATAGAGGTGTACAAATGGAATTGATCTTGTAGTGGATTGTGTCATGACTTGCATGTTTAGGAATTTCCATGTCTTACGCTACCATCAAGCATGTTTACATAATGAAAGCTTTTCTTATGTGTGACACTTCTGAGCTACGCAAAGTTTTGGCTCTGTTAGTTTTTTTTTGTTTGTAGTGGAAAAAGATATCTGCACCCTACAAAATTTTCTTTTTCAGACCTGCACATGCAAGTGGGAAAAAAAGTTCTGCATAATCTATCAAGAATAATGTCACAGTTAAGAGTTGGCATTGTAGTGAATTGGATTCCATCTGATCTTTGACTGGTTGGAGCATGGATCCAATAGGATGGATGACTGGTTGAGGCATAAGAATAAAACTCCAGTTGGTCATATTGCATCTCATTACTGAGGTTAGTTCGTTGAGGTAACAACATTGGTTTTAGAAGCTGATAACCATAATCAAAATAATATTTGTCCATTTCATTGTTGTGAGAAAATGACACAATCTGGAATCTGATATTGGCGTGTGGTTATCAGCTCTGTATCAGCTTCAAGTTTATTACCATCACTATGATGTTCTGGTATATACTATATTTACCATCACTGTGGGGGTGCTCATTTGGATTTCTGTGTCTCCTTGGGCATTTCTAAATGATGTTGCAGATCTAGAAGAATCCTATAGCGGCAATTAACAATATTAAAAGCTTTTGTATTTTTTCGTCTCATTGTGTTCTGTTTATGTGACCAGGAAGGTCATGGGTTCAAGCCGTAGAAACAGCCTCTGGTAGAAATGCAAGGTAAGGTTGCGTCCAATAGACCCTTGTGGTCCGGCCCTTCCCCGGACCCCGCGCATAGCGGGAGCTTAGTGCACCGGGCTGCCCTATTGTGTTCTGTTTATGTGGTGGAAACAGGTGATATTTTCATGGAAAATAGAGACATTGAACTTCTTTCAGAAACAATAAAAGATGCTTTTGGGCTGGGCTCCTAACATCATTAGAAGGCAAAACATCAGCATAGCTTTGATGCTTGTCAACAACCGCTCTCTAGGCTAAAGCCATCGACCCCAGAAAATGAAAAATAGAAGGACAACAGAAAAAATATTCTCAACCTGCTAACAATAGCCCCTCCTACAATACTCAAGTCAAGTCCCTCACATCTCCACCAGAGGTTTATAGAATCTCTCTCCAGCTTCCACACTTTGTATCTGTCCCTCAGCATTGCATCTTCTTGTTGCTGCATTTTTTATTCCCCTGTACACACAATCTCTTACTGTAAGCTGAATATGAATTGCTGAATAGTACCCTCTGAGGAATGCAGGGGTTGATCTTCAATGATTCCTGCTGCCTTAGGTTGTAGTTTGGTCTGGGTCCTCTGGGATTGTTGTGAAATAACTGGTCCGCAATGCCATGGGCTATTGGGTTTTCAGTTAGAGTGCACGGGAAATTTACTATGGTCAACAGAATGATAGATTCAGAAAGGAATGAATAGCTTTTTTTCTGTCCCAAGGCGTTGGTTTAGTGTTAAGAATGCAGCACTTGATGTGTGAGTTAGGTGCACGCCCCAGGTTCACACCCTGCCGAGAACAAAGTCTAGTATTTAGAAGAAGTAGAGTGGACCAATACTCCCTAGAGTTATGTGCCACCAACTAGAATCAGAAGCCCACAGGGGATTTCTCCATTGCTCAGCAGCTGCTTTCAAAGACAATGGATGTTTTTCTCTGTTTTGATTAATTACAGTAATGAAGAGATATTTCTGTTTTTGAGAAATTAAGGCGAACGTTTTTCACTCCCCTAGAATCCTAAAGTTCTTGTTCACATTAGATCAGTGCATCAAAAAATCAATGTATATAGACATATATCTGGCGTATAAGGAGTATAAGGAGTATATTATTATGTGTGTTAGGTGAGCTGTCTACTCTCCCTTCATATCCCCCCCCCCCCCTTCTTCCCATACTGTCATAAACCAATAGAGCCTGGTGTTTTCGGATTTTTTTTCTCGTTCTCTTTCTCTAGCCTGATTGTTTCTCTGTTACATGATGCTGTTGCAGGGGACTCAATACCGCAATGCTGTGCAAAAATTTGTCGATGTGTGCAAACTGAACGAATGAAATGGCCAATCATCCTGGTAAACTTATTGAGACACCCCTATTCGCCAGTTTGCTATGACAACATTGTTGTAATCTTTAGTTTATTCGTCTCCATTCCTCCACGAATACCTCATCAGATGTGCGATCTGGTTCAGGAAATGCCAACAGTTCTTAATTTTTATTCCGCCACTGATATTTTATGTATCTGAAACATACTAGCTCCTTGAAAGAACTGTAATGGCCTAAAGTTGCTTGAACTATATGCCATATTGCTTCCTGCAAGTTTATAGTGCTTTTGAATTGCGTCCTTTTCTATGCATGAAGGCATCAAGAAAATGAATTTTTCATCACTTTTGGACCGATTTAGTAAAAGTTATTTCAGTTTGTCTTATTCTTTTTATTAAGTTAAAGGATACCAAAAAAGAATTGAAAATGAAATTGCTACAAATCTCTCATCCCACCATAAAAAAAAAATACTTGACTTGGGCAAAAATTGCAAAAGAGAAAAAGTTTTGTGCTAAATGACCGTCATGTACGGACTTAAATCACTCCATTAAGAATAGTATAGAGTGGAGAAGTTAACTTTCCTTTGTTACATCTTTGTATGATTATTTGATATGATTGACTGAAAGGCACAATGCGCACAAATAATTATACATAGAAGATTTAAGTATCTTTAAGCATGTGTTTTATTTATATTTTCGTTGCTACATCGTCAAAGCACTAGAAACATAAAGTGACTATGATGGGATATTATAATAACTAGATGGAAAGCACAATCAACAGCAAGGAAGAAAGTGGGAAACTTCAAGTAATCAACTTGTCGTTAACAAATAAACGTAATTCAAATCAACCCACTTACATCGTTCTTCTAATTTTTAAAAGCGAGCACACTGTAAAGGAGACGACTTTCTTGATTAAGATCATAATGTGCAATTTGGTGTTTGTTATTGAAGATAATAATGGATTCATATGATTGAATCAAGAGAAGAAGATGAGATGAGTAAGAAGAAAGAAGAAGAACTACATTGATGATTGATGTAGCCGTTATGTTGCTTAACTTGAAATGTACAATGTAGAATCCTATATATAGGTAATTAGCTAATAACTAATTAATTGAACTTATGAAATGACTAAACTACCCTTATATCTAAATTACACTTTATCCTTCAACACTCCTCCTCAAGCTAGGTACCATAAACACATTGAGTAAGCCTAGCTTGGATACTAAGTACTCATGCTGAACTCTGTTAAGCCCTTTGGTGAGTACATCGGCAGGTTGCTCAATTGTAGACAAATACTCAGTTTTGATCAAGCATTGCTGAATTTCCCCCCTTATGAAGTGGCATTCAATCTCTATGTATTTCGTTCTCTCATGAAACACAGGATTGACTTCTATCTGAATAGTTGTCTTACTGTCACTATAAATACATATGGACAGTTTCAAATGTACTCCCAAATCTCTGATTAGACCAGTTAACCAACTTAACTCAGACACAATAGTTGCTAGGCTTCTATATTCTGCCTTTGCTGAACTTCTGGATATTGTTGATTGCTTCTTAGACTTCCATGACACAAGAGAACCTCATAGCTTGATTAAAAAATCAATTATTGACTTCCTTGAGAATGAGCATGCAACCCAGTCATCATCACATGATGTTGTAATTGTATCATCTCTATTGCTTGATAACAATATGCCTTGTCCAGATTGAGACTTAATGTACTTGACAATCCTCAGAGTAGCTTTCATGTGTGACCTTTTAGGTTGATGTAGAAATTGCCTGAGATTTTATACACTGTAGGATATGTCTGATCTTGTTATTGTTAGGTATAGCTGTTTTCTTATCAGTCTTTGATAGGCTCTTTGATCTTGTAACACTTCATCTTCTATGCATACAATCTTCTTGCAATTTTGTTTATCTTGTTGAGCATTAGTTTCTTTGAGATGTTGATCATATTCGCTGGTTGTCAATTTGATATTAGCATTTATAGGTGTAGTAAATGGTTTAGCAACACTCAATCCAGATTCTAATATTAATTCTAATGCATATTTTCTTTGATGCATTAGAATCCCTTTCTCTGATCTTGCAAATTCAATACCAAAAAAATATTTTAACTCACCCAAATCTTTCATCTTAAAGGCTCCTTGCAAGGTTGTTTTGGTTTCAATTATTGCTTCTACATTGTCTTATGTGATTAACATGTCATATACATATACTAATATAGCTATAGATCCTTTCTCAATCTTCTTTGTGTACAATGAGTGGTCATACTGACTTTGCACAAACTTGAACTTAATTAGTGCTTTTTGTAATTTGGCATTCCACTGCCTTGGAGTCTGTTTTAATCCATACAAGAATTTTGTAAGTCTGCATACTTGATTAGTTCTACCTGACTTTGAAATCCTTGTGGCAACTTCATGTAAATTTCATCATTGAGATCAACTTGAAGGAAGACATTATACACATTCATTTGGTGTATATGCCACTTTCTAGCTGTTGTCAGTGCCAAAACAGTCCTCACTGTCACCATCTTGACTACTGGACTGAATGTTTCTTGATAATCTATACCTTCTTGTTGAATGTAACCTTTTACTACTAATCTTGCTTTGTATCTTTCTATTTCACCATTTGCCTTGTTTTTTATTCTAAACAACCACTTGCAGCCAATTGAAACTTTTCCATCTAGTAAGGAAACTAGTTTCCAAGTGTTGTTTTGTTGTAAAGCATCTATTTCTGCATCTATTTCTGCTTTGCATAGATTCAATCCACTTTGAATCTCTTGTAGCTTCTGCATAAGTTTTAGGCTCAATAGTATTTGAAGTAGCAGAAGTAAATGATTTATACTTAGAAGATAAATGATCATAAGTCATATAATTAGACATTGCATAAGGAATATCATCATGAACATTAAAAGACCCAAACTCTTTCATCCAACAAGGTGGATGTTTGCCTCTAGTTGACTGTTTTGTTGGTTTCTTGGCTTGTTGCACATTATCTTGTAGTTGAACTGAGGTGTTGTGATCAATAGTGACATGTTTTGAGTCTTGGTTGTGAGTAGAATGATCCATCTACTGTATTTCATTTTGATTAATGTTCAGTCTAATAACTACAATACTTTTTGCCCCTGCATCTTTATCTTGTCTGTCAATACTCATATCAAGATTAGTAACATTAGGTATTGTGGTATTAGTGCCTTCAAACACAATGATAGGAGGTGTAAATAAGGTGGTAGACTATGTCATTTTTGAGAAAGAAAATACATATTCCTTAAAAATCACATCTCTATGCACAAAAAAACATTTATTATCAATGTCATACAATATATCACCCTTTTGTGTTTCAGAATATCCCATATGAATAGCAGATCTTGCTCTATATTGTAATTCATTTGACTGATTCAATATTTTTGCAAAGCATAGACATCCTAATATCCTAAGATGTAGCAAAAAAGACTTTCTGTTGTTTAGCTTCTCATATGGAGATTAGTTGTTAAGAAGAGTAAAGGGCAGCCTATTAAGAATGTAAACTGCAACTTGAACACATTGTTCCCAAAACTTTGAAATATAAGCCTGAAATCTTATAGCCCTAGTAAGTTCAAGAACATGTCTATGTTTTCTTTTAGCTATTCCACTTTGCTGAGGAGTATATGGACAAGATTTGTGATGAACAATACCTAAGTTAGTAAACAATTCATGACATAAAGAATTCACAAATTCTGTCCCATTGTCTGATCTAACAATCTTGACATTTATATCAAATTGATTCTTGATAAGAGGATAGAAAATTTCTAACATGCAAGTAAACATCAGACTTCAATCCTAATAGAAATACTCAAGTAAACCTTGTGAAATCATCTACCGCAGTTAAAAAAGACTTGTAACCATCAAATGTAGTAGTCTTATAGAGACCCCAAACATTTATATGTACAAGCTCAAAAGGTCTTGAGCTAACAATGGTGCTCGTAGGAAATGACAATCTAGTTTGCCTAGCACATGGACATACAATGCATTTATTTAACAAAAAGATAATACTAGACAATTTGGAAGAAAACTGTTTTTGTAAGGTGATAGCAGGAACATGGCCCATTATTTTATGCCATAGGCTAATAGTATCATCAGTAGGAATGTTGTATGTTGAAGATAAACCATATCCAGTAATTTGTTCTTTAGAGAATCTTTGCTTGGATCTTATGAGACAGTATAACTTACCATCCTCTTTATCAATCTTCTTCACCTTTTTCAGTGAAGAGATCCTGAAAAATACAAAAATCTGGATTAAATTTAACTGAACAATTTAGTTGTCTAGTTCCCTATAAATTTTCTAATTCCTGATTTGCCAAGTGAAGTACACCAATGCACCATAGACTGCTGCCACATCCCTTGATCATCTTGCACCACTGTCTTTGCTTGATACAACTCAACATGAGTCCTGGTTCCAGCAGAGGTAACTGCACTCCCAACCGTGCCATTAGATCCACCCAAACTTGTTTTGCCCAAACACAGTCCACAAACAAGTGTTGAGCATCTTCAATCATCTCTTGATCACATAATACACATTCTACAGTATCACATTGTATCCCCATTCCCACCATCCTATCCTTAGTTAGCAACTTTCTCTGATAAGCTAATCACAAAATGAGTCTATGTTTAGGTAACACCACTTTACTCCAGATGAGTGCATGTGTGTCAATAGTTATTCCATGACCTAGCAAAGCTAAATAGCTCTGGTTAATGCTGACCAGTACTAGTTAACAAGTATCTGGCATTGCTGTATCAGTGATGCGTTCCCAGCTTTACTTTATTTAGATTCCTCCATACCAGCTACTATTACTAGTTGGAACATGAGCCCAAAAGGTCTCACTTGGCTGCATATATACTCCACGAATTCACCTAACCCACAACACCTCATTATTTATAGCCAACAGCCAAACCAACTTCCCACAGATGCTAAGTTTCACAACCTACATCTGTACGCACCCACTTTCGACCGCCCCATCTCCGAAGAGAAGGGGGATCCGACGTGGCTCGCGATGTATGGACGTTTCCTGAATTGATTGATGCTTAAGGAGTCGCCACCTAATGATTTTACAGTGAATTAGAGTACCTAAATGTTAATATAAATGCTACAAAATGAACTCCGATTAATGATCTGCGAAACTATGAAATTCTGGATAAGGGTTCTTTATTATCTTAAAGGGAAGAGGTTAGACATCCTTTAAGATCCGCTAACTTGCGGTTAATTATTATGCTAAGGGGAAAATGCATGATTTAAAAGAATAAAGTTAAAAAGTATGTTGCAAATAATTAATAAAAGAATGCATTTTTGATAACGTAAAAGATTTTTACCACTTATTCCTTTTTGAGGAGTGGTACAAAAGCGGTTGTGATTTTGAGAAATAAAATCCGAAAAGTATGCATGACATTTGTTTATAAAAATACATGTAAAATTGATTTTCTTAGATAAAAGTATGCATGTATATGACATTATTTATAAAATACATGTAAAGTGAACTTTTGGATAAAAATATGCATTTGTATGACATTATTTATAAAAGACATGTAAAGTTGATTATTGGATAAAAGCATGCATTTGTATAGCATTATTAATAAAATACATGTTTTGCAATTTGATAGTAAAGGAGGAAAACAATTTGTTTATAATGTAAAGAAGTGATTTTTATGAAAGTCTTTTGAATTGCAAATCTGGTAAAAGACAAACCTTGTTTATATGATTAATAATGCGAGTGAAGGGTTACCAAATTGTTTTGAAAGTTTTGAATATGTATGACGAGCCTAAAATAAATAAACTAGCAGCGGATTCCCAATTTTAAACTACCCGAGCCTAAAATAAATAAACTAGCGATGAGTTTCCAAATTTTAAACTACCATATTCTAGTTTATCAATTCTAGGCCTAATTCTTCTAAACATTCAAACAATCACACAAGAAGAGTAATTAAATTACGATACAAAATAAAAAGCAAAATTAAAAGAAATTAACAGCAATGGCTAAGGTGATGGGAGTGTCATCTCTTGGGCCTTGGGCACAAGTTCGGCAATCTTGTCCTCTTCCGTTTCTGTAGAACCCCACTTTGCTATCCCATGTTGTTTAGATGTTCCTTACAAAGTGTAAAAGAAAAGACAGTTAGAAATAAATAAATACAAGTAAAACCTTCGAATCCGTATAAAACAATAGAGTTTTAATTACGGAAGGCTCATACTTATATTTTAAGCAAAAGAAATCCCATTCATGTCGTGGTTTGCGAACTAGAGACTCGTCGGTCAATCTAGTTGCCTTACCAACGCATGTTAGTTTCTCGCATGTGATTTTATTATAAGTCTCATCATCGCCCTATTTCGTAGGAAGCAAACCGAGGGACAACCTTTCAAATGGGACATGACCTCAAAATCATTTTCATCAGCCCAAGTGTAGTATCGTGTTCAAATCAGCGAAACATCAGAAGTATAGAAACTGCTTCAAATCAACTTAAAGACAACAATTGTTAGGCCAAAATACAGCAGCAGTAGGCCAAAAATGCAGCAGTAAATGACCACAAAGTTGCCCAAAATGCCGCAGCCATTTCGACCTCAAATCTGCTCAAGAGATGGCACTTTTCGGCAAGGAAATGCAACAACCATTCTCAAGTGCAACAATGGTTAAGCTCAGAATGTAGCAACAACACAACAGCTCAAAGTGCAACACATTTATTTCAATTGTAACATTTGTTTTTCTCTCGAAATGCAGCCATTATTTGACTTCAAAGCAACCCAAAATGTGGCTCAAAATCACAATAGCAGCTAGCGAAATATAGCAACGAAAGTGTAGCACTTTCGAGAGCCTCAAAAGTCCAAAATACAACTAACATTTAGCCTCAAGACGTAGCAGCAGTGGGGCAACCAAAATTTAGCAGCTCGAGAACATTGACGATTGGAGAATTCCCCCAAGTTATGCAAAGAAAGATAAGGGTGAAGAATGAGCATCAAGAAATACACGGAGTTCTAAAAAATGATATTATACCAGATTTCACGCAAACAATCTACGAGGGGTGAGAGTGTTGTTCTAGAATAACTAAAATATTTTAACAAGATACTAAAGGGGAAAGGGGAACTGAATAGTAGCAATACAGATCTGGACCATTTCTTAGACATGTTTACTACATGAAACAATATTATAGGTTAAGTGTGAAATGCAAACAAAGGCTATAACTTAACACGGCACAGGCTAGTTTCAAATAGTGCAAAATGCTAATGAAACACTATCTAGACAACTCAATAGATAGGGCATGACACAAGATGACTTAGGAGGTGTAACAATTTAACATGGATGCATTTCAAAATCTAAACAAACAAGGCAAGTGTGACCAATTCAGCAAATATGTGAGATATAGAAAGATGATCAAATAATCATTCAAAGGGTAACATTTTAAATAGACAAGGTCATTTAGGCTAAACTTAAACACATAGGACCATATTCACGTTATACATTAAGCATAATGACACTTTAAAGGCAAGAACAATGCAACTAAGATTATTATTAAGCAGATTGCAAGTCAAGTAACTAGTATTCCTCAGCTAACAAAATAACTAATATCTACTGAACTAGTTACAAGCATACTTCAGCATTTTTTCCAGCGATCATACAATGTCCAAAAACCAACATATAATTCATTTGAAGTTAATCCTGTATACTCTCTGATTGCTCCTCTTGTTCAACCTCCTCTGCCTAGGATTTACTACCATTACTCCCAGGTGTACGAGTCGTCATCATCCATTCACTAATTTGCTCCATAGTCTGTGCTTCTTTGTTCTTAGGGGGACTTGCTTTATCAACAGGTGAACCCGCCATTGATGCAACTTCAGTCGTGACTACTTGCTTTGGACCTTCTTGCACAGGTCCCTGTTGAACAATTTCATTCAGTGCTCTAGTTCTCATATTCGTGATAATCGGACCCGTATGATTAATTAATTGGGGAAATCACGACATTCGACTTCTTCTGACTCTCCAATTGAACAATTTCATTACCGACAGTACTCCGAGGTATGTTTTCTATTGAGTATATAGGCTTGTTTCGCTTATCCATGGTGTGGTGCACGTTAGACTAACATGCACCGAGAGATAACAAGCATGACCATTTTCTAAACATGTTCAATTGTTTTAGTTTATTTGACAGATTTCACCATATTGATTTTGTGTCAAGTTTGGTCCTTCAGTCTTCTGAAACTGAGTTAATTGTTGTTGAAAACTAGGATAACAATTTGCATTTGTCTGATAGTTATTGACCCCAGTATTTGATTGAGATGGCACTATCATGTGACTCAATTGAGGTTGAGGCATGTAAGGAGTTTCTGGTCCTTGTCCCTTTGACTAGAATTGCCACTACTCCATTGTTCAGTAATTGCATTATGAGCAGTGTGATTTTCATGTCCTCCTCATCTATCAAATCTTTCTTTGTATATGTTATCAGATTGGAACTAACTTTGAGTGAACCTGTTTTCAGTTTGATTTGTCGGATTTGCCTTAGGATGATCTGGTGGATATTCCACCAACTTGTAACAATCTTTCATGTAGTGTCCCTTAAATTTGCAATTGTCACAGAAGGCATTAGGATTATAATTTGGATTGTATCTCTTTTTGAACTTCTGATTTTGATGTCCCCCTCTAGAATACATTGCAATAGCATCTTCTTCACTCATTCCTTGAAATTTTTCTGACATTGATCCAAACAGCCCTGAACTACTGGCTTGACTTGCCCTAGTTCTTTGATTTTCATCATTTACAATCATTGAACAAACCTGATTTACACTTGGTAAAGGACTTAGTAACAAGATATGCCCTTTGTCTTGTGAGAAAGACTCATTAAGTCCCATTAAGAATTGATATAACTTCTGTCTTTGCACATACATCACAAAATCCTTAGACCTCTCACCAATTACACCCAGGTACATGTACCATAGATTCAAACTCATTCCACAACTCCTTCAATCTTGTGTAGTATGTAGACACAGACTGAGTTCCTTGAACTATAGTAGCAATTTCTTGCTTTGTTTTGAAAGATCTTGAATCATCTATTTTCTCAAATTTTTCCTTAAGTTCTTCCCAAACAGATTGTGCATTAGTTGCATACACCAATCCTCCAACCAAATTACTTGCAATTGAGTTCATTAGCCAGGATAATACAATTGCATTAACTCGTTCCCATTGATCCCACAAACTCTCAGGATAGTTCTCTTTTCTACACTTACCATTCACAAAACCTAAATTTTTTTTCTTCCTAATAATGGAATGCACATAGACTTGTTCCACACAGTATAATTTTCATTGCCTTTTAATTGAAAAGTGATAATCGAAATTCCACTTACATCAGTTGATTGAAGATAAAGTGGATGATTATAATCCACAACTGGAGTAGGTTGTGATTCACCAGTACCTGTCACATTTGTATTTACTGGTTCTGTTCCACTTGAAATCGTCATTTATGCTACAATTGAAGATCTTGAATTAACCTAATTGATGATATTACTCTTGTAAATCTTACGGTTAACCTAATTGATCAAATCAAACAACTTCTAAAACCTTCGCGATTGCGATCGATTGAGATTTAGCAATTGATCGATCGAATACAGAAGAAATTGCGATTGAGAGTAAAAAATTGAAAAATCAAGAATCGATTGAGATTGTGATTGATTGCGGAATTGAAATATGCAGTGGATTAGATCTCCCTGCTATGATACCATGAAGATAATAATGAATTCATATGATTGAATCAAGAGAAGAAGATGAGATGAGTAAGAAGAAAGAAGAAGAACTACATTGATGATTGATGTAGCCGTTATGTTGCTTAACTTGAAATGTACAATGTAAAATCCTATACATAGTTAATTAACAAAATTAGCTAATAACTAATTAACTGAATTTGTGAAATGACTAAACTACCCTTATATCTCTTCCCCATAATGTGAAAGTTAACTTGCTCTAATATTTAAACCTACTAAACTTCAAAAAGATCTAATTTTTCATAATGTAGAACTGAAAGTTAGTTAACTATTTTAGGTTTCTTAGGGCGGAGGCTCATATAAGATTTTAAATCTGTTAGTGTTGACTGTGGAGTTCCATTACATTCTCAATCTTTAACTTAATATAACATATAACCTTAAAATATTTTCAACTAACTGCAATACTTGCTTTAGAATATGTATTGAAACATTAAAGCTAAATACAACTGCAAGGTCATTTAGTTTAGAGACAAGTTATGTAGTGATTAATAATGGAGAAATTAATTATACAAGAATTATATGTTAGAATTAATTACACTGAAATTGCACAAATACATGTATTATTTTTTTTTTTTGAATGTTTAGTTTGATATTTTATTATGGTTGTGTTTAGGGAGATATAAGCTCCATCCAAAATAATCATAAGTTTATACAACATTTAGTTGGAATTTACATTTTTTCATAATATATTAAATTAATATTCTTAAAAAATAATCTCTACATTAAGAGCTTGTTTGATATGAGGGATAAATGATAATTAATTCGAAAATTAAATTGAGATAAATTTATTTTACGTTTGATTGAAAATAAATTATGATATAACTAATCTCAAAATTAGTTATTCAAAAAATTATATTATTATTTTATTCCTATAAAAGAGTAAAATAATTAATTTTGATATAACTTGTTTACCACCAAACGGCCGGACTTAACTCTAAATCAGACCACTCCTTTAGTAGTTAGTATAACTAGATTTTTATTTGACATCAATTCTTCCCACACAAGGTTGACGCTAGTAAAAAAGACAACTGAAAAGTATGAAAAGCAAGTGGGACAAGGAAGGTTCGAGTGAAGTGGGACGCACCATGACTTGTCGCCCCACGTACGAAAGTATGATGATGTTCGGCGACATCGTCATTGTCGTCCGAAGGCGGCCGTCAAATCAGCACAGCCCGGCTCTGGCGACAACGACCCTCATTACACATCCTTCGCTAAGCTTTATTTTCGGCTCTCGCAAATCTAAATATTCTTCGTCCACGTTTTTGTCTGCACGTTTCGTTCTTCCATTGGCTCCCCAAGTTGGCCCAGTTTTCTCATGCTTATTCCTGTTGCCGCGTGTTTGCTTTTGGCTATAATTTCCAAGGTTTTTGGTTATGTCTATGGCGGTTTTATGTGTGTAGGTAATGTGGACTATAATATGGGTTCTTTTGCTCTCCTGAAACTATAGATGATGTTTTTTTTTTCATTTGGTGTTTTCGTATTTATATAGGGCCTGGACTAAATTCGAATTACGCCTATAGGATTCTTTCTCGAGTAACATCTCAACTAAAAAAAAAATCATTCCAAAGAGGGCGAATTTAAAACCGGAGGAATTCCAATTATCTAACCACAATTCATGTTGATTAAATGATGTTGTGAAGAGTAGTTATGTGATTTAGTATCTTCTTATTTATTTTTCGTTATGTGGGACGAGACAACCAATTGTATTCGGAAGGTTGCTAGAGAAGTGCTAGGGGTCTCGCGGGTAGCCGTGGGGGTCATCGAGGGGACTGGTGATGGAATGATAAAGTTCAAGAGAAGGTGGAAGCGAAAAAAACGGTGTATGCAAAATTGGTAGAAAACAAGGATGAGGTGGAGAAGTGTATGAATAGGGAATTATATAAAATGGCGGGGAAAGAAGCAAAGTTAGAGGTTACGACGGCGAAAACGCTGCCTTTTGAATGTATATATGTTGAATTAGAGGGAAAATGCGGGATAAGAAGTTGTATAGACTAGTCAAGGTGAAGGAGATGAGGGCCCGGAACTTGGATCACGTGAGGTGTATCAAGGATGACGGAAAAGTACGGGTGGAGGACGCACATATTAGGCGGAGGTGGTAGTCTTACTTCCATAAACTTTTGAACAAAAAAAAAGATAGATACATTGTGCCGGGAGATCTAGAGCACTCTGGTAGATATCCGAATTTTGGGAATTATAAAAACATTAAGGTCGAGGAGGTTCAGGGTGTTGTTCGCACGATGCACAGGAGACGAGCGACCGGGCTTGACGAGATCCCAGTTGAATTTTGGAAGAGCACAGGTAGGGCAGGTTTGGAGTAGCTGACGAAGTTATTTAACGTCATTCTTAAGACGACGAGGATGCCCGAAAAATGAAGGTGGAGTACAATGATTCTTTTGTACAAAAACAAAGGTGATATCCAGAGTTGCAACAACTATAGGGTATCAAGCTTCTAAGCCACATTATGAAAGTTTGAGAAAGAGTCATGGAGATGAGGGCGAGAAGAGACGTGCGTATCTCCGAGAATCAGTTTAGATTCATGCCGTGACGTTCGACTACATAAGCTATTCATCTTATTAGGAGGTTGGTGGAGCAGTATAGGGAGAAATAGAGACCTATATATGATTTTCATCGACCTCGAGAAGACATACGACAAAGTCCCTAGGGAGGTTTTATGGAGATGTTTGGAGGTTAGAGGTGTACTTGTGGCATACACTAGGAGAATCAAGGATATGTATGATAGAGCCAAGACCAGGGTACAGATAGTAGGAGGAGACTCGGAGCACTTTCCAGTGATGATGGGGCTGCATCATAGATCATATCTTAGCCCATTCCTATTTTCCTTGGTGATGGATTGACTGAGGCGACAAATCCAATGAAAGGTGTCATGGTGTATGTTATTCGCAGACGACATAGTCCTAATTGATGAGACTCGCAGCGGAGTGAACGCTAAGCTGGAGGTTTGGAGACAAACTCTGGAGTCTAAAGGGTTCATGCTGAGTAGAACCAAGACAGAATACTTCGAGTGGAAGTTCAGTGACGGGAGCGACCTTGAGTCAAGTGTGGATGTGAGGCTTGGTACTCGGGTCATTCCAAAAAAATGGAGCTTTAAGTACATCGGGTCTATTATCCAAGAGAATGGAGAGATTGATGACGATGTCACATATCGTATTGGGGCAGGGTGGATGAAATGAAGGCTCACATCTGGAGTCTTGTGCGATAAAAAAAGTGGCACAAAACTTAAAGGCAAGTTATGTAGGGTGGTGGTTAGACCGACAATGTTGTATAGAGCGGAGTGTTGGCCGATCAAGACTCCGCATACCCAAAAGATGAAAGTTACGGAGATGAGGTTGCTAAGATGGATGTGTGGGCATACAAGGAGGGATAAAATTAGAAATGATGATATCCGGGACAGAATGGGAGTGGCCCCGGTGGAGGATAAGATGCGGGAAGTTAGGTTGAGATAGTTCGAGCACGTGCAGAGGAGAGACACAAATGTCCCAGTGTGGAGGTGTGAGAGGTTGGCTATGGATATGTACAAGAGGGGTAGAGGTAGGTCGATGAAGTATTGGGTAGAGGTAATTAGACGAGATATGACGCAGGTGAAACTCACTAAGGACATGACCTTAGATATGAGGTTATGCAGGACACGTATTAGGGTAGTAGGTAGTACAGCGTAGTCCTACGTACACTTACAAACTGGTAGTTGTAGTATTATTATTGTAGGCTCGCTTAGCCTATCATACTAGTAGGCACAATATTGTCTTATAGTCTCCTGTCGTTCGATTTTTGATGGTATGTGTATCTTGTTTGTCTTATTTATTTGCATTAGTTATTGTTTCCTTTTGCTTCTTTTCTTTTTCAGAATTCGCTATAATGACTTACGCGCTTTGTTTGTCGTACTTTGCTTGGGCTTGGGCTTTGTTTTGAGCCGAGGATTTTTCGAAAACAACTGGGGTAGGTAGAGGTAAAATAGTCCCCCGGGGCATAGCTGGGTGGCAAAGGAGGTGAACTTAAAATCCAGCTAGAGGCCTTCAGCGTGGGTTCGAATTCTGGTGGGGCACTTTGCTCTCTTATGGGATAGGTCCTTTGCTCTTTTCTGAGATAGGACCATGTATGTGATATGAGTTGCTCTGTTCTCAAACCCTGGTCATTCAGGCACATCCCGCGATTTACTGGTAGTAGTGTTGAGGGACCGATACTACTATCTCGAGGAATAGTCTTGCGTAAGTCAGAAAGCTGGATATCAAAAAAAAAAGGTAGAGGTAAGGTCTGTGTACACTCTACCCTCCCCATACCCCATATTATGAAATTTCACTAGGTATGTTATTATTGTTATTTATTTTTCGTTATATTTTTCATTTTTCTTATAAATCTCGTAAAAATCAAATTATGCTACATGAAGTGGAGAGGAAGAAGTATCTATTTTAGTTGACCTTTACAATATGTCGAATAAATACAACTATGACATTTAAAAGTACAATACTCCTTCCGTCTCAATTTATTTAAAAGTTAGACCAGTTTTAGGAGTTAAACGATTTAATCTTTGATTTAATTTTAAATATAAATTTTTTAAATATTTTATAATAAAATTTATATATTTAAAAATTATATAAAAAATACTATAAGTAGTAATTAGCAATATATAAAGAAAGTTGGAAAAAATTATAATCAAATAAAAAATTGTTTAACCTCTCAAATTGATCAACTTTCGAACAAATGAGTAATAAAATAGACTTTAGTAGAAGATGGACTTAACTAAACTAAAATTGTACCAGATAAAATCACTACCGCGCAAAGATTTGCAAAATATATTCTTATAAAAAGGTAGCTTAATTTACACCTTTATAGATTTGTTAAGTCTGGCAAGGTTGACGTACCAAGATTAGTCTCATACATAATTATTTAACATTTAAATAATTTTAATATTTCAAAGTTGATGAGTATCAAAAATTAGAAAGGAGAAACACAATTCAGCCGAACAGTAACCTCTTTATCTGCATCTAGAGATTTTAGTCAGTCTGATAGACTCTATATATATGTCTGCACACAATTATCATTTCCCAGCGGAATGACCACTCAGATTTATTTTCAGAATAGTTTAGACTTTAGAGGAACTGTCTTCGGCCCAGCACGTCTCCTCGCTGCGTTTTTGTCTTGCACCATTTGTTTTGTCTTTTAGAAACTTTGATTCTTTTACTTTACTCCGGAATCAACAATAAACTAAAGTTCTCACTAGAAGATTATGATGGGAGCGTAAGTACACTTTTAATATCACGTAGAGGGGTAAGTATTTCTTTATTTTTATATAGAAATCTTAGAATCGAGCTTTGGGCACGGAGTTACTCTTGTTATGGAGCATTTTTATTAAGTTTGTGGGCCTGATCGACTACAGGGTTGCAGGGGCTAATGCCCCTGCGATGGACGAAGCAAGGGGCCGAAAGCCACAACGAGAAATTATTTCTAGTGGATTTTGTAGTTTCACAACCTATATATACATGATTTTTTGCATAATTATATATCTTGTAAAAATATCTTTCATTGAGATTAATATAAGTTGATGATGATCGTGGTTTTCTTCCTCATAGAGGGTTTTCACATTAAAATTGTGTATTCTTCTATTTTTTTAGCATTGTTTTAATTCTTGTTGTCTCATAACACATTTTATCCTAATATGTAACTTTTCGATATAAATTTAAATTTAATCGAATTCTCATGTGAATGCCGGTATAGGGTGAATAACAAAAAAGAAACTCATATTATCACGTCCAACCAAGATAACAATAAGAGAATTACGGTAAATTGCCGGTCACCACAAAATTAGTGAATTAGTTTTTAATGGATTTTTTCAACACAGAAAAAGATTAAACAACATGTACATAAAGATAAAATAACCAAGAGTTATGAGAAGGAGATGAAACAGTTGAAAGCGTGGTATTGTAAATTTGACAATTGTGAACTGAATCTGCTGTCAAATTGTAACAGTAATAATATAAAGTCTGACAAGGAACTTTTGCTTTAATTTGTTATCCAAATGGCAAGCAGTGACCCCCCACCCCCCCACCCCCCATTCATAGCTAACGCTTCATATGAGTTTGTCTTCTTCTTGTCCACTCACCTAATAATTATTCCATCCATTTTAATTTATATTACACAATTTAATTTTTTATGAGTTTAAAAAAGAAAAATTAAAATGTATAGTTCAAAATAAATTGTATATAAATGTGTGATCGTAAATTATTTTATATAAATATGAAAAAATGATATTTTTTTAGATAGATAAAAAAAAATAATGTCACATAAATTCAGACCGAAAGAGTATATATTACTCTAAAAAAGATAAGTAGAACAATAACAGGAGTTTTGCCGTCAATTAAGATTCAATTAATACTTGTGCACAATTTCGCAAATAGTTAATACTTGGCTCTATTGCTTAAAATAATAAAATGAGATTTGACAAGCTTCCGACTTTTTGCTTAAAATTATAGTTAATACATTAATAACAATACACCTAAAGGTAACACATTTGTCTAGCAATTGATAAGATTTTGGCAGCTCTCTCCTGCTCCCTCTTTAATGTGTCTTTCAGTTTGACGCCATATAAAATTTTAAAAAGTAAAAGAGACTTTTAAATTTGTGATCTGAAGTATATTATACAGAAAAATTTAAAGAGTTATTAAATTTAGAAAAAATATTTTTTTTAAATAGACTAAAAAATAAGTAAGACACATATATTAAAACAGATGAGGTAAGACTTTTACTAAATGTTATCATTGCGGCAGACCTTTTTCCCATTAATTATATCCATTACCTTTAGGTGTATTGTTAACTTTATTGTTAAACGACATATTAATACATGTATTTTATTTTTCGACAAAGATTACAAGTACAAATTTATCGAAGCAAGTTAAATATCAATGGACTTACAATCTTTTGCTGCTGAATTTATCAGATTTGTACATTACTTAATGAACATGTCCAAGTTACTACCAGATCGGTAAATTTAAAGTGGACTTACATTGTTCCAATGAAATCCAAATTTGGAAAACGCTCACCAGATGTATTCCCGGACTTGTCTCCCTCGTAAACAAGTACAATCCATCCCAATTTATGTGATGTACTTTAAAAAATAAAATAAGATTTTTAAATTTTATATTACTCTAAATTAAGTCAGTGAAGTTATAGATCATCTCGTTTTACATAATATGTAAAAATATAAAATTAAATTATTACCAAATAAAGAAATATGTCATTTTTGGAAGAATTTCATTTCATTTTCCTGGAAATTTATGAAAAAAACCGCTTCCTCCTTGAAGGCCTAAGGAAGAGCCTATTCATGTGCAGTTGATTCTCAAACGAAGCGAAGAATGACAACGACTCTCTCTTCTCAGTAGCAGGCGAGACAAAAAAGAAAGTGAGTCATTCTTTTTAGAACAGAAGAATTACAATGCTAGTTATAGTAGCAACGGAAAGATAGAGGATAAATATTTAGGGTCGTTTGATAGGTGATTAGAGTTATGCATGTATTAGTAATATATTGATTAATTATTAGAGAATCTATATATTATTTTATGCAGATATTAGTTATGCAAAATTTAGTTATTAATGTATTAACTATACCACCTTTTGCCCTGCATAAAATAATATATAGATTCCCTAATAACTTATACATGTATTATTTATGCGAATTTTAAATTGCAAATCAAATACTGTACTAATTTTTTACCTGAACAACTCTCCTCATAGTCATAACTAGCTATCAAATAATGTATTACTTATGCAGAATTTTAATACATGAATTAACTTACTCCTAACCAGCTACCAAACGACTGTTGAAAATTTTCTTTTGGAGGGGAGGTGCGTCCACCCATATTTAATGAATTAAACACTAGTGTTTCGCATGTTGGAGGCTTTGTCTCTTCGCACATGCATGATCTACAAAGTGAGTATATGACCGTAGGGCCAAGAATCGTCAAATTTCGTTGAGAAATGAAAGAAATATTGGTCCACGAAGTAAGGTGTTTGAGGCATGAAAATATGGTGTAGGACAAATCTACCACATCGGTGGGAATAGGAAGAATTGCTCTCTATATAAGTCTCTAATGTGGTAAAGGGTTTGTGACCCCAAGGAGTATCCCATGTGTTTAAAGGAGGGAGGACCTAAATGTGCTTACGTTCAAGGCTAAGCCCACGCGTGCGCCACCGCCGCCCGCCAGTCCCGTCCGGTCTCGGTCTCGATCTCGGTCACGGTCACGGGCTATGGGATATTATCTTTTTGGACCCCAAATTGCTTAATATTTACAGTTTGGTCCCTAGAGTTTCTGAAAATTGATTTTGTGAGTGACAGAAGGCAGAAACTTTTTGGCTACCGTTTGGACTGTTTTTGGAGCATTAACCAGCCATTACTTGGCTGTTAACTACTCCATTAACATCCCTCCTTCAATGACCTTAATCAACCCTCCTTCAAGGCCAAGAACAGCCACTCTAATGGCATTTAACCTGCCATTTACAACCCTCCTAATGGCCATTAACAGCTATGTTTTGGGCAGTTGAACAACCCCTCTTCCATGCTATATATTGATGCATCATTTGGCTCAATTCGTGACTGGAAAACAGATGCATACAGTGACAGAAAATAGCATAAACAGACACTGAAAGTTAGCACAAAACCGTGAGCTAAACTGTGACAAAAATCAGTGAGCAAACACACACATATACACAAGATATACACAACAGAGACACACTATATACACAGAGACAAAACAGAAGAGAAGATAGAAACTCTTCCTTCCTTTTTCATATCTTCAGCAAGTCGATTCATATTTGTTTTATTCGGCAGGCTCAACCTATTGGCTTTGTAGCGTTGAGATTAAAGTGTTGTTTTATCTTGGGAGACTATTGTCCGCTAACGTAAAAGCATATATACGGGACAATCTTGTCTTAAGGACAGAGGGCAATCACTCGACTCAACACACAACGTTGTAACCATTCATATTTAGTTGTTTCTTGATTTCATGTTATCAAGATTCAAGACACAACAAACTTGCGGCAGTTTTGAAGATTGACATATTTATTCAACAAGATTCAATTTCTGAATATTGAATATTTGTTTATCCTTTCGAACACTTGTAATAGTTATTTACTTCTCGTACTGCTTTATAAAGTACAATAGAGTACCAACAACGACCTCTTCAAAAACTCTCAGGTCCATCAAGTTACTTTACCTTTATCCGTCAATTTTCGGCTTAATTTTCAGAGTATTCAAATGACCTTAGAACTGGTTATGTATTGCATTCGATCAAATTGAGAACTATTATTGTATTGTATAATGTTTGAACAACTTGAGAACCATTCACTCTTCATTTTTTTATATATATATATTTTTTTGTAATTACGCATGTAATTATGTGTTCTTTTTTGTTTGTCAATCTTTTTTCGTTACTATTCATCTATTTCAACTGTAGTATTCCCTTTCAAAATTTCAATGACTTATTATTTACCATGTTGATCATATTCATATGTCAACTATATGTCGTTGAAACATAAAAAGGTGACACAATTATCAAGCTGAATATTTGGTATGATAATTGTATTTATCTAACTAAATCTAGTTGTTCAAATAACATCTAATCGTCTTAAGATCGAATAACTCATCATTCATCCATTTGAACTTGTATTTTTCTCTTTAAATTTGGTGTAACTCATCGCAATCATATTTTAATACTATATGTATTGTTTAAAAAGTTAGTATTGATCAACATACACGTGTCCAAAAATTAGTATTGACTGAATACTTGAATAGCTGCTTAAATTTGGCATGATTTTCACTCCAATTCGTTAGTGACCATTTAGATACTTTTCCTTGGCACATATATATCCAGTGTTCACTAAATAATTACTATACTAATTATCTAGTGTTCACTAAATAATTACTATACTAATTATCTAGTGTTCACTAAATAATTACTATACTAATTAAGTTGAAGTGTCTATTATCTAATATTTAATACTCCATTGTTTAATGCAAAAGGCAAGTGCGGGTAAATAGTTATCGGATAAGATTTACTAGAACGAGAAGAGAGCAGGAAATTAGCGAGATCTAGTGAGTAGGGAAAAGAATCCAAACAGAGTAATGACCACAAATAAGAAAATTAAGACAAATGAAATAAAAAGAATATACCTTAAAAATATGCAAAATTGAGTAAATATGTTCTCGGTTTGACACATCTTTTAAAGAACAATGCTCCTTTCTCAAAGTCACTTTCGTTAGTTTAATTCGACACGGCTAATTTTAGGAGTAAAATAAAATATGATTATATTATTTTTATAAAGAGAAAAACTTTAAGTTCATAAGACCTAAAAATTAAACCATGTTGTATTTCATAATTGCAAATTTAAGAGATTATAAGTGTATTCTTTCTCGAATAATAAATAATTTAATGCGTCTATATTTAAAAATCACGATAGATAACTTCAGATGAAGAGAATATTAATCAGCTAATTAGATTAGTTGGGACTCCAGTTAAATTAAAGTCATGTTTAAATCAATATTAAAAGGTAAGAATATATATATATATATATATATATATATATACATGAGATAAACTATTAACAAAGGAGATATTAACTTAATTTTAAATATTTTAAATTATATTTGGACCTTTTCATTCTTAAAATTTAAATTTAAAGTTATGGACAAGGATGAAGAGATACTTATAGTTAATCACAATATTTGACGGATGTTATTCTCCGTGGCTAGGGGTGTCAACAGATCAAATCTAGATCGGATCCTACTAAATTCATATCCAGATTCATTTTTCATATCTGGATCTAGATTCAGATCCATTTTTTTTATACCTGGATCAGGATCCATCTGGTCTATAAAAAACAGATCCAAATCCAGATCCACCGGGTCCACGGATCGGATCTGGATCTACATGTAATTTTTTTTGGCTTGAATAATATTCTCACATGTTGAAACTTTTATGACAAAATAAAACGCAATCTGATTGAAAAAAATGATTGAGTTCATTCAATTAACCTACACAAACATGACACCATTCTTCCAAAATACTGAACAAAGTTTTAGCATCACAAGAAAATAAAGACGATTGACTTCATTAGTGATGCTGAACAGGTTGTAACTTTGATCTAATTTTTGGAGGCTTTAGTGATGCTCCATTTGTAGTTCTACTGATTGACTTCATTAAACAACATAAAACAATGTCAGTCATATATCAAAAGTCTCAGCATTTTTTTGCTGATCAAACAAATGAGAGAAAGATACTTAAAGCTTACGGCTAACAGATTCAAGAAAGAGAAATTTAAAGAAGAGTGATAATTTTTTCTTTTTATAGAAATGAAAATATGGAAAACTTCAGAGAGTATATAGGTAAAAGAAATGAAACTTCAAAGGCAAATTACATGACTGTGTGATTTGTTCCTTATTCTGGTTCAACCTTTTACCCAATTACATAAATTATGGATTTTTTTTTTAAAAATACTTATAAAATTATATTTTAAGTTATGAATATATTTAATAAAAAATAGATCCACGGATCGGATCTGGATCGCAAATATAAGATCCAGATACAAATCCGATCCGTCAAAAACGGATCCTGTCCGATCCAGATCCGTCGGGTTCATATTTTAAAAATTCATATCCTATAAAACAAATTTAGATCCACTAAATCCGAATCGGGTCCAAAATACACTGACATCTCTATCCGTGGCTAACCGATATATGGAACCGCCAAAGAAACATCTTTAAGTGGGTCTTTTTTCTAGCTTTAGGACCAGCTCTCATGTGTTAGAAAGTGGTTGTTTTCATCATCTGCCTGGCGACTCTTCTTTCCCATTTGCTTTTTCTTTGCTCGTATGGATACTTCTCAGTGGCCACAGGTAAAGTTAACCATGTTTCCTTTCTAACTCTTCCACTCTTATCATCATAACATATATACATCTTTCTAGCTAGGGTTCATATTTTCTAGGCTAGTTTTTGTTTTATTCATCTCTAAATAGTTAGTTACCATGCATCCTTTTGATGTTGATCTTTCATATCATCTTTTTCTTTTTCTCCACCTTCCAATAAAGTTGTGCCTCAAAAGCCAGTTTCATTTGTTTTTTACTTGCTTCTCCTACTTGTGACACAGCACTAGTTACCACTTTAATTTGTTTTGTTGCTTCTGATCATCCAGTTTATGATGCTTTAATTTCTTCTCTTTTTTTGCCTCTTTAAATATTGTACAGTGCATAGGAGTAGTGAAAGGTGTGGAAGTGGAACCATCAAAGGTAGTGCCAGATCAAAGAAAACCAAGGCCACAAAAGGAACAAGCAATAAATTGTCCAAGGTGCAATTCAACAAACACAAAATTTTGTTACTACAACAATTATAGTCTCTCTCAGCCAAGGTATTTTTGCAAGACTTGTAGAAGGTACTGGACTGAAGGGGGTTCATTAAGGAGTGTCCCTGTTGGTGGTGGTTCCAGAAAAAACAAAAGATCTAACAACAACAACTCTTCGTCAACTAATAGTTCCTCCACATCATCATCATCATCGTCCAAAAAACTTCTTTCAGATCTCGCAAACCCTAAAATTATTAACGACCCACATGACCTCAATTTAACTTATAACCCGATACCAACTACCACTACTACTGCTAGTAATTTTAGCAACTTTTCGGAGTTTATGGCCTTACCCTTGATCCACCCTAATTCGGCATCTTCATTTATGCCGAATAATTTGTACTCATCATCAACTGGGCTTCCTAATCTGCATGATTTGAAGCCCAGTGGACTTGATTTTTCTTTGGATGGATTTGAACATAATGGATATGAAAGTTTACAAGGAGGTGATCATCAAGAGAGTGCTCATGGGGCAAAATTGTTTTTCCCTATGGATGATTTGAAGATTAATGTTTCAACGGCTAATGATCAGTTTGAAGAAAATAGAGGGCAACCAGCTGATCAATCTAATGGATTTTGGAATGGAATGTTGGGCGGAGGAGGATCATCCTGGTAAATCAAGAATGAAGGAAATTATAAGGTGCTGTTTTCTTTAGTTTGTGTATTTTTTAAAGTAATTTTCACAGGCTGAGTGACATATTTAGTTGGTTTAATTTCCAGTATAATTAAAACTTCTACCTTACTAGTATTACTACCAACAGAATAGGAGATATGTGTGTGTTCTTTCTTTTTTTAATCCTTCATTTGTTTGGGCTATGAAAAGTTTGGTGCTCTTTTGTTTGCACAACTTTGAATTGTGTGTCATGTTTGTAAATGTGACCTTTCCTTTTGGTTTCTTGAGAGCATTCAGTGAGGATTGTCTTAATTCTCAAAGTAAAGATAAAAACAATTTTTAAAATTTTGGGTGACAAACTGAAAATGATCTTTGAATTCATTATGTATTGCTGGCTTTTATACCATGTTAAAGTATACATGTATATATGATCATCTAAATTAACGCTTTAACTTGTAAGAATAAAATACAATTATTTGATTATGTTGTGTCAACATTTATCATTGATGTTATTAGTGGTCGTTTGGTAGCCGGTTAGGTGTTAGTTATTCATGTATTAAAATCCTATACAAGTAATATTGTGTTTGTTAACTCATTATGAAGTGAGTTATTCATCTACAAAATTAGTACAGTGTTTGGTTACTCTACATGAATAACTAAATTTTGCATAACTAATACCGATATAAAATAATATATAGATTTTTATAATTACTAATATCTACATTACTCTAATCAGCTATCAAACGATTCCTTAGACGTGAACCTTGTTGTAAGCTATGGGTTCAGGCGAATCCAAGGCTCACGTAAATTTAGTAATTGTACTCTGTACTTATAAATATTTGATTGCAATTATTACCTATAATAATGGATAATACTGGTAAATTTTAAATCCTTAATTCAATAGCATCAAACTTGTCACTGTTGGTTAATTTTTTCTACCAATATGCTTTTATCCATCCTCATCCCAACACTCGACTAGCTTCCTTACTTTTGAGTTGGTCGACATGTCACTACTGAGGATTGTCAGTTCTTTCCAACTCTATAATCCTAATTTTGTATCTCGCATTATTCCAATCACCTTTTTTGCTGATGTTTGATTAAAAGTAGGATATTGTTTACAAGGATAACAACCAGCTAATATCTATCCAACTAGGTAAACGTGAAGAACATACTTTTATCACATGCTAACACACTTTACACAGTTATTACCTTAAAGAAGAATAAAAATGTACTGTACTGGTTTGGTATCTCTGATGATCTGCATACAAAATTTGCAATCAATTATTAATGGAAGAATTAAGCGAATGCTGGAATATGTTTTCCATGAATGATGCGTTTTGAGCTGTTACCTTTACTTTTACGTCACATATTGTACTCAATTATCCTGCCACTGTATTATATACACCATGCACCTAGAAGAATAATGTAAGCAGTAAAAAATAAAACAAAGGGGTTGAGTGAAATGGCATTAATTGCATTTTTTAAATTCATTTCTGAATGGGACCTACTTACAAACATTCTCCTTGGTAACAATGCCAATATTATACTACAAGTAGTCAATTATGTTCAGCAAAAAGCCTTCTTTCTCGTTTAGTGGGGTGTCATTGGATGCACATTTCTTCATTATTTATTTGTAATGTTTGGTGTATGGTGTTTCCGACATTGGATGAATTTCTTCATTATCTGCTTGGTAATATTTGGGTGTGGTACACCTGGAGACATCTAGTCCGAAATTTTCTCGAAAGTTCGTTTGGCTCAACAATTGAAAATTTGTTCTGGAAAGTTCTGTCATTTCGCAGTTTTTTTTAACTTTTTCACTAGTTAGGTTAAAAGAATTATGCAAAATTGAAAATGAAAATGATTTTTACTTCAAATTTTTTAAAGCAAACACATCACTGTGGCAAATTTGCCTAAATATTTCCCCCTTGCGATGGACGGTTTTAGTCAAGGATACTCAAGTCACATATACCATTGTACTTAAGTTTCTTTCTTTCTTAGCTTTTATAAAAAGTAATTACTACTAAAAAAATTATTAATAGAAAAAAGTTAAAATTTGTAAAATCCGTCGCTATTCCTATTTAGAGATGAAGTATAAAAAAATGTGTTAAATATGAGTAATTTAGTGATAGGTTAGCGGTCAAATTCGTAGCTAATTTCAGGATTTTTTGTGAATGTTACTATTTATATTTAATAATCTCTTCAATTTCAAAATTCTATAAAACTTAATTTTAGAATCACAAGATTTAGAAGTTCTTTTTATTTTAAAAGAAAATTGATACCGATTAAAATTAACCCACACATAAATGAAATAGAGGGAATAATATCCCAGTATTAATCTCTTTTTTCCCGGAATTTTTTTCAAAAATCAATGTCTGGCCATTAAAATTTCAAATTTGAAAAACAACCAAAACATTGTTTTCCACTTTTTTTCACAATTAAAACTTTGTTAAATTAGTAAAATTCAATTATAAAATATTATTTGCAAAAAGTAACTCAATTCCAAAAAAATGAAAAACGTTTTGATTTCTATGCCAAACGCCTACTTAATATTTTAAAAAATGAGAGAATGAATTTGAGTGATGTGGTGCTTAATGTCCTTTTCATTGTAAATCTATGCATGTAACTACTTTTTGCTTGTTCTAATTACATATAGATCTAAGACCTACAAGAGTGCATCTATAGGCCATACTGAACCCAAATGACACTAGTAAATTTTCGTCATATGTAACCAGTTTTGTACGGGGACGGAAGGACAAGAGTGTCGTTATCTTCAAATCCAACGTTAGGTTTCTTTGTCAGTCAAGTTACATATATACGTGCAAGAAATCAATAGTTTTGGCGTCTTGGTCGGAAATTAATCTGCAGAAAAGCAAATCAAATTTATGTTACTGTGGATAGGGTCGGTTGCGGTTAATCCAGTCATTTTTATTAGGTATCACAATGAACGAATACCATATAAAGTAGTACTATGCCTTTTGCGTTTCATTTGTTGACAGAATTATCAATGTTTTTGTTTGTACATACACAAAAGATTTCGAGTAAAAACTTGTTTCATATTGGAGTAGGTTACATATGCATGTCCAAAGGGCTGTGTAACAGAAGAAACAACGTCTGAGCAGTTTTTGACCTGCATTTTTGTCGGGTTGCTGAAGTACTGTCGAATCAATATGAAAAGGAAGATAAATGAGAGTAATTACTCCTAATTTATATAGCAGTATTTTTTTTAATCTTTCTATTTTTTTTAATATTTAAAAATAATTTTACTTTATAAGATGATATTATCACTTATTTATATAAGATTTGTTTTCTTAAAATTCTGTGTCATATTTAATGATTTCATATAAATTGAAACAGATGGAGTGTATATCTAGCACCTCAAGTTATAAAAGGCAGTCAGGGTATGAAATAACTTGTGTTCACATATGATTCGGAAATGAGCCACTTTACAAGAGAGCCAATTTATTGTACAAACTTATTATAGTTGTAAAATTTTTGTACAAGTATAATTAGAATAGTAGTAGTAAAGTAGGAATATATTTTTTCATATTTGGAGATTGTAAATTGTATATATACATCTTCATTAATGAAAATAATTAAGAGCTTATATTTTTAATAAATATTTATATATTAAAAGTAAAATAAAAAGTTTAAAATTTATTTTTAAATATATAAATATAATTGTAACAGACTAAAAGAAAAAAATATTATGTTGTGAGAAGCTATCTATTAGGTAAGCGGTTCATTAAATCTCCTTATAAAATAAACTATACTTCATAAATAGAAGAAAAGTAATATTTATGTGTATCTCTATACGTTAAATTCCCTTGAGAAGCGGTAAATGTTGCATTCTAGCAATTTTTGAATTCCATTGCTAGAATGGTATTATGGGACGGAGGGAATATTAGTCGAGACTTCAATTTTTCTTTTACCTTTCGTCAGTACGTTCCTTATTTGCAAGTTGCAATTTCTCTTTAAGGTACGCTAATCTCTTTTTCCTCCATTCAGGAGCAAAATTATCTTAAAAGATATAGATTTTTTCTTAAAATATACTTGAGATTTCGATATCACACTCAAACTATTAAGATGATCTATTATAATAATTTTAAAAGTAAATTTAATACCACACTACAAGCTGATGTGATACAAAATATAAAATTAATTAAAATTGAGACGTGTTTTGCTTATAATTTATTTATTTATTATTATTATTCTTTTGCAAAATACATATTTTTGTAATCTCTCCCATCCCCACCCTCCCTTTCTTCTTCATATGCACGCCCCCACCCACCTGCTTTCCTCCAATCCAATTTTACTGTAATGCACCAGCCATTATTTTGGAGCAAGATCAATGGCAAACGAAGTGTCTACCCATTGCGCACACAACACACCAAAAATCGCCTGAACACACCCAGTCAAACGCTACTAATTTGAGTTTAAGATTCTGGATTTCCCTCGACCATGATTCACTTTTGATTCCAAGGTTCTTCAAATTTTCCTCCACCCAGAAAGAAAAGTTGTGTTTTTGGATGTATTTGTAAGATGTGATTAATGGGCAAAGAAGATTACCAATGGTGTATGGTGAATTTTTAAATTTTTTGTGGTGGAGATGTGGGTTTAATGGTGTATAATGAAAAGAAGCAATTGGGGTGAAATGGAATTTTTTTTTAAATCTGAGATAATACCTGATGTGGCAGTAACGTGTCAATGATATGGCGCGAGCGTAAAACACTTCTCACCATGTGACTGATTATACGTGTGACAGGTGTTATTAGATTCGCTTTTAAATTTTTTAGGAGTGTAATAGATTACATTAATAACTTGAGTGTGTCAATCTATATTTTTTGCCTTTGTAATTATTATGTCTGTCCAACGCATGCACATTATTTTAATTAAAAGAATTCTGCTCCATTAAAGGGGTCGGATCAACTAGAGCCTTTTTACATTTTAACCAGTATGTGATGCACCTCACTTTGGCAAACATATTGAGTAGGTCATATCATTTACTCCTTAGTCTTAATGTATGTGGTAATATTTGAGTTGGCATAAAGTTAAAAAAATTTGGCTTTTAAAATGTGTAGTCTAAAATAAATCTTTAGACAATTGTGTGGTTATAAATAATTTAATTAAAGGTAAAAGGGGAACTTTAAAATAAATTGTTCTAATTATAAAAATGTGACATTATTTTTTAGACAGACTAAAAAGAAAATGATGCCACATAAATTGAGACAGATGAAGTATTAAATATTGTTGAAATTAAATCACAGAATAAAGTATTCTTGAAATGCTTTGATCGACTTAAGATCCACATCTAAATCTCAGTCGCTAATTGGATATATTTACATCAGTTTGCACGACAGATCTTCTCGATATTTTAATGTTTGAAACTTCACGAGCACCCTTGGATCATCTAGGTGCAAGTGAGGAATAAGGAACTTCCGAGTTAAGTGATAGAAATTAAAACTCAAGCAAAGCAAGAGAGAAGATGCCCGGCGGAGAGGAAGTCGTAACTGATGTTGAATGTCCTAGAAAATTAATTGTTCGTGGGATGGATCAATGTTAACCCTTGGGCTACAACTATTTTTTAAAGAACACCACAATTCATTGTTGCTAAGGATAGTAAGCAGGGAGAAGAAAAGAAGTCAAACTAACCAACTCTAATTTACCTCACGCCAAGCTAATTGCACATATTAAGATTTAAGTACCATAACAAAGACTAGATGAGACGTGTAAACTAAGGTTAAATTAACTAAGTCTTCCTCTCTTTACTACTCTATAGGTTAGAGTCGAATGGAAGTGGAATACTTGCATAAGGTGAGAAGAGAAAAGGGGAGGTAGTTATATATTTATAGGCATTAAACCTTGAACTAGTTGGTGCCCTCATAACACAGATATAATATTAGATTTTCAACAAAAGTTACACTAGTTTTCAATCCTCATACATGAAGTGATCAAGTTAAGTTCATCCGATTGTATTTATTTAGCTCGTTCTATAAACCATAAAAATCAAGTTAATGTTGGTCCACTTTTAGTATATAAAAATCTCAATGACAATGACAGCATTTCATTTGGGGATCAGGCGTCAGGTCAATTTATTCATGCCCTAGAAATATCACACGGTGGATTGTGAGGTGCATAAAGAAGGCAACATGATTGATGTTAAGAAAGAGGAAAATAGGATTCGAACCACTATGGTTTAGACTGGAATTCATGTTCATTGTTCAAGATCGTGAGTACACAAAAGGCAGAGTTTAAAAAGGACAGTAATGAGTGATTTGGTCAGTGACCAAGTTATATTGAAATTATAATGTAAAGATTATACTTAATACATTAATTTAATATTGATGAGATTATCTAGTAGATATATTTTTACTGGTAAATGTTTGATATATCAAACTAACAATGAGATATATAAAAATCAAAAGTCCTATCAAGAGTGAGATAAAACAATCTTACATATCATTCAAGGATTACAATTTCTTATCATTGTAACAAAGCGACCTCTAAAAGAATAAAATGTATCGAATAGGTTTTCAGTTTTCACTAGAAGTGCAACAAGAGTGCAATATGTAGCATGTTCAAATTACAAAGAAGTTCCTTATCGAAGAAATATGAGATATTCTCCCAGCCTTGTTCAATCGTAAAGAAGGCTCAATTACGGGGCGAATCGGCCCAATCGACTCTCATCTTCTATTTTTGTATCTTAACATCGAACCCTTATCAACAAGTTAAAAGTTCAGGTAAATAACCAATTGAGCTACTAGATCCCTACATTGTTAACTGTATACTTATTGATTATACCAACTGAAAATTGTAAAGACAAAAATTAAACTTTTTTTTGTTCTGGATTTTATTGGATTATTACTCTGTAGTGTAATAGAGTAATTCTTTTTCTTCTAATAACTGTAATAAACGTGAACTTGGAATCTTGCCACTTTACATTATGCTCGAAATGGTGTCCCTGTTGGGATCCAAAGCTCAGCCACCGAATGACTCTCTTCATTTTAGAGCTTCTAAGCTTTCCTTTAACAAATCAAACCCACCTCGCCGACGTGATTTTCCACTACCCATCTCGACGGGCCCGCCCCATTTCTCTCCTTTGGACGACCTTGTTAGTTCAAGCACCTATGCTTCAGTGATCGAGTCCTGCAAATGTCCCAAGCTGGGTAAACAAGTCCACGCACAAGCACTTAAAAATGGGTTTCACGGACACGAGTTTGTTGAAACTAAGCTGCTTCAGATGTATGGGAAATGTGGCTGTTTTGATGATGCAGTTCTCTTGTTCGACAAAATGCGTCAAAGAAACTTGCATTCGTGGACGGCTATTCTTAATTTGTATTTAAGTAAATGGGCTTTTCGAGGAAGCTTTTGAGTGTTTTGGGCAGGTGAGATTTGAGGAGCTTGAGAATTGGAGTTTTTCTTGTTTCCGGTTGTGCTGAAGATTTGTTGCGGTTATGGTGGCGTTGAATTGGGCAAGCAATTACATGGCACAGTGATAAAATATGGATTTGCATCGAATATTTACGTGGGCAATGCTTTGATTGATATGTATGGAAAATGTGGGAGTTTGGATTATGCAGAAAAGTTTTTGAGCAACATGTCCAAGAGGGATTGTGTTTCTTGGAATTCAGTTATTACTGCCTTTGCTGGCAGTGGAATGTTAAGCGAAGCACTTGAAATTTTTAATAAAATGTCTACTGAGGATCATATTACTCCAAATTTTGTTTCTTTGTGCTATGGTTGGTGGACTTTCACAGAATGGATACGACAAAGAGGCCATTGAAATTCTCTACAAAATGCAAGCTGCTGGATTCCAACCAAATGCCCAAACGTTGGCGAGTATACTTCCTGCTTGTGGTAGATTGCAAATGCTATATTTGGGGAAAGAAATTCATGGATATCTGACCAGACATGAATTGATGTCTAACTCATTCGTTGTTAATGGATTAATTGATGTTTATAGGAGGTGTGGGGATATGGAGAATGCCCTCCTAGTATTTTCAATGTATTCTATGAAAAATGATCTCTTAGAACACCATGTTAGTGGGATACTTTGAGAATGGAGAAATTTTAAAGGCGCAAGAGCTGTTTAATCAAATGGAACGTGAAGGGAAGTGTAAAGATATAATTTCATGGAATTCAAGAATATCAGGTTATGTAAATAACTTTATGTTCAGTGAAGCTTTGAATATCTTTCACCAGGTATTGCGGAAGGAAGAAATTGAAGCAGATTCCTTCACCCTTGGCAGTGCCCTTGCTGCTTGTGCTGATATGGGTTTGTTACGACGTGGGAAGGAGATACATTCCTATGCAATTGCTAGGGGTCTGCAAACAGATCCTTTTGTTGGTGGAGCACTTGTTGAATTGTATAGCCAGTGTCTGGATGTTGGTGCTGCTCAGAAAGCTTTTGATGAGGTAAATGAGAGATATATCAACATGGAATGCTTTGATATCTGGCTATGCTCGCTCTGACAACATGGTTAGTGTTGAATGCACCCTTGAGAAGATGAAGGCAGACGGATTTGATCCAAATATCTACACTTGGAACAGTATTATTGCTGGTCATGTCAAGAATGCCCACAATGAGTCGGCTTTGCAGTTGTTTTCGGACACCCACATAGGATCGGCTGTTGTGGACGTGTATGCAAAATGTGGATGTGTCAAGCATGCTAGACTGGCTTATGATAACATTAAAAAGTATAACTTGGTCACGGAGAATGCAATGCTTACTGCATATGCCATGCACGGCTATGGGGAAGAAGGAATTGCATTCTTCCGCAGAATACTAGACAATGGATTTATACCAGACGATATAACCTTCTTGTCAGCTCTTTCTTCGTGTGTCCATGCAAGACTAGTAGAGACTGGGCTTGAATTCTTCAATCTGATGAGATCTTATAATGTGAAACCAACATTAAAACACTACACATGCATAGTTGACCTTTTCAGTCGAACGGGTAAGCTAAAAGCTGCATTGAAGGTCATTAAAGAGATGCCTTTGGATCCTGATGCAGTGATCTGGGGTGCCTTGCTTGGAGGCTGTGTTATCCATGGGAATCTTGAGGTAGGTGAAATGGCAGCAAACAAGCTCATTGAGCTAGAACCAGGAAACACTGGGAACCATGTCATGGTAGCAAATTTATATGCTTCTGCAGGCAGATGGGGTGATCTTGCCAAAATATGACGGCTCATCAGTGAGAGGAAAATGCACAAAAATCCGGGATGTAGTTGGGTTGAAGATAAAGGTGAAATACACGTATTTGTAGCATGTGATGCCTCCCATCAAAGAACAGATGAGATTTATGAAATACTGAATATATTGACAACACAAATAAGAGTAGAAAATTAGAAAGCATTACTTTTGTATAGAACAAACAATTTACAATAATTCACATCAGTGATATTGTAATGTCGTCAGAAATTAACTGATCTTCCTCTTGTAGCTTCTGGATAGCCTATTAGTCAATCTTTGAGCAAGGATACGCCTGTCAGTGAAATTGCCACCTCTCTGAGGCTTCTGGATATCACATAATGACAAAAATTGCTGACACCTTACTGTCAATAAAGATCTATTGACTCCATTACTCTACGAGCTTGAATTTGCAAAGCTGTCAATCTCTGTTCTGGATCCAAGGTTGAACCAAATTGACTAGCTGCCCATATCAGTGATGCAGATTTCTCACCTAGAAACCGCCTTATGTCTTCATGAATTGTTGTCATGGGAGGCTTCTCCCTCCCATTAACATGTCCAATTAGAAGCAGTAGAAATTCTCCACATTTGAGCCTGTATGAATCAATAATTCTCAGAATAATTCAAGCAGAGTGGCTAAATAAATCGATGCCTTTGTCACTTTTTTTTTCACAACTGAAATGGAACTATCACCTTCCCTAGGTCCCAGGCATACAACACCATTAAAGTATTCTCTAACATGAGGAGAGAAGGAAAGGGTGGAAACACTAGAACTAGTATGGAGGATGATCTTGAAGAACGTCAATTTAGTTAGAACGCCATGCACTTTGCAAGAGACTTTATCCCATAATTCAGAAAAGCAAGTTTGAAGAGATGAAATACCTCAATTTTTCATCTACTTGTTTGTCTCTAATCAGTATGGAAACTTCCTCAATGCCATTACAAGCCTCGAAATCCTAGTACATCACCAGCCAGTGCATTAGATTATCGGCTTAATTACCAAAGGAAGGATCCAATAAAATAAACCTACTTTAATACCACAAATAATTTTTTATCTTATATCCTACAACTAAATAAGGAAACATTATCAGCTGCAGACACTTATTAAACACTTTTTTAGATGATTTCCTCAATACAAACTGAATACAGAAAATATCTATACCGAACTCTTTTCCAATCAGTATTACAGGTTTAAAAAAACTGGTTCTAGATCACTTCTGTCAATAATAAGTCAAAAGAAAAGATATCTACCGCCTGATTGGCAGATGAATCCAGCATTATAGCAATTAAAGCATCCAAGCATGCTCCTTGTCCCAGTACCCCCCGAGTCGATAATATGTTCATCAACACCTGCTTATTTCCAACAAAGTTAAACATGTCATCATTTTGAAGTGCTTATTTTCATGAAAGCATAATTTTGAGTGCATAAATAATCTCCAAGGGTAATTGATCAAAAACAGAAAACTAAGCCTCCTTTCCAACTAAAAAATGTAGCTGCAAAATGCCACAGTACAAATAATATCGGAATCATTAGAAGAAGCTTATGGTTTCCAGCTTACTGAGCCATGATTAGAAGAAGAAATGCATCAGATCAAATTTTGGTGAAAAGATATGATGAACAGGGGAATTTTACCGGGATTGCCTTGTATTGATGGGCCAAAACATTACTCTCGCCATGAATCAGACAACAACCTTCCAGAACTCTAAGCGCTAGGGAAACTTCAGAATCAGTTGACGGGCTGGTTATTTCCATAGGCTCCACAGTAAATATGTGGTCTAGACTGGTAACGCTCTGGTCCTCTATATCTCTCAAGGAATGTTTGAAAAGAACGGGAACAACTGTTGCATAGGTCATGGTTAATAGCCTGGTACATTTTCTAAATTAAGCAAAGTAATGTCGAAGTACATATTCTCATTATCCCCGGATACCAGACTATACTACTGAAAGTTTCAACCATTTAACAGAAATTGGAACATCTTGCCCCAAAAAGTCACAGAATAAACATCAATGGTGAATATAAGTGCATATAATAGCCAGACGTGTTCAGTTTCAAGAAAAATAGGCAGATGTGTCACTGCCCCTAAAATTCCAAGATTAATAAGTTGTTACTGCATTTCACAGCTATTGTGGCTTCATCTGTATTCAGCTGAAGTTTCAGATTCTTATCCAATGTGAACAAGTCAAAAGACAACATCGTTTGACTTGTTTTCACTGGAAATGAAACAGTAATTGAAGAGGCTACCCTTCCAAGCAAATAACAATTTTAACATAAAAGAGAAACAAGAACTTCATAATAATAAACTATAAGTCCTTTTAGTTCCAATTATACTTCAGAAAAAACTGAAAAACCTAGGAGTACACCAAGTTATCATTTCAGTACTTACACCTAAATTCTCATCAATGCTGAACTAGCATTCCAACTCGAGAAGATATCGAACATTTGTTTGTAACCAGAAAACACAATTCTCCATTCAATCATACAAAAAGATTGAAGCTTAAATGAACAACTTATGACAATAATACCTTGCGAAAGCTTCAGATTTAATACAAACAATGTAGTAAGAAAATGAAATCCAGCTTAAATATTATGCACTTTAATGATCTTCTAATGAGCTGACATAACACCTAACGAAGTCCCAAGGCAAATCCAATTACAATTCCATAAGAGTTCATCTGTGATATAAATGGATTTTAAACAAGTAACAACATACCCAGTGAAATCACACAGTGAGGTCTGGGGAGGTAGAGTATACGCAAAACTTACCTCTACCTTGAGAGGTAGAGAGGCTTTTTCCGGTAGACCCTCGGCATAAGAACAAGCAAATCAAAGAAGTACCCAAAGGAGATAACAAGAACGAAAAAGTTATGTCAAAATACTATAAAAAACATGATAGAGCAGTAACAAGGATTTTAACCAACTTCCATATCAAAGTTTCGGTTAACCAATAGCCAATAGGAGATAACATTCAGTAATATTTCCATTAAATGCTGCAATTGAACAAAAAGAAAACGAAAAATCATTCAACATCGAAACCCTAATGGAGGAGACCTTGAAGATCGGGAATGGATTGGCTGTGACAGAAGAGGTTGATGGTAGTATCGGACTCGGCAACGAATCGGAGAAACTTGAGGATAACGCGGAGGCCACGAATACGAAGAAAGGAGAACTCGGCACGTGCATCACTGAGTCCTGCGCGGAGTGCGAGAGTCACCTCCCTGTATAATCTCTGCCTTTCAAGCGAGCTTATTAGCTCCGTCACCGCCGACGGAGATTCCGTCTGAGATTCGGAGTTGGAATCTTTACTCCAAAACGGTGCTTTCAGATACATCCCTTCACCAGGGAGAAATGGAAATTTCTAGTGTAGCGGAAAAAACAATAAAAAAACAAAAGAAAAACGTAGTTGCTGTTTTGTTCTCGTAATACTGTGGGGTTAAATATTTCAGTAATATGCAGTTATAGAATTTTTTTTTTATACTTTTAGTTTATCATACTAGTTGAAAGTCAACTATGAACAAATGTGTTGTAAAAAAAAATTAACTAATTTTTTGCCATCGATAATACGCTATAGTTTACAGCATAATTCAATCAATTATAACAATTTTGTTAAGCTCTTTATGTTTTCTTTTTTTACCACTGGATTATGATAAATTCACTACTCCCTCCGTCACAAAATAAGTGTTAATTTAGCTTTTTTCATATTTATGAAAAACTATAATTAATTAAACTATTCCTATTTATTGGAGTAGGTGTTAGCTGAGAACTGATCAGTAAAAAAAAATAGTTCTTCACATAAAGATATAATTGAAAAAAATAATTATAATTTTTGTCTTAAAATTCTAAGGAGACAGTATTACTAGATCCTTTAAGATAATCTCTTCTCTCTTTCTTTCTTTAATGCTCTATTACTCCTAGTAAGTAGGAGAATATAATTTATATATATAATTTTAAATTATTCCTATGGGGATGTAGCCCTTCTCCGCACGTACTAATACGGGATACAACACCGGCTGAAGAGGCAGCCAAAGCAATGAATTTAAGCCCCCAAAATATTAGGGGTCCTATTTTTCACTAATAGTAATTTATGAATTATTTTTAAAAAAATAATTTGAGTATTTTAAAGTTAAAACCATAATTGTTTAATAGGAAAAGAAAATATTGATCTGCTACTAATGCTCACCGTAAAGATTTGAATAATCCTAAGTGTGTGAAAATATTTTTAATTTTTTATTTCGCAGAAAATAACTGAGATCACTCGTTGATAAGAATCTAAAAAAGAAAACATCGATTAAAACTTAGTAATAAGATACTCTAATATTGATAATTTACACTTATTTTTCGAATTATAAATGTCAAACAAAGTATTACAAGTAAAAGTGATACTCTAACCGATATACTCAATCACATAATAATACTTATTTTTTTTTCTAAATGCCAACATTTCTTATAAAATAATGTTCCAATAATAGTTGTAGCTGACAACGTCTTGTCTGTAGGGTTTTTGTTTGGTACAAATCACATAAGTATGGCACAACGGAAGTTTAAAATTTTGTTTCTTACTTACCCCAACAACATTTCTGGTATGGTTATACAACAATTAAACTTGTAACATAAAGCATAAACTTACAAGTTATAGTATCTGGAGTCTTTATCTACTATAGGGTGGACATGCGGTTGCCCTTCCGATTGCAAGCTCCAAGCTTCAATATATTTCTCTTTCGGAAAGCTAGGAAATCCGGCAGAGGTTTGAAAGAGTATTTGATTCTAAGTCTCTAAAGCTTAGAATGATTTTCAGAAAATTGGTGTATGAATAATGAAGTGAATGCCTCTATTTATAGTTGAAAAATATGTCAAAATCGGATTAGGGTTTGACATTGGGCCTGACACAAAATTCGAGGCAGAGGCGTGCGGTCCTAGGGTATGGGCGCTGCGACACTGGACGTGCTCCTGCACTGTCTCGATTTATTTTCTATGCATTCTTAATTAAATCCAAAATCCTATTTTGACTTAATTAAAATAATTATTATTCATTTAAATATCTCGATTCCAAATCGAACATTTAATTACTCTCTCAATACATCCTTAGATCGAAACGGACAATCGACATAGTATGACCATACATTCCTTCTTATATCGACATTAATCAAATTAAGGTCTATGCGAAACTCCTAGACGGCGCCGGAACACGAACTCAATATGTGAAGTACGTTTAAGCGAATCTAGTAAACTTAACCTTTATGTGGTAAGATAAAATCCTTTCATTCACGACACACCCGATCAAGCTTAGGATTTGTCAAGTGTCTATCCAAATGGCTTAATCATTGTATCTCATCTATATTAGTTGACAACTAGACCATATTCTAAATATGTCTATTGCATTGGCCAACGACTTAGTCAACTTAATATCACTGAGAATCCCGAGTGTTCTCCCGAATATACATTCGAGGAATGAATCCTAATTTTGGTTCAACTACCACCTTAATCCACATCGTAATGTACCCAATACAAGCCGTATTTCAACTTATAAGATATTTGAGCTTAGGACGGGATCAAAGTACATTACTTTGTAGACAAGGCGCGTATTGACCTCAAGTCTAAGGACTTCTATCTCTCACATGTTGATCATACTTTAGACAAGTATAACAAACAGTATATCAACAGGGTATATCAATATTTTCAAAGTATCCATGTGTCCATCACGAGTAGCCATTACTCGTAGCAGGTGAGACATACTACATCCACGAAGGATGTGATGCAGACCACATGTCGACTTATTACATATCATCGATATCTAATTCTCGATGATCATTAGTCGATGCTATTTAAGAGTTACGCTCTATCATCAATAGCTCACTCTATTAATGACAACGTAAGCTCAATGTATGCACATTAAAGAATATTACAAACAATCAATTAATAATTCAATAATTGCAAATGCCAAAAAATTAATCTTAAATTAATAATAATACGAATGTGTATAAAGTACATTTGTCCTAATACAGATTGTCTCTAGGATATAAATATACTTTCATTATCTAGCATGAATAATGTCTTAAGAGATTGAATGAATAATTATATTATCAATTTAAAAGATTAGAATAAATCGATATCGATTATAAAATAATTATTTAAAACTTCACATCTCAAATGCTAGAAAAATAGACTTCAAATTAAAATGTAATGAAGTTTTTTTTGTTTTTAAAAACAATTAAAGCCACTCATCAATGTTTAGCTTTAGGCTAACAACATTCTTGAGCCGTCCCTGACAGGATGCTTTGAATACCAAATTGCCTTTTTAAAATATTTTTTAAGAGAACCCAATATTATATTACTTTATGCAGGATGCTATTATAGAGTTAATTGCTTCAATACCACAATTAGGGGTGGGCGTATATCGATTCGATTCGGTTTTATATCAAAATAGTATGAACCGAATAAAAATCGAATCAAACTTTAAAAAAAATGATATATCGATTTATATCGGATTTTTTCAATTCAAATATAAAGTCCAAATAGTTTCTGTTTTTTTAAACATAACAACAAATTTTAACAGCAAATGCAGTAATTTCAGTTTTTTGTCAACAAAAACAGCAAATTACAGCAGGCGGCAGCAAATTATAGCAGGAAAACAACAAATTACAGCAGGAAATTACAACAAAAACAACAAATTACAACATGATCAGGCAGCATCAGCAACTATCACTTCAAATTTGGGACAACAAACCCTCATATACTCCACAAAGTTCTGACTCTCCACAAATCTAAAAGCTAACTCATCTTTAATAATCAATTTCACAAGTGCCTCATCTTTAATAATCAATTTCACAAGTGCGGCTCTACAAGCATCTTTATTAAACCCCACAAATACAACTTTACCATTGTCCTTACCCTTGTCACGAGTTAATACTTTTTTATTCTTATCCTCTTCAAGCTTCACTTTGCATCTACCCAAGTGGTTCCTTAAATTAGTTGTCCCAACTAACGAGCTATCGCAAGCATAATCTTTTCGGCAAAAATGACATTTGACTTTCTTTCCTCCAGGTAACTTACTAAAAAATTCCAATCTTTTGATCTCAATTTTTCCTCGTCGGTTCGTTTCACCACTTCTGTTCCATCCTCCAAAATGTCTTCCATTCTACAATATTAGAGAGTTCATGAGCATTTTGTCAAATACACAGTGAATACAAAACATTAGACAAATGTTTCGACAAACATGGTTCAAACTGAAACAAAGCATGAAACAAAATAAATAATCGGAAAATTAACATAATACACTGCCTAATAGGCTAATACATAATTGAATTAACAGAATGAATAATCAGAAAATTAACATAATACATTGCCTAATAGGCTAATACATAGTCGAATTAACAGAATGAATAATAAAAAAATTAACATAATACAAAACGCCTAATTCATAGCTTCTCCATAATGTTTCGACAAACATGGTTCAAACATAGCATGAAACAGATGAGAAATCAGAATGAAAAAGAAAATGAAATGAGTAAAGGGATTGGATTACCTTTTGTGGTGGCACCGGCAGTAACGGGACGTTGGGTCGGGGCTTGATTAAAGCCTTGAAGTAATGAATAGGATTTTAGTTATTGACAGTGTTCTATTAGAAATCAAGTAATTAATTTAATGCAAGAAATATTCCTTATGATAAAAATTGAACAGCGAACAAAACATAAACAAAATTTTTTTATCAGAAAAGCATGCCAGAGGTTCTGTTGCTTGTTGCTCGATCTAACAGGGAAACACGCATTTGAGAGAAGGAAATGCATCAATGCGAAAGAAATGATAATGGAAGAAGATTAATTGTTGATGCTTGAAGAGAAAAGAGAAATCAGTGATAATGGAAATGGAGTTCGAGCATATCGGAAGAGAAAACTGAAAAGAGACAAAACGATTTAGGTATAAGATTTAGGGTTAACCGGTTAGGGCCCTTTAATTTATACAGGGGATATGATTAATTACAAGAATAACCCCAATTTTTCGGTTCGGTGTATCAAAAAATCACATGAACCGAACCAAATCAGTTACAAAATTTAAATCGGGTTTTTTCAAAATTGATTTCTTTATTATTTTTTTAACCGAATCGAATCGCCAGTTCGATTCTCCAGATTTTTTTTTCCACCCCTAACCACAATCAAGTAACCCCTGGAAGTTCTTTATATTTGGTACCGGCATACGAGACAGTGCCAAGACTAAAAGTCTCTTAACGAACATTAAACCTAAAGTAAATGTATTGACATAACCAAACTTTAATCCCAACAAATTAATATGGCATATATATAAGGCTTAGGTACTAAGTAAAATCTAAGTGCCATATTACGGAGTATTAATTCCTAACCGCATGAAAATTGGCCCTTGGTGCCTCCTAACCGCTTGACAGGAAAAATATAGACTTTCTCAAAAATGTTTTAAAGAAAATAATGTATACATAGAAGTTTATAAATTTGTTTCCATAATTGTTCAGATCTCTTTACATACATAGTTGAAGAATCAAATCCTCACACTGCAAAGCAAATAAATATCTTTGCCGCGTATAGAGAACGGACCCAAACAGTTTGTTTAAACTACAATTTTCAATGGAAACTAAATCCATAAATATAGAACCCTGCATTAATGAAGTCTTTCCCTACAAGAAAGTTTTCCAATGGCTGAAAACGACTGGGATTTGTGGGCAGTTGTGAGAAGTTGCTCCAACATGAAAAACTATGTTCATGATGATACGAGAAGTTTCTGCGACGTTGATACCTCTGTTCTTGTCGATCACAATGTTCATGAGGATCCTACTCATGGTAAGTATGTTAATAACACACAAACACCAACTCTTTTTCCAGAACAAAGTGATTGTGTTGGTGATTTTACTGACTCGTTCGCCGTTGGAAACAAGCATTATTTTGGGTTAGATGAAGTTTGTAGTCTTTCCATGAATGTGAATACCAATTCAAGAATTGAACCTCACAACCCAGAAAACCAAACTGAAACTATTCCAAACACTCAACTACTGCTTGTAGAACACGAGGAGAAGAAGAACAAGAAGGCAAGATACTCGATGCAAAGTTCGAGTGTTGAGGACGGCAAGAGTTTTTGTTATCGCGGGAAGAGTACTGAAAGATACGAAATATTGGCTGAGAAATTGAGTGAGGCGGATCAGTGGAGATGGAGAAAGTACGGGATGAAGCGAACTGGTGGTTCGCCTTTTCTCAAGAGCTACTATAGGTGTAATGAAGGTGGAGATTGTCCGGCAAGGAGACATGTTCAGCAAAGTTCAACAGATTCAAACAAGGTGATTGTGACCTATAGAGGTCAACACAATCACCCTCCTCCTAACCAACACATTGCAATGGTACAGGGGAGCCATAATGCTGCTGCGCCCGTGGAAGACCCGTCTTTTCCCTCTTCTGCTTCTACTTTCCTATTCAACTAACCGCCAGTTTTTGCGAGAGAGAAGATTTTTGTGCCGAAGTAATTCAGTTGGGATGTTTCTAACTATACTGTGTCTTGAATTATCACTCTTGGAACTGACATAGGATCTTCTATTTGGAATTTCTAGTGTTATTACTACTTTCTAATGGTAATTAAGCTTTTCCCTTGGCATCTCTTATCATTTTCTAGAATCACTGATATCTCCTTTGTTCCAAGAAGCACCAAGAACTGGACCTAGTAATCAGTTAAATAAATACTCAAGCAGGTAAGCTTAACCAACCCAGCAAAACTTAACGGGCAAGAACGAGATGACTGAAGGTCAACAAACATGAAGTTGCTTACCAAGAATGAGAAGCTCATAGTGGTGATGAGCCATACCTAAACTCAACCTGTTATTGAATCCAAGGCCATTAGATATTCATCCTCTACCTTATAAGACAAATGAAGCAATTGTCTTAAATTTCTCATGCTTCATTTAAGGACAAGTCAGCGATCGCAAAAAAAAAGAACTCTTACCCCTTGTTTGGTTCCCGTGGTTCATTAATGTATTGTTTTCTATAAACCATGTTTGTTTCCATTATTTTTAAAATTATGTTGTATGCTGTTGTAAATTCGTTGTAATTCCGTGGTTAAATAACCATAAAAGAACTCATTTTTTGTAACCACGGATTTGGTGATTTTTGCGTAATTACATATTTCATTTCCCCATTATACCCCCACCTCCATCACACCCCAAACCCACCACCACCCCACCCCACCCCATCCTATCACCTACCGCCGCCACCCTCCATCATACCCAAACCCACCCACCACCCCTCACCCCCCCCCACCACCACCCCTCCACAACCCCACATCCATATCCACGGCCTACTTATTTTTTTAAAGTTTTTATTTTATCCTTCACCTTAATTCTATCAATATATATAAACTAGTTTGTAATTAGGGTTAACGTTATTTTAGTAAACTTACATGTTATTATATAGTAACATACAGTCAAACCAAAGAATATATTTTTTTTAAAACCACAACAAACAATACAATTTATCCAAATATTGTATTCATTAATACAATACAATACAAACTGTTAAAGGGCTCCCGGAGTGAACATAGGGGGAAGAACGGGTGCACTCTGCACTACAAATACACCCTCCACATTTCTCCTCGTCCTTTAATGCCCTTAGCATTATTTAAACAGGTGTCACTTTGCAAGTGTGGGGAACAAGAGCTTCCACAAGCTCTAATAATAGGAAATTCAAATAGTCACACTGACAGCCTTTAGCCTCTGGTTTTTCGAAACTGAAAATAATTTTTTTGAAACTGACCTTTAGCCTCTGGTATTTTGTGACACCAAGAGAACTGGCCGATGTAGACAATCAAAAGCCTATATTTTTTGGTTTAAGATTGGCATCCTAACCTCATTCATCGCAGAACTATACCACAAAGAGTATCACGGGCTGTTTTAAAACTATCTACTGTTTGAAGATGATTGTGAATTAGAAAAACTTCAAATAATATTATAGGCAATTGTTTACTAACAGAGTTGCATATCAATGGACTATATGAAACAACAGAAAGTAGAAATCTTCAATTGAGCATTTGCTATTCTTTTAGTTCGGCATGTTATGTACAGGGATTGATATAGATAGAATAAACATTACTTACATTAAGTATTAAGATAAAGAATCAATAATGAAATTGGTGGCGGGCTACCAATTCTCTTTAACGATTTTAGATTTCTCAAGTATGAATTTCCCTTCCTTGTACTTCTGAGTTGGCTCATAAGCTCGTTCATATTTCCAGCCCAAAACCTCATTGCAATCCCCACAGTGTACATCAGCAACAGTATGAAGACCAGTCATGAGAGTTCTGTCTTCTTTAGCCCCAACGACAATATTCATCACGTGAGTAAACAGAAAAGCTCTGCCATTCCTTCCCTGAAAAGCAATAGAATTTCTTTTCTTTGGACGAGGCGTATAAACAAGATGACCACAAATAAAAACTAACTAGTAAAAAATCATCTGATTATTTTAGTGCAAAAGAGAATTAGTCCTTCCTTGGCCATTGTCAGATTTATGTTTACGCCTTGACTAATTCTTGGACTAAAAGGAAACAACAATCATTACATCTCATGAAGACTGAAGTCAAGAAGTGGTAAAAAGCATCAATAAGAGTGAGCTGATTCCACCTTATTTTTCTTCATTTCTCATTTGGTTTTTCGAGTTAAGCCCATCCATTACTTTGAGTTCAAGACAAATGAGGGATTTATAGTTAATAGTGTAATAAAATTCATCTGAAAACACTGATCACAAACTAATGAAAACTGGGAACTAGTACCGAATAATAAGAGATAGACACGACATTTGACCCCTGCTGATTCCAAACAGAAGCCATTGCAAGCATACTGTGACTTAAACGACCATAAATCATGTTTCAAGAATCATCCATATACTAAACACTAACAGAAAAGTACTGTATTTAGACATGAGAAATAGCTATAAGTTAATGAGGCGTAGATAAAATCAATCACCTGAAACGCCTTGGAGATTATATCATCGTGAAGAGAGACATGATTCCGACATTTATAGCAGCTGTACAAGCGAGGTCCGACCAATTCATCCATTCGACAAAAGTCCAATAACAAATTCCTCAGTGATCACTTACCCCAAATACCCAAATCCTACAGAAAAAGAGTATGCAATAGAAAATCAACAAAGGTGAAAACTTTCCACTATGGGAGCAATAAACCAAAGCATAAGCCAATCTAACTGCACGGAGAAAGTTGAGCAACAAAAGCAATTTTCTTTATCTTAAAAGAGAAAATGCGTACGACCCAGAATTCTGCACTAAAGGATAATAACAGACCCGGATAGGTTTAATTGCACGGCGGCGATAGAAATTATTATACGGCATTTGGTGAAACTACCAATCACGAAACTGGGAAAATTTTAAGCTGCTTTGACAAAGACAGGATTACTTTTCAACAATTAACAATACGTACAATTCAAGATAAAATATTACTACTCAAGTGAAGATAGCTACAACCTACAAATTAGAACAATACAAACATCAATAAGGAACAAAATCATGTTTATTAAGAAAAAGCAGAAATGGAAGTAAAGGGTTTTTATTCTTTGCTTGGACTTACCTACCAGTATGGAAATCAGGAAAGGATAAAGATAATACAATTACGTATATTTTAGTTAATGATTTGAATATTATACTAACCTGTTCATACTTTCCATTCTTGTCAGTTAAAGAGGATATTTATTTGCGCCTGGTTTTGAGTTGATTTTGTTGGAAGAAGAGAGTTCACTGTTGTGTACAGCGCCGCCCGAAGTTTGGGCCTAATGTTTATTGGGCCGAATGTATTATTTGATGGACAGGACCAATGGTAACGCCCAATCGTTGGCCCAGTTCAAAGAGCACTATATTTGATTTGATTTCTTAAATCTTTTTTTCGTTATTACATAGGGTGAGGTGATTATAAGGTGGAGAATCAAACCCTTATCAAAGAGATAAAAGTTCAGGTAACCAACTAAATGAGTTACTAAGATTCCCTATTTGATACAATTTGATAGCTCTTCCTTTCAAAAATTTCATTGTATTTTAAATTTCTTTATACTTTTTGTGCCTATTGATAATCATGTTTTTTTATAAAAAAAAAGTTGCTTTGAATTATGTTCACCTTTTTTTGAAGAAAAACAAGTTCCTACAGTTTTCAACACTTCTTTTATGTTAAGTGAATAAAAGAGTGTCATATTTAAAAGTTCAAATTTTAGATGAGTTAGTCTCACATTTTACATACATGTATTAAACCTAAAAAAAATAGACCATATAAGATGACATGTAAAGACATGCTTAAATAAATAAAAATGCCTATGCTTTTAGCTATTTGGTTAGACATTTTACAGTTTTTATTTCAAAAATGCTTTTGAACACACATTTATTCTTGAAATGCTCAAATATAAAATAAACTTTTTCTCTACTTCTCATAAAATTTTATTTATGTAGAAAATGTTTTAACTCTTTATCCTAACAGGTGCATCAAGCGCAAATGGGCTTCTAAATTAGACTTAAAGGGGTCTTTTGGTTTCCAAATCTCCATAGTTCATATCGAGATTATAACGTGGGTTTATAATATGGGGATTAGGTTATAATAAAATTATTTAATGAATATATTTTTTGATAAATATTTGATTTATTGGATTAAAAAAAAGATATATGAGGTATAATTAAAATATATATTTAGTTTCGTGATATAAAAAATATGGATTAACGTTAGCCTTCTTAAAGGACTTCGGAAAAATAGCTTTAGGGAATGGTACTTTTGTTTTTTGGTTGTCTTATCTCGAAATTGTTATTCCATATTAAATGTATATAAGAACAATACCAAAATTATGATATGGTTAGTTCTGTTAAAAAAAATCATTAAACACGAAATTAAATAATTTCACATTGTATCCCCAAGTTATCATCCCTTATTTCATGGGGGGGAAATGAGCCCCTAAGAGGTCTTCCGTTGAATGGATATGAATAATAATCCAACCATAAAATGTGAGATTATTTTATTATATTTTTGGTTGAAATTTTCTATTCCTATATAAGTAATTTCAAGATGATTTATAATACTATATTGTGAAATTATTTGTGCATGGCATACCATATGAGATAACAATTTTGGAGTAAAATATTAAATATTGGAAAATATGCCCTTCCCAAAAACTCCTCTTCCAAATTTCCTTAAAAAGGACAATATTAAGGTTAGGAATAAAACTTCAGCCAACATTAAGTATAGCTTGTTCTCATATATATATTCATTACGACTTTGGTTTTTTTATTATCAGTAGTTGAGTATGTGACATTTACTTTCATTGAATCAACTGGATTGGATAAAAACTTAAAATACTGCAAGAGGCCTATAGTAGTAAATCAACTGCAATCAACTTATAAAGTTACTAACATAGCAACGTGCACCATTTCGTGGGTGCGGATCTTGCTTCATCTATATACCCCTAGAGGCTAGAACATAGATGGTAATCTGTTTAATCAAACTTATTTCAGAGTTAATCAAATAACAATCATATACTAATCTGAGTTGTAATCTTAGGTTCAATTTCATTTTTAATAAATCGTCTATAATCTTCTATCTATCCGGCAGATAACCATACTATAACCTATACCGATCGTCTAAACACTTATAATCAATCTTCTATCATCGTCTAAACATTCATAATCATAATCTAATATCAACATCTAAACAGCATAACAACAGAGTAATATACTTATCAAAATTATAATTAGAAACATATGGTTTGAGCACATACCTTTAGGTAGACTTTCAGATCACCGAAGTAGTCTCACCCTCCTTTGGCCTGTATTTCCCCTTTGCCTTCCGCCGTGGGTACTCTGTCGCCTGGGAGCTTGGGAGTCGATACGGTATCCTCTCGATCGCTTTCCTTCCAGTGGTGTGCTTTAACCAAGATAGTTCTAATCATAATAAATCAAAGTACTATACTTCATGTTCTTATGATATTCTTGGTTGATATAGGATTAATCTTATGTTTGTTCTTGGATGATAGTCAATTAAGCTTAAGATGTTCTTGGATGGTATTTGGTTATCTTATGATAATCTTTGGATGATTTCGGATTATAGATCAAGAGTGCTTTAGCTAAACATAGAGAATTTTTGTAAGAATTTTGTATTTCAATTTTTCGACTCCCTTTCGTCTTTACAAGAGGCTCCTTATATAGATAACCTCAGCTATTCACTATTCCTAACTTTTTAAAGTAAACAGATTACTTTTCAAAAGTCTTAAAGTAATTGATGTCTGACAAAATACTTTTACAAAAGTCATAAAGGCTACAGTGTCTACAGTGCCTTGTCTGCTCCTTTTCGTAAAGTTGTTTTGTCGTCTTCTCCTGTGCTTTCCAAAAAAGTCGTAAAGGCTGCAGTGCCTTGGCCGCTCCTTTCTGTAAAGCCGTTGTCCTTATCTTGGCTATCGTCCGGTTAATTTCTTAATCGTTTTTGGGGCGTGGGGCCATATCTGATTTTGGGCACTAAGGCCTCTTTTGTTTGGGCTTTACGTAGTTTAAACTACATTGGGCCATATTCTTCTGGGTCAGAAAGACCTCTTTTCCGTGTTACCGGATTTATAGTCTTTTTGGGCACTAAGGCCTCTTTTGTTTGAGCTTTCTGTAGTTTAAACTACATTGGGCCATATTCCGTTGGGTCTGTTATAACCTCTTTTCTGAGTTAACAGTCTGGATCCATAGGATCTATGTAAATAAAACTTACATTGATTTATTCTGTTAGGTCAATAGGACCTCTTGTACTGGGTTACCAGTTTGATAATCTTTTTGGGCCGTGAGGCTCCTAATCTATTTTGGGCCAGAAGGCCATAATCTTTTTGGGTCCATAGGACCTCTTTTATGGGTTATGCAGTAAACTACATTCCCTAACTGATATTCTTTTTGGGCTTTCTGTAGTATAAAACACTACATTGGGCCATAATCTGTTTGGGCCATAAAGCCTCTTTTGGACTGTTAAGTCTTAATCTTTTACATTGTACTGTAAAAATTTGATTAATTTCCCTCCTTATTCAAAAGGATCAGAGACTGTTCTTTTTTAATACTTACCTTTGCTGACGAAGATATCGTCTCGGTTTTAATTACTGGCCTCTTCCTCTGCTCGGCCATGATTTTGTAGTGGCGGATAGTCTCTTCAGCATGGGTATGCTTCAAGTTGGTAATCCTGTCTAACAATTGCGTTAGCTCTGTAGTCTCTTTGACCGCTATATCATTGTCATAATATAAGGTCATGATTTCCTCCACATCTCCTCCTTTGGAGGTTCCTATTACGGATGCCTTTTGGTTCCGTAGCATGTCCTCTATTCTTGTTTTTAACGTTAGTAGTCCAAATACTCTCTTTTCGCTAATCCAGTTTTGGAATTTCTCCAGTGTGCAGGGGATTTTCATATTCAAATCCTTGTCATCCCCGCTAATGGTGCTATTCCTTCCTGTTTTAAATATTTGACATATTACAATTGGTTTTCCCTTTAAATCTGTCGAAGCATCTAGGATTTGTATCCCGTAGATTCCTTTTCCAAAGGACTCCATCATCACCCGATTGATCTGGTGATAATTTGTGGTAACTTGGTGAGGTTACTCATTTTTTCGCCGCTGACGATTTTGTCTATGAAGCCATATGTGAATAATCGCTCCACAATACTCGGATTTGCCCTTTCATTGCAAATAAATCTTGGATATTTACTCGCTTTAGCACTGCGTACAATATCATCATTAGTCTTATAATTATAAAATTTATTAATCTTTTCATAACCACAAATTATCTCTGTTCTGAATTTTAGCGTATTCCGCCATAGATACCGCCGGCGATGTTGAGTGGTAATGCCGATGGCATGGTTGCTAATTTTGACAAGAATGGTTGAAAGGTTTTTCTTTGTGGTGGTGGTATTGTAATCGGTGTTTTTGTTTTTCTTCGTTCTTTATAAGCTTGACCGAGAAGTCTCGTATAGCTTCACAATTGTTTGATACTTTGGGTATTTTCCTGTAATCTTGTAATCATTATCTCATTGGTTTGAATAATCTGTTGCATAGCCTTGGCTATGTATTCTTCAAAGTCTTCGCTGTTAATTGACATTATATCTGCTAAGAAAATCAGCTAAAACATTTTTAGTTCCAGATATATTCTTAACAATAAAATCATAACAACAGAAGAATGATTGCCATTTTCTCCTTTTATTCAGTTCTGGTAAAGGGTCTATTCGATTTGTGATGAATGCCTTTACCTGAGTATTATCAGTTCTAACAATGAATTTTACTGGTAGTAAATGGTAATGAAATCTTTTTATTCCAAATTTTACCGCCAATAATTCCTTTTCGTTGATATGGTAGTTTTTCTCGTTAGGCTTCCACGTTCCACCTCCATATCCACAAATCAACATTTTTTCTTTATCAACATCTTCTTTATCGTATGCTATTAGGACTGCTCCCCATCCTATGTCACTAGCATCTGTAAAGAGTTCTAGTTGATCTTGGTCTGTAGGTACTCTGTGTTTTGGTAATGATTTTACCTTTTCTTTAATCTTGTTAATCGCATTGGTATGTTCTTCCTTCCAGTCGAAGGTTACATCTTTTTTAATCAAATCTTGCAATGGTTTTCTCAAATATGGTAAATCTTTTATGTGATCTGCTGCATAATTTATTACTCCAAGAAATTGCTGCACTTCTCTTTTGTTTTCTAATCTTTCTTTAAAGTTTTTAATCTTTGTTACCACATGTTCCTGCAATTGTATTCCTTCACTATCTACAATATAGCCTAGGAATTCAATAGTTTTCTTGAATATTTCTGATTTCTTTTCTGATAGAAGTATTCCGTGTTGGTTTACTGTTTCAATAAATTGCTCCACATGCTTAATATGATCTTCTAAGTTACTGCTGTAAACTAATATATCATCAACATATATGATACAGAAGTCTGCAAGCTTTCTAAATACTTGATCCATTCTTCTTTGAAAGATTTGTGGTGCATTTTTTAATCCCATTGGTAATACATTCCATTCATAGTGTCCTTGCGGGGCACTAAATGCTGTTAATGCTCTTGATTCATTAGTCAGTTTAATCTGCCAAAATCCACTTTTACAGTCGAATTTGCTAAACCATCTTTTGTTTCCTAATCGGTTAATTAGGTTCCTTTTATAAGGTAGAAAGTATCCATCAAAAATAGTCTTTTTATTAAGTTCTCGATAATCAATTACTAGTCTGGCTTTTCCTCGTTTTAGCTCATTATGCTTCCTTACTAAAAAGGCTGGGCTGCTATGAGGACTTTTACTTTCTCTTATTACTTTCATTTCTAGTAGTTCCTTAATCTGTGTTTCAAATTCCTTTTGGTCTGTTGGGCTATATCTTATTGGTTTTGTTCTGACTAAATCACTAGGATCTATCAGTTTTATTTCTCCATATACCTTTTCCTTTTCCCATAGTTGCATCGGGTTTTCTCAAAGTTTCCTTTTAACATACCTAAATATTTCTCTTTTAAAAGCTCTAAATTATTATTAGTTCGATTTTAATCGTATACAATTTAATGGTATTGACTGGTAATATTCTTTTTAATATAATCCACTTCTCACAGGGGGATTGTAAACAAAATGTATTTCTGTTAATCACTTGAGTTTTAAAGTAATCTAGGAAGTTATTTCCTAATAACACTTGCTGCTTCATATTAGCTAATTGATATACTATTGGCAATCTGAAAATAGTTTTTCCTAAAACAATTCTCATATTTTCTGCTATTATATCTAATTCTTTAGATTGTTCATTAAATCCTGATACTTTAGCTCTATGTATTCTTGATCTTTTCCATTTATGTGATTCTAATACATCTTTTCTTGCTAAGCATATGTCTGCTCCACTATCTATGAATACCTTTTGTTTTATCATTTTGTTCGGTTTATATTCTATATGGGCTTCTATATGAATTGCTACCATATTAGTCAGGTTCATCTAATCTCCTGCGAAGCTCTTCATCTTGTTCATATTCTTGTACTTCATGTCGTATTTCTTCATTTCTCATAGCTTCTTCAATTAATCTAGCTATTTCTATTTGTTTCCAATGTATTTTATTCATTTCTTCTCTTATTTTTGATAATCGATTGGTAATCTTTTTGTACCTATCATTGTAATATATACTCCCTGTTTCACTAACTATTGAAGTCATAATCAGTTTGCGTCGAGTATATTCTTCGCATTGTATCCGGTATTCTCTTTCTCTTATCAGTACTCTTTTCTGTCTTTCCAATGTATTCATTTTTATTCAGAACTATAATCGCTTCCTGAATCTTGGTTGATATAACTTACTTTTTCAGCTTCTGATTCTTCATCTGTTTCACTAACATAAAAATCTTCATAATCATACCACTTATTATTATCTTCTTTAATCTGTTGTAAGCTCATTATAAATTGTTCTGTATCTACATATTTTACTCCTGTTTTCTTTAGCTTTGGGCACTTGTTTGCATAGTGTCCTTTTTCATTGCAATTCCAACATTTGCATTCTTTAACTTTTTCTTCTTTAGTCTTGGACTTATCTGCTTCTATAGGGTTTACATTTCTTCGTCTTCTGAACTTTCTTTTATATCTAAACTTATTCCTTGTATCTTGGTTATTCCTATATCGTTTGAATCTCTTTTTCTTATAGGGTTTGTAATAAGGTTTTCTCTTATATTTCTTATACCTCTTATCTCTGTAGTTACTTTCATACTTATCCTTGTATTTTCTATGTTTTTTATGCTTTCTATACTTCTTTTCTTTTCGGTTGTCATCGCATCCAAATTGTAATCTACGCTCAGTAAATCCACATATTTCTCTTAATCCTATCTTTTTGTCTTTTTTAATTTTTTGCTGTAATCGATATTCTTCGCATTTTCTCATTAGATATGTTCTTAACACTCGTATTCTTTCTCCTAGGGTATTTTCCTTAGGTTCTAGTTGTACATATTCTTTTGATATCTCAATATTATATGGTACAGGCAAATGATTATAATATAACTGTTGGTAAATTACTCCTTCTTCTGGTAGGAATCTAGCTTCATAAAAGAACTTACTAAAGCTAATCGTATATTCTGGTAGTTTGTTTATCTTACAACCTTTCATATTATTCAAGTTCATGATAATCTCTGTCTTTCTTTCTGCTAAAACATTTTCTCTGGCTACTAACCATTTTTCACCTAAGAATTCTCTTTTCAACAACAAATCAAATATCATTAACATTGATTTCCAATCTGTCGCGTAACTTAACACTTCTCCTCTTAGTTGATATGCAATTGATTCTATCCAGTATGCTGCTTTTCCAATTAAGGTTTTTGATATCAAATCGTACATGTAATCTAGGTTTTCTGTTTGCGTGCTATTCATTAATGCAATGTACATTCCTAAATTCCAATCTGTTATTCTTCTTCCTACTTCTTGCTCATCATAAACATTATCTAAGTCTAGAAAATATCCATTATAATTTACTCCTTGGGTCATTGATCCTACGAATTCTTTAAATTCGGCTTGTTGTCCTACAGGTATATGATCAGGTAGTCTGGTATTCCTTCTGTTTATTACTTCCAGATTTGGGTCTATTAGATCTTCTTCTGGATAATCGTCTGCATCTTCGTTGATTATGTTTTCTGATTCAATTTCCGTTTCTATATATTCATTGTAATTGTCTTCTATATCACTGTCTGGTTCATCTTCTATTATTGCATTTACTCTTTTCATTTTCTGTAAAGCTTCTATAATTTGGCTATTTTCTTTTACTATTTCCCTATTCTCAGAGTTTTCTTCTTCTTCTATGAATTCTACTGCTTGTAGTTCATGGTCTGTTTGTTCATCGGTACTATTGCTTTTCGAGGTGTTTTCCTCACTTAATTTGATCTTTTGGATTTTCTTTTTCCCTTTCAATTCTTCTAACTGTTCTCTTAGAAATTGCATTTCTTCTCTGAGTTCTAATAGCTCTTGTTTTACTTCTCTTAGTTCTTCTCTAGTTTCCTTTAGTTCTTTTTAGTTTCTTTTTAACTCTACTTTAGTTTCTTTTAAAAGGGTTTGCGTATTCTTATATTTTCCTTTGTATTTTCTATACTTATTATACCATTCTCGCCGTATCGCTTGCTTTTAGGTTGATTTTCTTCCTTTAATTCATTTATCTGTTGTTCTGTTTATCTAATCTTAGGTTTAGGTATTCATAAGTTGTTTTCTCTATTTCTCTTACAGATGTTTTTACCTCTTTCGACCTTTTTCTTCTTTCACTGGTTTTGGTCTTATAGGCTCATATTTATATCTTTCTTTTTCGATTATATCCTTCTGTGAGTTTTTAAAAATGTAATCGCTCCAGGTTCCATTAGAATTTTCCTTCTTTATTTAGCTTGATAATCCTCCTAAAGCCTCTATTACATCTTTTGGTAATTTTGGCTTTATTTTGCTTATATCTACCATTACGGTATTTTACTTCTTCTCCATGCATCTATTGGCACTATTTACGGTTTATGTATAGTAGTCTTTGCTATAGTCGTTTCTCTACTTGTCTTGGCTTCCTCACTAGGTTCCTTTTGTTTTCCTTTGCTTTTTCTTCTAATAACATATTCAATTTTTCTAATATTAATTTGAACGTTGGTATTTCAGATACATTCCATAAACTAGTTAATTCTTCTCTAATCATTTGTTGGGTTTTATTCTGATTATCTCTTACTTCGTTCATTAATGACAGTATATTTTTCATTTTTTCTTTTAATACAACTTCTTCCCATAACGCATCTATTTTTTCGTTATTGCTCATAATCAGGATTGTTTATTCATTTTTTCCAACCGTTTCCCATATCTATCCATATTTTACTAAACTTTTCACATTGCTTTTCTAGTTGTTCTATATCCTTTTCTAATTTCATTTCTTTTGCGCTATATTCTAGATATTTTAACTGGCTGTATATTTCTCCTGATAAGGCCGTCTTTATAGTCTTTAGTTTCTGTTTTTTCTTTATTATTTTTTGTTGTATATTCATAGCTTAGGTATAAATCTGGTCTTTCCTTGGTCAGTTATCTCTATTCCATTATTATTTATCTTATAAGTAATCATAGTCAAAAAATCACTTCCTAATAATAATTCATTTAGGCTATCATATTCTATTACTCCGATATTGATTTTATATTCTAAGTCTTGAATCTTGAATTTTAAATTTATACTCTTAGTGATTATTATTTCTCTTTCATTTTCTGGATAATTATAAGTCTGCGGTTCTATTATTCTACATTCATTTTCATCTATTTTACTTACTCATTACTTTACTTCCTGGTGGCATGTTTATTCCGTGTTGGTTTACCGTTTCGATACCATTTCGTGGGTGCGGATCTTGCTTCATCTATATACCCCTAGAGGCTAGAAGATCGACACTCACTACTTCATCATGGTTGCGTCACGTATTATTGTATTTCTAAGCCCAGATACTCAAATTCGTGATTTTTTTGCACTTTCGGTGTATATCATCTTACAATATCTACAAGTTCTTCAATCATCACAACAGCCTATTAATATATTGAATCTTGCTTCATCTATATACCCCTAGAGGCTAGAACATAGATGGTAATCTGTTTAATCAAACTTATTTCAGAGTTAATCAAATAACAATCATATACTAATCTGAGTTGTAATCTTAGGTTCAATTTCATTTTTAATAAATCGTCTATAATCTTCTATCTATCCGGCAGATAACCATACTATAACCTATACCGATCGTCTAAACACTTATAATCAATCTTCTATCATCGTCTAAACATTCATAATCATAATCTAATATCAACATCTAAACAGCATAACAACAGAGTAATATACTTATCAAAATTATAATTAGAAACATATGGTTTGAGCACATACCTTTAGGTAGACTTTCAGATCACCGAAGTAGTCTCACCCTCCTTTGGCCTGTATTTCCCCTTTGCCTTCCGTAGTGGGTACTCTGTCGCCTGGGAGCTTGGGAGTCAGTTACGGGTATCCTCTGATCGCCTTCCTTCCAGTGGTGTGCTTTAACCAGTATAGTTCTAATCATAATAAATCAAAGTACTATACTTCATGTTCTTATGATATTCTTGGTTGATATAGGATTAATCTTATGTTTGTTCTTGGATGATAGTCAATTAAGCTTAAGATGTTCTTGGATGGTATTTGGTTATCTTATGATAATCTTTGGATGATTTCGGATTATAGACTGAAGAGTGCTTTAGCTAAACATAGAGAATTTTTGTAAGAATTTTGTATTTCCGAATTTTTCGACTCCCTTTCGTCTTTACATAGAGCTAAAGTATCAGGATTTAATGAACAATCTAAAGAATTAGATATAATAGCAGAAAATATGAGAATTGTTTTAGGAAAAACTATTTTCAGATTGCCAATAGTATATCAATTAGATAATATGAAGCAGCAAGTGTTATTAGGAAATAACTTCCTAGATTACTTTAAAACTCAAGTGATTAACAGAAATACATTTTGTTTACAATCCCCCTGTGAGAAGTGGATTATATTAAAAAGAATATTACCAGTCAATACCATTAAATTGTATACGATTAAAATCGAACGGAATAATAATTTAGAGCTTTTAAAAGAGAAATATTTAGGTATGTTAAAAGGAAACTTCGGAGAAAACCCGATGCAACTATGGGAAAAGGAAAAGGTATATGGAGAAATAAAACTGATAGATCCTAGTGATTTAGTCAGAACAAAACCAATAAGATATAGCCCAACAGACCAAAAGGAATTTGAAACACAGATTAAGGAACTACTAGAAATGAAAGTAATAAGAGAAAGTAAAAGTCCTCATAGCAGCCCAGCCTTTTTAGTAAGGAAGCATAATGAGCTAAAACGAGGAAAAGCCAGACTAGTAATTGATTATCGAGAACTTAATAAAAAGACTATTTTTGATGGATACTTTCTACCTTATAAAAGGAACCTGATTAACCGATTAGGAAACAAAAAATGGTTTAGCAAATTCGACTGTAAAAGTGGATTTTGGCAGATTAAACTGACTAATGAATCTAGAGCATTAACAGCATTTAGTGCCCCGCAAGGACACTATGAATGGAATGTATTACCAATGGGATTAAAAAATGCACCACAAATCTTTCAAAGAAGAATGGATCAAGTATTTAGAAAGCTTGCAGACTTCTGTATCATATATGTTGATGATATATTAGTTTACAGCAGTAACTTAGAAGATCATATTAAACATGTGGAGCAATTTATTGAAACGGTAAACCAACACGGAATACTTCTATCAGAAAAGAAATCAGAAATATTCAAGAATACTATTGAATTCCTAGGCTATATTGTAGATAGTGAAGGAATACAATTGCAGGAACATGTGGTAACAAAGATTAAAAACTTTAAAGAAAGATTAGAAAATAAAAGAGAAGTGCAGCAATTTCTTGGAGTAATAAATTATGCAGCAGATCACATAAAAGATTTACCATATTTGAGAAAACCATTGCAAGATTTGATTAAAAAAGATGTAACCTTCGACTGGAAGGAAGAACATACCAATGCGATTAACAAGATTAAAGAAAAGGTAAAATCATTACCAAAACACAGAGTACCTACAGACCAAGATCAACTAGAACTCTTTACAGATGCTAGTGACATAGGATGGGGAGCAGTCCTAATAGCATACGATAAAGAAGATGTTGATAAAGAAAAAATGTTGATTTGTGGATATGGAGGTGGAACGTGGAAGCCTAACGAGAAAAACTACCATATCAACGAAAAGGAATTATTGGCGGTAAAATTTGGAATAAAAAGATTTCATTACCATTTACTACCAGTAAAGTTTATTGTAAGAACTGATAATACTCAGGTAAAGGCATTCATCACAAATCGAATAGATCCTTTACCCGAACTGAATAAAAGGAGAAAATGGCAATCATTCTTCTGTTGTTATGATTTTATTGTTAAGAATATATCTGGAACTAAAAATGTTTTAGCTGATTTTCTTAGCAGATATAATGTCAATTAACAGCGAAGACTTTGAAGAATACATAGCCAAGGCTATGCAACAGATTATTCAGACCAATGAGATAATGATTACAAGATTACAGGAAAATACCCAAAGTATCAAACAATTGACAGAAGCTATACGAGACTTCTCGAAGCTGAAGCTTATAAAGAACGAAGAAAAACAAAAAACACCGATTACAATACCACCACCACAGCAAAAAACCTTTCAACCATTCTTGTCAAAATTAGCAACCATGCCATCGCCTGATTCTCAACATCGTGGTATCTATGGCAGATACGCTAAAATTCAGACCAGAGATAATTTGTGCTTATGAAAAGATTAATAAATTTTATAATTATAAGACTAATGCTGATATTGTACGCAGTGCTAAACTGAGTAAATATCCAAGATTTATTTGCGTGAAAGGGCAAATCCGAGTATTGTGGAGCGATTATTCACATATGGCTTCATAGACAAAATCGTCATCGATTTAAAAAAATGAGTAACCTCACCAAGTTACCACAAATTATCACTAGATCAGCGGGTGATGATGGAGTCCTTTGGAAAAGGAATCTCACGGGATACAAATCCTAGATGCTTGATGATTTAAAGGAAAACCAATTGTAATATGTCAAATATTTAAAGCGAGGAAGGAATAGCACCATTAGCGGGGATGACAAGGATTTGAATATGAAAATCCCCTGCACACTGGAGAAATTCCAAAACTGGATTAGCGAAAAGAGAGTATTTGGACTACTAACGTTAAAAACAAGAATAGAGGACATGCTACGGAACCAAAAGGCATCCGTAATAGGAACCTCCAAAGGAGGAGATGTGGAGGAAATCATGACCTTATATTATGACAATGATATAGCGGTCAAAGAGACTACAGAGCTAACGCAATTGTTAGACAGGATTACCAACTTGAAGCATACCCATGCTGAAGAGACTATCCGCCACTACAAAATCATGGCCGAGCAGAGGAAGAGGCCAGTAATTAAAACCGAGACGATATCTTCGTCAGCAAAGGTAAGTATTAAAAAAGAACAGTCTCCTGATCCTTTTGAATAAGGAGGGAAATTAATCAAATTTTTACAGGTACAATGTAAAAAGATTAAGACTTAACAATCCAAAAGAGGCTTATGGCCCAAACAGATTATGGCCCAATGTAGTGTTTTATACTACAGAAAGCCCAAAAAGAATATCAGATAGGGAATGTAGTTTACTACATAACCCATAAAAGAGGTCCTACGGACCCAAAAAGATTATGGCCTCATGGCCCAAAATAGATTAGGAGCCTCACGGCCCAAAAGACTATCAAACTGGTAACCCAGTACAAGAGGTCCTATTGACCCAACAGAATAAATCAATGTAAGTTTTATTTACATAGATCCTATGGATCCAGACTGTTAACTCAGAAAAGAGGTTATAACAGACCCAACGGAATATGGCCCAATGTAGATTAAACTACAGAAAGCCCAAACAAAAGAGGCCTTAGTGCCCAAAAAGACTATAAATCCGGTAACACGGAAAAGAGGTCTTCGACCTGTAAGAATATGGCCCAATGTAGTTTAAACTACAGAAAGCCCAAACAAAAGAGGCCTTAGTGCCCAAAATCAGATTATGGCCCCACGGCCCAAAAACGATTAAGAAATTAACCAGACGATAGCCAAGATAAGGACAACGGCTTTACAGAAAGAGCGGCCAAGGCACTGCAGCCTTTACGACTTTTTTGGAAAGCACAGGAGAAGACGACAAAACAACTTTACGGAAAGGAGCAGACAAGGCACTGTAGACACTGTAGCCTTTATGACTTTTGTAAAAGTATTTTGTCAGATTACTGTTTACTTTAAGACTTTTGAAAAGTAATACTGTTTACTTTAAAAAAGTTAGGAATAGTGAATAGCTGAGGTTATCTATATAAGGAGCCTCTTGTAAAGACGAAAGGGAGTCGAAAAATTCGGAAATACAAAATTCTTACAAAAATTCTCTATGTTTAGCTAAAGCACTCTTCAGTCTATAATCCGAAATCATCCAAAGATTATCATAAGATAACCAAATACCATCCAAGAACATCTTAAGCTTAATTGACTATCATCCAAGAACAAACATAAGATTAATCCTATATCAACCAAGAATATCATAAGAACATGAAGTATAGTACTTTGATTTATTATGATTAGAACTATACTGGTTAAAGCACACCACTGGAAGGAAGGCGATCAGAGGATACCCGTAACTGACTCCCAAGCTCCCAGGCGACAGAGTACCCACGGCGGAAGGCAAAGGGGAAATACAGGCCAAAGGAGGGTGAGACTACTTCGGTGATCTGAAAGTCTACCTAAAGGTATGTGCTCAAACCATATGTTTCTAATTATAATTTTGATAAGTATATTACTCTGTTGTTATGCTGTTTAGATGTTGATATTAGATTATGATTATGAATGTTTAGACGATGATAGAAGATTGATTATAAGTGTTTAGACGATCGGTATAGGTTATAGTATGGTTATCTGCCGGATAGATAGAAGATTATAGACGATTTATTAAAAATGAAATTGAACCTAAGATTACAACTCAGATTAGTATATGATTGTTATTTGATTAACTCTGAAATAAGTTTGATTAAACAGATTACCATCTATGTTCTAGCCTCTAGGGGTATATAGATGAAGCAAGATCCGCACCCACGAAATGGTTTTGGCCTGTATTTCCCCTTTGCCTTCCGCCGTGGGTACTCTGTCGCCTGGGAGCTTGGGAGTCAGTTACGGGTATCCTCTGATCGCCTTCCTTCCAGTGGTGTGCTTTAACCAGTATAGTTCTAAGATTATAAGTGTTTAGACGATCGGTATAGGTTATAGTATGGTTATCTGCCGGATAGATAGAAGATTATAGACGATACTATACTTCATGTTCTTATGATATTCTTGGTTGATATAGGATTAATCTTATGTTTGTTCTTGGATGATAGTCAATTAAGCTTAAGATGTTCTTGGATGGTATTTGGTTATCTTATGATAATCTTTGGATGATTTCGGATTATAGACTGAAGAGTGCTTTAGCTAAACATAGAGATTACAACTCAGATTAGTATATGATTGTTATTTGATTAACTCTGAAATAAGTTTGATTAAACAGATTACCATCTATGTTCTAGCCTCTAGGGGTATATAGATGAAGCAAGATCCGCACCCACGACGACGCAAACTGATTATGACTTCAATAGTTAGTGAAACAGGGAGTATATATTACAATGATAGATGGATACTTTCTACCTTATAAAAGGAACTTAATAAAAAGACTATTTTTGATGGATACTTTCTACCTTATAAAAGGAACCTAATTAACCGATTAGGAAACAAAAGATGGTTTAGCAAATTCGACTGTAAAAGTGGATTTTGGCAGATTAAACTGACTAATGAATCAAGAGCATTATGACATTTAGTGCCCCGCAAGGACACTACGAATGGAATGTATTACCAATGGGATTAAAAAATGCACCACAAATCTTTCAAAGAAGAATGGATCAAGTATTTAGAAAGCTTGCAGACTTCTGTATCATATATGTTGATGATATATTAGTTTACAGCAGTAACTTAGAAGATCATATTAAACATGTGGAGCAATTTATTGAAACGGTAAACCAACACGGAATACTTCTATCAGAAAAGAAATCAGAAATATTCAAGAATACTATTGAATTCCTAGGCTATATTGTAGATAGTGAAGGAATACAATTGCAGGAACATGTGGTAACAAAGATTAAAAACTTTAAAGAAAGATTAGAAAATAAAAGAGAAGTGCAGCAATTTCTTGGAGTAATAAATTATGCAGCAGATCACATAAAAGATTTACCATATTTGAGAAAACCATTGCAAGATTTGATTAAAAAAGATGTAACCTTCGACTGGAAGGAAGAACATACCAATGCGATTAACAAGATTAAAGAAAAGGTAAAATCATCCATTTCGTGGGTGCGGATCTTGCTTCATCTATATACCCCTAGAGGCTAGAACATAGATGGTAATCTGTTTAATCAAACTTATTTCAGAGTTAATCAAATAACAATCATATACTAATCTGAGTTGTAATCTTAGGTTCAATTTCATTTTTAATAAAACGTCTATAATCTTCTATCTATCCGGCAGATAACCATACTATAACCTATACCGATCGTCTAAACACTTATAATCAATCTTCTATCATCGTCTAAACATTCATAATCATAATCTAATATCAACATCTAAACAGCATAACAACAGAGTAATATACTTATCAAAATTATAATTAGAAACATATGGTTTGAGCACATACCTTTAGGTAGACTTTCAGATCACCGAAGTAGTCTCACCCTCCTTTGGCCTGTATTTCCCCTTTGCCTTCCGCCGTGGGTACTCTGTCGCCTGGGAGCTTGGGAGTCAGTTACGGGTATCCTCTGATCGCCTTCCTTCCAGTGGTGTGCTTTAACCAGTATAGTTCTAATCATAATAAATCAAAGTACTATACTTCATGTTCTTATGATATTCTTGGTTGATATAGGATTAATCTTATGTTTGTTCTTGGATGATAGTCAATTAAGCTTAAGATGTTCTTGGATGGTATTTGGTTATCTTATGATAATCTTTGGATGATTTCGGATTATAGACTGAAGAGTGCTTTAGCTAAACATAGAGAATTTTTGTAAGAATTTTGTATTTCCGAATTTTTCGACTCCCTTTCGTCTTTACAAGAGGCTCCTTATATAGATAACCTCAGCTATTCACTATTCCTAACTTTTTTAAAGTAAACAGTATTACTTTTCAAAAGTCTTAAAGTAAACAGTAATCTGACAAAATACTTTTACAAAAGTCATAAAGGCTACAGTGTCTACAGTGCCTTGTCTGCTCCTTTCCGTAAAGTTGTTTTGTCGTCTTCTCCTGTGCTTTCCAAAAAAGTCGTAAAGGCTGCAGTGCCTTGGCCGCTCTTTCTGTAAAGCCGTTGTCCTTATCTTGGCTATCGTCTGGTTAATTTCTTAATCGTTTTTGGGCCGTGGGGCCATAATCTGATTTTGGGCACTAAGGCCTCTTTTGTTTGGGCTTTCTGTAGTTTAAACTACATTGGGCCATATTCTTCTGGGTCAGAAAGACCTCTTTTCCGTGTTACCGGATTTATAGTCTTTTTGGTGACTAAGGCCTCTTTTTTTTGGGCTTTACGTAGTTTAATCTACATTGGGCCATATTCCGTTGGGTCTGTTATAACCTCTTTTCTGAGTTAACAGTCTGGATCCATAGGATCTATGTAAATAAAACTTACATTGATTTATTCTGTTGGGTCAATAGGACCTCTTGTACTGGGTTACCAGTTTGATAGTCTTTTGGGCCGTGAGGCTCCTAATCTATTTTGGGCCATGAGGCCATAATCTTTGGGTCCGTAGGACCTCTTTTATGGGTTATGTAGTAAAACTACATTCCCTATCCGATATTCTTTGGGCTTTACGTAGTATAAAACACTACATTGGGCCATAATCTGCTTGGGCCATAAGCCTCTTTTGGATTGTTAAGTCTTAATCTTTTTACATTGTACTGTAAAAATTTGATTAATTTCCTCCTTATTCAAAAGGATCAGAGACTGTTCTTTTTAATACTTACCTTTGCCGACGAAGATATCGTCTCGGTTTTAACCATCGCCTCTTCCTCTGCTTCGGCCATGATTTTGTAGTGGCGGATAGTCTCTTGACATGGGTATGCTTCAAGTTGGTAATCTGTCTAACAATTGCGTTAGCTCTGTAGTCTCTTTGACCGCTATATCATTGTCATAATATAAGGTCATGATTTCTTCCACATCTCCTCCTTTGGAGGTTCCTATTACGGATGCCTTCTGGTTCCGTAGCATGTCCTCTATTCTTGTTTTTAACGTTAGTAGTCCAAATACTCTCTTTTCGCTAATCCAGTTTTGGAATTTCTCCAGTGTGCAGGGGATTTTCATATTCAAATCCTTGTCATCCCCGCTAATGGTGCTATTCCTTCCTGTTTTAAATATTTGACATATTACAATTGGTTTTCCCTTTAAATCTGTCGAAGCATCTAGGATTTGTATCCCGTAGATTCCTTTTCCAAAGGACTCCATCATCAGCTCCGTTGATCTGGTGATAATTTGTGGTAACTTGGTGAGGTTACTCATTTTTTCGTCAGTGACGATTTTGTCTATGAAGCCATATGTGAATAATCGCTCCACAATACTCGGATTTGCCCTTTCGCTGCAAATAAATCTTGGATATTTACTCAGTTTAGCACTGCGTACAATATCAGCATTAGTCTTATAATTATAAAATTTATTAATCTTTTCATAAGCACAAATTATCTCTGGTCTGAATTTTAGCGTATCTGCCATAGATACCGCTGCTGATGTTGAGGGTACTGCTGATGGCATGGTTGCTAATTTTGACAAGAATGGTTGAAAGGTTTTTTGCTGTGGTGGTGGTATTGTAATCGGTGTTTTTTGTTTTTCTTCGTTCTTTATAAGCTTCAGCTTCGAGAAGTCTCGTATAGCTTCTGTCAATTGTTTGATACTTTGGGTATTTTCCTGTAATCTTGTAATCATTATCTCATTGGTCTGAATAATCTGTTGCATAGCCTTGGCTATGTATTCTTCAAAGTCTTATTTGTTAATTGACATTATATCCGCTAAGAAAATCGGCTAAAACATTTTTAGTTCGGATATATTCTTAACAATAAAATCATAACAACGAGAAGAATGATTGCCATTTTCTCCTTTTATTGATTCGGGTAAAGGATCTATTCGATTTGTGATGAATGCCTTTACCCGAGTATTATCGATTCTTACAATAAACTTTCTTGGTAGTAAATGGTAATGAAATCTTTTATTCCAAATTTTACCGCCAATAATTCCTTTTCGTTGATATGGTAGTTTTTCTCGTTAGGCTTCCACGTTCCACCTCCATATCCACAAATCAACATTTTTCTTTATCAACATCTTCTTTATCGTATGCTATTAGGACTGCTCCCATCCTATGTCACTAGCATCTGTAAAGAGTTCTAGTTGATCTTGGTCCGTAGGTACTCTGTGTTTTGGTAATGATTTTACCTTTTCTTTAATCTTGTTAATCGCATTGGTATGTTCTTCCTTCCGTCGAAGGTTACATCTTTTTAATCAAATCTTGCAATGGTTTTCTCAAATATGGTAAATCTTTTATGTGATCTGGCTGCATAATTTATTACTCCAAGAAATTCTTGCACTTCTCTTTTATTTTCTAATCTTTCTTTAAAGTTTTTAATCTTTGTTACCACATGTTCCTGCAATTGTATTCCTTCACTATCTACAATATAGCCTAGGAATTCAATAGTATTCTTGAATATTTCTGATTTCTTTTCTGATAGAAGTATTCCGTGTTGGTTTACCGTTTCAATAAATTGCTCCACATGCTTAATATGATCTTCTAAGTTACTGCTGTAAACTAATATATCATCAACATATATGATACAGAAGTCTGCAAGCTTTCTAAATACTTGATCCATTCTTCTTTGAAAGATTTGTGGTGCATTTTTTAATCCCATTGGTAATACATTCCATTCATAGTGTCCTTGCGGGGCACTAAATGCTGTTAATGCTCTTGATTCATTAGTCAGTTTAATCTGCCAAAATCCACTTTTACAGTCGAATTTGCTAAACCATCTTTTGTTTCCTAATCGGTTAATTAGGTTCCTTTTTATAAGGTAGAAAGTATCCATCAAAATAGTCTTTTTATTAAGTTCTCGATAATCAATTACTAGTCCGCTTTTCCTCGTTTTAGCTCATTATGCTTCCTTACTAAAAAGGTCAATGCTATGAGGACTTTACTTTCTCTTATTACTTTCATTTCTAGTAGTTCCTTAATCTGTGTTTCAAATTCCTTTTGAGTGCATTGGGCTATATCTTATTGGTTTTGTTCTGACTAAATCACTAGGATCTATCAGTTTTATTTCTCCATATACCTTTTCCTTTTCCCATAGTTGCATCGGGTTTTCTCCGAAGTTTCCTTTTAACATACCTAAATATTTCTCTTTTAAAAGCTCTAAATTATTATTCCGTTCGATTTTAATCGTATACAATTTAATGGTATTGACTGGTAATATTCTTTTTAATATAATCCACTTCTCACAGGGGGATTGTAAACAAAATGTATTTCTGTTAATCACTTGAGTTTTAAAGTAATCTAGGAAGTTATTTCCTAATAACACTTGCTGCTTCATATTAGCTAATTGATATACTATTGGCAATCTGAAAATAGTTTTTCCTAAAACAATTCTCATATTTTCTGCTATTATATCTAATTCTTTAGATTGTTCATTAAATCCTGATACTTTAGCTCTATGTATTCTTGATCTTTTCCATTTATGTGATTCTAATACATCTTTTCTTGCTAAGCATATGTCCGCTTCCACTATCTATGAATACCTTTTGTTTTATCATTTTGTTCGGTTTATATTCTATATGGGCTTCTATATGAATTGCTACCATATTAGTCGAGTTCATCTAATCTCCTGCGAAGCTCTTCATCTTGTTCATATTCTTGTACTTCATGTCGTATTTCTTCATTTCTCATAGCTTCTTCAATTAATCTAGCTATTTCTATTTGTTTCCAATGTATTTTATTCATTTCTTCTCTTATTTTTGATAATCGATTGGTAATCTTTTTGTACCTATCATTGTAATATATACTCCCTGTTTCACTAACTATTGAAGTCATAATCAGTTATGTCAGTATATTCTTCGCATTGTATCCAGTATTCTCTTTCTCTTATCGAGTACTCTTTTCTGTCTTTCCAATGTATTCATTTTTATTGAACTATAATCGCTTCACGAATCTTGGTTGATATAACTTACTTTTTCAGCTTCGATTCTTCATCTGTTTCACTAACATAAAAATCTTCATAATCATACCACTTATTATTATCTTCTTTAATCTGTTGTAAGCTCATTATAAATTGTTCTGTATCTACATATTTTACTCCTGGTTTCTTTAGCTTTGAGCACTTGTTTGCATAATGGCCTTTTTCATTGCAATTCCAACATTTGCATTCTTTAACTTTTTCTTCTTTAGTCTTAGACTTATCTGCTTCTATAGGGTTTACATTTCTTCGTCTTCTGAACTTTCTTTTATATCTAAACTTATTCCTTGTATCTTGGTTATTCCTATATCGTTTGAATCTCTTTTTCTTATAGGATTTGTAATAAGGTTTTCTCTTATATTTCTTATACTTCTTATCCCTGTAGTTACTTTCATACTTATCCTTGTATTTTCTATGTTTTTTATGCTTTCTATACTTCTTTTCTTTTCGGTTGTCATCGCATCCAAATTGTAATCTACGCTCAGTAAATCCACATATTTCTCTTAATCCTATCTTTTTGTCTTTTTTAATTTTTTGCTGTAATCGATATTCTTCGCATTTTCTCATTAGATATGCTCTTAACACTCGTATTCTTTCTCCTAGGGTATTTTCCTTAGGTTCTAGTTGTACATATTCTTTTGATATCTCAATATTAAATGGTACAGGCAAATGATCATAATATAACTGTTGGTAAATTACTCCTTCTTCTGGTAGGAATCTAGCTTCATAAAAGAACTTACTAAAGCTAATCGTATATTCTGGTAGTTTGTTTATCTTACAACATTTCATATTATTCAAGTTCATGATAATCTCTGTCTTTCTTTCTGCTAAAACATTTTCTCTGGCTACTAACCATTTTTCACCTAAGAATTCTCTTTTCAACAACAAATCAAATATCATTAACATTGATTTCCAATCTGTCGCGTAACTTAACACTTCTCCTCTTAGTTGATATGCAATTGATTCTATCCAGTATGCTGCTTTTCCAATTAAGGTTTTTGATATCAAATCGTACATGTAATCTAGGTTTTCTGTTTGCGTGCTATTCATTAATGCAATGTACATTCCTAAATTCCAATCTGTTATTCTTCTTCCTACTTCTTGCTCATCATAAACATTATCTAAGTCTAGAAAATATCCATTATAATTTACTCCTTGGGTCATTGATCCTACGAATTCTTTAAATTCGGCTTGTTGTCCTACAGGTATATGATCAGGTAGTCTGGTATTCCTTCTGTTTATTACTTCCAGATTTGGGTCTATTAGATCTTCTTCTGGATAATCGTCTGCATCTTCGTTGATTATGTTTTCTGATTCAATTTCCGCTTCTATATATTCATTGTAATTGTCTTCTATATCCTGTCTCGGTTCATCTTCTATTATTGCATTTACTCTTTTCATTTTACGTAAAGCTTCTATAATTTGGCTATTTTCTTTTACTATTTCCCTATTCTCGAGTTTTCTTCTTCTTCTATGAATTCTCTTGCTTGTAGTTCATGGTCCTGTTTGTTCATCGGTACTATTGCTTTTCGAGGTGTTTTCCTCACTTAATTTGATCTTTTGGATTTTCTTTTTCCCTTTCAATTCTTCTAATCGTTCTCTTAGAAATTGCATTTCTTCTCCGAGTTCTAATAGCTCTTGTTTTACTTCTCTTAGTTCTTCTCTAGTTTCCTTTAGTTCTTTTTAGTTTCTTTTAACTCTACTTTAGTCTCTTTTAAAAGGGTTTGCGTATTCTTATATTTTCCTTTGTATTTTCTATACTTATTATACCATTCTGCCGTTTCGCGTGCTTTTAGGTTCAGATTTTCTTCCTTTAATTCATTTATCTGTTGTTCCTGTTTATCTAATCTTAGGTTTAGGTATTCATAAGTTGCTTTCTCTATTTCTCTTACAGATGTTTTTACCTCTTTCGACTTTTCTTCTTTCACTGGTTTTGGTCTTATAGGCTCATATTTATATCTTTCTTTTTCGATTATATCCTTACCGTGAGTTTTTAAAAATGTAATCGCTCCAGGTTCCATTAGAATTTTCCTTCTTTATTTAGCTTCGATAATCCTCCTAAAGCCTCTATTACATCTTTTGGTAATTTTGGCTTTATTTTGCTTATATCTACCATTACGGGTATTTTACTTCTTCTCCATGCATCTATTGGCACTATTTCTGGTTTATGTATAGTAGTCTTTGCTATAGTCGTTTCTCTACTTGTACTGGCTTCCTCACTAGGTTCCTTTTGTTTTCCTTTGCTTTTTTCTTCTAATAACATATTCAATTTTTCTAATATTAATTTGAACGTTGGTATTTCAGATACATTCCATAAACTAGTTAATTCTTCTCTAATCATTTGTTGGGTTTTATTCTGATTATCTCTTACTTCGTTCATAAATGACAGTATATTTTTCATTTTTTCTTTTAATACAACTTCTTCCCATAACGCATCTATTTTTCGTTTTTGCTCATAATCAGGATTGTTTTTTCGTTTTTTCCAACCGTTTCCCATATCTATCCATATTTTACTAAACTTTTCACATTGCTTTTCTAGTTGTTCTATGTCCTTTTTTAATTTCATTTCTTTTGCTTATATTCTAGATATTTTAACTGGGTATATTTCTCCCGATAAAGTAGTCTTTATAGTCTTTAGTTTACATTTTTCTTTATTATTTTTTGTTGTATATTCATAGCTTAGGTATAAATCTGGTCTTTCCTTGGTCAGTTATCTCTATTCCATTATTATTTATCTTATAAGTAATCATAGTCAAAAAATCACTTCCTAATAATAATTCATTTAGGCTATCATATTCTATTACTCCGATATTGATTTTATATTCTAAGTCTTGAATCTTGAATTTTAAATTTATACTCTTAGTGATTATTATTTCTCTTTCATTTTCTGGATAATTATAAGTCTGCGGTTCTATTATTCTACATTCATTTTCATCTATTTTACTTATATGTATAAAACTTTTAATTGCTCCAGTATTTATTTCTGCTATTCCATCCATAGTTATCATATTCTTAAATATTATAACCTTGATTTTTAATCTATTACACTCTATGTTTATCAAATCTATTATTCTGGGTTTTATCCTTGGTATACTATCTAACGATTCTCTGATTATACTTAGTTTAGATCCTTCTACTCGTGGTATTAATCTTTTAGATGGTGTAATGGTTCGTGTATAAAAATCCATGGTTATCTCTTCTGGTATGGTAATCTTAGAGTTTTCCTTATGCTCTATCTGCTCGAGTATCTCCTTATACATTTTTGGTACTATGATATTCATTTCATGTTGTTTCTTTACATGGTGGTTTCCTGTTAGGGCGTATATCATCTTTGTTTCTATACTCATTACTTTACTTCCTGGTGGCATGTTTATTCCATCTAACTTATAGTATAGTGTTAAAGCTAAATCTTTATTCTCATCTTTTAACGATACACTAAAGTCTGGTTGTATTGTGAATTTTAACTTTTGATAAATTAAATTTCCTTTAATCACTGATATTAATGCATCTTGTAAATTTCCTAGTATTCTGTCATCTAATACGTAAATCTGTATAGGTGTATCAATATTCTTTTGAAAATATGCTTTAATCGTGAATTCTACTCCTCCAAAGTAAATATTTTTATACCTCTTTGCTTCTTTAGTCGATAATTTAGCCAATTCTCTTTTAATTAATTCATCGGTGATTAAATTAATCTTAGTTCTACCATTAGTACTCATAGTATCAATTACGTTCTCATGTTTCTGTGCTATATACCTTATTTCCTTATTCCTTTCAAACCACTTTGTTTTAAATATCTTTTTCACAGATACTTCATCTTTTTCTTCTTGAATCTTTTGATATGTATCCTGTCTAAAACTTAGTGTTTGACTAGTTCCTCCTTCATAAGTATTCATTTGATAATAAAGATCTTTAGGTTCTAATTTATCGTCCATATTTTAATAAATCGATATATCTATATTGTTCTTGTATGATATCTTTTAAATCTCTAATCTCATTTTCATTGCTAATTTCTTTTGCTAAGTTCTGTTCTCTTATTCTTTCGATCTCTTCATCTTTCTGCCTTATTCGCTCTTCTCTTAGGGCTGATAAATTTCTTAAACACGTTATTTTTTCTTCCTGTTCATTCATCTTTATGTGTTGTTCTAATAACTGTTTTTCCTTTTCTTCAATTATTTTTATTCCTATTCTACAACTTATAATATGCTGGTTTATATCTCTATTATATGTAAGCGGTTTTTCTGCTACTCTCTCTAGCTGTACTTTTTGTTCTTGCTGTTGCATTAATCTCGTTTCATCCATAGTGTTCTATTTCCATTCTTAAATCTGATTTTATACTTTCTATTAAGTCGTTCATCTCATATATACGAGTATTTATTTCTATTAGTCTCCTATATGCTTGCCTTTCTATTCTATCTCTCAATTCTAATTGTTCGTCATTATACAATAATCTTGTCATTTCTTCTATCGTCCAGTCTTCCTGGTAATGTAATCTTTGTGCCATATGAGGGGGTCTACTGGATCTTGCAGATCTTCTAATAGCAGTTTCATATGGTACTGTAATCATGGGTGCGGATCTTGCTTCATCTATATACCCCTAGAGGCTAGAACATAGATGGTAATCTGTTTAATCAAACTTATTTCAGAGTTAATCAAATAACAATCATATACTAATCTGAGTTGTAATCTTAGGTTCAATTTCATTTTTAATAAATCGTCTATAATCTTCTATCTATCCGGCAGATAACCATACTATAACCTATACCGATCGTCTAAACACTTATAATCAATCTTCTATCATCGTCTAAACATTCATAATCATAATCTAATATCAACATCTAAACAGCATAACAACAGAGTAATATACTTATCAAAATTATAATTAGAAACATATGGTTTGAGCACATACCTTTAGGGAGACTTTCAGATCACCGAAGTAGTCTCACCCTCCTTTGGCTCGTATTTCCCCTTTGCCTTCCGTAGTGGGTACTGTCGCACAGGGAGCTTGGGGAGTCGATTCACGGGTATCCTCTGATCGCCTTCCTTCCAGTGGTGTGCTTTAACCAGTATAGTTCTAATCATAATAAATCAAAGTACTATACTTCATGTTCTTATGATATTCTTGGTTGATATAAGATTAATCTTATGTTTGTTCTTGGATGATAGTCAATTAAGCTTAAGATGTTCTTGGATGGGATTTGGTTATCTTATGATAATCTTTGGATGATTTCGGATTATAGACTGAAGAGTGCTTTAGCTAAACATAGAGATTTTGTAAAGGTTTTCTATTTCAGAATTTTCGAATCCTCTTTCGTCTTTACAAGAGGCTCCTTATATAGATAACCTCAGCTATTCACTATTCCTAACTTTTTAAAAGTAAACAGTATTACTTTTCAAAAGTCTTAAAGTAAATGATGTCGACAAAATACTTTTACAAAAGTCATAAAGGCTACAGTGTCTCTGATGCCTTGTCTGCTCCTTTCCGTAAAGTTGTTTTGTCGTCTTCTCCTGTGCTTTCCAAAAAAGTCGTAAAGGCTGCAGTGCCTTGGCCGCTCTTTCTGTAAAGCCGTTGTCCTTATCTTGGCTATCGTCTGGTTAATTTCTTAATCGTTTTTGGGCCGTGGGGCCATAATCTGATTTTGGGCACTAAGGCCTCTTTTGTTTGGGCTTTACAGGTAGTTTAAACTACATTGGGCCATATTCTTCTGGGTCAGAAAGACCTCTTTTCCGTGTTACCGGATTTATAGTCTTTTTGGGCACTAAGGCCTCTTTTGTTTGGGCTTTCTGTAGTTTAATCTACATTGGGCCATATTCCGTTAGATGCATTATAACCTCTTTTCGAGTTAACGATGCGGATCCATAGGATCTATGTAAATAAAACTTACATTGATTTATTACGTTGGGTCAATAGGACCTCTTGTCTTTGGGTTACCAGTTTGATAGTCTTTGGGCCGTGAGGCTCCTAATCTATTTTGGGCCATGAGGCCATAATCTTTGGGTCCGTAGGACCTCTTTTATGGGTTATGTAGTAAACTACATTCCCTATCTGATATTCTTTTTGGGCTTTCTGTAGTATAAAACACTACATTGGGCCATAATCTGTTTGGGCCATAAGCCTCTTTTGGATTGTTAAGTCTTAATCTTTTTACATTGTACCTGTAAAAATTTGATTAATTTCCCTCCTTATTCAAAAGGATCAGGAGACTGTTCTTTTTTAATACTTACCTTTGCTGACGAAGATATCGTCTCGGTTTTAATTACTGGCCTCTTCCTCTGCTCGGCCATGATTTTGTAGTGGCGGATAGTCTCTTCAGCATGGGTATGCTTCAAGTTGGTAATCCTGTCTAACAATTGCGTTAGCTCTGTAGTCTCTTTGACCGCTATATCATTGTCATAATATAAGGTCATGATTTCCTCCACATCTCCTCCTTTGGAGGTTCCTATTACGGATGCCTTTTGGTTCCGTAGCATGTCCTCTATTCTTGTTTTTAACGTTAGTAGTCCAAATACTCTCTTTTCGCTAATCCAGTTTTGGAATTTCTCCAGTGTGCAGGGGATTTTCATATTCAAATCCTTGTCATCCCCGCTAATGGTGCTATTCCTTCCTGTTTTAAATATTTGACATATTACAATTGGTTTTCCCTTTAAATCTGTCGAAGCATCTAGGATTTGTATCCCGTAGATTCCTTTTCCAAAGGACTCCATCATCAGCTCCGTTGATCTGGTGATAATTTGTGGTAACTTGGTGAGGTTACTCATTTTTTCGTCAGTGACGATTTTGTCTATGAAGCCATATGTGAATAATCGCTCCACAATACTCGGATTTGCCCTTTCATTGCAAATAAATCTTGGATATTTACTCGCTTTAGCACTGCGTACAATAGCAACATTAGTCTTATAATTATAAAATTTATTAATCTTTTCATAAGCACAAATTATTTCTGGTATGAATTTTAGCGTATCTGCCATAGATACCGGGCCGATGTTGAGTAATGCTAGCGATGGCATGGTTGCTAATTTTGACAAGAATGGTTGAAAGGTTTTTCTTTGTGGTGGTGGTATTGTAATCGGTGTTTTTGTTTTTCTTCGTTCTTTATAAGCTTCACGAGAAGTCTCGTATAGCTTCACAATTGTTTGATACTTTGGGTATTTTCCTGTAATCTTGTAATCATTATCTCATTGGTCCGAATAATCATTTGCATAGCCTTGGCTATGTATTCTTCAAAGTCTTCGCTGTTAATTGACATTATATCTGCTAAGAAAATCAGCTAAAACATTTTTAGTTCCAGATATATTCTTAACAATAAAATCATAACAACAGAAGAACGATTGCCATTTTCTTCTTTTATTCAGTTCTGGTAAAGGGTCTATTCGATTTGTTATGAATGCCTTTACCTGAGTATTATCAGTTCTTACAATGAACTTTACTGGTAGTAAATGGTAATGAAATCTTTTTATTCCAAATTTTACTGCCAATAATTCCTTTTCGTTGATATGGTAGTTTTTCTCGTTAGGCTTCCACGTTCCACCTCCATATCCACAAATCAACATTTTTTCTTTATCAACATCTTCTTTATCATATGCTATTAGGACTGCTCCCCATCCTATGTCACTAGCATCTGTAAAGAGTTCTAATTGATCTTGGTCTGTAGGTACTCTGTGTTTTGGTAATGATTTTACCTTTTCTTTAATCTTGTTAATCGCATTGGTATGTTCTTCCTTCCAATCGAAGGGTACATCTTTTTAATCAAATCTTGCAATGGTTTTCTCAAATATGGTAAATCTTTTATGTGATCTCACTGCATAATTTATTACTCCAAGAAATTGCTGCACTTCTCTTTTATTTTCTAATCTTTCTTTAAAGTTTTTAATCTTTGTTACCACATGTTCCTGCAATTGTATTCCTTCACTATCTACAATATAGCCTAGGAATTCAATAGTATTCTTGAATATTTCTGATTTCTTTTCTGATAGAAGTATTCCGTGTTGGTTTACCGTTTCAATAAATTGCTCCACATGTTTAATGTGATCTTCTAAGTTACTGTTGTAAACTAATATATCATCAACATATATGATACAGAAGTCTGCAAGCTTTCTAAACACTTGATCCATTCTTCTTTGAAAGATTTGTGGTGCATTTTTTAATCCCATTGGTAATACATTCCATTCGTAGTGTCCTTGCGGGGCACTAAATGCTGTTAATGCTCTTGATTCATTAGTCAATTTAATCTGCCAAAATCCACTTTTACAGTCGAATTTGCTAAACCATTTTTTATTTCCTAATCGGTTAATCAGGTTCCTTTTATAAGGTAAAAAGTATCCATCAAAAATAGTCTTTTTATTAAGTTCGCGATAATCAATCACTAATCTGGCTTTTCCTCGTTTTAGCTCATTATGTTTCCTTACTAAAAAAATTTTGCTATGAGGACTTTTACTTTCTCTTATTACTTTCATTTCTAGTAGTTCCTTAATCTGTGTTTCAAATTCCTTTTGGTGCATTTGGGCTATATCTTATTGGTTTTGTTCGACTAAATCACTAGGATCTATCAGTTTATTTCTCCATATACCTTTTCCTTTTCCCATAGTTGCATCGGGTTTTCTCAAAGTTTCCTTTTAACATACCTAAATATTTCTCTTTTAAAAGCTCTAAATTATTATTCCGCTCGATTTTAATCGTATACAATTTAATGGTATTGACTGGTAATATTCTTTTTAATATAATCCACTTCTCACAGGGGGATTGTAAACAAAATGTATTTCTGTTAATCACTTGAGTTTTAAAGTAATCTAGGAAGTTATTTCCTAATAACACTTGCTGCTTCATATTATCTAATTGATATACTATTGGCAATCTGAAAATAGTTTTTCCTAAAACAATTCTCATATTTTCTGCTATTATATCTAATTCTTTAGATTGTTCATTAAATCCTGATACTTTAGCTCTATGTATTCTTGATCTTTTCCATTTATGTGATTCTAATACATCTTTTCTTGCTAAGCATATGTCTGCTCCACTATCTATGAATACCTTTTGTTTTATCATTTTGTTCGGTTTGTATTCTATATGGGCTTCTATATGAATTGCTACCATATTAGTCAGGAGTTCATCTAATCTCTGCGAAGCTCTTCATCTTGTTCATCTTCTTGTCGTTCATGTCGTATTTCTTCATTTCTCATAGCTTCTTCAATTAATCTAGCTATTTCTATTTGTTTCCAATGTATTTTATTCATTTCTTCTCTTATTTTTGATAATCGATTGGTAATCTTTTGTACCTATCATTGTAATATATACTCCCTGTTTCACTAACTATTGAAGTCATAATCAGTTTGCGTCGAGTATATTCTTCGCATTGTATCCGGTATTCTCTTTCTCTTATCAGTACTCTTTTCTGTCTTTCCAATGTATTCATTTTTATTCAGAACTATAATCGCTTCCTGAATCTTGGTTGATATAACTTACTTTTTCAGCTTCTGATTCTTCATCTGTTTCACTAACATAAAAATCTTCATAATCATACCACTTATTATTATCTTCTTTAATCTGTTGTAAGCTCATTATAAATTGTTCTGTATCTACATATTTTACTCCTGTTTTCTTTAGCTTTGGGCACTTGTTTGCATAGTGTCCTTTTCATTGCAATTCCAACATTTGCATTCTTTAACTTTTTCTTCTTTAGTCTTGGACTTATCTGCTTCTCTAGGGTTTACATTTCTTCGTCTTCTGAACTTTCTTTTATATCTAAACTTATTCCTTGTATCTTGGTTATTCCTATATCGTTTGAATCTCTTTTTCTTATAGGGTTTGTAATAAGGTTTTCTCTTATATTTCTTATACCTCTTATCTCTGTAGTTACTTTCATACTTATCCTTGTATTTTCTATGTTTTTTATGCTTTCTATACTTCTTTTCTTTTCGGTTGTCATCGCATCCAAATTGTAATCTACGCTCAGTAAATCCACATATTTCTCTTAATCCTATCTTTTTGTCTTTTTTAATTTTTTGCTGTAATCGATATTCTTCGCATTTTCTCATTAGATATGCTCTTAACACTCGTATTCTTTCTCCTAGGGTATTTTCCTTAGGTTCTAGTTGTACATATTCTTTTGATATCTCAATATTATATGGTACAGGCAAATGATCATAATATAACTGTTGGTAAATTACTCCTTCTTCTGGTAGGAATCTAGCTTCATAAAAGAACTTACTAAAGCTAATCGTATATTACGGTAGTTTGTTTATCTTACAACATTTCATATTATTCAAGTTCATGATAATCTCTGTCTTTCTTTCTGCTAAAACATTTTCTCTGGCTACTAACCATTTTTCACCTAAGAATTCTCTTTTCAACAACAAATCAAATATCATTAACATTGATTTCCAATCTGTCGCGTAACTTAACACTTCTCCTCTTAGTTGATATGCAATTGATTCTATCCAGTATGCTGCTTTTCCAATTAAGGTTTTTGATATCAAATCGTACATGTAATCTAGGTTTTCTGTTTATGCGTGCTATTCATTAATGCAATGTACATTCCTAAATTCCAATCTGTTATTCTTCTTCCTACTTCTTGCTCATCATAAACATTATCTAAGTCTAGAAAATATCCATTATAATTTACTCCTTGGGTCATTGATCCTACGAATTCTTTAAATTCGGCTTGTTGTCCTACAGGTATATGATCAGGTAGTCTGGTATTCCTTCTGTTTATTACTTCCAGATTTGGGTCTATTAGATCTTCTTCTGGATAATCGTCTGCATCTTCGTTGATTATGTTTTCTGATTCAATTTCCGTTTCTATATATTCATTGTAATTGTCTTCTATATCACTGTCTGGTTCATCTTCTATTATTGCATTTACTCTTTTCATTTTCTGTAAAGCTTCTATAATTTGGCTATTTTCTTTTACTATTTCCCTATTCTCAGAGTTTTCTTCTTCTTCTATGAATTCTACTGCTTGTAGTTCATGGTCTGTCTGTTCATCAGTACTATTGCTTTTCGAGGTGTTTTCATCACTTAATTTAATCTTTTGGATTTTCTTTTTCCCTTTCAATTCTTCTAACTGTTCTCTTAGAAATTGCATTTCTTCTCTGAGTTCTAATAGCTCTTGTTTTACTTCTCTTAGTTCTTCTCTAGTTTCCTTTAGTTCTTTTTTAGTTTCTTTTAACTCTACTTTAGTTTCTTTTAAAAGGGTTTGCGTATTCTTATATTTTCCTTTGTATTTTCTATACTTATTATACCATTCTGCCGTATCGCTTGCTTTTAGGTTCAGATTTTCTTCCTTTAATTCATTTATCTGTTGTTCCTGTTTATCTAATCTTAGGTTTAGGTATTCATAAGTTGTTTTCTCTATTTCTCTTACAGATGTTTTTACCTCTTTCAGCTTTTCTTCTTTCACTGGTTTTGGTCTTATAGGCTCATATTTATATCTTTCTTTTTCGATTATATCCTTACCGTGAGTTTTTAAAAATGTAATCGCTCCAGGTTCCATTAGAATTTTCCTTCTTTATTTAGCTTCGATAATCCTCCTAAAGCCTCTATTACATCTTTTGGCACTATTTCTGGTTTATGTATAGTAGTCTTTGCTATAGTCGTTTCTCTACTTGTACTGGCTTCCTCACTAGGTTCCTTTTGTTTTCCTTTGCTTTTTTCTTCTAATAACATATTCAATTTTTCTAATATTAATTTGAACGTTGGTATTTCAGATACATTCCATAAACTAGTTAATTCTTCTCTAATCATTTGTTGGGTTTTATTCTGATTATCTCTTACTTCGTTCATTAATGACAGTATATTTTTCATTTTTTCTTTTAATACAACTTCTTCCCATAACGCATCTATTTTTTCGTTATTGCTCATAATCAGGATTGTTTATTCGTTTTTTCCAACCGTTTCCCATATCTATCCATATTTTACTAAACTTTTCACATTGCTTTTCTAGTTGTTCTATATCCTTTTCTAATTTCATTTCTTTTGCGCTATATTCTAGATATTTTAACTGGCTGTATATTTCTCCTGATAAGGCCGTCTTTATAGTCTTTAGTTTCATTTTTTCTTTATTATTTTTTGTTGTATATTCATAGCTTAGGTATAAATCTGGTCTTTCCTTGGTCATTATCTCTATTCCATTATTATTTATCTTATAAGTAATCATAGTCAAAAATCACTTCCTAATAATAATTCATTTAGGTTATCATATTCTATTACTCGGATATTGATTTTATATTCTAAGTCTTGAATCTTGAATTTTAAATTTATACTCTTAGTGATTATTATTTCTCTTTCATTTTCTGGATAATTATAAGTCTGCGGTTCTATTATACTACATTCATTTTCATCTATTTTACTTATATGTATAAAACTTTTAATTGCTCCAGTATTTATTTCTGCTATTCCATCCATAGTTATCATATTCTTGAATATTATAACCTTGATTTTTAATCTATTACACTCTATGTTTATCAAATCTATTATTCTGGGTTTTATCCTTGGTATACTCTCTAATGATTCCCTGATTATACTTAGTTTAGATCCTTCTACTCGTGGTATTAATCTTTTAGATGGTGTAATGGTTCGTGTATAAAAATCCATAGTTATCTCTTCTGGTATGGTAATCTTAGAGTTTTCCTTATGCTCTATCTGCTCGAGTATCTCTTTATACATTTTTGGTACTATGATATTCATTTCATGTTGTTTCTTTACATGGTGGTTTCCCGTTAGGGCGTATATCATCTTTGTTTCTATACTCATTACTTTACTTCCTGGTGGCATGTTTATTCCATCTAACTTATAGTATAGAGTTAAAGCTAAATCTTTATTCTCATCTTTTAACGATACACTAAAGTCTGGTTGTATAGTAAATTTTAACTTTTGATAAATTAAATTTCCTTTAATCACTGATATTAATGCGTCTTGCAAATTTCCTAATATTCTCATCTAATACGTAAATCAGTATAGGTGTATCAATATTCTTTGAAAATATGCTTTAATCGTGAATTCTACTCCTCCAAAGTAAATATTTTTATACCTCTTTGCTTCTTTAGTCGATAATTTAGCCAATTCTCTTTTAATTAATTCATCGGTGATTAAATTAATCTTAGTTCTACCATTAGTACTCATAGTATCAATTACGTTCTCATGTTTCTGTGCTATATACCTTATTTCCTTATTCCTTTCAAACCACTTTGTTTTAAATATCTTTTTCACAGATACTTCATCTTTTTCTTCTTGAATCTTTTGATATGTATCCTGTCTAAAACTTAGTGTTTGACTAGTTCCTCCTTCATAAGTATTCATTTGATAATAAAGATCTTTAGGTTCTAATTTATCGTCCATATTTTAATAAATCGATATATCTATATTGTTCTTGTATGATATCTTTTAAATCTCTAATCTCATTTTCATTGCTAATTTCTTTTGCTAAGTTCTGTTCTCTTATTCTTTCGATCTCTTCATCTTTCTGCCTTATTCGCTCTTCTCTTAGGGTCGATAAATTTCTTAAACACGTTATTTTTTCTTCCTGTTCATTCATCTTTATGTGTTGTTCTAATAACTGTTTTCCTTTTCTTCAATTATTTTTATTCCTATTCTACAACTTATAATATCTTTGGTTTATATCTCTATTATATGTAAGCGGTTTTTCTGCTACTCTCTCTAGCTGTACTTTTTGTTCTTGCTGTTGCATTAATCTCGTTTCATCCATAGTGTTCTATTTCCATTCTTAAATATGATTTTATACTTTCTATTAAGTCGTTCATCTCATATATACGAGTATTTATTTCTATTAGTCTCCTATATGCTTGCCTTTCTATTCTATCTCTCAATTCTAATTGTTCGTCATTATACAATAATCTTGTCATTTCTTCTATCCTCCAGTCTTCCTGGGATTCAATTATAATTGTATTCTGTCTTCGCATTTCTAATAAATCTCTTTTCATTTCTCTACATCTCCATAACAACTGATTTAAGAGTCTAACTTGTTTAAACGATGGATGTGTTTTCATTTTTTAAACCTTTGTTCTAATTACAAGCTCTGATACCATTTCGTGGGTGCGGATCTTGCTTCATCTATATACCCCTAGAGGCTAGAACATAGATGGTAATCTGTTTAATCAAACTTATTTCAGAGTTAATCAAATAACAATCATATACTAATCTGAGTTGTAATCTTAGGTTCAATTTCATTTTTAATAAAACGTCTATAATCTTCTATCTATCCGGCAGATAACCATACTATAACCTATACCGATCGTCTAAACACTTATAATCAATCTTCTATCATCGTCTAAACATTCATAATCATAATCTAATATCAACATCTAAACAGCATAACAACAGAGTAATATACTTATCAAAATTATAATTAGAAACATATGGTTTGAGCACATACCTTTAAGTAGACTTTCAGATCACCGAAGTAGTCTCACCCTCCTTTGGCCTGTATTTCCCCTTTGCCTTCCGCCGTGGGTACTCTGTCGCCTGGGAGCTTGGGAGTCAGTTACGGGTATCCTCTGATCGCCTTCCTTCCAGTGGTGTGCTTTAACCAAGATAGTTCTAATCATAATAAATCAAAGTACTATACTTCATGTTCTTATGATATTCTTGGTTGATATAGGATTAATCTTATGTTTGTTCTTGGATGATAGTCAATTAAACTTAAGATGTTCTTGGATGGTATTTGGTTATCTTATGATAATCTTTGGATGATTTGGATTATAGATCAAGAGTGCTTTAGCTAAACATAGAGAATTTTTGTAAGAATTTTGTATTTCAATTTTTCGACTCACTTTCGTCTTTACAAGAGGCTCCTTATATAGATAACCTCAGCTATTCACTATTCCTAACTTTTTTAAAGTAAATGATACTTTTCAAAAGTCTTAAAGTAAATGATGTCGACAAAATACTTTTACAAAAGTCATAAAGGCTACAGTGTCTCTGATTGCCTTGTCTGCTCCTTTCCGTAAAGTTGTTTTGTCGTCTTCTCTGTGCTTTCCAAAAAGTCGTAAAGGCTGCAGTGCCTTGGCCGCTTCTTCTGTAAAGCCGTTGTCCTTATCTTGGCTATCGCCTGGTTAATTTCTTAATCGTTTTTGGCCGTGGGGCCATAATCGATTTTGGGCACTAAGGCCTCTTTTGTTTGGGCTTTACGTAGTTTAAACTACATTGGGCCATATTCTTCGGGTCGAGAAAGACCTCTTTTCCGTGTTCTGGGATTTATAGTCTTTTTGGGCACTAAGGCCTCTTTTGTTTGGGCTCGTAGTTTAATCTACATTGGGCCATATTCCGTTGGGTGCATTATAACCTCTTTCTCGAGTTAACATGCGGATCCATAGGATCTATGTAAATAAAACTTACATTGATTTATTCTGTTGGGTCAATAGGACCTCTTGTCTTTGAGGTTACCGGTTTGATAGTCTTTGGTACGTGAGGCTCCTAATCTATTTTGGGCCATGAGGCCATAATCTTTTGGGTCCGTAGGACCTCTTTTATGGGTTATGTAGTAAACTACATTCCCTATCTGATATTCTTTTTGGGCTTTCTGTAGTATAAAACACTACATTGGGCCATAATCTGTTTGGGCCATAAGCCTCTTTTGGATTGTTAAGTCTTAATCTTTTTACATTGTACCTGTAAAAATTTGATTAATTTCCCTCCTTATTCAAAAGTATCAGGAGACTGTTCTTTTTAATACTTACCTTTCTTTGTGAAGATATCGTCTCGGTTTTAATTACTGGCCTCTTCCTCTGCTCGGCCATGATTTTGTAGTGGCGGATAGTCTCTTCAGCATGGGTATGCTTCAAGTTGGTAATCCTGTCTAACAATTGCGTTAGCTCTGTAGTCTCTTTGACCGCTATATCATTGTCATAATATAAGGTCATGATTTCCTCCACATCTCCTCCTTTGGAGGTTCCTATTACGGATGCCTTTTGGTTCCGTAGCATGTCCTCTATTCTTGTTTTTAACGTTAGTAGTCCAAATACTCTCTTTTCGCTAATCCAGTTTTGGAATTTCTCCAGTGTGCAGGGGATTTTCATATTCAAATCCTTGTCATCCCCGCTAATGGTGCTATTCCTTCCTGTTTTAAATATTTGACATATTACAATTGGTTTTCCCTTTAAATCTGTCGAAGCATCTAGGATTTGTATCCGTAGATTCCTTTTCCAAAGGACTCCATCATCGACTCAGATTGATCTGGTGATAATTTGTGGTAACTTGGTGAGGTTACTCATTTTTTCGTCGATGACGATTTTGTCTATGAAGCCATATGTGAATAATCGCTTCCACAATACTCGGATTTGCCCTTTCACGCAAATAAATCTTGGATATTTACTCGGTTTAGCACTGCGTACAATATCGACATTAGTCTTATAATTATAAAATTTATTAATCTTTTCATAAGCACAAATTATCTCTGGTCCGAATTTTAGCGTATTCGCCATAGATACGGCTGGCGATGTTGAGAATGCCGATGGCATGGTTGCTAATTTTGACAAGAATGGTTGAAAGGTTTTTCTTTGTGGTGGTGGTATTGTAATCGGTGTTTTTGTTTTTCTTCGTTCTTTATAAGCTTCAGCTTCGAGAAGTCTCGTGATAGCTTCACAATTGTTTGATACTTTGGGTATTTTCCTCGTAATCTTGTAATCATTATCTCATTGGTGCGAATAATACATTTGCATAGCCTTGGCTATGTATTCTTCAAAGTCTTCATTGTTAATTGACATTATATACGCTAAGAAAATCAGCTAAAACATTTTTAGTTCCGGATATATTCTTAACAATAAAATCATAACAACAGTAAGAATGATTGCCATTTTCTCCTTTTATTGATTAGGGTAAAGGATCTATTCGATTTGTGATGAATGCCTTTACCGAGTATTATCGATTCTTACAATAAACTTTCTTGGTAGTAGATGGTAATGAATTCTTTTTATTCCAAATTTTACCGCTAATAATTCCTTTTCGTTGATATGGTAGTTTTTCTCGTTAGGCTTCCACGTTCCACCTCCATATCCACAAATCAACATTTTTTCTTTATCAACATCTTCTTTATCGTATGCTATTAGGACTGCTCCCCATCCTATGTCACTAGCATCTGTAAAGAGTTCTAGTTGATCTTGGTCTGTAGGTACTCTGTGTTTTGGTAATGATTTTACCTTTTCTTTAATCTTGTTAATCGCATTGGTATGTTCTTCCTTCCAGTCGAAGGTTACATCTTTTTTAATCAAATCTTGCAATGGTTTTCTCAAATATGGTAAATCTTTTATGTGATCTGCTGCATAATTTATTACTCCAAGAAATTGCTGCACTTCTCTTTTATTTTCTAATCTTTCTTTAAAGTTTTTAATCTTTGTTACCACATGTTCCTGCAATTGTATTCCTTCACTATCTACAATATAGCCTAGGAATTCAATAGTATTCTTGAATATTTCTGATTTCTTTTCTGATAGAAGTATTCCGTGTTGGTTTACCGTTTCAATAAATTGCTCCACATGCTTAATATGATCTTCTAAGTTACTGCTGTAAACTAATATATCATCAACATATATGATACAGAAGTCTGCAAGCTTTCTAAATACTTGATCCATTCTTCTTTGAAAGATTTGTGGTGCATTTTTTAATCCCATTGGTAATACATTCCATTCATAGTGTCCTTGCGGGGCACTAAATGTTTGATAATGCTCTTGATTCATTAGTCAGTTTAATCTGCCAAAATCCACTTTTACAGTCGAATTTGCTAAACCATCTTTTGTTTCCTAATCGGTTAATTAGGTTCCTTTTATAAGGTAGAAAGTATCCATCAAAAATAGTCTTTTTATTAAGTTCTCGATAATCAATTACTAGTCTGGCTTTTCCTCGTTTTAGCTCATTATGCTTCCTTACTAAAAAGGCTGGGCTGCTATGAGGACTTTTACTTTCTCTTATTACTTTCATTTCTAGTAGTTCCTTAATCTGTGTTTCAAATTCCTTTTGGTCTGTTGGGCTATATCTTATTGGTTTTGTTCTGACTAAATCACTAGGATCTATCAGTTTTATTTCTCCATATACCTTTTCCTTTTCCCATAGTTGCATCGGGTTTTCTCCGAAGTTTCCTTTTAACATACCTAAATATTTCTCTTTTAAAAGCTCTAAATTATTATTCCGTTCGATTTTAATCGTATACAATTTAATGGTATTGACTGGTAATATTCTTTTTAATATAATCCACTTCTCACAGGGGGATTGTAAACAAAATGTATTTCTGTTAATCACTTGAGTTTTAAAGTAATCTAGGAAGTTATTTCCTAATAACACTTGCTGCTTCATATTATCTAATTGATATACTATTGGCAATCTGAAAATAGTTTTTCCTAAAACAATTCTCATATTTTCTGCTATTATATCTAATTCTTTAGATTGTTCATTAAATCCTGATACTTTAGCTCTATGTATTCTTGATCTTTTCCATTTATGTGATTCTAATACATCTTTTCTTGCTAAGCATATGTCTGCTCCACTATCTATGAATACCTTTTGTTTTATCATTTTGTTCGGTTTATATTCTATATGGGCTTCGATATCAATTGCTACCAGATTAGTCGAGTTCATCTAATCTCTCATGAAGCTCTTCATCTTGTTCATATTCTTGTACTTCATGTCGTATTTCTTCATTTCTCATAGCTTCTTCAATTAATCTAGCTATTTCTATTTGTTTCCAATGTATTTTATTCATTTCTTCTCTTATTTTTGATAATCAATTGGTAATCTTTTTGTACCTATCATTGTAATATATACTCCCTGTTTCACTAACTATTGAAGTCATAATCAGTTTGCGTCGAGTATATTCTTCGCATTGTATCCGGTATTCTCTTTCTCTTATCAGTACTCTTTTCTGTCTTTCCAATGTATTCATTTTTATTCAGAACTATAATCGCTTCCTGAATCTTGGTTGATATAACTTACTTTTTCAGCTTCTGATTCTTCATCTGTTTCACTAACATAAAAATCTTCATAATCATACCACTTATTATTATCTTCTTTAATCTGTTGTAAGCTCATTATAAATTGTTCTGTATCTACATATTTTACTCCTGTTTTCTTTAGCTTTGGGCACTTGTTTGCATAGTGTCCTTTTTCATTGCAATTCCAACATTTGCATTCTTTAACTTTTTCTTCTTTAGTCTTGGACTTATCTGCTTCTATAGGGTTTACATTTCTTCGTCTTCTGAACTTTCTTTTATATCTAAACTTATTCCTTGTATCTTGGTTATTCCTATATCGTTTGAATCTCTTTTTCTTATAGGGTTTGTAATAAGGTTTTCTCTTATATTTCTTATACCTCTTATCTCTGTAGTTACTTTCATACTTATCCTTGTATTTTCTATGTTTTTTATGCTTTCTATACTTCTTTTCTTTTCGGTTGTCATCGCATCCAAATTGTGATCTACGCCAAGTAAATCCACATATTTCTCTTAATCCTATCTTTTTGTCTTTTTTAATTTTTTGCTGTAATCGATATTCTTCGCATTTTCTCATTAGATATGCTCTTAACACTCGTATTCTTTCTCCTAGGGTATTTTCCTTAGGTTCTAGTTGTACATATTCTTTTGATATCTCAATATTATATGGTACAGGCAAATGATCATAATATAACTGTTGGTAAATTACTCCTTCTTCTGGTAGGAATCTAGCTTCATAAAAGAACTTACTAAAGCTAATCGTATATTCTGGTAGTTTGTTTATCTTACAACATTTCATATTATTCAAGTTCATGATAATCTCTGTCTTTCTTTCTGCTAAAACATTTTCTCCGGGTTACTAACCATTTTTCACCTAAGAATTCTCTTTTCAACAACAAATCAAATATCATTAACATTGATTTCCAATCTGTCGCGTAACTTAACACTTCTCCTCTTAGTTGATATGCAATTGATTCTATCCAGTATGCTGCTTTTCCAATTAAGGTTTTTGATATCAAATCGTACATGTAATCTAGGTTTTCTGTTTGCGTGCTATTCATTAATGCAATGTACATTCCTAAATTCCAATCTGTTATTCTTCTTCCTACTTCTTGCTCATCATAAACATTATCTAAGTCTAGAAAATATCCATTATAATTTACTCCTTGGGTCATTGATCCTCACGAATTCTTTAAATTCGCTTGTTGTCCCTGGTATATGATCAGGCAGTCTGGTGTTCCTTCTGTTTATTACTTCCAGATTTGGGTCTATTAGATCTTCTTCTGGATAATCGTCTGCATCTTCGTTGATTATGTTTTCTGATTCAATTTCTGTTTCTATATATTCATTGTAATTATCTTCTATATCACTGTCTGGTTCATCTTCTATTATTGCATTTACTCTTTTTATTTTCTGTAAAGCTTCTATAATTTGGCCATTTTCTTTTACTATTTCCCTATTCTCAGAGTTTTCTTCTTCTTCTATGAATTCTACTGCTTGTAGTTCATGGTCTGTTTGTTCATCGGTACTATTGCTTTTCGAGGTGTTTTCCTCACTTAATTTGATCTTTTGGATTTTCTTTTTCCCTTTCAATTCTTCTAACTGTTCTCTTAGAAATTGCATTTCTTCTCTGAGTTCTAATAGCTCTTGTTTTACTTCTCTTAGTTCTTCTCTAGTTTCCTTTAGTTCTTTTTTAGTTTCTTTTAACTCTACTTTAGTTTCTTTTAAAAGGGTTTGCGTATTCTTATATTTTCCTTTGTATTTTCTATACTTATTATACCATTCTGCCGTATCGCTTGCTTTTAGGTTCAGATTTTCTTCCTTTAATTCATTTATCTGTTGTTCCTGTTTATCTAATCTTAGGTTTAGGTATTCATAAGTTGTTTTCTCTATTTCTCTTACAGATGTTTTTACCTCTTTCAGCTTTTCTTCTTTCACTGGTTTTGGTCTTATAGGCTCATATTTATATCTTTCTTTTTCGATTATATCCTTACCGTGAGTTTTTAAAAATGTAATCGCTCCAGGTTCCATTAGAATTTTCCTTCTTTATTTAGCTTCGATAATCCTCCTAAAGCCTCTATTACATCTTTTGGTAATTTTGGCTTTATTTTGCTTATATCTACCATTACGGGTATTTTACTTCTTCTCCATGCATCTATTGGCACTATTTCTGGTTTATGTATAGTAGTCTTTGCTATAGTCGTTTCTCTACTTGTACTGGCTTCCTCACTAGGTTCCTTTTGTTTTCCTTTGCTTTTTTCTTCTAATAACATATTCAATTTTTCTAATATTAATTTGAACGTTGGTATTTCAGATACATTCCATAAACTAGTTAATTCTTCTCTAATCATTTGTTGGGTTTTATTCTGATTATCTCTTACTTCGTTCATTAATGACAGTATATTTTTCATTTTTTCTTTTAATACAACTTCTTCCCATAACGCATCTATTTTTTCGTTATTGCTCATAATCAGGATTGTTTATTCGTTTTTTCCAACCGTTTCCCATATCTATCCATATTTTACTAAACTTTTCACATTGCTTTTCTAGTTGTTCTATATCCTTTTCTAATTTCATTTCTTTTGCGCTATATTCTAGATATTTTAACTGGCTCTTTATTATTTTTTGTTGTATATTCATAGCTTAGGTATAAATCTGGTCTTTCCTTGGTCAGTTATCTCTATTCCATTATTATTTATCTTATAAGTAATCATAGTCAAAAAATCACTTCCTAATAATACAATTTGGATGCGATGACAACCGAAAAGAAAAGAAGTATAGAAAGCATAAAAAACATAGAAAATACAAGGATAAGTATGAAAGTAACTACAGAGATAAGAGGTATAAGAAATATAAGAGAAAACCTTATTACAAACCCTATAAGAAAAAGAGATTCAAACGATATAGGAATAACCAAGATACAAGGAATAAGTTTAGATATAAAAGAAAGTTCAGAAGACGAAGAAATGTAAACCCTATAGAAGCAGATAAGTCCAAGACTAAAGAAGAAAAAGTTAAAGAATGCAAATGTTGGAATTGCAATGAAAAAGAACACTATGCAAACAAGTGCCCAAAGCTAAAGAAAACAGGAGTAAAATATGTAGATACAGAACAATTTATAATGAGCTTACAACAGATTAATGAACATAATAATAAACGGTATGATTATGAAGATTTTTAGGTTAGAGAAACAGATGAAGAACCAGAAGCTGAAAAAGTAAGCTATATCAACCAAGATTCAGGAAGCGATTATTGTTCTGAATAAAAATGAATACATTGGAAAGACAGAAAAGAGTACTGATAAGAGAAAGAGAATACCGGATACAATGCGAAGAATATACTCTATAAACTGATTATGACTTCAATAGTTAGTGAAACAGGGAGTATATATTACAATGATAGGTACAAAAAGATTACCAATCGATTATCAAAAATAAGAGAAGAAATGAATAAAATACATTGGAAACAAATAGAAATAGCTAGATTAATTGAAGAAGCTATGAGAAATGAAGAAATACGACATGAAGTACAAGAATATGAACAAGATGAAGAGCTTCGCAGGAGATTAGATGAACCTGACTAATATGGTAGCAATTCATATAGAAGCCCATATAGAATATAAACCGAACAAAATGATAAAACAAAAGGTATTCATAGATAGTGGAGCAGACATATGCTTAGCAAGAAAAGATGTATTAGAATCACATAAATGGAAAAGATCAAGAATACATAGAGCTAAAGTATCAGGATTTAATGAACAATCTAAAGAATTAGATATAATAGCAGAAAATATGAGAATTGTTTTAGGAAAAACTATTTTCAGATTGCCAATAGTATATCAATTAGATAATATGAAGCAGCAAGTGTTATTAGGAAATAACTTCCTAGATTACTTTAAAACTCAAGTGATTAACAGAAATACATTTTGTTTACAATCCCCCTGTGAGAAGTGGATTATATTAAAAAGAATATTACCAGTCAATACCATTAAATTGTATACGATTAAAATCGAACGGAATAATAATTTAGAGCTTTTAAAAGAGAAATATTTAGGTATGTTAAAAGGAAACTTCGGAGAAAACCCGATGCAACTATGGGAAAAGGAAAAGGTATATGGAGAAATAAAACTGATAGATCCTAGTGATTTAGTCTAACAAAACCAATAAGATATAGCCCAACAGACCAAAAGGAATTTGAAACATGATTAAGGAATTACTAGAAATGAAAGTAATAACAGAAAGTATAAGGCCACATAGCAGCCCAGCCTTTTTAGTAAGGAAGCATAATGAGCTAAACCGAGGAAAAGCCAGACTAGTAATTGATTATCGAGAACTTAATAAAAGACTATTTTTGATGGATACTTTCTACCTTATAAAAGGAACCTAATTAACCGATTAGGAAACAAAGATGGTTTAGCAAATTGATTGTAAAAGTGGATTTTGGCAGATTAAAGCGACTAATGAATCAAGAGCATTATGACATTTAGTGCCCGCAAAGGACACTACGAATGGAATGTATTACCAATAGGATTAAAAATGCACCACAAATCTTTCAAAGAAGAATGGATCAAGTATTTAGAAAGCTTGCAGACTTCTGTATCATATATGTTGATGATATATTAGTTTACAGCAGTAACTTAGAAGATCATATTAAACATGTGGAGCAATTTATTGAAACGGTAAACCAACACGGAATACTTCTATCAGAAAAGAAATCAGAAATATTCAAGAATACTATTGAATTCCTAGGCTATATTGTAGATAGTGAAGGAATACAATTGCAGGAACATGTGGTAACAAAGATTAAAAACTTTAAAGAAAGATTAGAAAATAAAAGAGAAGTGCAGCAATTTCTTGGAGTAATAAATTATGCAGCAGACCACATAAAAGATTTACCATATTTGAGAAAACCATTGCAAGATTTGATTAAAAAAGATGTAACCTTCGACTGGAAGGAAGAACATACCAATGCGATTAACAAGATTAAAGAAAAGGTAAAATCATTACCAAAACACAGAGTACCTACAGACCAAGATCAACTAGAACTCTTTACAGATGCTAGTGACATAGGATGGGGAGCAGTCCTAATAGCATACGATAAAGAAGATGTTGATAAAGAAAAAATGTTAATTTGTGGATATGGAGGTGGAACGTGGAAGCCTAACGAGAAAAACTACCATATCAACGAAAAGGAATTATTGGCGGTAAAATTTGGAATAAAAAGATTTCATTACCATTTACTACCAGTAAAGTTTATTGTAAGAACTGATAATACTCAGGTAAAGGCATTCATCACAAATCGAATAGATCCTTTACCAGAACTGAATAAAAGAAGAAAATGGCAATCGTTCTTCTGTTGTTATGATTTTATTGTTAAGAATATATCTGGAACTAAAAATGTTTTAGCTGATTTTCTTAGCAGATATAATGTCAATTAACAGCGAAGACTTTGAAGAATACATAGCCAAGGCTATGCAACAGATTATTCAGACCAATGAGATAATGATTACAAGATTACAGGAAAATACCCAAAGTATCAAACAATTGACAGAAGCTATACGAGACTTCTCGAAGCTGAAGCTTATAAAGAACGAAGAAAAACAAAAAACACCGATTACAATACCACCACCACAGCAAAAAACCTTTCAACCATTCTTGTCAAAATTAGCAACCATGCCATCAGCAGTACCCTCAACATCAGCAGCGGTATCTATGGCAGATACGCTAAAATTCAGACCAGAGATAATTTGTGCTTATGAAAAGATTAATAAATTTTATAATTATAAGACTAATGCTGATATTGTACGCAGTGCTAAACTGAGTAAATATCCAAGATTTATTTGCAGCGAAAGGGCAAATCCGAGTATTGTGGAGCGATTATTCACATATGGCTTCATAGACAAAAATAAATCAGCGATTTAAAAATGAGTAACCTCACCAAGTTACCACAAATTATCACCAGATCAACGGAGCTGATGATGGAGTCCTTTGGAAAAGGAATCTACGGGATACAAATCCTAGATGCTTCGACAGATTTAAAGGGAAAACCAATTGTAATATGTCAAATATTTAAAACAGGAAGGAATAGCACCATTAGCGGGGATGACAAGGATTTGAATATGAAAATCCCCTGCACACTGGAGAAATTCCAAACCTGGATTAGCGAAAAGAGAGTATTTGGACTACTAACGTTAAAAACAAGAATAGAGGACATGCTACGGAACCAAAAGGCATCCGTAATAGGAACCTCCAAAGGAGGAGATGTGGAGGAAATCATGACCTTATATTATGACAATGATATAGCGGTCAAAGAGACTACAGAGCTAACGCAATTGTTAGACAGGATTACCAACTTGAAGCATACCCATGCTGAAGAGACTATCCGCCACTACAAAATCATGGCCGAGCAGCAGAAGGAAGAGGTAATAATTAAAACCGAGACGATATCTTCGTCAGCAAAGGTAAGTATTAAAAAAGAACAGTCTCCTGATCCTTTTGAATAAGGAGGGAAATTAATCAAATTTTTACAGGTACAATGTAAAAAGATTAAGACTTAACAATCCAAAAGAGGCTTATGGCCCAAACAGATTATGGCCCAATGTAGTGTTTTATACTACAGAAAGCCCAAAAAGAATATCAGATAGGGAATGTAGTTTACTACATAACCCATAAAAGAGGTCCTACGGACCCAAAAAGATTATGGCCTCATGGCCCAAAATAGATTAGGAGCCTCACGGCCCAAAAGACTATCAAACTGGTAACCCAGTACAAGAGGTCCTATTGACCCAACAGAATAAATCAATGTAAGTTTTATTTACATAGATCCTATGGATCTGCATCGTTAACTTCGAGAAAAGAGGTTATAACAGACCCAACGGAATATGGCCCAATGTAGATTAAACTACAGAAAGCCCAAACAAAAGAGGCCTTAGTGCCCAAAAAGACTATAAATCCGGTAACACGGAAAAGAGGTCTTTCTGACCCAGAAGAATATGGCCCAATGTAGTTTAAACTACAGAAAGCCCAAACAAAAGAGGCCTTAGTGCCCAAAATCAGATTATGGCCCCACGGCCCAAAAACGATTAAGAAATTAACCAGACGATAGCCAAGATAAGGACAACGGCTTTACAGAAAGAGCGGCCAAGGCACTGCAGCCTTTACGACTTTTTTGGAAAGCACAGGAGAAGACGACAAAACAACTTTACGGAAAGGAGCAGACAAGGCAATCAGAGACACTGTAGCCTTTATGACTTTTGTAAAAGTATTTTGTCAGATTACTGTTTACTTTAAGACTTTTGAAAAGTAATACTGTTTACTTTAAAAAAGTTAGGAATAGTGAATAGCTGAGGTTATCTATATAAGGAGCCTCTTGTAAAGACGAAAGGGAGTCGAAAAATTCGGAAATACAAAATTCTTACAAAAATTCTCTATGTTTAGCTAAAGCACTCTTCAGTCTATAATCCGAAATCATCCAAAGATTATCATAAGATAACCAAATACCATCCAAGAACATCTTAAGCTTAATTGACTATCATCCAAGAACAAACATAAGATTAATCCTATATCAACCAAGAATATCATAAGAACATGAAGTATAGTACTTTGATTTATTATGATTAGAACTATACTGGTTAAAGCACACCACTGGAAGGAAGGCGATCAGAGGATACCCGTAACTGACTCCCAAGCTCCCTGTGACAGAGTACCCAGGGCGGAAGGCAAAGGGGAAATACAGGCCAAAGGAGGGTGAGACTACTTCGGTGATCTGAAAGTCTACCTAAAGGTATGTGCTCAAACCATATGTTTCTAATTATAATTTTGATAAGTATATTACTCTGTTGTTATGCTGTTTAGATGTTGATATTAGATTATGATTATGAATGTTTAGACGATGATAGAAGATTGATTATAAGTGTTTAGACGATCGGTATAGGTTATAGTATGGTTATCTGCCGGATAGATAGAAGATTATAGACGTTTTATTAAAAATGAAATTGAACCTAAGATTACAACTCAGATTAGTATATGATTGTTATTTGATTAACTCTGAAATAAGTTTGATTAAACAGATTACCATCTATGTTCTAGCCTCTAGGGGTATATAGATGAAGCAAGATCCGCACCCTCGAAATGGTATCAGAGCTTGTAATTAGAACAAAGGTTTAAAAAATGAAAACACATCCATCGTTTAAACAAGTTAGACTCTTAAATCAGATGTTATGGAGATGTAGAGAAATGAAAAGAGATTTATTAGAAATGCGAAGACAGAATACAATTATAATTGAATCCCAGGAAGACTGGACGATAGAAGAAATGACAAGATTATTATATAATGACGAACAATTAGAATTGAGAGATAGAATAGAAAGGCAAGCATATAGAAGATTAATAGAAATAAATACTCGTATATATGAGATGAACGACTTTATAGAAAGTATAAAATCAGATTTAAGAATGGAAATAGAACACTATGGATGAAACTAGATTAATACAACAGCAAGAACAAAAAGTACAACTAGAGAGAGTAGCAGAAAAACCGCTTACATATAATAGAGATATAAACCAGCATATTATAAGTTGTAGAATAGGAATAAAAATAATTGAAGAAAAGGAAAAACAGTTATTAGAACAACACATAAAGATGAATGAACAGGAAGAAAAAATAACGTGTTTAAGAAATTTATCAGCCCTAAGAGAAGAGCGAATAAGGCAGAAAGATGAAGAGATCGAAAGAATAAGAGAACAGAACTTAGCAAAAGAAATTAGCAATGAAAATGAGATTAGAGATTTAAAAGATATCATACAAGAACAATATAGATATATCGATTTATTAAAATATGGACGATAAATTAGAACCTAAAGATCTTTATTATCAAATGAATACTTATGAAGGAGGAACTAGTCAAACACTAAGTTTTAGACAGGATACATATCAAAAGATTCAAGAAGAAAAAGATGAAGTATCTGTGAAAAAGATATTTAAAACAAAGTGGTTTGAAAGGAATAAGGAAATAAGGTATATAGCACAGAAACATGAGAACGTAATTGATACTATGAGTACTAATGGTAGAACTAAGATTAATTTAATCACCGATGAATTAATTAAAAGAGAATTGGCTAAATTATCGACTAAAGAAGCAAAGAGGTATAAAAATATTTACTTTGGAGGAGTAGAATTCACGATTAAAGCATATTTTCAAAAGAATATTGATACACCTATACAGATTTACGTATTAGATGACAGAATACTAGGAAATTTACAAGATGCATTAATATCAGTGATTAAAGGAAATTATTGACTGATCTTCTCATTTAATAAAAAATTATAGGCCAAAGTACCCATCATTTACGGGTCTACTAAATCATCGATTCTGAATTCGAATTACAGCAGAGATAACAAAAAGAAAAAAAATTTGCAAGACAAAATTTTCGTATAAATTATGCTTATTCGGCCAAAATTATATAGAGACTATGTCCCTTGAGGCATGGTTTCTATGTACTAGCCGGATAAGGCATAATCTTAATATTTCGACAAAACTTTTCCTTCAGACATAGTTACATAGAAACTATGCTCCTTAAGGCATACTTTATATACAATTTTGGCCGAATAGGCATAATCTCTATAAAATATTGCCTTGCGCTTTTTTTTCTTTTTGACTCTGTTGGAATTTGAACCCGCAACCTCAGAGGTATTTTTTGAGGCATGATTACATAGAAACTATGTCCCTTAAGGCATAATTTCTAATGAAATCTTGTCTTGCGATTTTTTTTGATTCTGCTAAGATTCGAACCCACAACCTCAAGGGTATTTTCGGTCATTTTTTTAGGCGAAGGATAAAAATTAAAGGCCACCAATTTGAGGAATAAAAATTAAAGATCACCCTAAAATAGGGGAAATTGTGTGAATTGTCCAAAAAAGGAAAGAAGGAAAAAGGCAGGAAATAAGTTGTGTTGATCCATAATCTCCACTAAAATTAGTTGAACGAAGACGATCATTTTCAGCTAAATTTCGAATCTTATGCCACATGGTCCACATAAGATTAATCAGACTTCCAAGTCTCCCAAGGTTGCTTAAGATGTTAAATTATCCACACATTTAAAATAAAAGATGACATATAATTGACTAGGCCACAAATTAAATACCATCTTATCATTATTATCTCATATTAACAAAGAACAACATTCATGTCCACAAGGAAATTAAGTTCTTGTATGATTACACTTGATATATTGTTAAGACAAACTGCTTCATATATATATATATAAACTTACCGATCACGCAGCATGATACACAAAGACTAAAAGTATATTTTGTAACATTATTTACCCGGCCAGAATTTAAGTAATTTACACTGAAATTCTCGCGCACTTGTGCATATAATGAGTTATCAATTAATATTCTTTGAGAATTTTGGCAATCTCGATAATGAAATGGCCTTCCTTGTATTTCTGGGTAGTATCATAAGCTTTAACATACTTCTAACCCAACTCTTGCCCACACTTGCTGCAGAATATATCAGCAACACTGAAATAACCCGTCAGTAGTTGTCTATCTTCCCATTTCCCCATTACTACATTCATTGCATGCTTGAAAAGGTACGCTCCTCCAGATTTTGCCTAACAAAGTGTTAATTCATCAATTCATGGATCAATTGAAGTCAATAGAGAACTACTCAAAGGGGAAAAAACAACAACATATTCAGTGTAATCCCACAAAGTGGGGTTTGGAGGATGTAAAGTGTACGTAGATCTTGTTGGAAATTTGCCTTTGGCGGGAGTTGCGACCGACCAACTTTAACGGCTTAAACACTAGTGTTACGTATGTTGGAGAATTCAGTTCTTCACACATGCATGATCTACTAAGTACGTAGATAACCGTAGGGCCAAGAATCGTCAAATTTCATTGAGAAATGAAAGAGATATTGGTCCACGAAGTGAGGTGTTTGAAGCATGGAAAGTGTGGTGTTGTGTTCAATTCTCCCTCATCGGTAGAGGAAGAAAGAATTGTTGTGTATATAAGACTCGAAATTGGTTTGGGGTTTGGGACCCTAAGGGGTATCCCATGTGTTTAAAGGAGGGAGAACCTAGATGTGCTTCGGATCGAGGAAAGACCACACGCGCGGCGCCGCCGCCCGTCCGGTCCGGGGTCCGGGTTCACGGGCCGCGGGCCGCCTGATATTATCTTTTTGGGCCAGAGAACTTTTCCAGAAGTACAGTTTGATCCCAGAAGCTTCAGATGTACAGTTTGGTCCCTGAAGTTTCCAGCACTCAATTCAGCCATTTATTTTGGCTGAATTACACCTCCTATAATGGCATCCGTTGGTATTTCTCTTCTTTAATTTGGTGGCTTTACTACCTCCATAACAGTCATTATTTGGCCAATAATGGCTGTTATGGAGGCAGTCAAACAGTCCCTTCCTCACCTATATAAACACCCCTTACACCATTGTTGAGACACACTTGATATACACGAAAATATACAACCAGAAAATCAGTTCTTCCTATAACTTCCTAGCATCATTTCTTATTCAATATTCTTCATGGTAGCTCTTGAGTTTCCTTTGCTCAATTGTTCCATTGCTGTTTTATCTTGGGAGACGAATTGTCCGGGACGTATAAATAATACATACGGGGCAATATTGTCTTAAAGACAGAGTGCCACACTCGACTCAGCAAAAATCAAAGCAGTTTCCGGTCTTCTTGTTCAACAAATATTGTAATTTCAGTTTTGTTGTTATATTGTAATTTTCAGTTTTCTAGTTGAATTGTAATTTCAATTCTTACATAAGCAGTTACTTGTAATTTCCGTTTCTTGCAAATCCTTGTAAAACCCTACAGATCTTACCCTACCTTAAGAGATAGAGAGTTTGTTTCTGATAGACCATCGGCTAAAGGAAAAAGCAAATGAAAAAAAGAAATCATGACAAAATACTATAGGAAACATATTAAAGCATTCTGAAAAGGAATTATAGCTACAATAAAATAATACGCATCACATATTAACAGTCTTCTACCCTAATACCTACTATCTCAGGTCATATATTGGTAAACTGAAACTACGCTATAAATAAAGGGGAAAATAGTGAATTTTTAGAGTAATTACGTACCACAAAGCGTTTAGAGAGAAGATCATCTCGAAGAGCAATAGGATTCTGACAAATCCTGCAGCTAAACAAAAGGGTGGCTGTAGGAAGCGTCCGCCATTAATTAATTAATAAAGCGACGATGAGTATACAAGGGAAATTAAACAAAGAAAGAGAAGGGATTGAGTCTGATTATATGTAGACGCAATAATTTACATAGGAAATGGAGGGGACAATTGATTTACAGATACCAAATTCACAGCTTTTGTGCTGTGGTAAAGTAGTACCTTTGCAAGGAAGATATGAGTAATTTTCTGTTGGAAATTAGCCTTTGGCGGGGAGATGCGTCCACCCATCTTTGATGAATTAAACGCTAGTGTTCCGCATGTTGGAGACCTTGTCTCTTCGCACATGCATGATCTACGAAGTGAGTAGATGACCGTAGGGCCAAGAATCGTCTAATTTCGTTGAGAAATGAAAGAGATATTGGTCCACGAAGTAAGGTGTTTGAGACATGGAAATGTGGTGTGGGACAAATCTACCACATCGGTGGGAATAGGAAGAATTGCTCTCTATATAAGTCTCTAATGTGGTAAAGGGTTTGGATCCCCAAAGGGTATCCCATGTGTTTAAAGGAGGGAAGACCTAGATGTGCTTGGGTTCAAGGCTAAGCCCACACGCGCGCCGCCGCCCGCCCGACTGGTTCCGGGTCGTGGGTCGTGGGGCGTGGGGCGTGGGGCGTGGGGCGTGGGGCGTGGGTCGTAGGGCGTGGGGCGTGGGGCGTGGGGCGTGGGGCGTGGGGCGTGGGGCTAATATTAACTTTTTGGACCAGAGAACTCTGTCAGATGTATAGTTTGATCCCTGAAGTTTCATATGTACAGTTTGGACCAGAATTATTTTATATGTACAGTTTGGTCCCTGAAGTTTTAATATTTACAGTTTGGTCCCCAGAGTTTCTGGGAAGGTGACGGAAGGCAGAAAGCCTACCGTTGGGACTGTTTTTTGAGGCATTAATCAGCCATTACTTGGCTGATTAACTCCTCTATTAACAGCCCATTAGTTGGGCAATTGAGTAGCCTCCTTCATGACCTTAATTCACCTCTTTCATGGCATTAAAACCTGCCATTACAGCCCTCCTTTAAGGGCCATTACAGCCTTGTTTGTGGCTGTTGGACAGCCCCTCATCATGCTATATATTGAGCTTCATTTGGCTCAAAACAGTGACAGCAAATAGGCAGAAAACACACTGAAAACAGTGACGAAAATACACCGCATTGTATAAAAACAAAGTGATTTAATACACTGGAAAAATAGCCACAAAATAGCTCAAAACAGTGAGCAAATTGTGATGAAAATCAGTGAGCAAACCCACACATATACACAAGATATACACTACAGAGACACACTATATACACAGAGACAAAAGAGAAGAGCAGAGAGAACTATTGCCCGCTAACGTAAAAGCATATATACGGGGCAATCTTGTCTTAAGGATAAAGGGCTATCCTCGACTCAACACACAATGTTGTAACCATCCAGATTTAGTTGTTTCTTGATTTCAGGATATCAACATTCAAGACACAACAAACTTGCGGCAGTTCTCAACATTGGCTTTGCAAGGTGATCAAGATTCAAGACACAACACACATGCGGCAGTTTTGAAGATTGACCATTTATTTATCCTTTCGAACATTTGTAATAGTTATTACTTTCCGTACTGCTCTATAAAGTATCATAGAACACCAACAATTTAAGACAAGATTGTATTGTAATACTATTAGTGTTCGAAAGATGCCGGTCAAAAGTTGTGTGACCAAATCTGGATATGGCAATGGTTTTCTGGTAGAAGAGAGTGATGCTGATGAACGTGTTCATGGTATCACCTCTACCAAGACTGGTTGGAACAAGCGCTCACGAGAGCCTGAGGATGTCAACTGGGACAAGAGGAGAAGACTGAAGATGTACTTCTATCTTGCAGCAGAAGGCTTGTATCTATCCCAGATAAAAGATCCGAATAATGGTAAGAAGGAACTGGACACTCAGTTTGATGAAGTGACTGGAGTGAGCCAAAATCTGAAATTGGGATAAGTAGTTTTTCTTACTTGTCAAGAATAAAGATTAAATGAGGTCTGATTAAAAATTGATTAAAGTAAGGAGGAATATGAAAATAATTTATATTCCTTACGCTTTAAAAATCAGAAGTTTAATCTCATCTTCTTTTTCGTTTAAAGATTGGATTGTAAAGCAACTTAAAAAGATCCGTTCTTTTAAGTGTAATTATTAAAAGTGAGTAAAGTATGTTCGCACATACGAGGGAGTAAGATCCATCGATCGTGAAAAACTGTTACCACTCTTAAGTAAGCGCCAAGAATTATCTGGGCACCAATCATAACGGAAGAAGTCTAAAAGTTAAAGACGTTGAACCTGTCATACTATTTGGCAGAAGATCTTTCATAGGATGATATTGGACACTCAGTCATATAAAGCCTCCGGGCGACTGGAGTGGGCCAAAATTCCTTTAATATGATGATATTGGACACTCAGTCATATAAATCCTCCGGGCGACTGGAGTGGGGCCAGAATTCATTTCATAGGAAAAGTAATGGACACCTAGTAAGGTGGGTCGAGTTTCAGTGTCCGAAATGATCGAAGGCCTAAAGAAAGCGAGAAAAAATTGGACACTTTCGATGCCGCCAAAGCAAGCGGAGTGGGTCGAGTATCCAGATCACATATGATCCGGTTACGCCCTAACCACGTGCAAGAGGTTGTTCATGTGAAGCAACGCCACCTCTAAAGTAGAAGGGGTTTGAGAGGTTGTCCTCAATAAGACTTCAGGGAATGAGATCACTCTAAGATGAGGTGATACATATCCCTAACTTGGTTTAAGGGCATTTGTTGGTCAAGCTGGTTTGAGACTAGTCCAACAGTGCGTAATAACTAAGAATGGTACAAGACGTCTCAGAGCCAAATGAATGATATATTTGTAATTCGTGCATCTATGCCATCATAGATTAAGACACGTTAAATAGCAAGTCATTCAAAAGCTAACGATGTTGAGAGTGTTGCCTTACGTCGACATAAACCCTCAAAATGAATGTGAGGTAGACGAAGAGGCAAAATCACCTTTCCAAATTCCGTCAAAGGGAATAGCGAAAGAAGCACCGCTCTCTAGAACTTAGTCACACCTACTTGGGTGATTTGAAGTTTATACAAAATAGAGGGGAGATAAGTACGTTGTGACCTTCATTGATGATGGTACAACGTATTGAATCATTTGTTTGTTAAAAAGCAAAGATGAAGTTGTTGAAGCGGATAAGCGCTACAAAGCAGAAGTTGAAAATCAACTAAGCCTACGGATTGAGAAATTCGTAGTGATAGAGGGGGAGAAAGTGAAGCATCGTTCATTAAACGACTGTTCATTTCTCACCTCAGTCCAACGGTGTTAGCCAAGCGCAAAGCTCGTACGCCCAAATTATGTGGGGTGGCTTGGTAAAAGTTGGAATACAAAAACAGGTCAAGTTGTACCTAAGACTGTAGATTGCATATCCACTGGATTTGCGAATAACAGTAGTGTTGATCGCCTCTTGGCATCAAAGAATGCTGAATTCTTTTAAGATAGCTTTCCTTGAAAAAAGGAAAAAAGAGTAATTGCTCAAGGTTAACAAGAACCCGCGAGGGCCTGACTGTCCGAAACTAGACGTTCCGTATCTACAGGACTCGAAAATTGCTGGCTATCCGGAACTTAATATTCCAGATCTGCAGAACTCATGGATTCTAGATGTTGAACCGAGACGGAGCAAAGAAGGGGACAAAGACTTGTTCCAGTCCTTCTAGCTTGTATGGTTAAGAATGAACCATGGATAATTAACAAATAAATGTCATCTCCAAAAGCACTGCTTTGGAAAGAAGCTACAAAGAGAGAAATAAACTCTATCATATAGAACCATACTTGCGTAATGGTTGATCTTCCTCCAGGAAAAGAACCTTTGGGTTGTAAGATGTGCTCTCCTGTGAGTAGCTTCACATCCAGGGCCATTGCAGTCTTGCGTGACATGAATGTTGAATTAGCCTTCCCAACCGGAGAGTTGGAAGAAGAGAATCAGAGTTGGTTTTCTGGATTGTTGGGCTTCTTCCTGAACTTTCATCTTGGTCCCTGAAATGTTTACATTTTGGTCCTGAAAGTGTAAGATAAAACGGAAATAATGAATCTGACCACAGAAACATTGACTCTGAAGTTAGAATGCCAACAGTTGGAGAATCAACAGTCTGAAAGTAAAAGTCATATTGAAACAAAGTCTCGATATGAAAGATATGGGTATCACAGATGACATCTTAGGAATTGGATTTCTAAGACATCTAACGGACTGGTCGATAGTAGACAGTCTCGTTGAAGCCACCAATGGATATGAATCATATAAATGATTGGAATCATGGTGCACCCATAGACAAGGAGCGATATGCACAGGTCATGTGTAGTTCAATGTATTGTACACACTACAACCGACCTGGTATCATCCTACAAACAGATCAGTTGAACTAAGGTTCACTGATGATCTTAATACATGATCAATAGAAGGCGTTAAGTCAGATATGACGATATCTGAATTATTCGCTTATCTACGGATTATAGTATTCTGGATGTCCAGCGGTTCTGGGAGAACACAATGATGCAAACTGGACATTAGATCTGAAGAACACCAAAGCCACAAGTAAATGTGTATGGTGGGTCTTGGAAAATTCTCTAAGAAAACTTGCATCGACCGATTCATGATGGTATCGGAGTTTATCGCTTTATACAAAGAATGAAAAAAGTTGAGTAACTTCAGGCTCCTTAGAGGACGTCCCTTATTGGGAGAAACCCGTGTCTTCGGCAGTTATACCTTTGTGGCTGGCAGTCGGCCGAGGAAGGACACGGATGACGGCGTCTGGACATATCCTTCAGGATCTGTCGGAGACATAAGACCGTATGGCAGTTGATCATCACGGGTGTCACATCCTTGTGTACTAACTAAGGGACTACCCGGAGATCAAGTGTTCTGCCTGTCTAGGGGAATTGGCTTAAAACCCAAACAATACGAACCTTTGCGGTGGTAACCCAACCATACTGATTGGAGATCCCAAGAATTTGGTTCAATGGGAAAACTAAGCGGCAAAAGGTTCAGTTGAGCTCTTCGGTGGAAGCAAGAGCACCTCGGATGATGATTTCTGTAGAGAAACATGAATCCAAAGTTGTTCCCGCGATATACATTAAAGTGCTACCTGCATGGTGGGTAAAGGTTAAGCTTCCAAACCTTTAAAAGATCCTCAAACGGTTGAGGTTAAGGTTGGGGAAACTTTTAATGATTCCTAACACTTGAGAAGTGGGGTATAATATGATACCTTGTAGGAGATCACCTATTTAAGTGCGAGGATGGCCGCCTCAAATGAACGCACTTAAGAATCCAAGTGTGTCCATGGCCACAACGGACAGAAACGTAAGAAGGAAAATGAATAAGAAGAGTTATTGTGTTGGTATCATTGTCTTGGCTTACACTAAACACTGACGGTTCAAGACATCACGTTCACCGCGCAGTAAGTAAGTCCGATGGTATTCAACTAGGGAAGGTTCAAAGAGAAAGCTACCTATCCTGATGCAATATCTTTTCGCTGAAAGATTGCTGAAATGTAGGCACCTTGTGTGTGCGCCACAATCTCTCTTTCATAGAGGGGATTGTTGGAAATTAGCCTTTGACGGGGAGATGCGTCCACCCATCTTTGATGAATTAAATACTAGTGTTCCGCATGTTGGAGACCTTGTCTCTTCGCACATGCATGATCTACGAAGTGAGTAGATGACCGTAGGGCCAAGAATCGTCTAATTTCGTTGAGAAATGAAAGAGATATTGGTCCACGAAGTAAGGTGTTTGAGACATGGAAATGTGGTGTGGGATAAATCTACCACATCGGTGGGAATAGGAAGAATTGCTCTCTATATAAGTCTGTAATGTGGTAAAGGGTTTGGATCCCCAAAGGGTATCCCATGTGTTTAAAGGAGGGAAGACCTAGATGTGCTTGGGTTCAAGGCTAAGCCCTTGTATGCATGCTTGCTTGGCGGATTCGGGTAAGTGGGGCGTGGGGCTAATATTAACTTTTTGGACCAGAGAACTCTGTCAGATGTACAGTTTGATCCCTGAAGTTTCATATGTACAGTTTGGACCAGAATTCTTTTATATGTACAATTTGGTCCCTGAAGTTTCAATATTTATAGTTTGGTCCCCAGAGTTTCTGGGAAGGTGACGGAAGACAGAAAGCCTACCGTTGGGACTGTTTTTTGAGGCATTAATCAGCCATTACTTGGCTGATTTACTCCTCTATTAACAGCCCATTAGTTGGGCAATTGAGTAGCCTCCTTCATGACCTTAATTCACCTCTTTCATGACATTAAAACCTGCCATTACAACCCTCCTTTAAGGGCCATTACAGCCTTGTTTGTGGCTGTTGGACAGCCCCTCCTCATGCTATATATTGAGCTTCATTTGGCTCAAAACAATGATAGCAAATAGGCAGAAAACACACTGAAAACAGTGACGAAAATACCTTGCCTGAGAAGGCTGAAAGCGATGTGAATGCACTTTGGAAAAACAGCCACAAAATAGCTCAAAACAGTGAGCAAATTGTGATGAAAATCAGTGAGCAAACCCACACATATACACAAGATATACACTACAGAGACACACTAGATACACAGAGACAAAAGAGAAGAGTAGAGAGAAACTCTTCCTTCCTATTCCATATCTTCAGCAAGTCGAGTCATATTTGTTTTCTTCGTCAGGCTCAACCTATTGGCTTTGTAGTGTTGAGATTAAAGTGTTGTTTTATCTTGGGAGACTATTGCCCGCTAACGTAAAAGCATATATACGGGGCAATCTTGTCTTAAGGATAGATGGCTATCCTCGACTCAACACACAACGTTGTAAACATCCAGATTTAGTTGTTTCTTGATTTCAGGATATCAACATTCAAGACACAACAAACTTGCGGCAGTTCTCAATATTGGCTTTGCAAGGTGATCAAGATTCAAGACACAACACACATGCGACAGTTTTGAAGATTGACCATTTATTTATCCTTTCGAACATTTGTAATAGTTATTACTTCCCGTACTGCTCTATAAAGTACCATAGAACACCAACATTTTTTTTTGCAACTGCTCTTGACAATGATGGAGGATAGGATAGGGAGTGGAAAATCCAGATGGAGACTCTTTTGGCTAATTGTGGAGAACGAAGACCTTAATGAGTATCCCAATCGATCCACTTTGACTTATTCACGTTAAAAAATAGATATGTGTTTCAAAATTAACGTGATACTTTTTATTTCTTGTTAGTCTAAAAATAAATATATTTATGTATATTTAGTAATAGTTTAATTTTAAACCTCTCATTTTACTCTAATGAAATAATTTATGGTCATCAAAAAATTTATGACTTATTTTTATCACGAGTTTCAAAGTTTTCCCTTTTCTCTCAAATTTCATATCCAGACAGTCAAACACCTCCACGTAAATAAGTACGGAGGGAGTGTGTGTATATATATGGATTTTTTTGGTTAATCTTAATAAATTACTTAAATATAATCTGATATAAATGTTGCGTGCAAGTAATATTTGCCTTATGTTAATGTGCATATACAAGAAAAAATGACAAAATGGATCTCTTATGTTTGACACTTTCAACGTATATTTAATTTAGTCTCTTAGATATAATCATGAACATTTTTTGTGTTTTAAAATCGTCAAAATAAGCACCGAGAGATCATAATCAGTTGTTGCTAAAGCAGAACCATTGAGTTCGAAGATAGTAGATCAGAAGTTCGTCTTGCACATGATATTGTTTGTGGAAAGGTTGCTTGCTAATTATACCGGAAGAGAAGTGGCACGTATCCTTCTATACTGCTTCTCCATTTCACTATTTTACTTATCATTCTAGTTCTTTTCTTGATTTCAGTTTGCAGATGTATTTCGATCATTTGTTGGTTTACAAAGAAGTTAGACTGGTGATCAACTATATTTCTTTATAGTTGCAGTTATGTTATTGTCTTTGTCGAATATAATTGGTTGGAATCAAAGCAGTACGGAAAGTAAATAAATATTAAAAGTGTTCGAAAGGATAAACAAACAGTCAATATTATAATTGCTGCAGGCTTGTTGAGTCTTGAATCTTGATAACCTGAAATCAAGAAACACTAAATCTGGATTGTTACAACTGTGACTGAGTCGAGAGATGACTCTCTGTCTTTAAGACAAGATTGCCCCGTATATATGCTTTTACGTTAGCGGGCAATAGTCTCCCAAGATAAAACAACAACTAATCAACACTACACAACAAATAGGTTGATTCTGACGAAGAAAACAAACACGAAACGACTTGCTGAAGAATGAAAAATTTAGAGGAAAGAAAGACTGTTCTTTTATTTTGCTACTGTTTCTGTATCTTTTTTTTGGACTGTTTTTCTCTTTTTCGTCCTCTCTCCCTCTACCTCAAACAAGAGTAAGGTCTCGATATATAGTGTTTAGGAGAAGGAGAGGTGATTAAGAGGTGTATTCATGGGCCAGAAACGTTTTGTAGTAAGTGCAAAAACGTTTCAGAAGTTTAATGCCATAAACTGTTGGTTTTCTGGCTGTTGACCACCATTCCTGAAACTCCATGGACTCAGAAGTAGCCCAGTAGCCCGCGACCCGCGACCGGACGGGCAGGCGACGGCGCTAGCCTCGAACCCAAGCACACCTAGGTCCTCCCTCCTTCAAACACATGGGTTACCCCTTGGGGTCCCTAACCCTTATCCATTTTTTAGGCTTATAAGAAGAACAATGCTTCATTTTCCCACCGATGTGGTAGATTTTTCCCACACCATATTTCCATGTCTCAAACACCTTACTTCTTGACCAATATCTCTTTCATTTCTTAACTAAATTTGACGATCCTTGGCCCTACGGTCATCTACTCACTTAGTAGATTATGTACGTGTGAAGAGATAAAGCCTCCAACATGCGGAACCCTAGTGTTTAAATCGTTAAATATGGTGGACGCAACCTCCCCACTAAAGGCAAATTTCCAACAGTCTTTTCATATGAATTTTTTGTTCCATCAACTTATGCAGCTATAAAGAAATTCATTTGTTCTTTGCTTTGTTGATTTTGTGAGTCTAATCCACGCATCCACGGCAAAGGATACCTTTCAAGGTGGATTTTCTATAACCCTCATTAGTAAAATTAATCTTGTGACTCATCAGGTTTTAATCTTTTATGAGAGCTTATTTAACGAAGAAGTAGATTGAAGAGATCATGGGTGACTGAAGAGTAATGGTACTAAAACATCTGTTTTAGGCCTCCAACTCTCCAGAAGTCAAAGGAGCCAAAAAATTGATGTTATTATATAAATAGACATTAGCATGTGTTTTAATTTATAACTTTGTATGCAAAAAGTATGTATAACATTTCTTATTACTATATAACTTGGAATAGGTTCTTTCAAATTAATAAAATGTTAGAGACCGTTCTAGAAGCTCAGCGTGAGCATCATCAGCTGAAAGCCCATACGGAGTTGTGGAATTTCGAAATTTGTAAAATTTGTATTCAATGCAATTGGTCCTAATGGTACAAAATCTGAAAAAAAATCTGGAACAGTAGACCTAAGCAAAGGAAAAAATCAACAGTAAAGAAGAAAGGGATTACCAAAGGAAATTCCCAAACAAGTCATTTGTTGCTATATTATATCTTGGTATTGTTGGCAAAAATCTTATTGTTGGTAGATATGAAGATTGAATTAACTTAATTTAAAGTTCTAAAATATTAGACAAAATTCATGACTATACATGAAAATAATAAACTTTTCTAAATATTAATTGTATCTTTGTGATATGTATAGTAATGAAGTGGTTATAAGAAAACGTTTGATGAAGATTTAAAATTAATTGTAACTTGAAATATTGAAATAAAAACTTGATAATATGAAAAGAATATTTAATGCATTACTGTGTCACCATACAAGAAAAATAAAAAAATTCTACTAAAAATATTTGAAAATGATATTTAACTCCGTACAATATAGTATCATTTTTATAATTAAAATAAATAAAAAGTCTTGTTTTTTAGATTTTAGTTTGAGCTAATCAAATGAGTGAGTAAATTAGGTTATATTTTATTTCTTACCATATAGACCTAGCTAGTTGGTTTTGATTTTTCCTCATAAATATTTGTTCTCCTGTTTGTAATATCTCGTACCTTAAAACTAAGTCATGTTTATGATTCAGGGGTTTTGGAAATCAATACGGGGAGTTTAAGTTAAAAAACAGCTTCAGTTCTGCAGATCTGATTTTATGTCCAGAATGTACGGACCGTAGAATATTTTACGAACCGGCGAAACAATCGTCAATTTCAAATGGACGAAACTCTGTGAATTCTACCGACCGTATAAGTTTATACTTCCCGTCGATTCCAACCGTCTCAGAACCTCAGCTTTTAGAGATCACTGAAAACTTACACATTTCAAGAAGGTCTGATTATACGGATCGTACATAATTTTACGATCCCTTGACAGACTGTATAAAATTCGACGGGCCGTCGAATTTGGTCGTCAAATCCTTCAGACTGGGAACACTATAAATACGAGACTTAGTTATGAAAAATCAGTTTTCACTCTTCTCAAGTCCTAGCACGAAGGTTCTCTTCTCTCATCACCCTCGTACACCAAGGTAAGGCTATTCCAAGTATTTCAAGTGGATTCTAATGCATATACATGAATTCTAAGTAGAAGTTCATTGTTCTTAACCTAGGGTTTTCAAGAAAACCCAACTCAATGGATTAAGGTGCAAGTTTTGGATTCCTTCTTCCAAGTCCACACCTTTAGTACAAGTATTGAAGCGATTAAAATATGTAGAGCTTCTATCCATGTGTGGGAATATCCATGTTCTTCCCCACGCCACGTTTATCCATGAAACCATGAATTTCTATATTTAGAGTTTTATTCCAAGTTCATGATAACCCTAAACTACACGTATCATGTTTTCCATGTTTGTATTATTAATTCGTTGTTGTATTCTCGATATTCTATTTTGGTTATTAGGGTTCCATCTGTAATCTATGAACACCCATAACCTTGGATTTCATGAGTTTATAAATAGAGGTCATGAAGTAATATTATCAATTTCCATGAAATTATACATGTTTTCATATTTTACACAAGTTATATTATATATGTATTTACATTCCAGATTACCATCATGAATCATGTTTTCAAGCTATGTTTATGAAATTCATGGGCTTACAAGTCAACTATATTCAAGTACATGTTTTGGGAGTTACACAGATTACCGAAAAGGCTCAAACAGCTTGAAGCTATGTTTGCCAGCGTAGGATAAGGATCGCTCCACCCAGAGGATGACACCTTCATGTTACCCCCCATTGAGATTATTGAATCCATCATGTTCATGTTCATGTCTCGTACTCCAGCAAGGTACGAGATGGCTTAGTTGATCCGGCAAAGATTAGACTCCATATTCATGCATGGTGATTACATGTCAGTTATACTAATGCTCTTCCCACAGATACCACATGATATCACAGGGCCTGCGGAAATTTCAGTTCCGCCCCCAGTTCTACTGATTCGGATGTTAGGGAAGCTATTTAGTTGCTCACCTAGCTTTTGGCCGCTCAAGTCCAACTTCAGGAAACGACTCCAAGTACAGGAACTAATAAGGAGTCAACCAGTTTCAGGACTCGGGAATTTTTACGCATAGAGCCTCCGGTCTTCACAGGGTCTTGTAAAAATGAGGATCCACAGAACTTTATTGACTAGATTCAGAAAATCTTTCAGGTTATGCATGTTACTGAGGTAGAGGCATCAAAGTTTGGAGTTTATCAGATCCCGGATGTTGCCAACATCTGGTATGAGTCATGAGAACAGTCACGCAGGAAAGATGCACCTCCAACAACATGGGATAAGTTTGTTGATGCTTTTGTTGAGCACTTTCTGCTATTAGAGATCAGGGAAGCAAAGGCTTTTGAATTTGAAAAGCTCAAGCATAATGACAGAAATGTGCAAGAGTATTATCTTAATTTTGTCTCTTTGATAAAGTATGCTCTGCATATAATTCCAGACATGAGGGCCAGAATTAGGCATTTTGTGTATGACCTTGATCCTCAAATTTTTAATGCTGCTAATATTGCTGCTCAGAATAGGAAAATAACTATCACCAAGTTGGTTACTTTCGTTCAAGCTAATGAGAGCAAAATAAAGGAAAAAGAAGCAGTGCATAAGGAGAAAGACAAAGAATTCAACAAGAGAGTTAAGTCAACATGTCACTTCAGTTATGGGGGAGGTGGAGGCAGACAGTTCTTCAAAAATAGGTCATCAGGACCTGCTTCATTTTCAATCAGTGCCCTCGATCTAAAGTTCAGAAATGATAACAAGAGGCAGAACTTCAGGACATCAGGCTCTCAATCACAGGTCAGTGTGGGTCAAAGTTCTTCCAATAACCCAATTTATGCTAAGTGTGGTAAGAGACACCCGTAGGAGTGTCGCATGGGTATATATATTTGTTATGGATGTGGTCAGTAAGGTCATTTTCAGAGAGATTATTCATCAGCGAGGCAGGGTACATGAGATAATGTGACTCAATCCACAAATTCAGCAGCTCTGCGTAATTCTCAGGCCCAATCAGAGCGTGGTCCAGGTAAGTCCCGTAACATAGGCGGAGGTCCAAATCACTTGTACGCACTATCAGGTGTTCAAGATACAGAGGCCTATGCAAATATGGTCACAAGTATATTAATTGTATTCACTTTTGATGTTTATGCCCTTATGGATCTTGGATCCACTCTGTCATATGTAACCCCTTTTGTTGCTAAGAAATTTGGGATAGAACCAGAAAAGTTGCATGAACCCTTTGTGGTATCCACTCCAGTTGGTGAGTTAGTTATAGTCAGGCGGGTATTTAGGGGTTGTCCAGTTAAAGTCTTTCACCGCATTACCGTAGCCGACTTGGTAGAGTTAGAAATGGTAGACGTTGATGTAATCATGGGTATGTATTAGTTGTCTTCATGTTATGCCACAGTAGGTTGTAGAACTAAAATTGTCTGTTTTGAGTTTTCAGGTAAACTAGTCATAGAATGGAATGGTGATGGAGTAGCACCCATAGATAGATTTATTTCTTATCTTAAAGCCAGAAAGATGATATCCAATGGGTATATTTACCATCTAGTTTAGGTTAGTGATATAGATACCTAAACCCCAACTATTCAGTCCATATCAGTTGTCAATGAATTCCCAGAAGTCTTTCCAAAAGATCTTCTCGGAGTTCCTTCCGATAGGGAGATCGACTTTGAATTGATCTACTTCCCGGCACTAAGTCGATATCTATTCCGCCATACATAATGGCTCCAGCAAAATTAAGAGAATTGAAAACCCATTTGAAAGATCTCCTTGATAAGGGATTCATTAGACCAAGTGTCTCACCATGGGGTGCACCTGTCTTGTTTGTTCGAAAGAATGATGGGTATTTACGTATGTGAATTGACTACCGACAGTTGAACAAGGTCACCATTAAGAACAAGTATCCTCTAACCAACATTGATGATTTATTTGACCAACTTCAAAGTGCCCAGTGTTATTCCAAGATTGACCTCAGATCATGATACCATCAACTTAAGGTTAAGGGAGTTGATATTCCGAAAATCCTCTCCAAATCTCGTTATGGTCACTTCGAATTTTGTGTCATGTCGTTCGGATTGAGAAATGCACCAGCTGTTTTCATGGATCTTATGAACAGGGTCTTCAAGCCTTCTCTTGACCTTTTCGGCATTGTCTTCATCGATGATATTCTAGTCTATTCCCATGGTGAGGCTAATCATGCAGAACATCTCAGAATAATGTTGCGGAGACTTCAGAACTGCGAGCTTTATGCGAAGTTTTTCAAGTGGGAATTTTGGCTAAAGTCAATAGCATTATTAGGCCATGTGATTTCAGGCGAAGGCGTCCAGGTTGATTTTAAGAAAATGGAAGCTGTAAAGAATTGGCCCAGACTCACATTAACCTCAGAGATACTAAGTTTCTTGGGTTTGGAAGGCTATTACAGACATTTCGTAGAGGTTTTTTCCTCCATTACAGCTCTATTGACTAGATTAACTCAGAAGAAAGTCAAATTTCAGTGATCAGATGCATGTGAGGCATAAAGACTTGGAATTTTAAGTTGATGATTGGGTATTTATGAAAATATCACATATGAAAGGTGTCATGAGGTTTGGAAATAAATGGAAGCTCAGTCCCCAATATATCAGACCATACAGGATTTTGAGGAGAGTTGGCCAAGTGGCTTATGAACTTGAATTGCCATAAGATCAAAACATTGTGCATCCAGTGTTTCATGTATCCATTTTGAGGAAGTGTGTGGAAGACGCATCATTAGTTGTCCCTACTGACTCTATTACAGTTAAAGATGGTCTGACCTATAAGGAAATCCTTGTGGTTATTTTGGATCGTCAGATTCGAAAGTTGAGAATTAAGGAAGTTGCCTTAGTGAAAGTGTTGTGGAGCATTCATAATATTGAGGAGGCTACATGGGAAGCCGAAGAGGATATGAAATCCAGATATTGTACTTATTCGAGGAGCAGGCAGAAAATGATCAAGGTGAATACCTTCAGTATTCATCTCATGTCCCTTGCGTATCCATGTCTCATATTTTACATTCATGTATTTAGTACTCATGATCCATGTCCCCATGTTCATGTTCTCATGTAATCATGTCATCCAGACTCATATTTCATGTCATGTTTCTTCACGCTCATGTACTCATGCTATGTTCAGTTTCGTTCTTAACCATGACACATCATTCGAGGGGGAGATATTGTAACACCTCATACCTTCAAACTAATCCATGTTTATAATTCAGGAGTTTATGAAACCAAAATGGGAAGTCTAAATTGAAAAACCAGCTTCAGTTCTGCAGATCTGATTTTACGCCCAAAGTGTACGAATCGTAAAATATTTTACGGACCGTAGAAATGATCTGTCAATTTTGTTTTTGAAATTGACAGAACTCTGTGAATTCTACGGACCGTATAAATTTATACGGCCAGTCGATTCCAACCGTATCAGAACCTCAGCTTTTACAGATCACCGAAAACTTGCACATTTTAAGACGATCCAATTATACGGACCGTACATAATTTTACGGTCCCTTGACAGACCGTATAAAATTTGATGGACCGTCAAATTTGGCGATCAAATCCTTTCTACTGGGAACAATATAAATACGAGACTTAGTTTTGAAAAATCAAATTTCACTCTTCTCAAGCCCTAGCACGAATGTTCTCTCCTCCAATCACTCTCATACACCAAGAAAAGCCTATTCCAAGTGGATTATAACGCATATACGAGAATTCTAAGTAAAAATTCATTGTTCTTAACCTAGAGTTTTCAAGAAACACCAACTCAATGGATTAAGGTGCAAGTTTTGGATTCCTTCCAAGTCCAGACATGTAGTACAAGTATTGTAGCCATTACGTTATGTAGAGTTTCTATCCATGTGTGGGAATATCCATGTTCTTCCCCACACCACGTTTATCCATAATACCATGAATTTCTATACTTAGAATTTTATTTCAATTTCATGATAACCCTAAACTACATGTATCATATTTTTCCATGTTTGTATTATTAATTCGTTGTTATATTCTCGATATTCCATTTTGGTTATTGGGAATCCTTCCGTAATCTATGAATACCCATAACCTTGAATTCTATGGGTTTATAAATACATGTCTTGAAGTAATATTCTCAATTTCATGAAATTACACATGTTTTCATATTTTACACAAGTTATATTATATATGTATTTACATGCCAGATTACCATCATGAATCATGTTTTCAAGCTATATTTATGAAATTCATGGGCTTACAAGCCAACTATATTCAAGTACATATTTTGGGAGTTGCACAGATTACAGAGAAGGCTCAGATAGCCTGAAACTACGTTTGCTAGTGTAGGACAAGGATCGCTCTGTCTAGAGGATGATACCTTCATGTTACCTCTCGGCGGGATTATTGGATCCATCATGTTCATGTTCATGTCTCGTACTCTAGCAAGGTACGCGATGACTTAGCTAATCGGGCAGAGATCTGACGCCATGTTCATGAGTGGTGGTTACATGTCGGTTATACTAATGCTCTCCCGACATATATACAAATATTCAATTTACAGATTTTACACATGTTATTATATACATGTTCATGTTTCAGTTTCAGTTTCATGTTCCTATTAAATCACGTGTCTGCTTATTCTTTCAATTGCTTTACATACGGTACAATTCAAATGTACTAACGTCCCTTTGCCCGAGGCCTGCACTTTATGGTGCATGTACTTAATTTCAGGACGACATATCTGCTCGCTAGGATTTTCCTTATCATCAGCTTTGGTGAGCCCCATCTCATTCGAGGTGTCAACTTTATTTATTTACATGTCATGATTATTAGTAGATGTATGCCAGAGCCTTGTCCTGATAAACAATTTTGCAGACTCATGTTTTAGAGGTTTCATAGACTAGTCTAGTTAGTATGGCATGACATTATTATTTTTAGACTTATCATGTTATCGAATATTTCTGCTATGATATTCAGACCATTTTCGGTATATAGTTTTACATGCTTTCATTATCATTGCTATTGCATGTGATTGATGCCTATATTGATTCAACAAATCATGTGGTTCGTTCGGTCACATCCAGTTAGGCACCGAGTGCCATGTTTCGCCCAGACCATGATTCGGGGTGTTACACTTTTTTCTGTTTATAACAATTTTATATTCTGTTTTATATTTAACTTTTCTGAATCACTTATTTTTATTTATTCATTAAAACAATAATTTGAATGAATAAATCGTTAAAGGATAAATTTATAGCTTTATATCTAAAAAAATTAAAAGAGTGAATTTTGAAAAAAAACATGAATTTTATATAAAAAGACTTATAAAATCTCATAAACTTTTGTATTTAGGACACTGATTGCATTGAGCCGCCCTTGTTACCATATATTCACTTCGTCTCAAACTATCTGTCGCTTTTCTGTTTTACACGCTCCTTAAGAAATTTAGTTAGGAGGGATATTTGACCTACTTTATCTTATTTATCTAAATTATAATTTCTCTCCATTAAATATTTATTTTATTTATGTGTCATCTCCATTAATTACAAAATTCTACTAAGATTAAAGTAGAGAAAAAATAATTAATTATATTTTTAATAATCACGATAAATATTTTGAGACGGAGGGAGTATAAGATATACTTGATCAAGTACCAAAGGCTAATACTAGTTTTATAATCAATGATCATTTAGTAGCTGGTTAGAGTTATGCAGGTATTAGTAGTATATAGTGTAATTATGAATTATTTTTATATAAATATTAATTATACATAATTTAATTATTCATATATTAATTATTTATATATTAGCTATTTCAACTTAACTAGCTATCTAACACGAATTTGATTAATTTGGACAACAAAAAAAATATGGTAAAAAAGAAGATTTACTCCTTCCGTTCCATTTTATATTAAGCGTAAAGATAAAATTTAAAATTAAATTATTAATAAATAAAGTCATAGTTCTTTTTAAGAGGGATTTATAGAACTACTGTAAAATCGGGATATAACTCCGATCTTAATTCCTTTTTATTCTCCGACTTTATCGAAAATTGAATTCACCATCTTTGTCAGTGACATGGCGGATGCTTACTGGAGAGTCACCGACGGCAGAATACAGCCGGTATCTCTCCCTCCTGTCGCCGCAAAACGCCCTCGGACCGAATATGGTACCTACATCTACTTAAATTCGCTCTTTGAAGTGATTAAATTTTGTTAGTTTATTTTACTGCTTTGTTATCTTCGGAATTGGCAAAAGCTAGGTTTTTTTTAAGTCCAGTCGAAAATGATTTATTGTGCTTTGAGAGAGGAGATATTAGACCAGAAATTGAAAAGAAATGTTCCTTTAAGGATGTCTTTTATAGAAGTAAGAGGAGCAAGTAAAAATGTGGTCTTTTGTTATTAGTCTCCTAAATTCGATGAGGCGGAAAATGTGCCTCGGTTGCGGGGAGCTTTTTGTTTCCTCAGATACAACAACAGTAACATAACCAGTGAAATTACGCAACGTGGTGTCTGGGGAGGGTAGAGTGTACACACACTTTAACTCTACATTGGTAGGTAGAGTAGAGCGGAGCGGCTGTTTTCGAGAGACCCTCGGCTCAAGACATGCAAAGCGGAAAGAATAAACAGTTAGACCCGGTCAAAAATTTAAATAATTTAAAGCAGTATGCAAATGCTGATAGCAAACACGAATACACATCCTGAAAAAGAAGGAAGAAGCAATAGCTAACGTAGATAAATGAGATAAACCAAGTACATTAAATAACGCATAGCAGAAGAAACACAACTACAAAAGACTATAAAGCAATACTACACCTATTCGTATGATATGCTAAGCTGACCTACAGTAATAACACTACAACTACCGGTTTGTAAGCGTAAGTAGGACTACGCTCGACTATACCCTAATATGTGTCATCCACAACCCCCTATCTAAGGTTATGTACTCAGTAAGTTGCGCCTACTCCATATCCCGTCTAATCACATCTCCCCAATATTTCTTCGGCCTACCTCTAACCCTCCTGAACCCGTCCATAGCCAACCTCTCACACCTCCTCACTGAGTCATTTGTGTTTCCTCAGATAGTAATGGTTATATATGTGCAATGTGGTTAATTAAGCAGTTGATTTTGTTTGGATTGGCTTATTTTAGGTGCTTTTAAGCCAAAATTAAGCACTTTTTTAGTGTTTGGGTAAGATAAAAAAGTGCTTTTAAGTAAAAATAACAAAAATAAGCCAAAAAACATAAGTTGGAATTCCTAACTCATGACTTATAAGCCATAAGCTCATTCAAATAGGAGTACATGACAACATTTTTTATTATTATTAAGAGGAGAAGTGGACAAAATCTTCTTCAAGTAGCTGTCTTGGTTTATCATTTTGTTATCTCGTGTTGATTCTGACAATGTTTGAACATCGTCTTGCCTAGTTTAGGTTACTACTTTCTTGTTTGTTTGTACGCGTGTTCTACTAGCAAAATTGTGAGTGGACTTATCTGAGTTATTGCTATTTTTTCTCTATTGAGAAGTAATACTATCATTTATGTCGTCACTTCATAGATGTTCCAAGTGGTCCCAAGATGCCTGGCAATTATAGCCGCAATAATGCACAAGGAATGCATCACGCTATTAGAGATACAGATCCTATTGAATCATCATATGAACGATACTTGCAAAGCGGGGTACTTAAGTTTTAGTTCCTTTGTGCGTGATTAATTTTTATTTCCTTCTATGCCCTGTTCCTTGATGATGTATTGGTTTTAACATATTGTTCAAACTTTATCAGCAAAATTCCTCCTATGCTGGTGGTGAATCTGTGAGATCCATGAGTAATGGAGTAATCAATCATCCTATTGACAGTCCACGTGTTATGGGTACTATGGGATCAGAACCAGTTGCTGCTCAAAGCAGGACCATTGGGTTTGGAGGTGGTAGACCAGAAGTTCATCTTCCGCCTGATGCTAGCAGTACATTGTTTGTGGAAGGGTTGCCTGCTAATTGCACCCGAAGAGAGGTGTCACGTATCCTTCTATATTACTTTTCCATTTCACTATTTTACTTACCATTCTAGTTCTTTCCTTGACTTCAGTTTGCAGATGTATTTCGACCATTTGTAGGTTACAAAGAAGTTAGACTCGTAATCAAAGAACCACGACATGTAAGAACACGTCTGCATATTTCTTTCTAGTCGTAATTCTGTTATGGTGTTTCATTAGGAATTCTTTGTTCTGTCAACTTATGTAGCCAGGAGGGAATCCATTGGTTCTTTGCTTTGTTGATTTTGTGAGTCCAGCCCATGCAGCCACTGCGATGGATACTTTACAAGGTGAGCTTTCCACACCCACCATTAGTAAAATTAATCTTTTGACCGGTCTGGTTTTAGGCTTGTAATATAGTTAGTCTTCTATGAGAACTTATTTAATGAGAAGTACAACCAAAGTTCGGAGGGATACAATCTTAAAAAGTTGAAAGACGGAGTGGCTGGAGAAGACAATGGAGGAGGTGTGAGATGCAGTGGACAGTTGTCCGGTTGATAAGCTTCGGGTAATTGAGAACTAACTGGCATTTAAGTTTGGCTTTAATGGAAATGGAAGGTTACCATATCTACTAAGTAGGGAAACATAGCTTCCTCTTGCAAGTTTCTCCGTCGAGAGTGCAAATCATGACTATTATTTATCTTAAGCAGTACTCTTTAGGCTCTGTGAAAGCCAGATTAAATGCTGGTGGTACTTTTACGATCATTTAGGTGTTTGCATGCTTCATTTAACTGGATGCATCTGATTGTAGACTCTTTTGTGATTGCCCTCTTTATTCGGTTACCTGCATCTGAGACTTGTAGGTTCTATGTTTCTAGCATGAAAGAAGATTCTCCTGCCATTCATGAGGAACACAGAAGGTTCCATAGACAAAAATGACTGTTTTTTCATATGTAGCCCTAGCAACTAATTTAATGGATATTGTTTGTCTTATTCTTTCCCTTTCCTCTTGATAAGTGGGGAGCTGCATTCCAATTGAAGCACGCCCAAAAAAGTTATAACTTTGCCCAAAAAAGAAGGTTTCTCATCTTTCTTGCCTAAACAAGGAGAGGTCCATTTCATGCAGATCTTCTGTAGTTTTTCATTTTGTTCCTTTGAGTGACTTGCATGTTGATTCCCCCCCCCCCCCCCCCTTAGTAATTGAAAGGGACTCAGACTTCCTTAAAGGTAAAAAAATATTTGCAGAAGGTACTGTTTATAGCTTTTACAGGCTTTGAGTTTGTTTGGCCTGATAAATTTCACGGCTTGGTTGTGGGTATTAATTTCTATTAAGCAATCCCATGCAGTTTTCGGACAACGAACACTAAATTACATGTTTGCGCGTCTGTACCTAAATCGTCAATGATGTGCACGGCATTAGATAGTATATCTCAATCTTGCAGGTTATAAATTCGACGAGCATGACCGTGACTCGGCCAACTTAAGGCTGCAATTTGCTCGCCGTCCTGGTGCCAGGTCAGGTGGTGGGCATCGCGGAAACCATTGAATTATGTGTCTTTACAAGTGATATGATAGACTTTGTCTGCTTGACCTTTATTATTAACGACGAAAGGCTATGCTACAAAATTCATCGATCGAGCTAAATTTTGGAACGACCCTTCTCTGTAGGACCAATTTGACTTGGAGATTATATATTTAGATGTTTTGCCAGCTTTGCAGTTTCGTGTTCAACATCTCTCTGTAAACGGATGGTTTTATTAGGACTGACCTTTTCTCTTTGCACTGAAAGAAATGGCTTGATATTAGCATTTAGCTTTTGTTTCCATGTCAGTGTCTGCGTCGTCCTTTGCTTAGCACGGGTGTTGTTATATTTCATATCCTGATTGAAGAAAGATTATTTAAGTTTTATCTGGCGCATAGGATGTGATAAATACATTTGTAATGATAAGTTGGAGGTTCTGCGTACTAATTCTTAGAGTTGCTTGTCTGATCATGCAGTAAATTGTTTTGAGTTCATCTTTAGATTTGCTAAGCAACTTGTTAGTATTAGATAGCCGTTTCAAGCTTAAATTTGATGAGCTAATAGATTTCTGCTGGATTGATGATAGAAATGCTTAGTGTTCCATGGCAATATTGAATGTTTTATATACTGGAATTTAGGTTATTGAAGAAATTAGGAGGTAGGAAAGAAATCTCCTTCGTTATGATGATTTTTTGTCTTAGCATGTCCATGCTTTCCCTTGATACAATCTGTTCATGGTTTTCGTTACATTTTAACTGAAGCTTCTGGGACAACTTGAATAGCTGGGTACCCTTTTGGCTATTGTGTCTTTTTTTTGGGCCTTTGGGTGGGTGGGGGCTGGGGGTAAGAGGTCTAACGTGGAGCTTAGCAATGTTCCCAGAGCTTTGACATTGTAAGAGCGATTCACGTGATTTGTGAGTTAGGCGCACATCACTGGTTCAAACTTCGCAGACAAAAGTCTAGTATTAAAGTGGAGAAAGATAGAGGGATGAGTCTATGATCCACGGAGTTTCAAATTGTAGGACACTTTCTCGATCATCAATTTTTTTTTTAGTTTAGCACTCAGGATTGTGCTTCAAGAGTGTAATCACCGTCTGGCATTTGTTTGTACCTTTTCGTAGTTGGTCTATGAAGGCAAGGATGTGCAATCTTGTGTTATCTCATTGCGTATACCATACCATACAAGTATACAACTATATCTCTGCACTGTGTAACAATTGTTTGCTTTCATCATTTGGTGCATATAGTGCCTTTAAAATATCTGCAGAGTCAATTTGGTAAAGTCTAATTTTATTGTTCATGCTGTGTCTGTTTGCTTAGTATGTTCTAGGGCTGTCCAGTGGGCCGGGTTGGCCCGATTCTGACCCGACCTGGCCCAATTATTGTCCCCCCCCCAAAAGGAACGAAATTGTAGGTAGCGGGGTTTGATCTCGGGACGGGACTAGGGCTCGTCCCATCCCGCCCCGTCCCGGTCCCCCTTGCAAAACTAACCGTTGCAACAACAACCAAATTTCAATTTTGACTGTTGTGCAATGGCTATAGCGGTCATTTTTTGCCTCTCCACCCCGTAAACCCCCTACCTCCTTAATATTTATTTTAACCCCTAAGTTAGTATATTTACACTTTAACCCAATTTTTCAACTATAAATATCCTTGGCCCGTAGGTCCTGACACAAGGTATCTTATTTTTCTCACAAATCTTTCTACCATCTCTCAATCTATCTCTTTACAAGTCTACATTGCCTACTAAATATTATATTTTATTTGCTTATTTGTATCAAAGTTTAAAAATTGAGAGTGAAGTTGACAACTAGCTTGAGGATCATCCATCGAGCAAAATTTCAATTTTCAACCTCGATTACACGTTGACGTTACGTCGGCGTTTGATACCTTCGTTCCTTCTTTAAATTATTATTGTTACTTATTTTTAATTATCGTACTTAATTTCATTATCTTTAATTATTTATTTTCATAATTATAATGGAATGAATTGAACGTTTTATTTATGGTAGAGGTACTATGGGTAACAAGTGTAAGGGTGCATCTTCTAGTAATCCTATTCCTAGTTTCGATGATTTCACTCATATAGATGAAATTGATTTTTTAATGATATTAATATAACATACTTTAATTTTGAAAATGAAGTAGACGATAATGTAGATAACACACCCACTAGTGCACTTCCACCTCAGGCTCAGACTGAGTCCCAGCCTGAAACTCAAACTGAAATGCCTCTTATTCCCCCTAATATGAGTCGAGGCCCAAGAAACGAAAATTAAAATCACATTCATGAAGTTTTTTTGATAGGGATATTGATAATCAACTAGCTAGATGTAAAATTTGTCAAGAAGTTTATAAATTTAAAATCGGAAAGGTCATGGTGGGACAGGAGGTTTAATGAGACATGTAGAAAACTCTCACAAAGCAAGGTATAACTAATACTTGGTTGAAAAATCGGGTGTGCCAATGCCTTCTGAGTCCGGTTTACATAGTGTCCCCGATCAAGTACATGGTCGAATTAACCTGATGACTGAGAATTATAGGTCCTAAATATGATAAACACAAAGATAGGGAGAATATAGCAAAATTAGTTGCGGTGGAGAGTTTGCCTTTTGCATTTCATTCATTTCCTAATTTTATTCATTACATTAGAGAAACGTATAATCATGTTTTTAATGGTTTCCTAGATCAACTGTTAGAAGAGACATTTTTAACCTTGCACATGAATATCAACAGTATTTACGTTATGCATTATATCATTTTAATGGCAAAGTGACTATCACTTCTGATATAGGCCGTAGTACTAACAGTAATTATTATTTAACCGTTACATGTCATTTGATAGATCAGACTTGGTCTATGCAAAAACATATATTAACATATAAATATATTGATGATAGACACACTGGATCTTTTATTGCAAGAAATATTCATGAAATTTGTGAATATTATGGAATTACTGATAAAATTATGACAGTTACATTAGATAATGCTACTGCTAATGATTATGATGTAAACCTTTTAAAAATTCAATTTACTCCATCCTTTCCCGATATTTTTCATATTAGATGTGAATGCTATATTTATAACTTAATCGTAAAGGATGACCTAAAACTTTTTAAAAACATTCTTGATAAAGTACAATTTACTATAAACTTTATTTTTAAAGGTAATAAAATACAAAGACGCAAAGAGTATAAAAAAATTGTCATGATTGTGGACTACTTTATAGAAAAATTTCAGGAGAAGTTTCGACTAGGTGGATTCTTTATATGAACAATTACTTGTTGCTCACGATTATAAAAGACTTATAACTTTATTATTTAACATTTATAATCAAAGTCCAATCGATATGCTGATAGATGATGATTGGGAAAAAAATTCGGAACTTATTGCATTTTTAGAGAAATATTTTCTAGCTACTAAAGAATTTTCTGAAATTTATTATCATACTATGTTGTTTTATATAGCTTTAATATTTTTGTTACTTTAAGAGGCATAAAAACAACATTGTAATGTTTTTATTACACTATCTTGTTCAATTATTTAAGTGTTTAAATATATATTTTTAAAAATTAAGTTTCTAAAAAAAAAAACCAAAACCCGCAACCCGATCCGTCCCGTCCCGTTCCCCCAAATCCTGGCCCCTCTTCCGGCGGGATGTGGGACGGGACGGGACGGGACCTTTTCCCGTCACACCTATCCCGACCCGCCAGTCCCGCCGGATCTCGATCCCGACCCACCCCGTCCCAGCCCGCCCAGTTGGCCACCCTTAGTATGTTCACAGTTAAAAAGTGAGATTGTCAAGTTTTTTATACTCCCTGCGTCCTAACTTATATGATGCAGTTTGACTGGGCACATAGTTTAAGAAATAAAGATAAACTTTTGAATTTAGTGACCTAAAATAAGTCAAAGATATTTGTATGGTTATAAATTATCTCGTTAAGTTAAAAGTTAAAGTTTAAATTTAAATTGTTGTATAGGTATGTTGTCACACAATGGTCCTCGAATGCTCTTTAGCATGCTTATTCCATCTCAAAGCATCATATCACCAATTTTACACTACTTTCATGTTAAACATAACAGATGTGTGCTAGTGCATTTATATTTTCTCAGACTTATTTCCAATAGTTGACACTATCATGTATTTTTGCTTTAAAACCTCGAGCGGATGCTGCGAAGGAAATATTTGGCAAAAGAAAAATAAATACGCTGGAGAACATAGTTTTACATTGGTTATGCAGGCCCCAACAGATAAGTACCATGATGCTTAAAAAAATAAGAGGTAACAATAACAAAAATTATGGTCTATGCTTGGCTGTTATTAAAACATTTCTTGCAGAACTGGTGCCCTCAATTTTTTCCTTTTAATTTAGTGGCCTGAACAATTATTTACACTCAATTGAAGAGGGAGATCAAAATTTCCATCGACGATGCAAACAAGTTGGCAAATGTGTGGGATATCGTTCTACAAAAACAATACCTGTACAGAGTTGTTCTCCATTATTTTTCAGAGTAAATAGATTATAAAGTGGTGGGATTCTTCTTTAATTTCTCTGGGAAAGGAGGCGTTTGATATGAATTGGTTGATATTTGATAAAAATAGTATTTGAAGTTAAGTTGATGAAGAATATCTGAAAGTCGAAGTTGTGTTTGGACTCTCGACATGAAATGTTGTTGAATGAAAACTTGAAAAAACTCCTAAAATATATTTTCCAAACTTCAAATTCCATATTTAAAATAATAGTCTAGTCAAGCAAACAAACACTTATTTAATCATTGGGTTAAATCACGAACAAAAATCTAAAAACTTGGACGTGTTTTTTTTTTTTGTCAAAATACAATGACAATACTTCAGCAATAATTCAACGGCAATTGGAAAGAAGAAAAAGAAATATGAAAGGCATTATGTCGAATGTAAACAATCGAGTATAGAGATATAAAAATGAGATAAAAAATAAGTGCATATATCCAATTTGAGTACTCATACGAGAATGGCTAATTAGTACTACCTTGAATCTATATATATATATATATATATAATAGGAGAGATGCAAGCAATGTGGTTAAGCCAAGTGTCAAGTTAATAACAAGCCATTTGGCAATTTTAAGACAATATCTATTGCTATGTAATAAACATGAATTTTGAATTAATTTTTTTTTGAATTTGTAGACAATAATATAATTTTTTTAATTTGAATTGAAAACTATATCTCACCTTTATCCTTATCAGTACCGTAATTAGGACTTTAAGCCCAGCAATATTTTTTAAAAGAGTTACTTATTAACCAAAAAACTACATATACTTTAAATTATTATTGAAAGATAAAATGTGATTTTTGAATTGAAAATTAGTAGTTGACAGATAAAAAGAATAAATTCAAATTTGAAAGAATATATTCTTTTTTTTAATTTAAAATTTATATTCCACTACCTTATAACAATAAAAATTGCTAAGATAGCAATAATGTAATAAAACTAAGTTTTCAAAAAGGAGTACGTTCATCTTGATTCACACTAAAAATCTGATGTTTATCTCCTTTTCTTTTGCCATTATCTTTTGTCAAATAATCATTTAATAATAATAATAATAATAATAACAATAAAAATTGCTAAGATAGCAATAATGTAATAACAATAATAAAGATATTAATTTTGCTTTGTTAATTAACGAAAATAACAGGAAAAAAACATGGATAGAAATATAATCTGCAAGAGTCCTACGCCTGCGGATATTACTCGTACTACGAACTAATTATCTTTAATTCCACAGATTGAAATATAATATTTGTATTTGACTCTATCTTAAAAGAGTCAGCCTGAAACAAAATTGTACACTTGTACTAGGATGCAATTTAGTGAAAGAGTCCTATTTTAAAAGGAAAAACTCCAAACCGTATACAGCTTTTCAATTTCTTATATAAACTGGTCATCTAAGAATCTCGATAACATAGTTCAATTTGAACATTGGAAGTCCACTATATACTTAAAAAATATGTCTCCCAAAATCGACTTTATTAGTGATATATCGAGTTCTAAGATGATGTAGAGTTTAAAAGTTCGCATAGTGTGATTCTCGAAGGTTACATCTCTTGAAAATGTCGACAACATAGTGTCGCTAGAGATGACGAGAAGGTATGTATAAGGTTTGGATATTCTGCTACAACATTTTTATTTCATGGCTGTATAATCTCATTTATTTGTATCAGTAAATTTAAACTAACTTAATGTTGACAAATAATTATTTTGTTTCTGGGGGATCGTATTCAGGCATTTGTGGGAAGATCTGTTATGAACCAGTTTCAGACATATATAAATAAACTAGGACTATATTATATGAAGAATTTCGTTGTTGGCCAAAATAAACTAAAATATAAGACCAACAATCACCAATTGAAGCTGATGTTACTCATAGAACGATGGTGGAGGAAACAGATGATCCACACTTTGGTATGTAACCATTCGAGCACTTGACAAATCAAGTTAATATTGACGAGACTAAACTATGCTGTAATTATTCCTCTTGCATCTTATTTAACTTGAACGTTTTACCAACTTTATCTCAAACTACTTTTCGTTGTGATAGATGTCATAGGAGGGATTGTTAGTTATGGACCTATACAAGAACACAAGCAAATTGATAAGTCCAGTGCTTTTATAAGATAACAATATTTTGAAATCTAACCTTTTCAAATAGATATTGTTTAACTATTGATAGAGTATTCGAATGTCAAACAAGATTTCTATAATGGGTAAAAAGATTATAGGTCATGCTCATCAAATTTCTCTGAATGATATTCAAAGTAGATTTTTCATGCTTGATTTAACTTTATTATTGTTATCATTTTGTAATTGTTTATAATTAACATTATATTTATCTATTGACATATGTGTAACTAAAGAATCTGAAGTTTTGATTGATCTACAACAACATACCAATGTAGTCCCACAAGTGGGGAATTTCGATAGATCTAATGTATATAAATATCTCACAAAATACGAAATGAATATTTGAAAAATGAACAAATACGATGGAGAACTGAAGTATATGAAGTTTTACCAGATCAATCGCGCAAGAAATGAGTGTGAATATATTATGAATGTACAAGAGTTCTTTCACTATCTTTTTTCATTATCTTTTGTCGATCCCATGATATTGCAAAATTCTCCATTACGTATTTTTTTTTTGGATATTGTAATTGAAGTTTTAAAATTTAAATTGAAAGGTATCCAAATTCAATTTACTTATAACTGATATATAATGTTTTTAAACTTTGATTGAAATATATATATATATATTTGGTATGGTTATTTCGAGTGTAGTAGATATTTAGTTCTACGGTAAAGAAGAAAAATATGTTTAGTTGCTATTATAAAATTTTTCTATCTTAACAATAGACGGGAAAATAAAGAAACACTAAGAAGAAATTATTCGAACTATGCATATTTTAAAAATCATTCGATTAATGATTTGAATCCTAACCAATGGAATTGCGAGTTACAAATGATTTAGTACTCCTATCAAATTCATTCAGATAATGTAAAATTAATAAATTTAAGATACAATTGCTATCTAACTAATAAAGCTTCGGCTATGTATTATTGTACAATTTCTTTTTAAAAAATTATCTATAAAATAGACTCAAATTTTATAGATTGATTTCCTTAATTTCAGAAAAAATCTCTCCAACTTTCTTTAACTAATTATCAACATCATCAATTAGGGAAAAAGCGAAGATTAAAGTTTAATGAAATATACGCAATATGAGATTTAATATAATAAAAATTAAGATGTATAGTGCCACAATTAATATCTGCAAAAGTTCAAGTACGATAAAATTGCTAAAACTTGATCGAGAGTACAATTCCATCACTTATGAAATACTTATAATTTCAAAAAAGAAGTTAACAGAATATATAATTATAAGATAAGGATAAACAATTCACATATCTTTTTAAACTCAAGTATATAATTTTAAGAAAACGATAACTAATTGTTATAATATTCAATTTTGAGTTAGGCATGAAATTTCAGCTTCTGTAAGCCTTTTTATACTTTGCTATTGGTAATCATTTTCAGATTTGTATTTTGTTTATCTCAAGAGAATTTTTTGTGAACTTTTCATTGACAAGGATATGGTAGACTTGTATTAATCTCTTTTGAAGAGTCTTTCTCATTAATACAAATATATATAGTGTGTACAATGTGGAATCTTAATACAATAGGGATCATATATCTACCATAATTTTACAACACTAAATGTTACAAAATATGTGGGGAATATTTTATAATATATGCTAATACACCCCCACAGTCAGAGCGGGAGGAGGCCGGACGCTGAGACTGGATCTAAAATCGAGGAATAGTTGTCTAGGTAGTCCTTAGTGAAGATATTCGCATAATGATAAGAAGATGGCACATGTAACACCTTAACATGTTCTATAGGAACTTTCTCACAAACAAAGTGTATATCCATCTCTATGTGCTTGGTTCGCTGATGCTAAACCAGATTATGAGATAAATATATGGCGGGTATGTTGTCACAGTACACCAAAGACGCCTTACACAAAGGACACTGAAGCTCCAAAAGAAGGTTTCAAAGCCAGTAGATCTCAGCAACAACATTCGCAATACCTCTATACTCTGCTTCTGCACTCGAACGAGATAGGGTGGCTTGCCTCTTGGCAGACCATGAAATGAGATTATCCCATAAGAACACACAATAGCCGGAGGTAGAGCGTCGTGTGTATGAACAACCTGCCCAATCTGCATCCGTGTATGACAACAACCTGGTCGGCGCAGAGGGGTATAGATGCAATCCATAATCAAGTGTGCCCTTAACGTATCGAAGAGCAGTAAAATGAGGCTCCATGGGCATGCATAAACAAACACACCTGCTGAACAACATAATCAATGTCAGGCCTGGTGAAAGTAAGATACTGAAGTGCACCTGCAAGACTCCTATAAAGTGTGGGATCGGACACTGGATCACCATAAACAATACTTAGCTTTGATTTAGAGTCAACATGAGTAGGCATGATCTTGCAATTCACCATTTTAGCCTTGTATACAATTTCCTCTGCATACTTACGCTGACATAGAAACATAGTGTCTGCAGATCGAGTCACTGATATCCCTAAAAAGTAACTCAACTTCCCCAAGTCAGTCATGGTAAATTTGGTTTTAAGCAGTGCAATGATCTCATTTTTTAAAACATCAGATGAGGCAGTGAGCACAATATCATCCACATATAACACCAAATAAGCAATGTTACTACCTCGATGAAAAATAAAAAGAGAAGTATCACACTTGCTGCAAACAAACCCAATTTGCATAATGTAATTAGCAAAGCGTTCATACCACACTCTGGGGGCCTGTTTCAAACCATACAATGACTTACGGAGACGACATACATAGTGAGGGGCTGCAGGATGGACAAAACCTGGTGGCTGGCGCATGTAAATGGTTTCTTTCAAGTTTCCATGTAAAAATGCGTTCTTCACATCAAGCTGATGTATCAACAAATGCTTACCCATGTTAATACTCAGAACTGTGCGAATAGTGGCCGGTTTAACAACCGGACTGAACGTCTCACCACAATCAATACCCTCCTGCTGATTAGGTCAATTAGCCACGAGACTCGCCTTATAATCTCTCTAGGTCACCATTGTCTCTGTATTGGTGACGAAAAAGCCACATGCAACAGATCACATTCACCCCATACTGTCTAGGAACCACATCCCAAGTGTGTTATTTTGTTAAATAATTAAATTCCTTACGCATGTCTGCATTCCACTATGGGTCAAGTTTGGCTAATTTTGGATTTTTGGGAATTGGAAATATGGTTTGTGTGGAAAGGTTAAATTGGACTTTGGGTTTGAAAAAATCCTGAGTTGGGCACACGTTTCCATATGGTGCCTGGGGGCAGTTTTGGTATTTGTGTTTGGGATTGGGGTAGGGCTAGGCGAGGTAGTGGGGGTGGTGGCGATTGGGATAGTGGGGTACGACGTCGGGCCAGGGGTGATCTGGGTGAGTGTGGTCATTGTTATGGGATGAGGCGGTGGTGTTGACTAGTGGTGAGGTGTGTCGGATGTGTTTAGTGGGAGATCAGAGGTGCGAATGGTAGATGTGTTTGTCGGTACTGGATGTGGGGTCGTGTTTGATGACCTGGATGTGTGGGGTGTAGAAGCGGACTGGGTTGACAATGGGAATGGGAGATCCGACGTAGCCGGGTTGGCAGAGTTGGATTCCGGGAGTGCCAAAATAGTCGATGTGACATCGGGGACTGTCGGAGACACAAACGGTCGATTGTCGGAGGATACAAAAGCAGTTAGCCGAGATCAAGACTGGGAAGGGAGACTGCAGGTGGTGGCAGCGACGAGTGGCAGTAACGGTGACTAGGGTTGTGATAACTGCCAGAGGTGGCGACGAAGGTACAGTAACTGGATGATTGTACAGGTGGCGAACGATGGGGGATGGTTCGAAATCCTCGAGGTACGTGTAATCGGTAGTCCATAATATTTGAGATTGGAGAATGGTAAGATTGCTTTGTCAAACGTGACATGACGGGACAAGATGATCTTACGGGAAAACAAGTCATAACACAAATACCCCCTATGATTGGGTGGGAATTCTAAGAAGACACACATGGTGGTACGAGGTGCTAATTTATGAGGAGCAGTGGAGGCAAGATTTGGGTAGCACAGACAACCGAAAATTCTAAGGTGATCATAGGAAGGGATTCGACGGTAGAGCATTTCGGTGGGGGTTTTGTTGTAAAGTGTACTGGTATGTAAAATATTAAGAATGTATGCTACCATTTTGACTGCATAAACCCAAAACGATGAGGGGAGAGGCATGGAAAAGAATGGTACGAACCATGTTGTTGATAGTACATATGATTCGTTCGGCTTTTCTATTTTGGGGTGAAGTGTGGGGACAGGAGAAACGGAAGACCATGCCATTATTGGTGCAAAAATTACGAAATACGGAATTATTAAACTCACGACCGTTGTCACATTGGAATGATTTAATGGATTTTTTTTGATAAAGTTACGAAACTCAAGAAACTTGGTAAAAACTTCTGACTTGAATTTTAGAGGGTAAATAAAGATAAAGTGAAAAAGGTCATCTAATAACACAAGATAAAATTTATAACCCAGTGAACTAATAACATGAGATGTCCATAAATATGCATGAACAATGTCAAATGGAGAAAATGTAACGTTTAAAGAAGACTGAAAAGGGAGGCGAACATGTTTGCCTAAAGGGAAAGAAAAACATTGTTGAGCAGGTTTCCCACTAGAACAACGAATTAAATTATTGTTCCGAAGAAAACTAAAAACAGGAGCTCCTGGGTGTCCAAGTCTATTGTGTCAGGTTGACTGAGAGATTATTGCTAACGCGGTGGGAGGAGAGACTTAAGCAGTTATAGATGTGGGAGGGGTGACACTGGCAGCGGACGTGGATAAGAAAGGATAAAGGCCCCCCTCACTATTGCATCTTGTAAGGAGTTTTCCGGTACGTAGGTCCGTTATAGAAAACCCAAACGGGTCAAAATTAATTGATACAGAATTATCTGTGGCAAATTTTCTAACAAAGATTAGGTTCTTAATAATATTTGGGGCATACAGGACGTTATTTAGGGAGAAGTGGGGATGCAGCGGTAGGGTTAGAGTGTGGCTAAAACTTTGAATTGGAATGCGATGACTGTTTCCAACCATAATAGATTGTGGAGTATTTAAATTTTGCATTTGAGGAAGATTACCAGAGTTATTGGTGAGGTGAGACGTGGCGCCCGTATCCATATACCATGCATTATCGGGCTTCGGAGGAGTCAATGTGCCGAAAGCCTGGCCCAAATTGGACTGGGGAAGGCCTGGAGCGGACTGTTGGGTTCTAGGACATTGGGCATGATGGCTGTCGCCCATTGGTGCTGATCCCAGGCTGCTGGGCCACTGCTGGACTGCAGGTAATTGGGCCTGATGACAGTGGCCCGTCGGTAGTGCTCATAGGCTGCTGGGCCACTGCAGGGCTGCAGGAGCATGGGCCTGGTGACAGTGGCCTGTCGGTAGTGCTCCTATGTTGCTGGGCCACAGATGTTCTGGGTATTTGCTGAAAGCTCAGTCCCTCTTTGTGTTCCTGCCGCGGCCAGAAAAACCAATGTGGTTGCTCTCCGCCATGAGGGCTGCCGGAAAAAAAAATTTGGGGTTTCTGGGAGGTTGGGAAGGCTGTATATTAGAGGTATAATAGTGTATACCGGTGGTATACAACCAGTTGGAGAAATAAGGTGGTTGAAGAGGCTGTATATTAGAGGTATAACAGTGTATACTTGTGGTATACCTGTTGGAGAAATATAGAGGTTGAGGAGGTTGTATATCAGAGGTATATCAGCGTATACCGATGGTATATAGTCGGTTTTGGCGCCGGAAAAAGTAGGGAGGGCTGCTGATTTTGAAGGTTTAGCGTAGGGAGAAAATTTTGGCTACTGAGAATTGTATTAATCTCCCTTGAGGAGTCTTTCTCATTAATACAAATATATATATATATATATATATATATATATATATATATATATATATAGTGTGTATAATGTGGAATCCTAATACAATGGGGATCATATATCTATCATAATTTTACAACACTAAATATTATAAAATATATGGGGAATATTTTATAATATATGCTATAATAGGTATGATTATTTATTTCTTTGCACATTACTATTTTATTCATATATACTTTACAGTGGCATGAGATGTTAATTCCAATTGTTTAGTATCGATAAGATCATATTTATGCCTCTTTTATTCTTTCTATTCAAAATACATGCTCACAATAAATAAAATTGTAAGATGAGTTTCACTTAAGTGAAAAATTTATACACTATCTCAATAGTTCTCTTAAGTAGAAAGATGATTTTTTCCAGCAGTACTACATCACATTCTTTTATATACTCTATTTTAGGAGAATTAGGAATTAGGTCATAATAGAAAAGACGAAAAATAAAGGAATAAACAAAGACTCTAATATTATAAAATTTTAATGGTGTAAAGGAATAAAATCAACATTAACATTCAAGTAAGTGGTTGACATTTAAAAAAATCATAAAGGATCAAGTCGTAAGATGATCAATTCTTATATAGTTCAAGTAAATAAATTAATTGTTATAGTTTTCTATATGCTTATATCTTAATATATGATTTTTTTTTTGTCATAAAGAATTTCTACGAGGGTAAAAGGATTATAGGTCATGCACATCAAATTTCTTTGAATAATTTTCAAAGTATATTTTCATGCTTTATTTAAGTTTATTATGGCTATTATTTTATAGTTAATTACAATTAACTTTACATTCATACTTTGTTATAGGTGTAACTAAGGAATCTGAAGTTTCGATAGATTTACAACAACATACCCGGTGTAGTTCAGAAGTGGAGAACTTCCGATTGATCTGATATATATATATATATATATAAATATCTCACAAATGCGAAATGAATATTTGAAAAATAAAACAAATATGATGAAGGACCGATATATATGAAGGAGTTTTACCAAATCAATCATGCAAGAAATGAGTATGATTATATTATGAATGTAAAAGAGTTTTTTCACTATTTCAGGAGCAATGCGCAAATAAAAGTTTATTTTGTTTGATTTTATTTTTTCTCTTTGGAACACTATATATATATATATAACAACAACAACAACATACACAGTGAAATCCCACAATGTGGAGTCTGGGGAGGGTAGAGTGTACACAGATCTTACCTCTACCTTGGTAGGTAGAGCGGCTGTTTTTGAGAGACCCTCGGCTCAAGACAAGGCACAAGCCCAAGCAAAGTAAGACACACAAAGTGCGTAAGTCATGACAGCGCATTCTGAAAAAGAAAGAAGCAATAGCTAATGCAAGTAAATAAGACAAACAAAATACACATAGCAGCATAAATCAAATGACAAGGGACTATAAGACAATATGATAGGCTAAGCGAGCCTACAATACTAATACTACAACTACCAGTTTGTAAGCGTAGGTAGAACTACCTACTATCTTTCTACCCTAATACGCGTCTTCCATAACCCTCTATCTACGGTCATGTCCTCAGTGAGTTGCACCTACGCCATATCCCGTCTAATCACCTCACCTCAATACTTCCTCGGCCTAGCTCTACCCCTCATGTACTTGTCCATAGCCAAACTTTCACACCTCCGCACTGGGGCATTTATGTCTCTCCTCTGCACGTGTCCGAACCATCTCAACCTAGCTTCTCGCATCTTATCCTCCATCGAGGCCACTTTCACTCTGTCCCTGATATCATCATTTTTAATTTTATCACTCCTTGTATGCTCACACATCCATCTTAGCATCCTCATCTCCGCAACTTTCATCTTTTGGATGTGCAAAGTCTTGATCGGCCAACACTCCGCCCCATACAACATGAAAGGGTGTTGAGATACTTTCAAGATATTTATATGTTGAATTTATAATTCTAAAACAAAATAAAGTAAGTAGTTAATACTCAAACAAATTATTAATACATTTAAATAATTAAAGATCATGAATAATAGAATAAAATTCGAAAAATAATTTTTTTTCATGAGGTATACAAATATATATTACAAAATGAGTGCATTGGACAAAGATGTTAAGTCAAGTTAATAATTAATAAAATGTTACATTAACAACGTAATCGTTTTTAAGTAGTGAAAAATATAATTAAGATAACGGGGAACAAATGAAAATTATTGAACGATTGTACGAACGAAAAAATACAAATAGAAAGATATTATATTTTAGAAATAAAAGATATCGAACTTATGCTAGAGGTGAAAATTTATGTGTAGTTTTAGTTTTATACACGTCTAGATATCGAATTTGATTTGTAATATAAAATTTTAAATTGAGTGTAGTTAATTTTTATTTAATTGGAAAATAAAAAATTCATTTTCAGTCTAAAGAGGAATAAAATTATGAGCAATAATTTGGAAAGACTTAAACGTTAGTATAGAGAGGCCAAAAGAATTCTCCACAGAGTGAGTTTCTAATCATTATGATCTTTTCTTTTAAAATTATTAACACATAGATTGGAGTGGATAAATAATTAGAAATAATATTTTATCAGCACTTCATTTGTTTTCTAACTTAAAACCCCGTTAAAATATTTAATGACTTTTTATCTATTTTTCACGGGAGACGTATTAGAAATTGACTTATAAAAAGAAACTAAATAATCTACACAAGAATGATAGTTTGAATATTGAAGCAGTTAAATTTGATGTAATATCACAGATTAGATATGAAAACTAACATTGTGATCAGTCTCTTTTGATGTCGTCCGAACGCGCATCGCGCGGGTACTTAAACTAGTTACTAAAAAGCAACATTTTATTAGGCAACCTCATTTTTTTTTGGCTGTAATATTTCACGTTAATAATATTTTTAGGAAAAATGATCAAATATAACCCTCTACTTTCTTTTATTAGCAAATTTTACATTCTGTTAGCGATTGTGAACAAAAATACGTAAGCCGTTAACAAACTTTACACATATACCCTATTTGGATGGAAAAAACCCCGTCCTCCTAAATTACCCACTTTCTTTGTTGATCCGCTCCAACCCGCCTATCATCATCATTTAGCTTAAAGCTTCTTTCCTAGAGAAAAAATAAAGGAATAAAAATACACCCACAAATGATGAAACACTAAAACCCACCTCAAATTTTACCTTTAAATCAATCTCCAATTCTTTAAAAACTGGTATCTTAAAAAAATAAAAAAATCAACCCTTAATTGAAGATGGATGAAAAAGGACTATTCTTGACGTACAAGTCATCTCATTTCCTAATATCCAGGAACCTTGAATTACTCTTATATATTTTTTGTTAAGAAATTATCCAAAAAAGTAGTGATTAAGATTTGACTTAGATTTAGGTTTACATAAATTTGTGTGGCCTCTTTGAATCTTACTTTCTGCACCAGGGAAGTACCCAACTTGAGTTTCACATGCTCGTATTTCTCTCTTTTTTTCCCTTATTGATTTTTCATTCCTTTGTTCTGAAACATTATTTACAGCATAATGTTGTTGTCATCTTCAATTGCTGGCTGGTAAATATTTGCATCCTTTTTCCAAAAATTCAACCCAAAACTGGAGATGGGTTTAAAGGTGATATTTGAGGTGGGTTTTGGATCAACAAAGGGAGTGTAATTTTTTATAAATTAGGAGGATTTGAGATTTTTTTCATTCAAATAGGGATATAGGTGAAAATTTGTTAACGACAAGGATATTTTTGTTCAAAATCACCAATGGAGGATAAAATTAACTAATATAAAAAGTAATGATAATTTTGATTTTTCCTTTTTTTTTTTGTTTGACAGTTGTATAAAAGATCAATCTCATAATCGATTATGTAATATTCATCATTTCAATTGATTATTTTCTACCTTAAATAACTAAAAAGAAATCCTCATAATCTAATATGCTTTAGTAACCTTAAATTACTAAAACAAATCTTTGTAACCCTAAACATAAAAAATACATCATTTACGATCTTTTAGGTGACGACTTCACGGGACCGGTCCTGACATTTAGTAGGCCCCTGACAAAATATAAATTGAGGCCCCTATATAGCAAATAAGAACGATAACTTTAAATATCAATATATTGTCATTTTGAACTTAGTTAGCTTATATTTGACTATAAAACTTCATGGACTTAAAAATAGCTAAAGTGATTGTTTAACAAAAATAACCAAGTGATTGTTTAATGAAAATAACAAAAATTGGAACATGAAATTATCAAATCAGTCCAAAACACCATTAAACTACCCAAATCAACCAATTTTAAATCTAATAACTAATCAATTAATTCAATTAAATAAATTGAGTACAAGCATAGCTATTCTATATAGAAACTAGAATACTAGTCTAAATCCCAGTTAATTGAAAATTACATAAACGCAATTGAAAAACTACAAATCAATAACAACAAATTGAACATCAATATTTTCAATTATCAAAACCTAACATCAAAAATTTGACAGAGTTGAGACTTGGATTCAAATAAATTAAGTATGGTCTTACCGAAAAACTCAAACGGATGGATGGTGATCGAAATTCCTCCAGAAGAACCAGATCCAAAGACAACAATGGTGGAATCGGTGGATATGGCGGTTGAAAATAGATAACGTTAATTGAGAGTAGAAAAAATTCACAAGTGCACTGGAGAAGAGAAATAAAATAGGAGAAATCTTAAAAGTGTTTTGAGAAATAATTGAATTCCATTCGTAAAGATGGATTTGAAGAAAATAATTAAGGATAGGAATGAAGAAGACGAAGAGACCGCCCATTTATTTCTCCCTCTCTTTCTCTGCGATCTCTTTATTTTCTTTCTCTTTCTCTGTAATCTCTTCATCAGATACGGATGTTTTTTTCCGTTTATCTCTTTAATTGATAGTTAATTAATTTTTTATGGGTCCAATATATATAATACTAATACTAGTATAGGTGTACATGAGCTGGGCCCTCTATCACCTCGGGGCCCTGGGCCGTCGCCCTAGCCCAACAAGGCAAAAGGCCGGCCTTGCGACTTCACCTCGATGGTTAGGCAAAAGGCCGGCCCTCCTGGAACCATAACATATTTGCTTACTTGAATATACTTTCTTTGTACCTTACTGAAATACCAACTTTCTAAGATCATGATTCGTCATTTTTCCTAAAGATCACATAGTATCTCCTAAAAGTCCAATTTATAGCCAATTTCTAAAAAAAATTCTATATTCAGTTACGATTCTGTACCAAGCCGTATATGTAACCAAATACGTATTATATTAGGAACAAATCTTTTACCTTATTTGTTTGACTAATATAAGACTAATCCATCAATGATAAATACCAACTCTCTCTTCACAAATCCTTCACTATATATATATATACATGTATATTTTTTTCTTTTGAAGGGGTTTTAGAATATTCAATTCAATGGCAGACATACAAGTGAATAAAGTTAATTTGCCCAACGAGGTTGATGATGACGATAATGATGAGTGCCTTATTAAGGAAGTTGAAATGACAGTTCCAAAAACTGATGACCCTACAACACCTGTACAAACATTTAGAATGTGGTTCCTCGGGATCACTTCTTGTGTTTTGTTGTCTTTTGTGAACCAATTCTTTTGGTATCGTACTGAACCGCTGTCGATTTCATCAACGGCAGTTCAGATTGCGGTGGTGCCCATTGGGCATCTCATGGCGAAAACCATAACGAAAAGGGTGTTTTTCGAGGGCACGGGTTGGGCGTTTACGCTCAATTCAGGCCCGTTTAATGTTAAAGAGCACGTGTTGATTACCATATTTGCCAATGCGGGCGCTGGAACTGTTTATGCTACTCATATATTGAGTGCTGTTAAGCTTTACTATAAGAGGCCACTTAGTTTTTTCCCTGCATTGCTTATCATGATCACAACTCAGGTAACCCTTCTTACTAACTAACCTTTTCCTACGAGTTATTTTATGTGACACTTTTCGTTTTCTGAGATTCAAATTATGTAAACTGCGATTAATATTTAAAAATATATTTTTTCATCATATTTTTTAGTTTTTTAATATCTAAATTTTAATTTAAAATATTGAATTGATTTAGTCCAAAGTAGCTTCAAAGATGTTTTAAATGACTTTTGAGAAGCAAGAAGTGCCACATAAATTGAGATGAGTAGTTATTTTCAGTTTTTATTTTACATGCTTTTGATATTCCTCGGGGAAAAAGTACACAGAGTCAGATTCTATCTTTATTTAATATAGAGGCAAATTCAACCTAATAATTGACCGGTTCTACCGGACTTGATATTTTTGTTACGAAATATAGATATACATATTAAAAATCACTAAAGTTTTAATGAATATTGAATTCTGAACCCCTAATTCAATGGTGCAATGTGTTAAATGATAAAAACATTAAAGGTTAAATCCATCATATTTAAATCGATGAAGAAACCTGGGAAGTCTTTATTGGTTGGCATTGTTTAAAAATTTGTAGTTGTTGAAAGTTGGATCCATAATATGTATTGGTACTATTGATTAAGTTAAGGTATTTGAGCATGTTATTCCGAGGATCTCTGAATACATTCTCCCACTTATTTTTCTTTGTAAAAGTTATTTATATATATAGAAAGGACAGCATGATGCACTAAGCTTTTGCTATGCGCGGGGTCCAGTGAAGGGCTAGACCACAATATATATATATATATCTAGTTATTTATATATATATTGTTGTATACAAATGGCAGATGTTAGGTTTTGGTTGGGCCGGTATTTTCCGGAAGCAACTGGTTGAGCCAGCAGAGATGTGGTGGCCAGGGAGTTTGGTTCAGGTCTCCTTATTCAGGTATATATGCATTGATTTGATTTATTTACGCCATCACTATAGGTTAACCTGTAATAGTAGATTAGTAATTTATAGCAAGTGATCTTATTGTGTAAATATTTTATACATGCGTGATGCGTAGGACTTGGTATTTACACCATTGTGTAATTGTGCAGGGCTCTGCACGAAAAGGAGACTAGATCAAAGGGTGGTATAACGCGGATACAGTTCTTCCTCATAGCCTTAGTTTTCAGCTTTGCATACTACATTTTCCCTGGTTATCTTTTCCAGATATTGTCCTCATTATCTTGGCTCTGTTGGTTGGCTCCCAAATCTATCTTTGTTCAACAATTGGGCTCTGGCATGCGCGGCCTTGGAATTGGCGCCTTAGGATTTGATTGGACAACTATTTCATCCTACCTTGGAAGTCCTCTGGCTAGTCCATGGTTTGCCAGTGCCAATGTTGCAGTTGGTTTTGTACTTGTAATGTATGTGATGACTCCGTTAACTTATTGGTACAACGTTTACAATGCCAAGACTTTCCCGATTTTCTCTTCAAGCCTGTTCACTCAAAATGGGACGAAATATAACACTGAGGGAGTCATTGATGCGCACTTTCAGCTTGATAAAGCTGCCTATAATCAATATGGCAAATTACATTTGAGCACATTTTTTGCCATGACATATGGTCTTGGATTTGCTGGTCTTAGCGCTACTCTCGTCCACGTATTTCTTTTCCATGGAAGGTATGCATCACCTGATTATTGAATGCGAGAGCCCTTCAGGGGTCGTTGCATAACTAATATAGTGTCTGTACAACTATACATTGTCTAATTTTTATATAGTTATAATGTTTTCAATTGAATGACATTCAATTTTGGCTTCTACGTAAGTAGTCTTGATTGAAAGAATCCTCTAAGTCATCAAGAAGGGTATATAAAATTTGACATTTTGCAGGGAAGTGTGGAGTCGATTCAGAGAATCGTGTGGATGCTTGGGACAGGAAAAAAGACCAGATGTGCACACAAGGCTAATGAAAAAATACAAGCAGGTCCCTAAGAGGTGGTTCCTTATTGTTCTTGTGGTAAACATGGCATTAATCCTCTTTACTTGTCAGCATTATATTGAAACATTTCAATTGCCTTGGTGGGGTGTCTTGGGAGCTTTTGCTTTAGCCCTTGGTTTCACTCTGCCCATTGGAATAATTACTGCCACCACAAACCAGGTAACTCAATCACCCGAAAACTTAATCTCTTTTACATGCAAATTAATATGTCGTGTTAGTGTGATTTTGACTTTATTTCCTTCTGAATAAGCAACCAGGTCTTAATATCATCACAGAGTATTTTCTCGGGTTGATATACCCCGGCTACCCTGTGGCTAACATGTTGTTCAAGGTGTATGGGTACATTAGCATGGCCCAAGCTCTTAGTTTTGTCTATGATTTTAAGCTTGGTCACTACATGAAAATTCCTCCAAGGGCAATGTTTATGGCTCAGGTAATTACGTCCTCTTATACTTATATAGCCTATTTGGCCAAGCTTTCAAAATCTGCTTATTTTGGAAAACGTTTTTAAAAAAAAATACTTTTGGAGAGTAGCAGCTGACTAATCAATTTGAAAATCACTTTTGTTAGTATTAGAGTAGTACTTTGTGCTTGGCCAATGTTCCAAAGGTGCTTATGGACTTTTTTTTAGCCTTTGAAAAGTTGTTTCTGCTCCTACTCAAAAGCACTTACCCCTAAAAGCTTGGTTGAACACGTCAACTTTCTAAAATAAACACTTTTAGCATCCCAGAAGTTTGGCCAAACAGGCTATAATTCTTGACGCAGACAACGATAATTATTTTCCTTGGGTTGTTTTCTGAATGCTAGACTATTTGCTTTTCAGATGTTGGGCACATTCATAGCAATAATCGTTTATACAATTACTGCTTGGTGGCTCATGGATACAGTGCCAAATCTCTGTGACATCTCTGTGCTACCAGACAACAGCCCGTGGCAATGTCCACAGGACCGTGTTTTCTACGACGCCTCTGTTATCTGGGGGCTCATTGGGCCAATGAGGATATTTGGATCACGTGGTGTTTACATCAATGTCAATTGGTTCTTCCTCGGAGGAGCCATTGCCCCTATACTAGTTTGGTTGGCACACAAGATTTTCCCTAAGCAGAAATGGATTCTCCTCATACACATGCCAGTACTACTGGGCGCAACAGCTATGATGCCTCCAGCAAGCTCGGTGAACTACACGAGTTGGCTCATTTTGGCATTCCTCTCCGGTTATGTTGTCTATAGACGGTGGCCTCACTTATGGGAACGTTACAACTATGTTTTATCCGGTGGCCTTGATGCTGGAACTGCTTTCATTGCGGTGTTGCTGTTCATTGCCTTACAATCGAAAGATATCAGTGTCGACTGGTGGGGAAATAATGTAGATGGATGTCCGTTGGCTGCTTGTCCTACGGCTAAAGGGGTTATTGCTAAAGGATGTCCAGCCATATTATAATTTTTTAGCAGTTTTTGATGAAGTCATTAGTTTCTATACTAGTTCATGAACTCATCAATCTTTTCAACATCTTGTCCAGTCTTCGTTCGCGAAATTGCACTTGTTAATTTAGGAATTCAATAAGATTCCAAATGCTTTTAGGCTATACTACAGTAGTAGCGTTTTTCACATATAACTTCCATTTGTTCTGTTTGCTGATTTTCTCTTGTTATTCCATCAAAATAATCCCGTGGCATTTTAATTTGAGGAAATGATATCTTATGTGCGGACAATGTGAATATAAGAAAAGAGGCCCGATAAAGATCTCCTACAATCTCTTGTGAAAATGGTCATATAACGAAAAGGACATTTATGATGGGTCATAAAACCGATCTTCCTGAGTAAATGTGAACGTGAAACTCCTTTCATTATGTCTATACTTTGTTTAGCTTTATTCTAGTTTTTCAACGTGAGTAACTAAAATAGCGGAGATGAGTAAGGGAAAAAGCAAGTGATTGTCCATTTCTTTTCCCCGAGTAAGGAATAAGAAAAAAGATAATGAGAGAAAAACTAAGGTACTGAGTAAATGTGAACGTGAAACTCCTTTCATTATGTCTATACTTTGTTTAGCTTTATTCTAGTTTTTCAACGTGAGTAACTAAAATAGCCGAGATGAGTAAGGGAAAAAGCAAGTGATTGTCCATTTCTTTTCCCCGAGTAAGGAATAAGAAAAAAGATAATGAAAGAAAAACTAAGGTACTGAGTCATAACTTAAGAAGTACCAAATCATACTCACTTTTTGAAAAAATAAATAAATTGGTGCATTGGAACAGAAAATGACAGTTGTTCATTGATCTTCAAATCTGCTTTTACACCATGAGGCCACACAGGCCTCGCGGCAACACTAAAGATTACATAGGCAAGACTAGTATTCATATCTTACATATAGCTTCTATATATGCGAGTAATAAACAGTTCGAAAAAAAAAAGAGAAGGAAAACCAATGGCATGAACGTACGATGCTTCAGAGTAGAAGATCCACTCATCCATGAATATAGTGCCTTTTGAATTTCTGAGCGTCCATTAGAAAAAGGAAGACTGTTCAGGAAGCACATTCAAGTGAGCTACAACTTTAGCCGCTAAAGATTTCATGTCACTCCTTCCTTTCTGAGTGATTTCCACAAGTGGCATCTGGGCTGATGTCCCATATTTTTGCTGCAATTCTATCAATCGAAATATCCTCTCCAAGGCCTTGAGAGCTTTTTCTTGTAAAATGATAGAGGATGAGCTCAACAACTTTATGATTGGAGCAATAACCTTGGCTTCTGCAAGTACCTTAGAACCATTCTGCAGTTGTTCACTTTCAATTATTGTCAAGATTGCATCTAAAGAAGCTTCAGCAGCTGCAGGATCTGGCTCGTCTAGAACTTCCGCGAGGGGTCTGAGGGCGTTAACCTCTAAAAGGCAGAATGAGGATTCCACACTGCAAAATCCTAGGTGTACTGGACAGCCATGTGTGGGTGAGGCAATACAACAGCTTAACATCCAATTTTTCGTAGCTGGCTGCTTGCTCAGCTTACTCGAACTTTCTGAAAACTGCTTTAAAGAAGTAGCTGCACTTTTTTTGGTTAAAGAACTGCCTGATGCAAGTAGGGACACTAGAAGAGGAATAATACCAGCTTCAGCAACTTGTTTTTGTATTTCTGGATTTGTTGGAACCGTAAAACGGAAAAGAGCTCCAGCAGCATTCTCTACAACTTCATTTCTTAGTGAAGTGTGGTCATTTCTACCACATAAACAGTCTAAGATGATATCAAGGGCTCCAGCATCAGAAGGTGCTGGGACATTGAACAATCTTGAGGAAGAGAGGAGATTATTCCCAACGCAGCAGCAGTCTCTTCTTTGTTATCGGAAGTTCTGATGATCCGTATCAAGTTCCCAATGCAGGTATTATTTACATTCTCTAAGAGAATATCATCACTGCCATCTTTTGCCAATAAATAGAAAAGTTTCACCGCATCATCCCGTACGTTACGGTCATCAAGTTCACATAGGTTGACTAGTACCTTAATCGCGGAAATCTGACAATGAAACAATTATTGAAATGACAGTTGAAGTCAGAAATCAATTTTTTTTTGTCTACATGAACGTCAGGATCTGACAATAGTGTGCAAAATTATCAAAGATACTTTATCGGATCTACACACCTGTCTCAATTTAGTCCGGATATCGGAACCAGCAGGAGATTGGAACATTGCTTGAACGATACGAAGAATGCTTTGTTGCACATTAGATCCAGTCAACAACACAAGAGAAAAGAGTTTAAAGAAGACGTCTTGAGACTCCAACAATGAAACCTGCACATCCTCTGATCCTTGGGAATTTTTTGAGATGGCAAGTTGCATAATTGTTGCTGCAACATTTTCCCTTATTTCTGTTGACAAGGTGTGACAAAAAATTAGTTCAAATAGCAGGTCACTGACACCTTCCTTAATCATCAGCTGACCATTTTGTGGGACAGTTGAAAGGCTTTGAAGTGCTTTGACAGCAATGCTTTTCATCTCTGTATTGCTATGAGAGAGAAGTTCAAGAAGTGGCTTCAATGCCCCTTTTTCTGTGAGACACAGCTTAATCTGGTCGCTCAACTGGATGTCTGACAAGGTTTTGGCCATGATCATACGCTTACTTTCAGTTCCTGGACCAATCAGATAGACCTTTAAAATTGTGTTTAGTTGTTACAGCTTCTGGAAGTAGTTCCGAATTCAAACAACCAAGATCATCAGCATAAAATCTGCCTTTTAAAATTCACCAACCATAAGTCACCTATCACTTTATGTGTCTTCCTTGGCATCCAGATTTTATTCCTGAATTGTAAGTCATGCCCACATAATTTATTGGTTCATACCTTCTTTAGATGTTTTAACTTATAAAGGATATCAGAGTACCAACGTTCTTGCATTAGTTCTTTACAAGTGAACTTGTAGCTAAAATAGCACATAAATGCTCAAACAATGTGTTCCAGTTGCCACACATGAATTATGTTTGTTCATCATGATGACATTGATAATGCTCCTGCTTAACCTTACACCACATCCAAGAAAACACCAAAAGCACAAAAAAGAATGATATAGCCTTATTATAACGTAAATATCATTCTTTTCAACTGTAAACTGAACTTAGATGTTGTAATAAGGGTGCACAATAATTTAATCTTGCCATCTCAATAACATTCTGATCAAGGAACGAAAGATTCTCTAAAATCTCACTTGCATACTTCGCAGCTACAGAGTCCTCACTATTCATGAAAGTAACAAGTAGAAGGATACAACCCTGGACACCGCCTATCAAGTTCTGAACTATACTACTTCTGGATAGCTCCAAAAGCAGCTGTATGCTCTCTTCAGGTTTGCGTGCAAGGGATCGCACCACCAACCCAATGGCATTATCTACTGTACCTATTCTTTCCTGCCAGGGCAACAAGATAAAATAGATTTAAATCTTTTGGAATAGACCCAAAAATTTCCCTATATTTAAGTCAAACACTTAATAGAACACGTCCATTTGATAACATTATTTATATGTGGAATTGTGTGAGAGATAAGTGAAATTTGAAAAAATGCCACGGATAACTGGACCATTTGTATGTTCACTGCTACAGATGTATATGCATTATTGGCTGGAGTAGAATTTGGAACAGAGAAATGTGAAATGTACACTAAACAATACCTTGCCTTCTTCACTATCCTTTGCAAGAGCGTAAAGTATCATTAAAGCATACTTTCTTATCTCAGTATTATTTGCACATAGAAGATCTATAGTAACTGGAACGTAATTCTCCATCACTATCCATTCTCTCTGCAACTCACTCCTTACGCAAAACTCCAGCAACTTCTGTAAAGATTGAAGCACTTCTTCCTCATTGTTTGTCTGAATTTTCAGTTTTAGGGAAGCAATGGTGATCATGATGTTTCTGTTTTTCCATTCTTCAATTGACTGACGCAGCATTTTATTGGACCAAAGATCTGATTTTTTCAAGAGATTTTTGATCAAGGGACACAACCACTTCTCAATCGCTGTCCTTTCAAATATCTGCCCGGAAGAAGTCTCCACCGGGTCTTCCATGACATCTCCAGTAATTGGGCAGTAAAATGATTTCAAAGGTTCTAATCGTTGCCTACCCAAAGAGTTTCTTTTAGTCAAATAATTTGTCTGTTTTTCTTCTGCAGTTGTAAGCAAGTCAGCCTTGCCAAGCAATAGAATGATCTCTTCCATCCGTAATGTCTCTGTCAGGTTCTTCCCTTGTTCATTACTCGCAATTTATGTCTTGAATTTTTCAAATTCTTTCTTCAGTTGTGATTGCTCATTTTCTATTCCGACAGCTCTAGCAATACAAATGAGCAAATCATTTGCATAGGATCTATCAATATTCCTCTCTTGTATCCCTGATTCAATTTTCTCTGAAACTTCTTCCTCCTCGATAGAGACTTCATACACAGTATCCAGCATATTCCTGCATAGATCTTTAAGCTGGTCAGTGATTTCTGGTAAAACATTTAGAGGTTCCGAAGTTATCAGCAACAGAGTTCGACTTATATCCCTCGTACTACTCTCTAAGTACTTGATGATTCTCTGACAATTTAATAAAAGATAGATTTTGTTCCTATTTCTGCAGTCCAAAGCCAGTTGCTTAATCACTTCTATTTCCAACTTGAGATCCTCAAAAGGACTTAAGTTATTGATTTTAGTAGTTTCAGACTTAGATAACTCTTTTAGGACCAAAGCAATCTTCTCCAAGAAATTTTAAAATTTATTGAAGTTCTCCCTCTGCACAACAACAGAATTCGCGGCCTCTATTGTTTCAAATATAAGTCGAGTTATCTCAGTGACAACTTCTGAAGCTGGGACGAGAAAAACGTCAGGGGATGGATCCTCTGGCATGATTTCACACTTAGGAAGGCACTTTTGGATATGTAAACAGTACGGGAAGTAAATAAATATTACAAGTGTTCGAAAGGATAAACAAATAATCCAATATTCAGAACTGCCGCAAAGTTGTGGAGTCTTGAATCTTGATAAACTGAAATCAAGAAACACTAAATCTGGATTGTTACAATTGTGGCTGAGTCGAGAGATGACTCTCTGTCTTTAAGACAAGATTGCCCCATATATATGCTTTTACGTTAACGGACAATAGTCTCCCAAGATAAAACAGCAACTAATCAACACTACAAAGCAAATAGGTTGATTCTGAAGAAGAAAACAAACACGAAACGACTTGCTGAAGAATAGAAAAGGAAGGAAGAGTTTTCTGTTTTTGTCCCAATGTTTCTGCTCACGTTTTGGAGTTTCTGTTTCTCTTCTGTTTTGTCTCTGTGTAATATGTTGTCTCATTTTTCTGTGTCTTTCTCTCACACAATTGAGCCAAAAGGCTCCAATATATAGCATAAGGGAGGGACTCATCAACTGCCAAATAATGGTTGTTAATGGTCATTGAAGGAGGGAGTAATTCAGCCAAGTAAAGGTTGTTTAAGGCCATTGAATGAGGGAGTTAAACAGCCAAGTAATGGTTGTTTATGGAGGGAATTAATCAACCAAGTAATGGTTGGTTAATGTGCAATAACGCCCCCAAAAATCAACCCAAACGGTAAGACAGAAACCTTGAACCCAAGCACATCTAGGTCCTCCCTCCTTCAAACATATGGGTTACCCCTTGGGGTCCCAAACTCTTAGCCTATTTTGAGACTTATAAAGAGAACAACTCTTCATTTTCCTACCGATGTGGTAGATTTGTCCCACACCATATTTTCATGCTTCAAACACCTTACTTCGTGGACCAATGTATCTTTCATTTCTCAACGAAATTTGGCGATTCTTGGCCCTACGGTCATCTACTCACTTAGTAGATTATGCATGTATGAAGAGACAAAGCCTCCAACATGCTGAACCCTAGTGTTTAATTCATTAAATATGGGTGGACGCACCTCCCCACCAAAGGCAAATTTCTAACAATCCCCTCTTGAAAGAGATTTTGGCGCACACACAAGGTGCCTACTTTCAGCAATCTTTCAGCGAAAAGATATTGCATCATGAGAGGTAGTTTCTGCTTTGAACCTTCCCTAGTTGAATACCACCGGACTTACTTATTGCGCGGTGAACGTGATGTCTTGAACCGTCAGTGTTTAGTATAAGCCAAGACAATGATACCAACACAATAACGCTCCTTATTCGTTTTCATTCTTATTGTTTTGTCCGTTGTGGCCATGGACACACTTAGATTCTTAAGTGCGTTCATTTGAGGCGGCCTGTCCTCGCACTTAAATAGGTGATCTCCTACAAGGTATCCTGTTATACCTCACTTCACAAGTGTTAGGAATCATTAAAAGTTTCCCCAACCTTAATCTCAACCGTTTGAGGATCGTTAAAGGTTTGGAAGATTAACCTTTACCCACCATGCAGGTAGCACTTTAATATCTATCGCGGGAATAACTTTAGATTCATGTTTCCCTACAGAAATCATCATCCGAGGTGCTCTTGTTTCCACCGAAGCGCTCAACTGAACCTTTTTGCAGCTTAGTTTTTCCATTGAACCAAATTCTTGGGATCTCCAGTCAGTATGGTTGGGTTACCACCGCAAAGGTTCGTATTGTTTGGGTTTTAAGCCCATTTCCCTAGACAGGCAGAACATTTGATCTCCGGGTAATCCCTTAGTTAAAAGGGTCCGCTATATCCTTTGATTAGTAATCAAGGAAGTGACACCTGTGATGATCAACTGTCATACGGTCTTATGTCTCTGACATATCCTGACAGATATGTCCAGACGCTGTCATTCTTGTCCTTCCTGAAGCCGACCGGCTAGCCACAGTGTATAACTGTTGAAGGCACGGGTTTCTCCCAATAAGGGACGTCCTCTAAGGAGTCATGAAATTACTCAAGTTCTTTCGTGTTTTGTATAAAGCGATAAACTCCGATTCCATCATGAATCGGCCGATGCAAGTTTGCTTAGAGGATTTTTCAAGACCCACCATACACATTTACTTGTGGCTTTGGTGTTCTTCACATCTGATATCCAGTTTGCATCATTGTGTTCTCCCAGAACCGCTGGACATCCAGAATTCCATAATCCATAGATAAGCGAATATTTCAGTTATTGTCATATCCGACTTAACGCCTTCTATCGATTATTTCCAGAATCACGAGTGAACCTTAGTTCAACTGATCTTGTTTGTAGGCCGATATCAGGTCGGTTGTAGTGTGTACATTACATTGAACTACACGTGACCTGCACATATCGCTCCTTGTCTATGGGTGCACCATGATTCCAATTAGTTATATGATTCATATCCATTGGTGGCTTCAACGAGACTGTCAATTATCTCACAACTGAGTTTGGAGTTTAGACCAGTCCGTTAGATGTCTTAGAAATCCAATTCCTAAAATATCATATGTGATACCCGTATCTTTTGTTTCAATATAACTTCCACTTTCAGACTGTTGATTTTTCAACTGTTGGCTTTCTAACTTCAGAGTCAATATTTCTGTGGTCAGATTTATTGTTTCTGTTTTATCTTAAACTTCCAAGACCAAAATGAAAGTTCAGGAAGAAGCCCAACAGTCCAGCAAACCAACTCTGATTCTCCCCTTCCAACTCTCCGGTTAGGAAGACTGTTTCAACATCCATGCCACACAAGACTGCAATGACCTTGGATGTTAAACTATTCATATGGAAGCACATGTACAAGTAGCCGAGGCCTTATACTTGTCAGTAAATCCATCTACTTTGTACTCACTTTTGATTACCCACTTTTACAACCCAAAGGTTCTTTTTCCGGAGGAAGATCAACCATTACACAAGTATGGTTCTATATGATGGAATTTATTTCTCTCTTTGTAGCTTCTTTCCAAAGCAGCGCTTCTGGAGATGACAATTATTTGTTAATTGTCCATGGTTTATTCTCAACCATACAAGCTAGAAGGCCTGGAACAAGTCTTTGTCCCTTCTTTTCTCCCTCTCAGTTCAACATCTAGAATCTCTGAGTTCTGTAGATCTGGAATATTAAGTTCCGAATAGACAGCAACTTCCGTCCACAACTTAGGATCATCCTCGCGTTTAGGCACCTCCGTATCCTCAGGAGCCGCGGGGATCATGTGATGGATGACTTGATGCGAACGTGCGTGAATTTTGAACAGTTTGGCCCATATCGCATATTGGACGTTTTCTATTTCAAGAATAAGAGGGATATGATTCTTGATGTTAGAAACAACAAGGGCAGGGTGAAACGTGTTCTTTGGAGTAGACATAACGAAAGAACAATAGGGGATTGAGGGATTTAGAAGAAGGAATTAGGGATTGGAAAAACTCAACGAAAACCGAGGATGAACTCTCGGAATTCGTGATGTGGCCGAAAAATTGGAGAGGAAATTTTCAACCTAGACTTCTGATACCATGAAAGAAATAATCTCTTGATTATTTTCATTTATGAAAGAGAATATATACAATTTTCCGTAATATAAACCTATTCCTATTCTAATCTCAAGACCCTATTCTAGTAGTACAATACTTTTATAATTATGGTAAGTTTATAATACTAATTAATGTAATATTTACCCTAAAATATTACAACAACATTACCAAAACAATGCCCAAACCGTGGGCTGCCAATATATACAAAAACCGAGAATCCTATTCTAAATATACATAGGATATACACGTGTTTAATGTGTATATTCTATGTATATTTAACATTCTTAATGCTATGTCGCTCCACTTAAGTACAACTCTGTGAGACAAATATCGAATACATAATGGGGAACCACAATGAATATAATATGATCAGTAAAAGGTATGAAATTCAAGTTGCAAAGAAGCTGAAATGTGTAATCACTAAGAACATAGGATTATGCAAGATGTGAAATAGGATTATGCAAGATGTGAAATAGGATTATCAAGAGGCATTTTCTCTTTGGTGCTCGATCTTAATTTGTAACTATACGAAGTCAAGTAAACGTCAATGGGAGAAAAAACACGGCAATGATAAATGAATAGAAAGTTCAAATTTAATAGAATGGCCCCTACAACGGGGCCGGCCTGGCGACAACTTGACGGTACTTACCACTTAACTTGACTGCCTGGGCTGGGAGTTGGCGAGCACAAGAAAGAATTACTCGAACTCGATGCATGCGCCGACACGTGTTAATTTTTCATAATTCAATGATAATTAAAATAAGGGTATACTTTTTAAATTATAATTCAGTAATAAATTATACATAAAAATTATTATGGTTCGGGAGCCGACCTCCTGTGCAGAGCTTAGGTCAACACTTATATAATAGCCCGTCATCAATTGGAGGCTTATTGCTTTTTGAGTTAATTTTTGCCTGTAATAAGAATAAATGTGATTTATTGACGTATAGAACAAGTAATACTATGTTGGAGTATAATACTTTTTACAGTAAGTAAAGCGTTTCCATAACGACATTCTCATGTGATAGCACATTTTTATAACAACTAAAAAAAATTTAGAATGATATTTATGTTATATTTTAATTTTATATAATAACCTTTTACTTATAACAACAACAATCATCTATGTAACCGTATGTTCTTTGTAAAATTATCTCTCTATAGCAATTATCTTCTTTTTTGATAATATAATGATTAATAATTTTTACGAAAATAGAATCTCTAAAATTATCAATAATTGATCTAGAGATTTTGATCAAATATTTTGATACTTTAATATCATATTTATGACATTATATCAATGAATATAAGTTTCATCATATTCTCTTTGTTATATAAAGTGTGATTAAGCTTAAAATTTCACAATTAAAAATGAAAAAAATATATCTTATGCATTTTTCTTGCCTAGGACAATGAAATATTATTTGAATGTCAATGTTGATATATATATATATATATATTTATATATGACGTTTGAAATTTTTTGGACCCAATAATATTATTATGGAGAGATTTGAGTGTAGTTAAGAACTTCATTGTTTTTTAACAAAAAAAGAACTTCATCGATTCACAAAAGAGCTAAACAGGTTTTGGGCTCTTATTTCCCCTTTTATATGGATAAAAAGATACCCTTCTCATTATATAAGAACTTATATTTGGAAGATACTTATGGCTCATTTATTTGTATTTAATGAAAATATGAATTTGAATGGTTCAGACCTTATGACATTACGAGTATTTGTTTATATTAAAATTTAAGCATTTATCTTATTTAAATATGTCTTAATCATTGAGATCTTGAATAAAATTTTAATATCACTAAGATGTATTTTGTATGGATAGCTTTCATCACCACTCTATCCACAATCACCTGGCACCACCACTAACCACTTATGTCATCACAACCACCACCATCATTGTCAACCATCACTACCGCACCAACCGCCAACGTAACCACTAGCCATCACCACCAACCACATCTGCTATCACAACCATTACTGGCTACCACCACCGCTGTCAATCACTAATGTCAGTCGCTACCGCATCTATCAACTCCATAATTATAATTATATCCACTATCACCACCATTATTTTAAAAGGCATTTTCTGGGCGAGCCATATCAAAAACGCCTCAAGGCGTATTGGCGGCGCGTAAGTATCGTGGGGCATAAGCCCCAAGAACTTTTTCAAATATGAGTCCAAAAGTTAACTCATAGTAAATTCTTGAACTAAAAAATCTCAAAAAGTCAAAAGTTTTTCTATTTATTTATCTTAATTCCATAATTTTCTTTTTGTTGTTTAGAGTAGCGGATATAGTTTAGACTGGCATATGGAAAGTGCAAATTACAAAGCATAGAGTTTTGTCCTCCAATTCTTACTATACTTTCATGCTTTTCCCTCTTTATGCTTTATTTTCTTCAAGAATTTTCTTTTAGCATTCTTCAACTTATCTTTTTCAAGATAGTTTTTAGTTTTAGAATTTCATTTGGCATGGCTCTAGTTTAGATAATGTTATGAAGACTCTATTATGTCTATTTGTATTATAATGAGTATTAATTTGTTATTTAGTTTTAGGTTTTAAAACAATAACTTTATGTTATTATCATTTTTATGTTTGAATTATTAGGATAGAATATCATCTTTACAACTCTAATTAAGTTTCATCTTAGTCACATTATTGGTGTAATGCATCTTTATGTCATTCATTTTTTTAAGATTTGCTTTTAATGATTCATGCACTTGTTAGCATGTTAATAACAGATGTGTGTGTGTATATATATATATATATATATATATATCGGGGCTTACGCTTCGCCTAGGCATATGTAAAACGTCTCGCCTTACGCCCACGCTTTTTAAAACACTATAAGCCACTACCACCACTGCGGCCAATCTCTACTACCAGTCATCTCCACCGACAAAACTAGCACAACCGTCAACTATCACCAAACACATCGTCAACCACCACATATTCTTTAGCCACCACTACCACCATCAACATTGTCAACTACTAATATCAACCAACTCCACCACAACTGCCACGACCTCCACCACTATCAACCTCCACCATCGCTCTAGTCACTATAACAACAACAACTTCCACCATCACAACTATCATCACCATCATTACTAGTCAATAACACCAACCATCACCACCACCACCACTACAAACCATCTCCACCATCGTTAGCGAATATAAATGTTTCATTTTTATCAGATAATAATTTTATTTTATTAAATTTATATCTTTTTAAATATTTAATTATTTTTTATTTAAATTGTACATTTATTATGTTTGAAAAAATATGCACATTCATATGTTAAAAATAAACAATTTTAAAATCATTCAGTGCTCAGATCTAGTCAACATCTTAATCATTCAAATGTGTATTTCAATTCAAATATATTAATCTTATTAAAAACAAATGAGGCCTTAAATGATCTAACTTTTAGATTTGATTTTATATAGAACATTGAGAGAGCAACCATCCCATAGAAAGAGAGACAAAAAAGAGTTTTCATTTTCTCTAGGAAATTCTATCCCACCAGCCTTTTTTTTAGTTTCCTTTTTAAATACATCCGGTCAGGGGAGGAGGGGAGGGGGAAGAGGGGATTGGAATGTATTGATAGGGTTTGAACCCTGATCACTTCAATTATGGAAGGCAACAAACTCACCAAGTAAACTAGTCCTCAACCCCGATCAACCTTCTTTAACTTGAGTTTATCGAAACTCAATTTCCTAATTAATGAATTGAAAAAATAAATTTCTCATTTATTTAATAAAGTTGACCGCAAATTTTTTGGAGCAAAAGTACACTCTTATTTCGTGATTATAATTATGCTCGCTCTTATCTTGAATCAAACCTAAAAGAGAAGTCATTTTAACCTTTTGACCTCGCTTGATAAAAGATTTAAAAGCTGATCTCAACTTAAAAAAATTATGGACACAATCTTTATTGCTCATTAGCATAAGTTCTAGTTGTATGTGTACATAAATTAGTTTTACATATGAGATAGTACTTGGGGACATTTCAACAAGACGACACCTGTTGAGCGGAACTCGCAAATTGGGTGAGAACCCTTTTCTATGGGTGGGGGTTATGGGGAATAAATGATCCACTCCGTTGTTGATATTCAAGTGCAGATTGAAAACCATATTCAATCTGCACTTATGAACAGGGGTTGGACGGTTGAGTGTCTTCTTGCGAAGAGGGACCAGATTAGGTCTTCTTTCCAATGGGAGAATGAACATAACTGAAAAAAATAATATCTTGATTATTTTTATTAATTGATGAGTATATATATACAATTTATAATTTTCATAATATGGAAATCTTATTTCTATTCTACTCCTAAAATTCTATTCTATTTGTACAAGAATTCTACAAATATGATAAGTGTACAATGCTAATTAAATACAACAAATACTCCTAAAACCCGTGATATACACGATCTCCTATTTGGCTTGTGTTTCCGTGATATACACGGTATACACAGGGCAGTGTATATCACGGATATATTTATCACACCCCCGCAGTCATAGCGGGCGGTATTCGTACACTGAGACTGTCCCTAAAATCTTCAAATAGAACCGAGTGAAGACCCTTAGTAAAGATGTCTGCAATTTGATATCTGGAAGAGACATGGAAGACGCGTACTTGTCCACGAGCTACCTTTTCGCAAATAAAGTGGATATCCATCTCGATGTGTTTAGTGCACTGATATTGAACAGGATTACCAGAAAGATAGACTGCACTAATATTATCACAATAAACCAAGGTAGCTTTCTGAATGGGACAATGAAATTCTAAGAGAAGATTACGTAACCAACATGATTCAGATACCACATTGACTATACTCAGCCTCTGCACTGGAGCGTGATAATGTAGATTGTTGTTTTGCAGACCAAGAGACCAAGTTATTACCAAGAAATATACAATAACCAGACGTGAAGCATCTGGTATCTGGACATACACCCTAATCAACATCTATATACGAGACAAACGTAGAGGTCGACGACGGATATAGATGCAAACCATAGTCAAGTGTTCCCTCGATGTATCGTATAATGCGCTAGGATCATGCATAAACAACACATCTGGTGTACGACATACGTAATATCCGATCTCGTGAAAGTAAAATACTGAAGAGCCCCTGCAAGACTGCGATAGTGGGTGGGATCCTCATAAGATGAGCCAACCGCAGCACCCAACTTAGGTTTAGTATCAACTGGAGTGGAAGTAGACTTACACGAGGACATACCAGCCCGCTCAATTATCTCAGCGGCATACTTTCGTTGTGATAAGAATAACCCACCTGCATGACGAGTAACAGCAATCCCCAAGAAAGAACTCAAGGGGCCCAAGTCTTTCATAGCAAACTTAGAACTAAGTAGTGTCATGATAGACTTGTGTAAATCATCAGAAGAAGCGATCAAGATAATATCGTCCACATATAAGAGAATATAAGCCAGTGAAGTACCACGACGATAGATGAATAGAGAATTATCAGACATGCTGTGAGAAAACCCAATAGTAGATACATAGTCTGCAAATCACTTATACCAAGCCCGTCTGGCCTGTTTGAGCCCATACAAGGACTTCTTCAATAAATAAGCATGATTAGGATATGTGGGGTCTCAAAAATCCAAGGGATGATGCATGTAGACTGTCTCCTTAATATCACTATGTAAGAAAGTATTCTTCACATCTTGCTGATGAAAAGGCCATACATTTGAAAGAGCCAGACTGAGAGCGAATGGTAGCAGGTTTGACCACCGGTCTAAATGTCTCACCACAATCCACGCCAACCTATTGAGTTTTACCATCACCTACAAGACGAGCCTTATGTCTCGCAAAAGAACCATCAGAATTATCTTTATGAGTAAAAATTCACGTAGACCGAATAATATTAACACCAGAAGGACGGGGTACCAACTCTCATGTCTTATTTTCAATAAGAGCATCATATTCGTCATTCATAGCCAATTTCCAATTCTGATCATTTAATACAGACACTGGCTTACGGGGTAGTGGGGATTTAAGAACATTAGAATTAAGAATAAATGTCTTTTTGGTTTAAAAATATTCTGTTGACTACGAGTAACAAGTCTGTGTGTCGGGGGAGAATTGGGTGGGTTTTGGGGAAAAGTCGGATGGGTAATGGATTGGCACTGCCTGCTGGCCCAAACTGGAAACCAAAGGCGGGACTGGAGCAGAAATTGGGGAAGATGCAGTCTCGATAGTGGGCTGGTTGATTGGCCCACTAGCATAAACTGGGAGAAGCCGTGGGTGTTGGCGGGCCAGCAGACAGTGGGCCTGCTGGCGTTTCGGGGTCACTGGATCGGCCCATTAAGTGGTGCATAATGTACGGTGAGACTTCGTCATCTAAAAATTTATACGAACTAGGCACGGGACTACTCACTTTAGCAAACGAAAATTGAGTTTCATAAAAAATAACATGGCAACTAATTATGATTTTATTATACGATAAATCAAAACATTTGTAACCAAGATGATTAGATGGATAACTTAAAAACACACAAACGGTAGAACGGGCTTGAAGTTTGTTAATTGTAGTTGACGAAAATAGTGGATAGCATAAACACCCTAAGACCCTAAGATGTGAATACGAATGATTCTTATTATAGAGGATTTTAAGAGGAGATGCATATGTCAACCCTTTGGTAGGATGTATGTCAAGGAGATAAGTAGTCATTTGTAGAGCATGATATCAAAAGGAAGGGGGTACAGAAGCATGGACCAATAAAGTTCGAACAATATTATTAATGGTATGAATTTTGCGTTTGCTTTCCCATTTTGTGAGGACATATGAGGACAAGATAAATGAAAATTATGTCATTAGCATCACAAAATTCCTGAAACAACCCATTATCATATTCTTTGCCGTTATCACGTTGAATATTTTTTATTTTCCATTCGAATTGAGTACGGATGAATGCTCTAAATTTTAAGAATGTGGAAAAACTTGAGATTTTTTGGCTAACGGAAATGTCCATAAAAATTAGAATAATCATCCAAAAATAGAACATAATAACAATGGCCCACATAAGTGAGAACCGGAGAAGTCCATAAATCGCTATGAATAATATCAAAAGGCATCAAAGTACGAGAAGTAGAAGCTACAAATGGTAATCTAACATGTCTTCCTAAAGGACATGAATGACAAATTGGAGTACTACGCGTACCCTTACAAGAAACAAAATTCTTTTTATGCAAGGAAGAAACAATTGACGACCTAGGGTGATCCAAATGTGTATGCCACAAGGAAGGAGCTAGAGCTGCAAATGTTGATGGCAAGGCTTGACTCGAGAAACTGGTGGCAGACATTTTGGATAAAGATCTCCCCTACTATTGCATCTCATGAGAGGTATCCCCATTTTGAAATCCTTCACAGAAAACCCAAATGGATCAAAATTAACAGAAACCCAATTATCAGTGGTGAATTTTCGGACAGACGCTAAAATTTTAATTAAGTTAGGGGCATTAAGGGTATTTTTCAAGACAAGAGGAGGATGTGGGAGAGACAAAGTTATATGATCGGAACAATGAATTGGAATGGAGTTGCCATTACCAATAATAATGTCACGATTACTGCTCAAATTGAAATAAGATGAGAGAGTACATTGGTCGGACGTCATGTGAGAAGTGGCGCCGGTGTCCATGTACCAATTCGTGTATGGAGGATTTAATCTCAGTGTATGCATAGCGGCCTCTATATCGATGAGTGTCAGGATCGGATTCGGGCCCACAACATTGAAGGTCTGCTGACTCGACCCGTGACGATGCTGGTAAGAACTCGAGAAATTGGGCCTGTGATGGGGCTGGACCGGGGCCCAAGGTTGCTAGAAATAATTAGGAGGGCAATAGGAGGGACTAGGCCACTGGTCCAGGCCCACTGCCAAAGGACCCAAGGCTGAGACTAGGCGGGCTGGGGCCAGAACCCCGAGGCCCACCCTCGATGTTGTTACTGTTCCCGCCGGCGTTTCTACTATTCCGGTCACCGTTGTTGTTGCCGCCGCAAATTTTGCCATTATTTTTATGGTTTTGACCTTTCTTGTTGCCACCGTTGTTGCGATTTTCTCTCGAATTGTCAACAAACCTGTGAGAGTTATCGAATGAAGTCATCATCGCCACGGAACTGGCGTCGATAGCCACCTTTTTTTCCAAGCCGACTTCTTCTAACGTGAGCATCGAACGGGCTTGATAAAAAAGTGGAAACATCGAACAGACTTGTGAAAATTCTTGCTCAAGGGTGACAACTCGGGAATGTTGGTTATCCTGAAATATATCACGCAATCTATTCCAGGTAGCCATAGCCGTAGTGTCTGGTTCTATGATCGTCTGTAAAATGTCGGTAGAAATAGTGGAGTAAATCCACTGAAGGACGGTAGCATCAAGAGTGATCCATAACTGAGGATCCTCCGCGGGTGGAGGGACAGTGGGAGGAATTATGTGATGGAGGACTTGATGTGAGATTGTGTGAATTTTGAACAATTCTGCTCACGTCGCATATTTGACGTTTTCCTTCTCAAGAACAATAAGGATGTGGTTCTTGATGTTGGATACAGTAAGGGCAGGATGAAACATGTTCTTTGACGTAGACATAACGAAAGAACAATAGGTGAATAAAGGATTTGGAAGAAAATTTGGGAAGAGAAGAGGTAAGGTTGTACGTTTTCCGAGAATGGACACGAAAACCGAGGCGGTAGAAGAGAAGAAAATTGGTAGAAGCGCCTAGACTTCTGATACCATGAAAGAAATAATCCCTTGATTATTTTCATTAATGAATTAGTATATATACAATTTACAATTTTCATAATATGAAAAATCCTATTCCTATTCTACTCCCAAAACCCTATTCTATTTGTACAAGAATTCTACAAATATGATAAGTGTACAATGCTAATTAAATACAACAAATACTCCTAAACCCCGTGATATACACGGTCTCCTATTTGGCTTGTGTTTCCGTGATATACACGATATACACAGGGCAGTGTATATGCCGTGTATACCGTGTATATCACGGGTATATTTATCAAAAACTTAATATGTTGCCTATTTGACAAGATTTTCAGTTGTAATGAGTGATTTACTTTTTAAAAAAAAATTCATGATTATATTCAATTTTATTTTACAATAATGTAACAACATACATTTTCAGCTAGAAAAATATAGAATGCTATTTTGTGGAAAATAAAAATGGCACTTTATAGACGAAAAACGAGAATTATAGAATGATAAAGATTGTAGTATGGTAGCAAAAGTCCTAAGGGGTTTCTAGCCTAGCTCATAAAGGCACCATTGCTATTGTCCAACTTAGCGTAATAAAACAAGCTATTTTTCCTTCTGCATCCCTCGACCTTCTCCTTCTGAAATACGTTGTCCTCCTCCTTAATCTATTGGCAATAAGAATATTTCAGTCCATTCTTCACATATCATTAATTTACATTGATAAATATTGTTATTTAGCGATACTTTGAGGGAGCAAAACAATTGAACAAATACATAAAAAAATTTGCCAATATGTCATAACGTGTGATCAATATAACACGGTGAATAGAATAAATAGCACAAAGTCTTGCCCATTCGTCATAGCTTGTGAACATTGAGCAAGATATGCAGTTTTTGCTTATAAGGTAGAATTCGTGGTTAGTTGAACAAGTTCATTGTGTCTGATTTATTGAAATGTTTCAAATTTTTATCTCATGCAAAATTATTATGTCCAACGAATTTCTTAAGTGGAGAACATTTTTCTAATTTTTTTTTGACGAAGCCAAAATTCAAGAGAACCCTTATAGAAGTTGTTCTTGCAAATCACCCACATGAAGAGAAATAAGAGCCCAAAACTTTCTTCTCCTCTCATCTTTCAAACTTATGTGCGATCTATTTCTTCCACAGCACCTATGTTGTTCTCCTCTTCCTCCATCGGGACCATCTTAACCTGCATCAGAGACGAACCTAGAATTTAAGAGGATGCATGCACCACTCTTTTTAAAATAAGATAAAAAAATTATAGTATAATAATTTGAGTTCAATCCCTCAATTTTTAGAAATTAAACATAATATCTTAACCATTGCATTACTTTGACTCAGATAATATTAGATATATTTTAAAAATTATACATATAATATTTCAAATTTAATGAGATGACCATGAGTTCAGACCCAATATTTCCACTTGAATTCGTCACCGCCTTGTATAATCTCGACTCTTGACTCTTGATTCTTGACTCTTGACTCTTGAGTACCCATAGAACGTCAGAACCTTTAAGTCAATGTTCACTAGTTTCTTTAATTGTCTTTTTATTTTACCTTTTTTTTATTTGGCATCTCGCAATTTTCTTTGACTTTCTGAAATGGCCTTTGGCGGATTCAGAAGTTAATGCAGTTCCACTAATATCATGGAAATCAATTAAATTTAACCTATTTCTACATAAGCACTTGTACTGTCATTGTTCTTATTTGTTGGTTTTTTCTTGATTTGCATCTGGTTGTGCTTATTATTGGTTTTTTTTTCTTGATTTGCATTTGGGTGTTTCTGTTGTTCGGTTGCTAGATGCTATTCTGAGTAGGGATGGCAACGAATTTGGACCGGATCCTACTAGATCCATATCCGTTTTTCATACATAGATTCATATCCGAATTCAGATCCATCGGGTCCATAAAAATCAAATACAAATCCGGATCCATCGAGTCCACGGATCGGATCTGGATCCAAATGTAAAAAATGATGTCTTGCTAAGAATGTAACCTTACTAAGATTTTTTTTTAACTGACAAACGATTTTTACTTAGCTAACAGTTTACTGTGTTTCAATTTTGAAATGTTCATATGAGATATTTTGTTCGTTGTCTCATTTTGATTGTGAGCTATTAATTGAAAATGTTAAACAATGACAATAGTTGTGGAAAATGCTGACTAGTATTTACACAATGCAGAACTTGCATGTGCTTGTAATCTTCACAAATGAAGTGAATATAATTTTAACTACTTGTCTATGGAGATGTTAGTAATTCACTAATATAACATTGATTTTATTATCGAAGTTACCTCTTTATTTGTTGGTTTTTGAGTTAACGCGTAAATTAAATTTGTTTTGAGAATTAAACTTGCAAGGATGTGCTTAGCAATTTTAAGAAAATACTTATAAAATTACATTCTAGGTTATGAATATATTTAATAAAAAATGGATCCACGGGTCGGATCCGGACCGGATACGGGTCTCAAATACAAGATCCAGATCCAGATCCAGATCCTATCCGGCAAAAATGGATCCGGGTCCGATCCGGATCCATCGAGTCTAAATTTTGAAAATACATATCCTATAAAACGGATCTAGATCTACCGAATTCAGGGTCCACTGCCATCTCTATTCTGAGTAGTTATATTTGTGTGCCTTTAGTTCTTGTTTGTCTTTAGTAGATTCTTGCTTCTGCGTTTATTTCTTACATTTGTATCGTAGTAATACTAATTGTCTTCAATTTTGTGCCTGCTAGTTCTAGATTAAATCCTATTTAGGTTGATTTGTGGTAGTGGCTTTGGTGAACTTGCTTGGTTTGTTATCTCTGGACTTTGTGTTTCTTGCTCTTGAATTTGCTACATTTGATTCTTAGTAAATTTGTCTATTACGCTTTGCTAAACCTTGACATTACACTCTTGTCCTTTATTTTATCATTCCGGTTTGTAGTAGCCTGACTTACCTCTAGATTCGTGCTAACTTGTTCTTTAGTATTGGTTCCCGTGTGTGTTAGCTTTAACCTTTGATTAGTATTGTGCTCTAGTGGCTTTGGTGATGTCGCACCCATTTTTTACCGTGGTTCGCGACGTAATGGGTCGATTCCTTGGATTGATAAAATGTTGAGGAGTCGTCACCTAATTATTCTACGGTGAATTATGACACCTAAATATTAACTAAATGCTGCAAAATAACTCCGGTTTTATGGTCTGCGAAACTAATGAGATTCTAGGTAAGGGTTCTTTATTATCTCAAAGAGAAGGGGTTAGACATCCTTTAAGATCCGCTAACTTGCGGTTACCCGGTCAAACTTAGGTTAATTATTATGCTAAGGAAAATGTATGTTTTTACAAATATAAAATTAAAATAATGTTGCAAGTAGTTAATAAAAGATGCATTTTTGATAAAGTAATGATTTTTTTCCTTTTTGACGAGTTTTGCAAAAGTGATTGTGATTTTGGAAAATAGAATCCGAAAAGTATGCATGACATTGTTTATAAAAAAAATACATATAGAATCGACATTTTAGATTAAAAAAAAACATGCATTGTAAGACATTATTTATAAAATATATGCAAAGTAGATTTTCAGGAAAAAAAAAATGTGCATTTGTGTGGTTATAGAATACATACAAAGTTGATTTATAAAAAATATGTATTTGGATGACTTTGATTAAAATATATACAAGGTGATTTTTGGGTAAAACATGTATTCGTATTGCATTATTTACAAAAAAAAATACATGCAAAGTAATTTGTTGGATAAAAACACACATTTTGATTGCATTATTTACAGAATATATGCAAAGGGATTTTTTGGATAAAACATGCATTTGTATGGCATTGTTTAAAAATATATATAAAGTGATTTTTGTAAAAAGAAAAACCACTTATTTGTAATGCAAAGAAAATGATATTTTGTAAGTCATTTAAATAACGAATCGGATAAAAATAACTCTATTTTGTATGATTAATAGTATGCGTAAAAGGTGATCAATAATTTTAAAATTTTTGAACAGTTCAAAAATAAGCTAGCGTTTTGAAGGTATGAGCGACGAACCTAAAATAAATAAACTAACGTTTTGAAAGTATGGGTGACATGGCCTAAAATAGATAAACTAGCGATTTCCGATTTTAAATCTACTCTTCTAGATTATTAATTGTAAGTCTACATATTCTAAACATTTTAATAATTACACAAGTACAATAAATAATATTACAATATAAAATAAAATAAAGCTGATTTAAAGAAAATAAAACAACAATAAAATAAATCATCTCCGAAGAGTAACTTGTCTTCTTTAACTTTCATAAGTGTTCCTTGCAAGCTGTCAAGAACAAACGGTTAGAAACAGTTGAATATAAATTACTTCGGATCTGTATCAAAAACAGTAAATGTTTTCATTACGGAAGGCTTAGACTTAAATTTTGAAAAGATCATTCCAATCACGTCGTGGTTTCGAACATATGACTCGTTGGTCATTTTAGTTGCCTTGCCTACCGAACATGTTGGTCTCTCGGATAAAAAAAAGATTTAAGTTTCATCCTTGCCCATAAATTTTTATTTCCGTCTTTCCAACTGTGGAGGACTAAAAAATTGACGGATATTTTTCATAGGCCAGTGTAGTATCATGTTCAAATCAGTAAATTTATACCCAAAATAGCAAACCGAAATCGGAAACCATTTTTCGAAGGGACACGGCCTCAAATTCAATTTCATTGGCCTAAGTGTAGTATTTATTCAAATTAATAAAATAACAAAATAGCCGCATAATGGATATTCAAATACCAAAATAAACCAACAGTCTGCGATCAAAACATCCGACCCGAATTCTGAATTTTTGAACCGAAACAGAATTCGAATATGCTTATGAAAATCCGACCCGAGATAGAATAGTGACCCGATCCGAATTTTGGGTCGAACCTACCCGGAATCGGACATTTTTTTCAGATAACCAAACAACAAAATAATGAACATAAAAATTTGGAAATTTTACCCGATCCGGATTGATGACCCGACCCGAATCAGTTTTTCTCAAATTTTCAGATAACCAACAACAAAATATTGAACACAAAAATCTGAAAATTTTACTCGACCCGGAACAGTGCCCGAGACAGAACAGTGAACAGTGACCCGGATTTCGGGTCGACCCGACCCAAAATCGAACAGTGAAGAAGGCAAAATTCCAAATTCTTCAACACCAAAATCCAATAATCTTAACTTATATTTTCGGGCTCCTTAAGATGAAGAACACATGCAAAGAAAAGAAAAGAACAAATACCTTCAAGAAGATTTCGGATCTTTGAATTTTCAGATCTCTCAATGATGAACAACAAACACAAGAAAAATATAATACAAATTTTTAAGAAGATTTCGGGTTTCAAAAAAACATAACATAGATTTCGGACCTAAAATCTCCTTTCAATTATCGTCACTCCCTTTTTTTTTCATTTTTCGGTCCCCCTAAATAGAAGACAAAGGGGGGATTTTATAGGTGGTTTCCCCCTACCGTTCAACCCATACCCCCCTCTAATTTTGAGTTTGAAATTCAAAATTAAAGGGGCAAAAAGTCGCGGATTTGAAGGGGTAGGTTGCAGATTTTTGGGGATAAAGGTATGGGGTGTGCCGGGTGTCAGGGGTTGGTGGTGGTGAGGTGAGATGACCGGTGGTGGTGTGGGTGACGGTGTGGGGTCGACGGGTTGGGGGTATGGGCGGGGGTGCGGCTGGGAAAGGGTGTGTTTGGTTTTCGGGTTTGTGAGGGTTTGGTTTGGGGATTAAAGGGGAGGGGAATTAGGCCGTTGCGGGTGGGCCGAGGGTTTTGGGGCTTGACCGGTTGGGTCCCTTTGTGGGCTGGCCGGTTGGGCCCTATTTTTTGAAATTTGGGTTTGTTTGAAGGTTAGGGATAAAATGGGTGTTGGGTGAAATTAGTTTGGGTTAAAATAAACTAAACTAAAAAAAAAGGTTTTAAAAAGCTTTGAAGAAAAAACGTAAGTAAATAAATAAATAAAATATAACGACATAATAATAATGAAAACATAATGTTTGTGAAGTGCTTAATGTTTTAATAAAAAATAGAAATACGATGCAATTTTGCGAAAATAAAATAACATGGAGTGTTAAGGTAAAATTATGATTATGATTTTAAAAAGCGAATGATAGTAAAAAAATGTGAATAATAAAAATAATAATAAATAATGATATTATATATATATATATATATATATATATATATATATATATGTGTGTGTGTGTGTGTGTGTGTGTGTGTGTGTGTGTATTATATATTAAAATTATTTTGAGGTGTCAAAAATATTTAAAATTGTAAATAAATCGAAAAATACGGGACAAAATTGGGTGTCAACAGGTGAATGATGGTAGACTATGGTCATGTTCTCGGTCAGGGACGGGGGCAAGAGTTATGGGGTAAGTGAGGGTAAGGGAGATGTTAGGTTGAGAATAGGGTCTTGGAACATTGTGACTTTAACGGGGAAGTCCATAGAGCTAGTTAAGATTTTTAAGAAGATGAAGATTAATATAGCATATGTCCATGAGACCAAATGGGTAGGACCTAAGGCTAAGGATGTGGACGAGTATAGGTTATGGTTCTCGGGTAGGTCGAGGTGTAGGAATGGGTAGGCATTTTAGTAGACAACGAGCTAAGGGATCAGGTGGTAGAGGTTAGAAAGGTCAGTGACAGGATGATGACGATTAAGTTGGTAGTTGGAGGGTTCACTATGAATATTATTAGTGCTTACGTGCCACAGACGGGCTTGGACGGAGAGGAGAAGAGATACTTTTGGGAGGATTTGGATGAGGTGATTGGTGGTATACCACCCACTGAGAAGTTATATATATAATGGGATTTCAATGGACATATCGGGTCACTTCCGGGGGGTTATGACGACGTGCATGGAGACTTTGGCATCGGGGACAGGAATGGGGGAGGCATGTCACTTTTGGAGTTCGCTAGAGCTTCTGGAATGGTGATAGCCAATTCGAGGTTCCTAAATAAGGAGGAGCACTTGGTGACTTTCCGTAGTTCGGTGGCCTAGACTTAGATAGACTTTTTGCTCCTTAGGAAGGTTGACAACGGTCTTTGTAAAGACTGCAAGGTTATTCCGAGGGAATATCTTACAACCCGACATAAGCTTTTGGTGATGGATTTATAGATCAAGATGGAGAAGAAGATGATGATTGTAGATGACAGGTTAAGAATCAAATGTGAGAGTTTGACCATGGCTAGTGCAAAGGAGATGGAGAAGAGGTTGATGGCCAATGGGGCTTGAAAGAGTAGCGGGGATGCAACTGGTATGTGGGACAGGATGACCAGTTGCATTCGAGAGGTATCTAGAGAAGTGCTTGGGGTCTCGAGGGGTAGCCGTGGTGGGCATCGATGGGATTGGTGGTGGAATGGTAAAGTTCAAGAGAAGGTGGAAGCGAAGAAAGCGGCGTATGCGAAATTGGTAGAAATCAAGGATGAAGTGGAGAAGTGGACGAATAGGGAATTGTATAAGATGGCGAGGAAGGAGGCAAATATTGCTGTTACGGTGAGAAAATTGTGGCCTTTGAATGCATGTATATGGAATTAGAGGAGAAAGGCGGGGACATAAAGTTGTACAGAGGTGCATCAAGGACGACAAAGTACTGGTGGAGGACACACATATTAGGCGGAGGTGACATTCTTACTTTCATAAACTCTTGAACGAAAAAAGAGATAGAGACATCGAGCTGGGATATCTGGAGCAATCTGGTAGGTACCGGGATTTTGGGTATTGTAGATGCATTGAGGTTGAAGAGGGTTAATGGTGATGTTTGCAGGACGTGCAGGGGACGAGCGACCGGGTCTGATGAGATTCTAGTTGAATTTTAGAAGAGCGCAGACATGGTAGGTTTTAAGTGGCTGACTGAGTTGGTTAACATCATTTATAAGACGACGAGAATTCCCGAAGAATGGGGGTGGAGTACAATGATCCCGTTGTACAAGAACAAAGGTGATATCCATAGTGGCAACAACTATAGGGGTATCAAGCTGCTAAGCCATACTATGAAAGTTTGGGAAAGGGTCGTGGAGAAGAGGATGAGAAGAGGCGTTTCTATTTCTGAGAACCAGTTTGGATTCATGCCAGGACGTTCGATCACAGAAGTCATTCATCTTATTAGGAGGTTGGTGGATCAGTATAGGGAGAGCAAGATAGACTTACATATAGTTTTCATCGACCTCGAGAAGACATACTACAAAGTCCCTAGGAAGGTTCTATGGAGATGTTTGGAGGTTAGATGTGTACCTGTGGCGTACACTAGAGCGATCAAGAATATGTATGATGGAGCCAAGACCATGGTATAGACAGTGGGAGGAGACTCAGAACATTTTTCAGTGATGATGGGGCTGCACCAGGGATCAGCTCTTAGCCAATTCTTATTTGCCTTGATGATGGATAGACTGACGCAATAAATCCAAGGGGATGTGCCATGGTGTATATTATTCGCAGACGACGTAATCCTGATTGATGAGACTCGCAGCGGAGTGAACCCTAAGTTGGAGGTTTGGAGACAGACTCTGGAATCTAAAGGGTTCAGGTTGAGTAGGACCAAGACATAATACTTTGAGTGCAAGTTCAGTAACGGGAGCAACCTTGAGCCAGACGCGGAGGTGAGGCTTGGTACTTAGGTCATTCCAAATAAATGAAGCTTCAAGTACCTCAAGTCTATTATCCAAGGGGATGGAGAGATTGCTGACGATGTCACACATCGTATTGGGGAAGGATGGATGAAATTGAGACTTGCATCTGGAGTCTTATGCGACAAAAATGTGTCACCAAAACTTAAAAGTAAGTTCTATAAGGCGATGGTTAGATCAACTATGTTGTATGGGGCAGAGTGTTGGCCAGTCAAGACTTCGCACATCGAAAAAGATGAAAGTTGTGGAGATAAGGATGTTGAGATGGATGTGCGGGCATACAAGGAGGGATAAGATTAGAAATGATGATATCTGGGACAGAGTGAGAGTGACCTCGGTGGAGAATAAGATGCGGGAAACGAGGTTGAGATGGTTTGGGCATGTGCAGAGGAGAGACACAAATGCCCCAGTGCGGAGGTGTGAGATGTTGGCTATGGGTGAGTTCATGAGGGGTAGAGGTAGGCCGAAGAAGTATTGGGGAGATGTGATTAGACGGGATATGACGCATGTGCAACTTACTGAGGACATGACCTTAGATAGGGGGTTGTGGAGGACACAGATTCAGGTAGAAATGTAGTAGGTAGTCGAACATAGTCCTACTTACGCTTGTAAATTGGTAGTTGTAGTGTTATTATTGTAGGCCCGCTTAACCTATCATACTAATAGGCGCAATATTGCGTTATAGTCCATTGTAGTTTGATTTCTGCTGCTATGTGTCATTTACTGTACTTTGTTTAGCTTATTTACCAGTGCTAGTTACTGCTTACTTTTTTGGAATGCGTTATCATAGCTTATTCACTTTTGATACTAGAATTTTCATACTGCTTTAAATTTTTTTCTGACCGGGTCTGACCATTTCTCTTGCTTTGTTCTTGTTGTTGATTTGCTTGTGCTTATGCTCTGTCTTGAGCCGATGGTCTCTCGGAAACAGTCGCTCTACCTACCAAGGGAGAGGTAAGGTTTGCGTACACTCTACACTCCAGACTCCACGTTGTGGAATTTCACTGAGTAAGTAACAAGGTAGAGGTAAAGTTTGCGTACACTCTACACTTCAGACCCCACGTTGTGAAATTTCACTGAGTATGTTGTTGTTGTTGTATTTCTACATAAGGGAACTTAGCTAATAATATAAGTACTTGCCAGACTTAAAAAAATTCAATTAAATTAGAAGATCAGATCATTTATCCAGTAGGTACTAGGTAAGCAATAAAGAAGTCCTACAGATTAGAGTCTAGGGATAAGGCAGCCAACAAAGCAGGTAAGTTTTCAATATTTAAAATTTTAAAAAGGACCAGAAATGGAAGATTTCTTAATTTTAATTACTTAATTATATTATTTATAAATTGAGAAATATAAAACAATATTTCCCTTGATAATCTAACACACCTTTTTTCTTTGCCAAAACCTTATCCGGCTGAATGGATGGAAAAATATACTTCTCCCTTCCCGTTTTAGCGGTTGTTTTAGGTCTTTTCGCATCTTTTAAAAAATAATAAATATAAAATATAATTTATTAAGTTACTATATTTAAAAAAATTGATTGTGTATGCTTTTTAATATTAAGGTTATAATTAAAAATAATTACAAACTTTGTTCTTAAATTTTTGAAGTGATATATAATTATTTAAGGATAATATTTTTGAGCTAAAATGATTGTTAATTTGGAATGAAAGGGGAGCATATCACAAAGAAAATTTGAAGATACATGTTTGGATCTGCATAGAGATTTCTCAATGACTTTTAAATTAAATAACCGATAAAAAAGAGAAAATATAAAAAAAGTTTTGGGTGGCGATGAAGTTTGACGAATTCAAAGTTGTGAAGGACCGACAAACACGTCCATCTATTTGATATTAGTTGTTAATCTCCGCCAAAGATATGCGCTTTCGGCGAATTAAGACCAAGAAAATGTTTGGTAAACAAATCGAAAAAATTTGGGAACCAATGACTAAACATTAAAGAGTATCAAATGATGAGGTTAGTGCCTTTTTATATTTTATTTATTTTTATATTACTATTTCTTTAACAAGACCATGACAGTACTGTTCCGGTCAACATCAAACATTTTGGAAGTTTACTATTTCTCTGTGTTTCATAGGATAAAAAAAAGTTGTTTTTTGTCACTATTCATTAGGTGAAGGGAGAATTCCCGGTATCAAGGAAAATTTTGAGAAGATAAAGTAAGGTGCCGTTTGCATATAGAATTTCTTTTTCAATTTTTAATAAAATAGTATTATTTGATTATTATTAGATTGATTTTTTTAATATGATTCCTTTTTTTTTCTACAAAATTTTACCTTTGCTTCGAGGGCATTGTATGTTCAGACATAGTTTTAACATTCAAATAATATTTTTCAACTTTAATTTTAAATACTACTATTTTTTAAAATTAATTTTCAATCCGAAGTTCGCACTACCCTTATCGCTGAAATGATTAAAGAAGAATTAAATGATTAGCTCCACGGAAGATGCAGGAAAATAGACTTAAAATCTGGGAATATTTTAATTAGAGTTCATGTTTTATATCTTGTCATAATCGGGTTATTTCTTAAATAGATTTAGTTATATATATTGATACTGTGAATTTTTTATAATATTAGTGTATTTTAATTACCATTTTTGGTAGACTACCTATTAATGCATATCAAGAGGGGTTTACAATGCTCAGTTTTAAAGAGTTGAAGGGTTTAATTGGCAAATCACTAAGTACGTATATCGTGATGACAAAAATGAATAAGTATAGGGACCTCCCAGACTATTCCACCACAAATTTAATAGGATAATTTTGAAAAATAAAATAAAAACATAATATGTTATATTTAGTTAAATTATATACACTTTCAACCTATATAACTTAAATTCTCTAAAATACTGGGTGAATTAGAGATATATAATTAATAATATGTGAGACCTAGTTTAGACTCTATATAGCTACAATCATGTCGTTTAATGCAAGGTATCTTTCAGCCCTTGACATTCTAATTGCGAATAGATATATTCGAAATCCCCTTAACTATTTATTTAATCATTAGCTTTAATACAACATAACATTTTGCGCTTCATCCTCACCTTGACATATCATTCGGTATCAAGAATGTTGTCATTAGGCTTTTTAATATCATGAATAATTTGTCTTTACCCAGACATCAAGATAAGGAAGAACTTGTGGTACTGCATCTATACTTGTATGCAATTTATGTGCCAATAAATTAAAGAAATAGATATACATAAACCTGCATCTTTGAAAATCAAAATGACGTAACAGGATCTGTATTTTATAGTATTACCTAATTTTCAGGAAAGGAAGATAGGTACGTGTTGGACAGAAATTAACAAAACGTAATCAAAGGGTATCAGGGTAGAGAGTTAGTAGGTTGTCACACGGATTTTTTTCCCGTACTAGCTAGGGGTATTAATATCTTTATTACGTTTGCTTATTTGTAGATCCCTAGTACTATATGATTGTTTCTTTCACTCTATTATCTTATTAACTTACTGTTATTACTGCTTATTATTACTGTTGTTTCTCATCTATCTTTTGAGCCGCTATAAGAAACAAACCTCTCTATCCATCACAAGGTAGGGGTATGGTCTGCATACGTTCTATCCTCCTCAAATCTCACTAGGTGAGATTATATTTGATATGTTGTTGTTGTAATCAAATGCAGATTAAGAAATTCGATTTAATAGATTCAAGCTTTAAATTCTTTCCCTGAAATCAATTCCAGTTTGTTGAAATTTTATCAAGTTTTTACATACATTTATACTTTGTGTTGAAATTATTGAGTTCAATTGAATCTATAAACTATTTATGCAATCGCCTTTACGTTTGTAACCTTTTCATATATCTGAACTTGATGATATTCGATATATTTGGACTCGAAGGACAAACTTTTATAAACGGAATTAGGGAATCAAAGCCTAAAGTATTATACGAGGATATTTTATTTGATATGCACATCAAAGAAGATGCGAAAAGAGCTGCTTGGTGACCTTTAACAAAGGAGAAAAGTCGTGCGATTATTAATAGATTAAAATGCATACATTATTACTTTACTACTATATAATCTCTCCGTCCTAATTTATATTACGTAATTTAACTTTATATGAAATTTTAAAAAAATAAATATTTTTAAATGTGTGATCCAAAATAAATTTTATATAATATATAATTATAAATTATCTTATATAATTAAATTATTTTTAAATATAAAAAGATATATTTTTTTGTGACAAATCAAAAAAAAAATAGTGTCAATTAACTGGGACAAACTTATTACTATATATATAAGAGGCTAGAAAGCAGCTGTCCGTCAGACATGTTTGCTTGCCTGGAAGGGGTAGTTTCGGTATTTCATAATTATTTTGTTTTGAGCGTTGTTGGACTTCATGGCATTGACTGTATACCTTTTCGTAATTGGACAAAAATACTCAGGTTATTTCCTCCGTTTACCTAAACAGATTTAGTTGAAAGTGTGGGCCCTGCTTTACTTTTCATTCCACGCGCTGCATATAGTACGTAGTAGTAATTATGAGACTACCACGCATCTCCACGGAGGCCAACATAAAACTTCATTTTGCATGTAGCTACTAAATAGAAAGAAAATAAAATCTACTCTGCCAATTCTTCGACCAATTAAAATGGCATAATACTTGCATGATATATGAGATTGAATTTTTTTACTGTGCTTTGATTCTTTCTTTAACTAGAAAATAACCAAATAGGTCCAATATATATTGTTAATATATCAGTTAACTATAAAGCGGTGATGATAACTGATATCACTCTTTAGATGAAAAAGAATCACGAGTTTAAGACTAAGGTTTCATTTCCTAACGCTTAATATAAGTCTGGATGACTATTTACATATATTTATTTTTATTAAGAGTTAATTACTAAATAGGTCGAATATATTTGAATCAGACAAATTTTAGCTTGAATAAAATAGTTTAATATTATTAAGATTTTATTGTAAGATTTTTGCGAAGATGACTTTTTCACCACTCTATCCACACAACCACCGTCATCTATTACTTCACAAACATTATTGTCAATAATAATTACTATCACCACTATCAACCATGATCATCATCCATTACCATCATCAATCACCACTATCAACCACCATCGATCACATCCATCATGATCACTAATCACCACTATCAACCACCATCGATCACCATCCATCACGATCACTAATCACCACTATCAACCACTTCTACCACCATGCTCACCAATCATTAGTATCATACCAATCACATTCACCATCACAATTATCACATACTATCATGCACTATCCTTTTACTTTTTAGGATAGGCAACTGAGAGAGAATAAGGCGATAGCAATAAACACAAGAACTGAAATAGAAACAAAGATTATGTCCGTAGAGGAAAGGGGAAAGCTGCTTAGATAGGGCGATAGCCCGATTTTGATTGTTTATCCTTTCCTGCGCTTGTCTCCAAAATAAATAGAGTTTTCCAAAAAAAAAACTGCTAGTGGAGGAAGACCTCACGGGGATAAGAGACATAGGACTAAAGAGAGAGCCAAAAAATGATCTTTTGTGTATAATCCTGCATAGTATCGAATATTATCAGTTCCGGTACGTATACCACCGAAAGCCCTTCTTTTATTGTTCTTCCTCCCAGATACATGACTTACATACCCGCTCAACATTCTTGGAAAACAATCGAATCGAGGGTTCAAAGAATTCTAATTTGTCATAACCATCATCATTCATTATCAGCAATCATCAGCTTATTTCAACATCTAAATAAATAAAGGGCGAACACCAAAAAGGAGCCGACTATCGACCATCTCCATCATCAACACTGCCAACCACCTTTAACACCACCATCAATCACCACTGCCAGCTACAACCACAAACATTTTTCCTTTCACAACCACTATTGATCACACCATCATCAATCATCACCTTTCACCACGGTCAATAATTACCACCAACCACCATCATCATCACACTAACACCACCGACACCAACACACTACCAGCTATCGCCACCACTACTCTTGTCGTACAAAAATCATTGTTATCGCCATACACTACCCATTACCACCAATTTACAATACCTTATAATTTTTGGATATAAAATTTAAATTCTTATATTTTTAAATATTTTTTATTAAGATAGATTATAAGATGCTTAATCATTCAATGTAAAGATTTAAATACAAAATCTTATTCATATGCAGGGAAACCATATTATTGGCTACTGGTTCGACAGATCCCAATAGTTTTAATGGCTCAAATCTTGTATTTATGTTTAAAAAATGGTTTAATAGATACAAATAATTTACTCAGAACCTAATAACTAAAAAAAGATTTTTTTTAGTTCAAAACACATAAACTAAAAAGTTTAGCTGCACCTCTAACAACAACAACAACAACAACAACATACCCAGTGTAATCCTACGGAGTAGGGTCTGGGGAGGGTAAGATGTACGCAGACCTTACATCTACCTTTGTGGGAGAAAGAGATTATTTTCGATAGACACTCGGCTAAAAAAGAATGTAATCAATGCAGGATTGCAAGAAAAATTAATCAACAAAAATATGACAGCAAAAGTATCTAAATATAGAATAAATGGGTAGCTACACCTCTGTTCATATGTAATTATTGTTGGAAATTTACTAATGTGGAATTAAGTTTATTTCATTATTTATGACTCAAACAATTGGGGCCCCGCACGTCGAAAATATCATTTCCACACACGTGCAATCTTAGTGCCAAGTATCGTAAATTCATTAATAAAAGAGATATTGGTACATAAGTAAAATATTTGAGATATAGAATGATGGACGATTATTGGCTAAATAACAAGTGTTCCACGTTGGTAAACGAAGGAAGGATTGTGCGAAGTGTAAGATGGTACGGGTCGGAAAAGGGCCGCGGCGCTATTTGCCTGTTTGGCATTCTGGAACCGCGGTGCTAAATGTTGCAGCGCTGCGGCGCTTCCCAGATAGTGTTTGCTCGACGGAATCCCAAAGGTTTGGCTGTTGAGGTGGTTTTCAATGGCATTGAATTCACTCAATAATAACCATTATTTGGACAATTATGTTGTTGCATTACTTGGGGGCTAAATGTCATCCATTACATGGCAATTGAATGTCATTATGGGGCATTTGAAAGGCCATCTTGCACACCTATAAATTGAGGCCTTTGGCTCAATTCTATAGATGAAGAAAAAGAAAAATAGACACACAAGTTAATAACACCACAAAGAGATCAGATTTTCCTAATAGTAATTCTTCTCTTAGAAATCTTCATTATTCGTGTTCTTCGCTGAGATCATTTGTGTAGGCTTTGCATATTGGATAGTTTGTTGTTTCATCTTGGAAGACTATTGTCCACACTTTCGTAAAGCCTATATACGAGGGCAATCTTATCTTAAAGACAAAGAGTCATCTCTCGACTTAGCCGGTGGTGTTGTGATTATCTAATTAGTTGCTAAGTGTTTCAGGTGTGAACTAGAATCTCAAAGGACTCTAACCGTTCAGATTCTCAACGGATCTACAAGCCACAAGTGTAGCAGTTCATGTTCTTGTATTTCCGACTATAAGATCCATATTTGAGGTTTCAATTCAAGATCAAGATATTGACAATTTGTTGTTGTAATCTTTGTTGTTTATCATTTCGATCACTGTAATAGTTATTTACTATTCCCGTACGTGCTTTACATATCCAACAATTTTAAGACAAGGATGTATTAGTGTTCGAATGATATTGGTTGACAAGTGTGTGACCAAATCAGGCTATAGTTGTGGTTTTCTGGTTGAAGACAGTTTTGTTAACAGTTCAAACAATGTCTCTGTCAACGACCGTGCTTTTAAATCTGGTCCTAGTTTTGGTTCTCTCTTTGACAACAGTTACAAATCTGTTTCCGTCAAAGGTGGGATCTTTGGATCTGATGATGAGCTTCAAGTTACTTCTGATAGTCATGCTAGTACGGCTAAAGATCAAGGACGAGTTGGTGTCACCACTCCCGATGGTGGTGGAAACAAGCGCCCACGAGAGGCTGAGGATGTCATCTGGGACAAGAGAAGAAGGTTGAAGATGATGTTCTATCATGTAGCAAAAGGCCTATATCTGTCCCCAGATAAAGGATCTGAATTATGGTAAGGTGGATATGAACACTCAGTCTAACTGAAGTGGGCCAGAATCCAAAAGGTCTAAGTTAATTATTCATCCTTATCTATAATGTGTTGAGATAATATCTGAATAAGAATGTGTAAAACAAGTAATATGAAAGTGTTTTAATTAAAACTTATATTTCCTACACTCTAAAATCATATATTGAATCCCCTTCCTTCCCAGTTAAAGATTGGGCTAATGTAAACAAAACTTAAAAGATCTGTTCTTTTGGGTGTTATTATTAAAAGTGTGTAAAGTATATTCGCACATACGAAGGAGAGATATCCACTGACTGTGCGAAAATTGTTACCACTCTTAAGCAAGCGCCATGAATTGTCTGGGCACCAACCTTAAGGGAAGAAGACTAAAAGATAATGGTTTATCTTAAGACGTTGAACCTATCACATTGTCTGACAGAAGATCCTTTATTTGATAGGATGATATTGGACACTCAGTCGTACAAAGCCTACGGGCGACTGAAGTGGGCCAGAGTTTTCAGATCTTAAATGATCTGAATGCTAGAAGAAAGGCAGAAAAGTAATGGACACCTAGTGAGGTGGGCCAGAGTTTCCAGGTCCTAAATGATCTGAAGGCCAAAAGAAATGCAGAAAAATAATGGACACCTAGTGAGGTGGGCCAGAGTTTCCAAGTCTTAAATGATCTGAAGGCCAAAAGAAAGGCAGAAAAGAAATTGGACACTCAGTTTGCCAAAGCAACTGGAGTGGGCCAGAGTATCCGGATCACATATGATCCGGTTACGCCCTAACCACGGGCAAGAGGTTGTTCATATGAAACAACGCCACCTCTAAAGTAGAAGGGGTTGGAGAGGTTGTCCTCAATAGGACTTCAGGGAATGGAATCACTCTAAAAGGAGGTGATACATGTCCCAAACTTGGTTTAAGGGACGATGTTGGTCAAGCTGGTTTGAGACTAGTCCAATAGGTCTGTAATAACTAAGAATGGTCCAGTATGTCTGTAGCTAAATGAATGATATATTTGTAATACGTGTATCTATGCCATCATAGATTAAGACACGGTAAATAGAAAGTCATTCAAAAGCTAACGAAGTTGAGATTGTTGCCTTCTGTCGAAATAAACCCTCAAAATGAATGTGAGGTAGGCGAAGAGGCAAAATCACCTTTCCAAGTTTCGTCAAAGGAATAGCGAAAGAATCACCGCTCCTCTAGAACTTAGTCACACCTACATGGGTGATTTGAAATTTATAGAAAATAGAGGGGGGAGACAAGTAATTTGTGACCTTCATTGATGATGGTACAATGTATTGCATCATTTGTTTGTTAAAAAGCAAATATGAAATTGTTGAAGCGGATAAGCGCTACAAAGCAGAAGTTGAAAATCAACTAAGCCTACAGATTGAGGAATTCGTAGTGATAGAGGGAGAGAATGTGAAACATCGTTCATCAAATGATTGCTCATTACTCACCTCAGTCTAACGGTGTTAGCCAAGCACAAATTTGTACGCCCAAAATATGTGGGGCAAGGCGATCCTTACCACTAATGCGGTTCTCTACAGAACTACGCATAAAGATAAAGATAACCCTCTGTGTGAAACATGGAAAGGATCCCACCTACAAATATTGTGTTATGGGGTGGCTTGGTAGAGGTTGAAATACCGAAATAGGTCAAGTTGGACCTAAGACTGTAAATTACATATCCACTGGATCTGCAAATAACAGTAGTGTTTATCGCCTCTTGGTATCAAATAATGCTGAATTCTTTGAGGATAACTTTCCTTGAGAAGAAAAAAGAAGTAATTGCTCTAGGTTAACAAGAATCCGCGAGTGCCTGATTGTCCGGAACCAGACGTTTCAGAGTTACAGGACTCGAAAGTTGCTGACTATCCGAAACTTAATGTTCCAGATCTACAGAACTCAGGAATTCTAGATATTGAACCGAGTCGGAGCAAAGAAGGAACAAAGACTTATTCCATGCATTCTAGCTTGTATGGTTGAGAATGAACCATGGACAATTAACAAAGAATTGTCATCTCCAGAAGCGTTGCTTTGTAAAGAAGCTATAGAGAGAGAAATAGATTCCATCATATAGAATAATACTTGTGTAATGGTTGAATTTCCTTCGGGAAAAGAACTTTTGAGTTGTAAAAATGGATACTCAAAAGTGAGTACAAAGTAGATGGATCTACTGACGAGTATAAGGACTTGGCTACTTGGACATGTGCTCCCCTGTAAATACTTAACATCCAGGGCCATTGCAGTCTTGCATGACATGGATGTTGAGACAGCCTTCCTAATCGGAGAGTTGGAAGGGGAGGATCATAGTTGGTTTGTTGGACTGTTGGGCTTGTTCCTGAACTTTCATTTTGGTCTCTGAAATGTTTACATTTTGGTCCAGGAATTTCAGTTAAAACAGAAATAATGAATTTGATAACAGAAACATTGACTCTGAAGTTAGAAAGACAACAGTTAGAAAACCAACAGTCTGAAAGTGGAAGTCATATTGAAACAAAAGTCTCGATATGAAAGATATGGGTATCACAAATGACATATTAGGAATTGAGATTTCTAAGACATCTAACGGACTGGTCTAACTCCAAACTCAGTTGTGAGATAGTTGACAGTCTCGTTGAAGCCACCAATGGATATGAATCATATAACTGATTGGAATCATGGTGCACTCATATACAATGAGCGATATGCGCAAGTAACATGTAGTTCAATGTATTGTACACACTACAACCGACCTGGTATCGACCTACAAAGCAGATCAGTTGAACTAAGGTTCACTCGTGATTATGGAAATGATCGATAGAATGCATTAAGTCGGATATGACGATATCTGAAATATTCGCTTATATACGGATTATGGTATTCTGGATGTCCAATAGTTCTGGGAGAACACAGTGACGCAAACCAGACATCAGATATGAAGAACACCAAAGCCATAAGTAGATGTGTATGGTGTGTCTTGAAAAATCCTCTAAGCAAACTTCATCGGCCGATTCAGGATGGAATCGGAGTTTATCGATTTAAACAAAGCATGAAAAGAAGTTGAGTAACTTCACGACTCCTTAGAGGACGTCCTTTATTGGGAGAAATACGTGCCTTCAGCAGTTATACACTGTGGCTAGCCGGTCCGCTTCAGGAAGGGTACGGATGACGGCGTCTGGATATATCTGTCGGATCTATCGGAGACATACGACCGTATGACAGTTGATCACCACGGGTGTCACTGCCTTGATTACTAATCAAAGGATATAGCAGACTCTTTAATTAAGAGACGATTCGAAGATCAAGAGTTCTGCCTGTCTAGGGGAATGGGCTTAAAACCCAAACAATACGAACCTTTGCGATTGTAACCTAACCATACTGACTGGAGATCCCAAGATTTTAGTTCAATGGAAAAATTAAGTTGCAAAAAAGTTCAGTTGAGCACTTCGGTGGAAGCAAGAGCACTTCAAATTATGATTTCTGTAAAGAAACGTAAATCCAAGGCCATTCCCGCGATAGATATTAAAGTGCTACCTGTAGGGTGAGTAAAGGTTAAGCTTTCAAACCTTTAACAATCCTCAAACGGTTGAGGTTAAGGTTGGGGAAACTTTTAATGATTCCTAACACTTGTGAAGTGTGGTATAGCAGGATACCTTGTAGGAGATCACCTATTTAAGTGTGAGGACAGACCGCCTCAAATGAACGCACTTAAGAATCCAAGTGTGTCCACGACCACAACGGACAGAACAATAAGAAGAAACGAATAAATGAGAGGTATTGTGTTGGTACCGTTGTCTAGGCTTACATTAAACACTGACGGTTCAAGACATTATGTTCACCGCGCAGTAAGTAAGTCCGATGGTATTCAACTAGGGAAGGTTTAAAGCGGAAGCTACCTCTCCTGATGCAATATCTTTTCGCTGAAAGATTGCTGAAAGTAGGCACCTTGTATGTGTGCCAAAATTTCTTTCAAGAGGGGATTGTTGGAAATTTACTAATGTGAAATTAAGTTTATTCTATTATTTATGACTCGAACAATTGGGGCCCCGCACGTCAAAAATGTCATTTCCACACACGTGCAATCTTAGTGCCAAGTATCGTAAATTTTGTTAATGAAAGAGATATTGGTACGTAAGTGAAATGTTTGAGACATAGAATGATGGACGGCTATTGGCTAAATAACAAGTGTTCCACGTTGGTAAACGAAGGAAGGATTGTGCGAAGTGTAAGATGATATAGGTCAGAAAAGGGCCGCGGAGCCTCCCAAATTGGGTCGCGGTGCCCCCAAGCTGAGCCGCGACACTAATTGCTTGTTTGGCATTCTGGAGTCGCCGCGGCGCTTCCCAGGCAGTGTTTGCTCGACGGAATCCCAAAGGTTTGGCTGTTGAGGTGGTTTTCAATGGCATTGAATCCACCCAATAATAGCCATTATTTGGACAATTATGTTGTTGCATTACTTGGGGATTAAATGCCATCCATTACATGGAAATTGAATGTCATTATGGGGCATTTGAAAGGCCATCTTGCACACCTATAAATTGAGGCCTTTGGCACAATTCTATAGATGAAAAAAAAAAAGACACACAAGTTAACAACACCACAAAGGGATCATATTTTCCTGATAGCAATCCTTCTCTTAGCAATCTTCATTATTCGTGTTCTTCGCTGGGATCATTTGTGTAGGCTTTGCACATTTGATAGTTTGTTGTTTCATCTTGGAAGACTATTGTCCACACTTTCGTAAAGCCTATATACGGGGGCAATCTTGTCTTAAAGATAGAGAGTCATCTCTCGACTCAGCCGGTGGTGTTGTGATTATTTAATTGGTTGCTAAGTGTTTCAGGTGTGAACTAGAATCTCAAAGGACTCTAACCGTTCGGATTCTCAGCGGATCTACAAGCCACAAGTGCAGCAGTTCATGTTCTTGTATTTCCGAATACAAGATCTATATTTGAAGTTCCAATTCAAGATCAAGATATTGACAACTTGTTGTCGTAATATTTGTTGTTTATCCTTTCGATCACTGTAATAATTATTTACTATTTCCGTACGTGCTTTACATATCCAACAATTATATATATACTGATTCAGACAAGCAATGATATAGTCCTGTTATTGAACTCACGGCCGTTGCGGTCATGAATGGATCCTGTACTCATTGTTGTCATGTTTACCTAAAGTGTGGTAAATAAAGCCTCAGGAACTTAAGGTGTAAAGTGGTCGACTGTGTCCCGGAGAGAATCGATCGGAGGAGCTTTAGTAATAGATGGTGGTTAGTATAGACTTGAGATGTTGTTGATAGCAGGTCTCATTGCCATTCGAGTACCTTAATGTTCAGGTCAAAATTAAGAGAGCCCTATTTTCACCCTTGGTTATTGACTAAAGAATACAAAGAGTAGATCTCTGTTGCATGAAACATGTTTTGGAGGAGAACTTAATTGTAACTCTGAAGAAACTAAGCTGCACGCGTGATGTTTACCATTTCTCGGACCACCCAACTTCAGTACCTATAGATCACGAATTGTTAGCAATCTGTATTCGATAATAACTTAAACAGAATGTAGAAAATAAATGTAAAAGAAAATAATTCAATCCCACTTAATTCACGTGTTTCTTTAAAGAAATTATTTCCCTCAAATACCCGGTCCGAGGTTATGAAATATATCCTCCCAAGATAGATGAATTAACTCACAAACGTAGCGGTACCTCAAACGCCGATGAATGTCGAACACAACATGACAACAAATCACACAGAATTTTTCGATATGCAGAAAAAAGGAAGACGACTGTAAGAATTTCCGTAAGTGAAAATCTGAAGAAACGGACAGGTATTTACGGCCAATAAATTGGGTATTGTGAACATGTGTTACTATGCCTTATCAGAAAAGCCGCAACTATTCATTTCCCCTTCACACCTCTTAAAAACCCAACACTAATTAACCCCGCAGCACCATTTGCTGGATCTATAGCAAACCTGTAAATAAAATCAAGAGTAGTACAAACAAGAAAGATAAAATGTCTTGTTTCCAAGAAGAAAAAAGAATAAAGGGCCCAGTGAAAAGGAATACAAGAGTGATATTGGTTCGGCTCATCTCTAATCTGTCTCATGAATTCGATCAACAGAAAATGGTGAGCCGAACCAATATCACGCCATGTCTGCTTCTCCATCATATTGCTTGATTTGTTGCTCAGGAAAGAATGAATGTCGCCTCTCTTTATATGCATGCAAAGGAATCTGGTGGCACTGTAGAAGATAGGGTTCACGGGTTCCCGCAAACAAATATAAGCTGTTAAAAGATACGAAAGGACATTATTACTTTAATTCTACCTAGAACTTAGAAGGGATGGAAAGTAGTGCTCTGGTTCTTGAAAAAATGATGCTAAAGATAAGAAAGGACATTGTTACGTATTAATTATACCATATATAGATCTAGGGAACAATTAATATTATCATGATCAAGATTTGGGAACCCACTAATCACAAAGAATGCGTTTTACTTAAATGGCACGTGATACATTGTCTTTGCCTACAACTCCCCTCTCTTAGTTTTATGTGGCACAGTTTTCTCTCTGTTTTAAAAAAATATCACATTTCTATATTTAAAAATAATTTAATTTTATTGAATGATTTATAATCATACATTTATATAAGAATTATTTTGAACCACACATTTTAAAAATATTTTTTTCTTTCTTAAATTATGTGTCAAATTAAATGGTGACACATAAATTAAGGTGAAGGGAATATTAATTAGATGTGGTCAAACTTTATACCGTAGTGAGTGGAGAAACTTTTTTAGGTTTAGGAAACATTTACCTAAACTTGCAAGCATCATAACTTTTTATCAATCACAGTGCTTTTATGTCGGCGTACAAGATAACTCTATTCAAATAATATCCACGTTATAATATTATTATTGAAGGTGTCGTTTGATTCGTGTACTAAGTTACTCAGAAATTATAATATTGAGATTATAATTTTTATATTAATTTATTTCACCTCCTAGATAAAAATCACCAAGTTTGATGAGATAAGGTGGATATATTAAAATTAAATTTGTGATCAAATTTATATTTTATTTGATTGAATATATAAATTTATCCTGAGATTAATTACATCTTTAATCAAACAAAATATAATTTAATCTCAAACATAATCTTATCATATCCCACCTCATCCTATCAACCAAACGGACCTAAGGAATATCTAGTGGAAATCTAAAGCACCAAATCTAAGGGAAACAAACAGAATCCTCACTGCTTTATTTATTTCTCATTTTCTTTTTGGTATTCTACTCACCCAAAGTTAAACTATATTATACTTGCGCAAATTACAAAATGATTTGATAGTGGTCTCATGTCATGTCAATACTGATAAAAGAGATCTTTAAACCCGCAAGGGTAGTCAAATTGGTGTAGCAGTAGAGCGCAGAACCACAAGGTCACGAGTTCGATCCCCTGCATAAACCTTCTTGGTTGAGCCTGTCACACATGGCTTGCCAAGTGTGGTTAATCGGCTGACGTGATTTGCAGGCTATTGCGTCAGTCCGGGATTTACCCTATGCGCACTCGAAAGAGTAGCGGCTGCGGGCCTTCTTAAAAAAAAAGAAGAGATCTTTAATTGGATCCTAGACTGAAATCAAAGCCCATTTGTAGATTCTTTAGCATGTCTTTTACCGCGGCATGACATTTCATTGGTGACCGACCTTAATCCAGAGTCACATTCAGCTTAATTAATTGAAACAGATTTAAATAGTATATGAACAGTATAAAAATACACTATCAATAATTTTACTTGCTTTCTGGTAGATGATTGTATATTGGTAATTTGCCGGTTATAAGATCCATGCACGTATATTGTCACTAGCCGCCGTATTACTGTACATATCGCTTAGCTGGAGTACAAACACTAGAACCCGAGAAAAGGATTCCGTAATGGCGCCAAATTAAATTCGTACTGTTGTATTTTTTTATATTTCTTTTCTTTGTTCTGTCCCTATAACTTTTTCATCTGCATCAAGAACCTATAACTTTCTTACGAGTCACCATCGGCCATAATATATTGATACATTACCTCTTTAATAAAAGTTAATAACACTAATTAATTAAAAGTAATAACCATTATTGGCTGCGAGATGCTAGCACTACCACATAAATAATAGTATATAATTACAATTTAAAATCATACAATATGTGAACGTGAACGTAACACCAATGATGTACTTAGCAAACCTTAATGGGCATCAATTTGATGACAGTGAATAGTGACTCAAATATGGATCTTTTGACACTTCAATTTTTAAGTCATACGTTCAGTACTTTGAAAGTAATTAATGATTCGGGTTTAAAAGTATGGTGTGACGGTCCTCCTTCACTTTTACTTATTCAATTTGAACTTTACTCATCTTTTAAGAGATAATCATTGATATGAGTATTTTACCACATTATGCCTACTAATGGATGTTTAGAGCCTATTTGGAAAGCCACCTAAGAATTAGATTTCTGTATAATTAAATATAATTATACAGTTTAACATGTTTGTCTGTCAAATAATTACTTGGTTAGCTTGGATTTGGATGTAATTAAAGGGTAATTATTCAATTCTCAATAGGAGGTGAGAGTTGGTGGTAATTACACTATGTAATTACAAGGTTACTTTTAGAGCATGCCATCATGTAATTGGATTTGAGTGTAATTTGGTGTAATTACACATTTTTTGCATGTTTGTTTGACCAAGTAACATGTAATTGGTGTAATTGAGGGGTGTAATTACACTCTTCAATTCTCAAGAGGATGTGAGAATTGCTGGTAATTACATGATATAATTACAGGGTTACTTTCAATCTCTATCCTTTTTATTTTTATTTATTTTCTTTTAAATTTATTTTTATTCCAATTCTTTCAATTTTTTACTTTTTAAATTGTTTTTATTTTAAAATATATTTTCTTTTTTCTTTATTTATCTTTTATTTCCTTTCTTCTTATTTTCCAACCTTTATCTTTTATGATTCCATGCAATTGCTCGTATTTTTTTTTTATATTTTTTCATTTAGCACAACCACGTTATTGTTCTATTTTTTGAAACTACAACTCCTATTATTAGAAAGAATGAGTCATTAACAAACTTGACATATAATGAGAGATATCATTAAAGTAGAATTTCGTTGTTGAAATATGATTATAGACTCATGTTTTTTTTTCTTTTGAATTATATTTACTTAATTATATAGAAACTTATTTTATGTTATGTTTGAATTTGAAATAGGAGTATTATGTTAACATCTTTTTTTGAATTTTGAGTTTATGTTGTATTTTCGTTTTCCATTTAATTGCTTTAGTAGTTTTGACTTGTTATTTTACATTACATGCCATTTTATTTTTCATTTAAAATTGAAAGATTTTTTTGTCTAACATTTTGAATAATAATATAGTATTGTATTTATAAATATTAATATTTTTGTCATATGTGTAGTCCATGACGTTCTTACAAAATGTATGCTTTTAATTATATAATTAATCAAACTAAATATTTTTTATTTGATATATATATATATATATATATATATATATATATTTTTTTTTTTTTTTTTTTAAAACCTGGACTCTGTCCAGTCACTAGTCCTGAGTTACTATTCATCATCCCTGCCGTTCATGTTTCATTACTATTTAATCTGTAGCACAAGGTCCTATTCATTCCTTCTTCTTAACTTTTCATCTCTTCCTCCAAGCTTTACCCCTGCTATGTCTATCGTCTTTAACCACACCCACATGGCACAACAAATCCTTCAATGGACATCAACAGGCCATTAATCAACCACCGTTGACACGAGAATTTACGGGTTAATCCATGGACAGCATAACGGAGCTCGTTAGAGAACCATATACTAAGTCAAGAAGCTATCATGACCAGGCATGCTATTGTTATGATTGGACTAAACTCGCAAAACAAATTATTGTTGCAGACTCTGTAGAAAATCATTTATGAGAACTTTAGACTTTGTTAAACAAATTAGATATACTATTCACTTAATTAGCGTTCAAGAAAAGAAAAAGAATTTATACGTGAAAGCGTTAGCCGCTTTAGAAAGTATAAGTCACTTGTTAGAAATACGCAGACAAGGTATAGCCGAGATAAGCGATAAGAATATAAGAAAGGTATCTATAGAAGAAGTAATAGACTTCTTTCTACAGAACGTACAACCTCTCGTAACTCAGATAAACGGTAATCTCTTTGCACAAAGTATATACGACAGAATACTAGAAGGAGATATAGACGTAATCTTAACTAAAGATCTACACTGGCACCTAATAGGGCTGAATAGTGATATAGAGAACGCCGAAGGTTGGTTAGAATTTATGAGAGAAAGGCTTAAAAGTAGAATCGTTGCATTAGGATAAGCATAGCTCAACTAAAGCATTTAGACTATCTAGACTTAAGACTAGAAGCAAGTAAGAACTATAGAATACTATCAGATCAAAATATAATTAAGTGTAACATAGGACAAGGAGAACATTCTCTCCACGGAGAAGATAAACAATTAAATACAATAGTAGACCTAATTATTAACTTAAGCGAAAGATTAAAAATAGACAATAAAAAATATCAAGACTGTCAGCAAAGATTAGAAGACCTATTATCTAGACAAGAAGAATTGTTTAAAAAGACTGAAAGAAATCTAGATTACCTAGCTAGCAGTAATAGACCGCCTAGAAAAGATTTAGATAAGTTATTTAAAGATAACTTAATAGATCTAGAACTAAAAATAAGTCAAGAAAATAAAGAATTAAGAAAAGACATAATTGAAAGATTTTTAATATTAGAACAATCTGTTAAGGATTTAAAACTTGCACTTATTTCATGAGTATTGAAAACACTCAAGAACAAGCAGCAAGGATAATAGAAAAATCCATTCCTTTAACAGACGACTATAAGAATTACATACCAGTTCAGAAATCAGACCAAATTCTGATTCAACAGGGTATAGTAATCACAACTTTATTAGTAGACTTACACAGAAAAATAGATAATTTAGCAAATAGAATAAACAAGTTAGACGAACATATTTTTCTAAAAACAGTAGAAGGAGATAATAGAAATAGAAAGACAGAAAAAGAATCGCAAGCTATAGATAATTTGATAGACCAGTTAAATAGAATAGAAATAACTCCACAAAAAGAAAGAATAGTCAAAACAAGAAAGCCACAAAAATGGACTTTCTTTCAAATAGATCAAGAACCGAAAGACCAAGACAAAGTTTCTCAGAAGACAGGGTAAGAACTAGTTTAGTATCAAGAATACTAAATAAAAGAACCCTGAAGAAGCTAATTTACAACTAAGTGAAATTATAAATGTAGACAAAGACATTAGTATTTTTCAACAACATCAGTTAAATTTGTTGAATCCTAGAACCCTATACAATACTGGTAGATTAACCTCTACAGCACAACTATTCAGACACTATAGAGAAGAACAGTTGTCGGTATTAGGAGGACAGGTTCAGAACTTAAATTTAGTAAATGAAGAATCTTTCAGACAAATCAAAAGAAATACCAGAACTCTCATGCACATGGGATTAATGGTAATAGGGATAAAAGGTTTAACTAGGAAGAATTTAGGAAGTAAAGTTTTAATAATCATATATGACGATAGATGGACAGACATGAAAAAATCCATCATCGGCATGACCGAAATAGACATGACTGATAACGGAGGAATATTCTACATCAGTCCAGACTACCTAATTAATTTAGCAGAATTCGGTAAACATATAAAAATAGGAATCCAGACAAAAGGCTATGAAGAAATGCATAGCGGAAATAATTTATTATTATGTTTAGGATTTCTAGGAAAAATGACTACAAGTAGTAATACAAAGTTTAAATTAAAAATAGACGATGTAGTAGAACTAATGAGTAACAAAGGCATTAATCTAATTAAGCCAACTAAAATACAACCAGAAGAATATGCAGGCCTAGAATGGAAATTAGACATGTTTAATAATAGAAAGACAACATTACAACCAGCCTCGCATTTAGAATATACAAACAGACATGGAGAAACCTCCATAAGGTTTACAGATTACAAGTACACTCCGCAAAAAGATTGCGAAGAGGAAAGTACAATAGCAGAAGAAGACCTAAATTTAATGAACATAGAAGAAATTCCAGACGGATACGAAGTAGACATCGCTATAGAACAAGCCCAAGACCTGAAAAGAAGAAAGCCCAAAATGTTATTTAAATGCAAAGGTTGCAAACAAGATAACATGGATATAGAAGAGGCAATAGAACATTTCAAATACTGTACTAAAAGAACAGACAATGAAGGTTACAGAGAAGATCGCATAGCCAGAGAAAAAACAGAAATGTTTGAAGAAATCTGGAAAGACTTCTCGATAGATAGCGAATTAGGTTTAGGGGATGACACAGAAGAAAAAGAATTAGAAAATAATTCCGAAGTTAGCTATAAAGAATTAATGGAGACTAGCGCATCTAGCTCAAGTCCTTTCCAGAGAACAACTGGAGAGAACATAACAGTAGATACTAGTACATGTAATGTACCTAGACGACGCGTGTTTAGAACCGCGGAAGACCCTGTACAACAACAGGTTAAGCCATCAGGAAAAAGATTACCCATAGAAGAAAATATAACCCTCCAAGAAGGAGGAAACATGGGAAAAATCCTGAATATAGCAGCACACAATCCCCAGAAATGGAATTCCGTAATAGATTTATGGAAAGGTATCGTAGTTGCAGACTATATACAAAGTTACGTAGAAACAGACGCTGAGACTATGTACAAATACTTAGAGACATTCTTAGGAGAATCTACAAAAGCTTTGTGGGAAGCCTACAAAGTCGAGTTCACAGAAGAATTCCATAGGTTGGTGTCAATGGGAGCAAATCCCTATAACTTCACAAATAAGATTCATACTCTTATTACTGGAGAAGACCCAAATAGTGGACTAGTGATTCTACAAAAGAATGCGTTAATTAAATTAGAACAGCTTAGTATAAGTAATTGGATATACATAAAGAAATTCTTAAATGATTTCTTTTACTCTTTATACGATCAGTGGTAACTCGTTTGATCAAGACTTAGGTAAAAAGTTATTTAATAAATTACCAGGAGCACTAGGGCGAGAAATAGAAGACCGTTGGGGAAGCGAGAAGGGATAATACAAAATCCCAACGCTAAGTGGTCCATTGGACAAGAATCCAACACATAATGGAGATACTCCAAGAAAAATGTACGAACTTGCAAATACAAAAGCAACTCAAGCGAGAATGAGTTAAGTTTTTGTAAAATGTTATATACACAGCATAAGTTACGACAAAGACCCTCGAAGAGGAAACCATACAAAAAGAAAAAGAAGTATGGTTACCAAAATTACGATAGATACGATAAAAAGAAATACTATCTTAGAAGATCAACGGCTAAAAAGCCATACTTAGACAAAAATAAGCATTTAAGAAAATATAGGAACGACAGAACCTATAAAAATAGACTAGAATGTTTTACTTGTGGCAGTATAGAACATTTAGCAAATACTTGCCCAAAGAGAATAAATAACAACTCAAAAAACGCCCAATTAATAGAAGACTTTCAAGAGACCCTAATTGGCGTAGATGAATATATGTCAGACACAGAGAGTATTTATTCTGTAGTAACCATACAGGGTGAAGAAAATCACCAATTAGATTCATCAGACTCAGGCGAGATAACTTCATAAATGAAATAGGAATAGAACAGCTTCAGATAACAGACGATTTAAATAATCTAGTAAATACATCCATAGACTGCGAACATATCTTTGAGAAAAACAAAGGTATAGACAGTATAGCATGTTGTATATGCAAATGGTTCCCAGCGAGAAGCAAAAGGGCGGATGTAAAAATGCTATATGGAAGGATGCATAACCTGCATTCAAAAAGAATTAAATATTACTATAGGACAAAAAGAAGTATTAGAAAAAATAATAGAACAAGAAGTAATAGATCCAACTATTACAATAAGATTAATGACCTTAGAAACTAGAGTAAATAGTTTAGAAATGAGATTGACTAAATTAGAAAAAGGAAAAAATATAGCTCTAGACGATTCGTCAGATGAAGAAAAACAGGAAGTAGAAGAATCTACAGAATTCCTAAGTAATTCTTTAATCTGTAACGAAAATAAAAAGTTTAGTTCGTTAAGACTATTAACAAAAATTAGAATTAAAGAATACGAGATTACTACGTTAGCCTTGGTAGACACAGGCTGTACAAGTAGTATCCTTAATAAAAGAATAGTACCAGAGAATTTAATACAAACGTTAGACAAACCGTCTTCAGCCATGCAAATGGATGGGACACATAATTTCTATAGATATTACATACAAGAAGCTAGTTTAAGTTTTATAAATACTTGCGATAAGTTTTATAATCCTAGCTACAAAATAGAAAAAATATTAGTTAGAGATCTAAATATAAATACAGACTTTATTTTAGGGTTAGACTTCTTATTAAAGAACAATGGTAGCTGTACTATAACCAGAGATGGAATAATCTTCCAGAAAGATAGTACATACTCGCCAGTTCAGACTAAGAAGATAGAGACACAAGTTAATCAACTTGCTAAAATTACACAGTTAAATAAAGACAATAGCTGTTGTAAAGACTGTAATGAAAATGAGAAATATTGCTGCCAAAACAGCAATAAACTAGAAATAAAAGAATTAGAAGACTCTATAGAAACTGAAGAATACTTAGAAAAAGACTACACCTTAATAGAATTAACTACAGATCCAGTTAATTTTAAAAAGGGAATAGAAAAAATAGGAATAATAAATAATCAAAAAGACTTAGACAATATAGTAAAGATTTTAGATGAACTAGAAATTATAGGGGGAAAACCCCTCAGACATTGGAAAAATAACAAAATACTCTGTGAATTAGATATTATTAACCCAGAGTATATAATAAAGACAGCATCTATAGAATCGACTAATCAAGACTTAGAAGATTTTAAGACAACCATAAAAGAATTATTAGATTTAGAGATTATAAGAAGATCCACATCTAAACATAGGTCCGCAGCGTTTATCGTTAGAAACCATTCTGAAGAAGTCAGAGGAAAATCAAGAATGGTAATTAATTATAAAAGACTAAACGATAATACGAGAAGTAACGGATATAAACTACCCGACAAGACAGAACTAATCAATAGAATTCAGGGTAAGACTATATTTAGTAAATTCGATTGTAAGTCAGGCTATTGGCGGTGTCAAGACGCACCGATTAAAGATAGAATGGACAGCATTCACGTGTCCGGAAGGACATTTTGAATGGCTAGTAATGCCATTTGGCCTAAAGACGGCTCCACCTATCTTCCAGAAGAAAATGGACGATATATTTGGAGAATACAAGAAATTTACTATAGTTTATATAGACGATATTTTAGTATATAGTAGCAATATGGTAGAACATTTAGGACATCTCCAAACCGTCTTTAGACTCTTTGTCCAGAACGGATTAATTATTAGCAAGAAAAAGATGGTGTTATGTAAAACATACATAGACTTTTTAGGAGTTACAATTGGGGAAGGAAAAATTAAACTTCAACCCCATATAGCGAAGAAGGCACTAGACATGCCGGATAAATTAGATAATACTAAAGACCTTCAGAAATTTTTAGGAATTTTAAATTATGCCAGAACTTTTATAAAAGACTTAGGAAAGATCGCAGGACCTCTGTATTCAAAAACAGGTTCTACAGGTCAGAAAAAGTTCAACACCGAAGACATCAAAATAGTCAAGCTCTTAAAGCAAAGGATCCAGAACATTCCGGATCTAAGCCTACCTTTAGAAAACGACTATCTAATTATTGAAACAGATGGGAGTTTTGAAGGATGGGGCGCGGTGTTAAAGGCAAAGACTAACAAATACTGTAATAAGACCACAGAACGAATTTGCGCCTATCAAAGCGGCAAATATCGCGAAAAGGGTAACATGAGCAGTATAGACGTAGAAATTTTAGCAGTAATCTATGCGCTAAATGCCTTTAGATTACATATTCTAAACAAACCAGAAATTTTAGTAAGAACAGACTGTGAAGCTATTGTAAAGTTTCACCAGAAAATAAACGACAAAAGTAGTAGTAGACGTAGATGGTTAAATTTCCTAGACACAATATCAATATATAATTTGATATTCGAACATATAAAAGGAAAAGACAATAATTTAGCAGATCAACTAAGTAGGTTAGCAATAACTACATCTAGAGGTACTATGAAGCTTAGCGCAAGCTAACTTTATTTGTTATTCTTAGCAGAATGAGCACCTCAAAGCAGACTCAGAAAGATAAAGGGAAAGGCCCAGCCAAACCCACAGACAAAGGGAAAGGCCCAGCCAAACCCTCAGACTCAGACACATATAGACAAAGCCTGTTGGGGAACTTGAAATTCAAGCCCATGGCACAATTTGAGACACCTGCTTTAGAGAGACTTTATTTTGGAAAAAATAATTTAGTTGCTTTTCCTCCCTCTAACATTACTTTCAAAGTTTTGCCAGATTACGTGTTAGACAGACAACAGCGCTGCCTCATTGACAACTTATGGATAGCGCACAGTAAGAAAGACAATAGCCACTTTGTGGCCACTTCAAATAGTACATGCTTTTATTTACACGAGAAAAATTTAGATAAGAAATTTAAATTTTATGTGGTGGTTCATGGTAAGACAAATGGAATTTTCCAGACCTGGATTGAAGTAGTAGAATCCATAAAAGATTTTAAAACCCCCTTGTTTAAAGGTTTTAATGATTTTACGGAAGCTCTAGACTATGCTCGAGGAACACTTGGGCCTAACTACTATATTTCTCCAGCTCTAAAATTCAGCCAGACTCAAAAGACACCCCAATACAATATCCAGAAAGACACGGATAAAGTTATATTCTGTGATCATTGTAGCGCCATGACAGAAGCATTCAAAAGACTAAATCAGACTAAAGAGGAACTTGCCACCCAGAATACCCATCTCCTCGAAAAAATCACAAAACTAGAAATGTTTCTACGACAGACCCAAACTACACCACAAAGACAAAACCAGACTAAGAGTTCTACAACTTCTACAAAAATGGATGAGATAGGTGTACATTCCCATCGAATGTAACAAAACCTATTGTATCGGGTATAGATACAACTAGTCAGAAGGTACAAGCTGGCCGGTAAAGACTTATCAAATCCGTTAATGGCTGTCATTTTGCCAAAAAATGAACAAGAGGAAGCATCTTCCTCAAAGACTAGACGTAGGCTCCCCAGAACGCTCACTAGATCAACTTCCCGAGCAAGGAGTACTAACACAAAGAAACAGCAGAAGAACATAGAAAAAATTGTTAAAGAAACTCTTGAACAAATTTTTCTAAACACACAGACAGCAGAAACAGTGACTGAAACACCAGAAAAAGAACTACATGTTACTTCGTTGGAACTAAATGAAGAATTCACAGTCCCAATAAGGTACAACAGACGTAACTAGTTTTCAGTCCCCGAAGATCATATTTCCGATACATCCCATGTTTCTGAGGATCGTAACTCAGAAAATGTCCAAGACGCACAGGATCCTAATGATGCCTATGACTCAGGCATGAGTTTTGATTCTATCGCATTGCATAATCTGGACACATAAACTACTCAGACATCAGAATCATGGCCGACAAAGCCAAAAGCAGCAAAGAAAAATGTCGCTAAAGACAACAGACCAATTAAGTCTTACTTTGCGGAAAGTAGCCGAAAGCGGATGCTACTTTACGGAAAGCGGATGCCAGCAGCACAAGACAACAAAATAAACAAAGAAAAATTTCAAAAGCAAAAGCGACGATGGGGCCCGCAGCGCACCCGGCAGACACTTTTGAAGATTCTATATATATATATATAAAAATTATTTTTACAATACAAATGTATGATTACTTATTAATATATTTTCAAGAAAATAATATATATCTTAAATATCTAATTTAATATCATTTATAAAAGACACATATTTGTCAGATATTAATTTTTAATTATTGATAATTCACTTTTATTTTTAAATTTAATCTAACTATGTAATTAAAGTTGTGCAACCAAACAATATGCTTATAATTACACTATAGTTATGTTATGACAATCAAATATGTCGTTGTAATTACTAGACTGTGTAATTACTAAGGTAGTAATTACACCAATTCCAATTCCGAGGTGGCTTTCCAAACATACCCTTAATTTCTTTTCTTTTAGTTTTATTTTATTTTATTATTTGTATAATTAATTTTTATTTCTTTTAAAATTTTACTTTTAAATTCATTTGTATTTTTAAAATAATTTTTACATTATTTATCTTTCATTTCCTTTCTGCTCATTTTCCAACCTTTACTTCTTGTGATTCCATGTAATGCTCGTATTTATTTTATTTCTATTTGTTTTATTTTCTTCATTTAGCGTAATTGTGTTATTATTCTAGTTTTTGAAATTACACCTCCTAATATTAGAAATATTGAGTTGTTAACAAACTTGACATATAATGAGTGATGTCATTAAAGTATAATTTCGTTGTTGAATTGGGTTATGGACTTATTATGTTATCCTTTTCTTCTGAATTATTATTTACTTAAGTTATGTTGAAATTTATTTTATATTATGTTGGACTTTGACATAAGAGTATTATGTTAACTTCTTTTTCTGAATTTTAAATTTATTTTATATTTACGGTTTCAATTTATTTGCTTTAGTAGTATTGACTTGTTATTTTACATTGTATGTTTTTCATTTGTTACAATTGATAGATTATTGTTTGTCAAACATTTGAATAATGTTATGACATTATATTTATAATTTTTTTTTATAAACAAGCAGTACATGTTGTTCTTACAAATTGTGTGCTTTTAGTTCTTATAATTAATTAAATTGGATATTATTAATTTAAAACACACATATCAATTAGTTTTACAATATTAGTTATAAATATATGGTTATTAATTAATGTATTCTCAAGAAACGATATGTATCTTAAATACCAAATTCAATAATTATAAAGGCACACATTTGCAAATATTAACTTTAAGTTTTGAAAATTAACTTTATGAAATTTAATCTAGTTGTATAATTACACTTGTGCAATCAAACAGTACGTTTGTAATTACACTGTAATTACGTTAGGACAAACAAACAGACTATCATAAATATGATACTGTGTAATTACTATGATGTATAATTGATATCCTATTAATTACATCAATTCCAATTACCAGGTGATTTTTCAAATAGACCATTTGATATGATACAGAATGGCGCGATGATGATTATGAGAGCTAGAATTCGTGATGGAGATTGATTTCAAGTCAATGATGATCCATGAAGCACATTCACCGCATTTGAGGATCTTCAATGGGCCTCAAAATGGGCATCTTCACACCTCACACCCCTTGATGATGAAGGATGAGTCTTTGAAGGCCATTGAAGACCTATGTGTGAAGATGATCAAGTTATGGAAAATAGCATGAAAGGAACAAGACACAACTCACTCAAGTTCTTTCACCCGAGACTATGCGGAGGAGCTCCAGGCCATACGAGTCGTGTTCATGCAACGAGAAGCCTTGTAGATCCTTGAGAAACTCAACTTAGTTGAAGAAGAGAAGCATGTGATTGAATGAATATATACGTCAAGATCGGAAGGTGGTTATTTATGCAAAGAGGCATTCTTTAAAGACAAAATCATCATTCCTTGGAAAGACCACCAAACAAGGCCCTTATTTCATTACATATATTTTTGTAATAGCTAGCTAGTCTTATTAGTCCAGCTAGTCTTATTAGCCTAAGTAGTATAAATACTACACTTGTTATTTCATCACTTAGTTTTGATTGATATTGAGATGAATACTCTTAACGACTGATAGTTTGTTTGATAATTTAGTGTAGTGATAATCTAATAATTAGTGTTAGTGGTAGTTAATTATGATGTATTTCATTATTGGCTATTGAAACCCTTTTCTTTTAATTTTCATATAGAGTTGTTCATTTATAGACTCAATAGATTAACTCTTGTTGAACTTCAAATAGAATAGATTCTCTTTGGTTGATTTAATTGGGAGGATTTGAATTTTATATATCCAAGTTTGCCCATAAATTCAATCCTAATTGGGTCTTGCTTATATCCCTCTATTCTCGTCCCAATTTCTTCAATTCTCATCTCCAATTTCTTGCTATTTTAGTTTCCGCGTATTTGTTGTTTGAATCCATGTCTTCTACAAGCCGGATTGTATCACCCTTATGGGTCGTTTGGTACGCGAAATAAGACAGGATATTCTGTAATTAATTTTACACTCTCTTTGGCAGAAGATATAAATTTATCCTAGTATTAATATGTACCTTCTACCAAACATAGTATAGAATAAAACACAGTCTTAATTGTGGGATATCCCACCTTATCACATCAGCTTTGAGATTATTTTATCCCACCTCCAAGATGTGATAACTTAGTCCCAAGACTATAATCCATTGATTATAATCCCAGAATAATTTAGTCTGCGTACCAAATGACCCCTTAGTCTTAGGTCTTGAAAAATAGTATTTTGGGGAATAAGTAATTAATGCTAAGGGTAAAACATGAAAAAAGAAATACTACATGTGTTCACTTTTACTTGTTATGTTTCGCTTCACAAGAGTCAATTTAACTAATTTTCGAAGCTAAATTGAATTATATTTATTTAATATTTTAAATTTAAATATTTTAAAATTATACAAAAATACTACTATGAGTTAAAATTCTTCTCATATTAATATGATGAAAAAATACATCTTAAACTGTTGGTCAAAATTCATGCAGTTTGACTCAAGAGAAGCGAAATGTGATAAATAAAAGTGAATGAAAGGAATATGTTTTTCTCTTGATATGCTATATGCTAAAAGTGACAAGTAGATATTATATTTTTAATATATATAGTGAAGAAGTAAAGATAAACGGAGAGATCACATTCTATTGCTGTAATTGGGATTAAAATCTAACTATCTGTTCAAAATCTCTAACAAGTATGAAAGGTAACAGACAACTGATTAATGATTAATTTTGTGAAAAAGGTCAAATTAAATAACATGGCATCACTATTTAGAAAAAGTATAACATAATTAATTAGTCAGTGAACGATTGACATATTGGTAAAGGTAGACATGTTGAGATAAAAAAAACCTCAAAGTTAAAATGCAATTGTAGTATGCTGCTGCATCAAACTTTATTAATTTTAGTAAAACTAAGTCTTCTTATTAATTAGTTATCAGTGTGTGCATGTGTTATAATATTCTGTGCAGGTTTCTATCTATTGGTATCATATAAATACAACAATAATTTTATATATTTTAATTCCAAACAAGTTGGTTTTGATTATATGAAATTCTTACTAATTATGATCTCTATATAAATTTGTATCAGGCCAATTTTATGTATAATATATAAAACAAAAATAAAGGGTGCTAGAAATTTTCTATAATTTCTACTAGCTAGCATAAAAATATCTGAAATGGCTAAAGACTTAAAGAACATGTGACATAATATAAATGCACTGATCACATGCATCACTTAATTATGAATAAGTCATATAAATGTGTAGATAAAAAACACATACTGTATCAAATATTCATGAAGTAATGTTATATATCAAACCCGAATAATCCCAGTGTCGTTAGTGTTTTGAGTGACACTAAAACCAGCTAATAATGTATCAAACATATATTTTTTCTTATCAAGATTTAAATTCAGCTATAATGTATCAAACACATATTTTTTCTTATCAAGTTTTAAGTTCTACTTTTTAGCAATGATCTGATTTACTAATTTTACTATAACGAAATGATATTTTCAAGATTCAAGATATAATTAAAAAATGCAGAAAGTAAATAAAGCTTAACTTATCATAGTTACGTATTTTGCATTATTAATTAATAGGCGAAAGAGCTTTGGAGGTTACTTTTACTTGTCCCATTTTATCATTCTGGTACCTATCTTGGTTTCATTTCATCCAAGACCCCTGAACTGTCCCGTTTTATCATTCTGGTACCTATCTTAGTTTCATTTCATCCAAGACCCATGAACTGTCCCGTTTTATCATTCTGGTACCTATCTTAGTTTCATTTCATCCAAGACCCCTGAACTGTCCCGTTTTATCATTCTGATACCTATATTTCATGAGATTTCATCTACACCTCTGAACATCTTTTAATGCATATGTCGCATTAATTGTGCTGAGTTGGACAAAATATGCGAGAGCGTGAATGTGATAAATTTGATTAAAAAGTAAATATTTTAAAAAGGAAAAAAAAACTAATTAGGAAGAAAAAAGAATTCCAGCGCCTGTTCCTCTTCTTCGTTCACCCCTGGTCAGCGACCGCCACCACAACCACCAAATCCCCCCCCCCACAAACACCCTCCTCCACTTTCTCAGATCTGAGAGTCTTGTATCTGCTAGTAAGGAACTCCCATGCCCACCGCAGAACAGTAGTAGCATAGCCATCGGGGAGGGAAAGTTATTCGGAAGAGAAACTCCGTCGGGAACCGCATCTCTCCGATTTCCTCATTCATCGCCTCCGACAGACCCTAAGCCACAAAACACACGCACGCACACACAGACTCTCTCTACATAAATATTTATAGCCATATCCTTAACCGCAAACATTGTTGAATTTGCTTATACCTTCAGTTGATTGAAGCCCATGACTTTAGCAATTCCGATGAATTAGTCACTGCGCTTGTTAATTTCCTTACTCTGATCTCAGTCTCAATTACATAAGAAAATTATTGAAATGTGTGATCATATGATCTAAAAATTTAAATTATTAAATAAAATATATTTTTAATATTTAATTATATTTTTAACGCATCTTGATTTGCAAAATTAATCCAGTGGTGGTGTGTGTGAGTGAGCAACACACGGGGTTCAGATTTCTGGATGAAAGCTCGTCAAGTACTGACACGGGGATATGACAAATCGGGATAAGTAAAAGGCGTCCCAGGTCATTCCGCCTAATAAATATACTAAAATGGTTGTTAGGAATTTTTTTTAGAAAGGCAATTGTAATATCTTAAATTAAAATATAAGTGTGAGAAATCAAACCTGGAGAAGGTCCCTAAGATTATTTCTAAAATAAAAGTACATCAATCGAACAAACAGTTCTTGCAAAAACTGGAAAGTTAATTTTACAAAAAACTGAAAGAAAGCAGCCCAGCCCATATCGAGTACTCCTGCCACCTGGGCCTTATTCTAAATTAGATATTGAAGAAAAAGGCCCAAGACCCAGATTTTATTTTCCATACGATTCACTTCATGATTATGTCTTCATTAAACCGGCCTCAACTTTGACCCAAACCCAAAAAAAGAATCGGTTCGAATCTAAGCATTGAACCGGTTTATTCTGCAAATTTCCTACTGTAGATGTTGTACAAAGAATTCCATGCGTTAGAATCATAGGGTTTTGGATCTCGAAGATCACAAATTCTCAGAGGTTTAACTTATATTGTTGATTACATGCATAGATGGAAGAAAAAATTGGAGAAATCCTATTTGAGACACGGCATCATGCTTCCAGGCCATATATTTCCAATTATCCTCCACAAATTCAACAGGTTTGGACTGATTTCAATTCTATCTTTCTATTGATGATCCCTTTGATTTTTCTGAATTGCTTACCTTCTTGTGTTTGATTTAGTTGAATGAAGGCGCCAAATGCAGTTATCTTTCGAGATTGCTTTCTTCATCAGGTACATTCAAATTTTGTCAGCATTTGGTGAATATTGCTTAAACTAATTTCTTCCTGCATAATTTAGAAACTTCCAGTTGATAGATGAGAAAGGACTGCTTTCTATAGTTTCATTTTCCCTGATGTGATTTAAATGCAAGGTTTTTTTTTTCGTTATATGAAGGTCAACTTATTTATGATTTCTTAGAGTATTTGTTTGAATGGATATAGTCACCTTTCGAGTGTGAGTTAGATTGTTTTAGTTTGAAATAGAAATCTTAATATGGATCACGAGGACGAAGCGAAGTTCATTCTTCCTTTCGGAATTTTGATTAGAGAATGCAATTATAAAACGAATACGTTGGATTATTTATCGAAACATGAAAAGAAGATATGGTGTTACTCTACAAATTAGTTATTTTAAACTATGTATTGGAGACACTTATCATCACCACTAAAAAATGACATGAAATATTGGAAAACATCAAATATCAATAGGGATATAGCTAAATGTCCAAACAAGTGCTGCATAGATGTACTACGTTGCAGTTTTGAGATTACCAAGAGGCTGCATTTCATCTTTGAGAGTATCCTATTTTATTGTAGTGGAACTTGGATGTGATTTCTGTATATGTAAGCTTATAGCGCATATCATCTCTGAGATGCTTAACTGATGATCTTCTTTTTCTGTTTCCTTTTTCTTCTTGCATTTTGTTTGGTTTCAGTCTCATTAGCTTGAAGGCATTGTATAGCAGGTTCACACTAGTTTGCATAAAAAACAATCATTTATTTTTGTATTTTTGAATTCACATGAATTTTCAAGCAATTTGTTCCACAAGTTAAACTACCTGCATTTTACTTGTCCGGAGATTCACGAGAAGAAAGAACAGGTTATCATATTTTTGATAGAGAATAGATTGAAATATTAGGATCAAAAGAAGTAAATTAACTAGTTGAGACACTCTAGTATCTAAGTTACTATCTTCGTCAAAAAAGTATCCAAATTATAATTAGATGGATGCTGGTAGTTTAAAATTCTTGAAGGATAAGAAGTTTGCCTTATGAGGAAATGGACCAAGGAAAATTAGAAGAAAATAAAGAGTGTTAGTATACTTCACTAGTTGTTTATACCTTTTAGTTTAAATTATCAGTGTTTGTCATGTATGAAGGTATTGCCCAACTCAAGGAGAGATTGCCAAAGCATGGGCCTCCAACAAAAGTAAGGAGATATGCATCCTTATTTGTTTCATCAAGGGGTGATCTTGTGGCTGTAGCATCTGGGAATCAGATAACAATCCTGCAGAAGGATGATGACTACCAAAAGCCTTGTGGAATATTTATCTGTAAGATTCAGGAACCTAAATAGAAGTAAAAAAACGCGGTGGCAGTAACCTCCTTTATAGTAGAATAGGAACAATTATTTTAACATGTCAAAGGGCTTCTTTGTTCTTAATGTATCAGTGCTGCCTTCCTGCTTGCAGCTTGTCAGTGTTTTCCTACTCTTTTGATCCTATTTAGTCGTTTAACCAACAAATTGTGCCCTTTGATATGTATTAGTACCCAATTGGTGTTTTTTTTATTTCTAAAATTCCAATTGATTTATGCGGAGCAGACAGAACTGTGTCACCAATTCATTGACTTCCATTTCTTCTCTGGTTGAGAATTTAAGGATTCAGATTAAGCCCAACCAGTAATAGATCAAGAGTGTGGCGAGGAGGATTAGAATGACTTGTCAATTTACCTACTTCTTAAATTACAATTGGTTTCTTCTTTTTAGTGCTAACTCCTACTCTTTATGATTATGCAAATGTATTGCTACATTTATCTATTATTTACTGCCTCTGTACTTCTAGGCAAAAGCATCACTTCATTCCGCTGTGGGGCTTGGTCTGAAACTCACGATGTTCTTGGTGTTGCTGACAATAGTGACACAATCTATCTCATCAGAGCTAATGGTGAGGAAATTACCAGAATTTCCAAGAGTCATATAAAAAGTTCTTCACCGACAGTTGGCTTGATGGTGCAGGATGATGCTGATTTGAAGAAATCTTGCTTGTAAGCTCAATTATTTGTAGAGGTTTCTCTCTCTCAGATTTTTCATCTTATTTACTTAGCTTGTTCATCTATTTTGGGTGGATAACTCTTTTTCAGGTGTACCTTCACTATAATTACAGAAGATGGATTGATTCATGACATTGAGATCAGTCAAGATCCAAGTGCATCCGTGTTCTCACCCCTTGCCTTGAGCAGCGGGACAATGCTGAAGCAGTTTCCACAGAATATGTTCTGCCTGGATTACCTGCCAGAACTGAGCTTATTTTCCATAGTTAGCAGTGCTGGCAGCTTACAGCTAACTACTAATGGTAGCTCAAAGTCTCTTAACTATATCTGAACATATTTATGTATTGGTTCTTAATTTTGTTTTATCAGACATTTCGAATTGATGCTAGGTACCTATTACTTTTCTTTATCACTGACGTTACTTCTTTTTCTAGGATTGTATAGTCTTTCCCTTTGCCGAAAAAGTGAAAATTTAGCCCCGGAAGTTCTTGTTTCTACTCAGTTTGAGGGTTTCTTTTCTATGCCTAAAGATTATGTGGGTCATATAACTTCTCCGAAGGTGTCAATATCACGACAGGGAAGATTTGTCGCTACTCTTGATATGGGAGGATCTTTGAATACCTTTAAGTTTGATGAGGAACATCGTTCTCTCTCAAAATGTTCTTATGGAGAGGGAAATGAATTACATCAGGGAATTAAGGAGTCAGATAAGGGGAACATTCTCGTGAATGGGGTCGTAGATTTTGCTTGGTGGTCTGATGACATACTTGCTATTGCAGAAAGGAATGGTAACATCACTATGATTAACATATGTACCGGTGCTAAACTAGGTAAGAAAGATGAGACTATGCATTCATTGCCCCTTTTAGAGAGAGTGCCACAGTTGTCGGGAAAACTTTTTCTACTAGAGACAAAACCATCCATTCAGAACAATGAATCAACTGAAGAAATTAGAGCAAACAGCTTTCATCTTATGGAGTGCGATCGTGGTGATATTTATAATAAGTTTGACTGGGCCAATCTCCAATGGAGCTTAGTTTCATTTTCTGAGAGATCCGTTCCTGAAATGTATGATACATTAATCGCCAGACAAGAGTATCAGACTGCTCTCATGTTTGCGGATCAGCATTGGTTAGATAAAGACGAAGCTTTAAAGTCACAGTGGTTGCACTCCTCCCAAGGTGTAAATGAGATAAAGACACTACTTTCAAATATCAAGGACCAAGTTTTCGTACTTTCTGAATGTTTAGGTCGATTTGGACCAACTGAAGACGCAGTTAGGGCATTGCTTGATCTTGGACTTTGCATAACTGACCGTTACAGATTTTCTGAGCCTGAGGTTGATGAGCATAGTAAAATTTGGGATTGTCTTGTGGCAAGACTTAAATCGTTGCAATACAGAGACCGGATAGAGACATTTCTTGGGATAAACATGGGCAGGTGATGATATTATTACTCCCCTTTTTTTTCTTCTTCAATTGTGAATGTTTTTTGTTCTGGATTCATAAGGTTTATATTGAAACACTGATTGGAATGTCGTAATGCTCACAAGCAGTCTTATTGTTATTACAAAGCAAACATCCTATTCTTTATTATTGGCTATGAAGCTTCTATATAACTAATTAGATTTTCTGAAAGTGGCAACAAAAGCTGAAAACTTCAAAATTGAGATGAGGTTCCAAAAATACCACTTCACCTTCGAGTCTTTGACTTCCATATTTAACTGGACTTAGTGGTTGAGATGACAAATTTTCGTTTTCAAACGATAGCATAAAGTTCTTCTAGGGGAATAAAGTGGCATGTTGCTCAATGATCCAACTGTGAAATTGTATTTTTTTTTTTTTTGCTTATATTTGATTTTGTTTCTTTTCCTATATTTCATTAGGATTGCTTCTTATCCTGTCTTTTGTAATGGACTTACTGATTTTGATACTAGGACAATTCCTCATGCTTTTAAATAGTTGTAGTACTCAAATGGTTTCTACTGACTTGAAACTTAATTGACTTAGCCTTTTGCAGGTTTTCTTTACAGGAGTACAAGAAATTTTGTAATTTGCCCATTAAAGAAGCTGCAATTGCACTTGCAGAAAGTGGCAAGATTGGGGCATTAAGCCTTCTCTTTAAGCACCATCCTTACTCCTTAAGTTCTTCATTGTTGGATGTCTTAGCTGCTATCCCTGAGACTCTTCCGGTGCATACTTATGGACAGCTCCTTCCTGGGAGTTCCCCTCCTCCAAGTATTTCTTTGAGAGAAGAAGATTGGGTTGAGTGTGATGAGATGGTAACTTTTATTATCAGCAGAGTCCCTGAGAGTCATGAGAGCTATACTCAGATCAGAACTGAACCAATTGTCAAACAATTTTTGGGGTCTCAATGGCCTTCAGTAAGTGAACTCTCGTCTTGGTACAAAAAGAGAGCTAGAGATATTGATACCTTAAGTGGGCAACTCGACAACTCCATGTGCTTAATTGACTTTGCTTGCCGCAAAGGCATTTCTCAATTGCAGCTGTTCCTAGAGGAGATTTCTTACTTACACCAACTTATCTATTCCGAGGAGAATGAAAAAATGAATTTCTCCATGAGTCTTACTGTATGGGAAAGCTTACCCGATTATGAAAGATTTAAATTGATGTTGATTGGGGTCAGAGAAGATACTGTTATTAAAAGATTACATACTAAAGCAATTCCATTTATGAAAAAGAGGTTTCACTCTTTGACTGTGCATTCCAGAGATGAGAAAACAGATTGCTCAGCTGAGTCATTCCTGGTAAAATGGCTGAAGGAGTTCGCCTCTGAAAATAAATTGGAGATGTGTTCAGTTGTAATTGAAGAGGGTAGCAGAGAGGTCCAGAATTATAACTTTTTCCAGAGTGAGGCTGAGGTTGTAGATTGTGCTCTTCAGTGCATATACGCTTGCTCTGTTACAGATAGGTGGAGTACGATGGTCTCCATTTTGTCTAAACTTCCGTTTCCATATGGTAAGTCTTTGACAAATTGCTATAATCCTGTCATCACCAAAGTCATCATATTGGCTCTAGAGTCAATCAATATGAACATTGATACCCCCAAAAAAAAAAAAAAAAAACCAACCTTGAGAACCAAGAAATTTGTGCTTTGTCATGTTGGCAACCTGTGGCAGTTTTGCTAATCTCTTCTTGTCTCCCCTCTTCTCTTCACTGCTGGTGTCAAGCTAAAAATTGATTAAATTTTTGTCTGTGAGATTTCGTTGAAATTAGTTCGATACATGTAATATAAATTGCTCCCATACTAGTTTTTCTCATTTCACATATATGTTTCTTTGTATTTTCAATGTCAAACAGCTTGTGACTGACATTGATTGGGTAGCTGAGCAATTGAATGTTCTTATTTAACTTTACTGAAGTCACTACTAATTTTTCTCCCTAGAGGTTACTACTTACAGAAAAAGAAAAGAAATAATTGTCCAGATTGTGGTTTAACAGACTCTGAAGCTGCAAGCCTCAGGGAAAGGGTGAGACTCGCAGAAGGTCATATTGAAGCAGGAAGAATATTGGCGCTTTACCAGGTTAGGTTTTTCTTTGTATGTAATAATCATGTATAGACCAGATTTTTTTTCTGTTAACCCCCAAATGATAGTATTGTTTCCGTCTAGGCTAAGTTCCACAATCTGGCGGTTTCGCAGTCCAAATTGTCGTCAGGCATCTGTTGGATCACAATAGTACTCCCTGGAACCTGAGAAAACCTTTTTGTCATATTCATTCATAGTAGATGTGTCCTCTCACTGTCTCATCTGGGGTGGTTGTCTCTAATCCCTTGTTTCCACAAATTGCTGCTTACAGTCCTTTTTCTGGTTTAGCAGCTGTAATTACCCCAGGCCTGGAGGCACCTTGGATATTTTAAAGCATGCTAATTTGGTCTTAACTTCCACTGCTATTGCCAAATTTTAAATCACAATGGTCAATGATGATTCTCCTTATCAAAAAAAAAATGGTCAATGATGGTTCTCCTTATAAAAAAAAAGGTCAATGATGATTCTCCTTATTAAAAAGAAAAAACAATGGTCAATGATGATTCTCGTGGGTTTTTTTCCTTTCCAACAAATTGTGGTGCCATAAAGGAAAAAAGGCTGAAAATAGTCCCACTAACTTTTAGTTTGGTCTCAAAATCATCCATATTCTTCCTCCGTTCATACTACATTGTTCGGCATACACATGCAACGCACGTGATGAGAAGCTACTAATTTTTATACAAAAGGATCATGTTGTAGCTTGTAGTAGTGATTGTGGTAGTGAATCTTTTGTTGCTTTTTGTCACATAACCTGGGTAATAATAGTTTCCAATTATTGTCCTGTAATGCTCAGGTCCCAAAGCCTATCAGCTTTTTCCAGGAGGCATATTCTGATGAGAAGGGTGTAAAGCAGATAATTCGTCTCATCTTATCCAAATTTGTTCGCCGACAGCCTGGACGATCAGATAATGATTGGAAAAACATGTGGCTTGACTTGCAGTCTTTGCAAGAGAAAGCATTTTGCTTCATAGATCTTGAATATGTGTTAATGGAGTTCTGCCGGGGATTGCTGAAAGCAGGAAAGTTTTCACTTGCGAGGAATTATTTGAAAGGTGTGGGTTCAGTGTCTTTGGCAAATGATAAAGCAGAAAACCTTGTTATTCAAGCTGCCAGAGAATTTTTTTTCTCAGCATCAAGTCTTTCTAGTTCTGAAGTAAGTTCATTTTATCTGTCAAATACTAGTATAGGAGTGATTACATAATCTCTATGTTAAAGTTGGGAAGACCGTAAAAGTCTGTACTAGTTGATGAGTTGTCTCGCTCGCAAGCTATAACCTGCCGCTCGAACTCGGTATCCATTCTGCCCGATGTTTCTCTCCTCTTAAAGGCTATTGAAAAAGGTCCCGATCCAAGACTTCTCTTACCCCTGATTGTGTGTATCATGTTCTAGAGAATTAGTGGAACAAATAAATCTCTTCTAACGTTTCCTCTTCAGAATAAAAAAATTTCTTCTAAAATTGTTCATTTTGCTGAAACAAAAATCTCTTTGTTTTCCTTGTTAAAAAGAACATTGTTCATTTTGCTTTAAAAATGTGGCAGTAGCTTTTGGTGTATTTAGAATCATTTTCTAGGGATTTGGTTACGGCTAGAATATGAAAATGTTATGGAGGTGCACTATCTCCTAAGAAGTGATGTTTGGATTGAATGAAATTGATGGCACATTTGATGGATACCTTTGCCTTTTTGTCTTTTAATGAAACCTGCTTTTCCTTAATCGTGACTAAGGGCATGCTCGCTTGTTATTGTCTTGTCACATGAAAGAAGGGATGTTGTATTTGGTCTGCCAAACCTCAAATTTCCCACTCCTTTCCCCCACAAAGCATTCAAAAGGTTCCTCAACAGTCTCTATTGACTTTAAGTATGCTGGTTCAGACTAGACCTACAACTAGTCAATAAACATGTAAGGGTCTGATGTAGTAACTTTGTATCTGTTGGGTGGGAATATGTAGATTTGTCTGGTTGGGGACTGCTTAGTCATGTACTGATTTGTTACCATTTCGGTACTTTATTAATAAAACTTCACCTTATCAAAAAAAAGGGGTCTGATGTAGTACCTTATTCCCTTTTTAGTATATCCACTTTTGGTTTTTAAAATAAACAAGGGTGTGGCTTAGTGGTCAATGTAGTGTATGTTAACTTTGGAGACCAAGGTTCAAATTCTAGCAAACTAGCAGAGAGAAAAACAGTAGATGATTTCTTCCCATTAGACTAAGCCAGTGTGCAGAGTTACCCGGTAACTGTGCTGGTGGGGGTTAGCAGGTACACAAAAATAGTCAAGGTGCGCGCAAGCTGGCCAAAATACTGTTGTTATAAATAAAAAAATAAAAATGCATTCTTGCTTTTAGTTAAAGTGTGTCCAGAGTGTGTTCCGGAACTAATGCTTTACACTGGTTGCACATTTTCTTCGAAAGTAGTCCAATGCAAATTGAAATGACAATGTATTGATTTAGCAGCTAAATTCTGCAGATTTGGAAGGCTAAAGAATGCTTGAATATCTTTCCAGCTAGCAGAAATGTGAGGGTGGAGGCTGATATTATTGATGCTGTAACTGTTAAACTTCCCAACCTTGGTGTCACCTTGTTGCCAATGCAATTCAGGCAAATTAAAGATCCGATGGAGATAGTTAAGTTGGTTGTTACAAGTCAAGGTGGAGCTTATCTGAATGTCGATGAGATTGTTGAACTAGCCAAACTTCTTGGGTTAAGCTCGCACGATAACATATCATCTGTACAAGAAGCTATTGCAAGAGAAGCTGCAGTGATTGGTGATCTCCAACTGGCTTTTGATCTATGTCTTATTTTGGCCAAAAAGGGGCATGGTGCAGTCTGGGACTTATGTGCAGCGCTGGCAAGAGGTCCTTCACTTGAGAAAATGGATATTGCTTCCAGAAAACAGCTGTTAGGTTTTGCTTTGAGCCACTGTGATGGGGAATCAATTGCCGAGTTACTACATGCATGGAAGGATCTGGATACGCAAGATAAATGTGAATCTTTAATGGCGTTGACTGGGACAGAGCCTGAAGATAAAATAGACTTGAAGGAATGCTCTGACCAGGAAGCACAGCTTAAACAGATTGAAAATGTACTCTTTCAAGTAGCCAAAGATGTACAGGTGGATGGTGATTGGACCATTCCGTCCATCTTGAGAGAAAATGGAAAACTTTTGTCATTTGCTGCTGTGTATCTTCCATGGTTACTTGGACTGAGTCAAGAAGCAGAAAGCAATAAGAAATTTACATTGCGCTTATTTTCAGCGAATCGATATGTCAATCTAAGAGCACAGGCAGTGATGACCACCTTGTCCTGGTTGGCAAGGAATGGTTTTGCCCCGAAGGACAGTTTGATTGCGTCTGTTGCTAAGTCCATTATGGAGTCGCCTGTCTCTGAGGAGGAAGACATCATAGGATGCTCTTTTTTATTAAATCTTGCCGATGCCTTTTCGGGGGTGGAGATAATTGAAAGAAACTTGAGAACAAGAGAGAACTACAATGAAATAACCAGCATAATGAATGTTGGGATGATTTACAGTTTGTTACACAATTGTGGAATCAAGTGTGAGGACCCTGCACAAAGGAGGGACCTGCTTCTAATGAAGTTCCAGCAGAAACATAAACTGATTTGCTCTGGTGATTTTGTTAATTTTGACCTATATGATCTACCTTATTATTGTATACTGTAGGTGGAGAACTTTCTGTACTTTGCTTTGCGTGTTCATTTTTCTTATTGCTACTCAAACCATGTCTTTTAATTCAGATGAAAAAGAACAAATAGACCAAGCACAATCTACATTTTGGAGAGAATGGAAACTGAAGCTTGAAGAGCAAAAGCGCATTGCAGAGCGTTCAAGGAGTTTAGAACAAATTCTCCCTGGGGTTGAAACTGCTCGCTTCTTATCTGGGGACATGGACTACAGAGAGAGTGTCGTTTTTTCATTTGTCGAGTCCATGACCCCAGAGAAGAAACACAGTGTGAAGGATGTATTGAAGTTGGCCAACACTAATAGCTTAGATTGCAACAAGGTATGCACTGCTCTTGAACCAGAACATAAATGAGATAATGAAATTACAAGTTAAAGTTCTAAGATCTAGAAAACTAAGGGGTCGTTTGGTTTGGCATATTTGCAGAAATAGTCACTGTATAAAAAACTGTATTAGGTTCTTCAATGTTTCAACAACAACGACAACATACCCAGTATAATCCCACTAGGTGGGTCTGGGGAGGGTAGAGTGTACGCAGATCTTACCCCTACCTTGTGAAGGTAGGGAGGATGTTTCCAATAGACTTCGGCTCAAGAAAAGATGCAAAGACAACAATAATAATAGGCAGTAATAGCAACAATATAATAAGATAATGAAATAAAGAAACAATCAAGTCATAATAGAGAATAAAAAATAAGCAAATGTACAAAGATAATAATACTCCTAGTTCCTAGTACGGGAATGAAATCCTCGCGGCAACCGACTAGCCTATAATAAGATAAATGAAGTAAAACAATTAACGTTTGGTTACCATTTTCATTTTCTGTATAGATATACTTGAATAACTTTTACGATAATTAATATGGAATAACTAATACTTGGATTAACTATACTGGGATATACCATATAAAAAGGCAAATACCTTGATGTTATTGTACTCATTTTCTCCAGCCATACTGTTCTTCTTCAGAGAAAAACATACTTTTGTAAAGGATAACCAGAATGAAAAAAAAATTGTGCTCAACTTTAGCTTAGTCGACAGTTACCACATGCTAAAGTTGATTAAGCTAAAGTCGGATTATTTGATCTGACAATTAAAATAAACTCCATTCTTGGATATCCAATGCCATGGTTAGTTTCAGTGTATCACTGCACACAGATGCATTGCCGCTTCACTTTCTTTCTTACTCACCCTACTTTTTTGCTGATCTAATTTTTATAAAGATCTTAATACGTAATTCATTACCCTTTTATTTTTAGCCATTTTTTCAGAACCAGAAATTAATTAAAAAGTTTGATTTTATGGAATAATTTTTTTTACCAACAAAATTAATTAAAAGGTTTGATTTTATGAAATAATTTGTTTTACCAACATTATACAATAGGATATATGGAATATGGGAAATGTAGACCACTGGCTGTTGATTGTCACTCCTGGTGCAACCATAAATGAAAGAAATAGTCCTATAGAAGTACAAGGGTATAATAGAAAACCAAATACTATACAGTTCTAAACCAAACACAAGTTTTAAGTTATACATCGTATATCCAACTTTTAATACTATAAACCAAACACTCGATAAAAGACAATCTCTGCATTACTATTTCCTGTATTACTAATCCCCGTATTACAAACCCTGTGTAACTTGTTTCTAAACAACGACCTCTATCTGTTTCTCCCACTGCTCCTCTACTATTCAGGTGGTACTGCATTATCTGAGGTCTATCTTCGTTTCTAACGTTTGGAGCACTGATGATGTTAAAAATGAAGTGTCGAATTACAGAGAAGATCTACTAACTTGTGCTGCAGAAACAATAAAATTTATTTCCTCGTCGATCTACCCTGCAGTTGATGGACATGATAAGCAGAGGCTTTCTCTAATATATGGCATACTCTCTGACTGCTACTTGCAGCTAGATGAACAAAAGGATCCAATGCATCCTCATTCTATTCATATTTCTCAAATTTCCAAGATTCTTGAAGAAGAATGTTGCAGGGTATCCTTTATCGAGGATCTGAACTTCAAGAATGTTGCTGGAATTCAAGATTTGAACTTGGATTGCTTCAACAGTGAAGTTTCTGCCCACATCAATGAAAACTATGTTGAGGCAATAGTAAAGATGGTCAAGAACCTTGTTTCTGTTCATGATGGTCCAGTGCCTGACGGTCTCTTGTCGTGGCAATATGTATACAAACATCATGTTTTAAGTTTGTTGACAAAGTTGGAAGCTAGAGCTAAACCGGGGGTTGATATTCAAAGCTCTGAAAGTCTTTATTGCTTAATCAGTGAGATCGAGCGGACTTACGATACCTGCTGCAAATACTTAAAATTTGTTTCAAATCCTGCTCGTCTGGACATTCTGAAACGATTCTTGGCCATCATACTACCTGCTGAAGGATCTTTCAATTCTCTGCCCTGTGGCTCAGGTTGGCAGGTGTGTCTTGCCCTGCTTGTGGATACTTGGCTCAGAATGATGAATGACATGCATGAAGTTGCCCTCCTTGAGAATTCAGAAGAAAGATTCTGCTTAGAATGTATAATGACGTGTCTTAAAGTTTTTGCAAGTCTAGTTGCTAGGGAAAAAGTTTCATCTAGTCAGGGGTGGGCTACAGTTATTGGCTATGTGGGCTATGTTTTTGTTGGTGATGTTGCTGCTGAAATCTTCAATTTCTGCAGAGCGATGGTTTGCTCTGGTTGTGGCTTTGGAGCCGTTGCAGATGTATATGATGAAGTCATGGCTCAGTTCCTGCGTGAAGCGGACTTTAAAAAAGAAGCTGTCAGCATCCAGAATCTTCGGAATCTCTATCTTAGTATCTTGAAGTCCATTTTGCAGGAGTTGACTGATGAATCCAGTGAGCATCATTGTCTACACTATTACTTGTCATCTTTGAGTAAATTAGATGGTGACTTGAAAAATCTGCAGAGTGTCAGGCAGGCAGTTTGGGAGAGATTGGAAGAGTTCTCTGAGAACTTTCAGCTCCCCAACCATGTTCGAGTTCACATACTGGAGCTTATGCAACTTATTGCAGCTACTGATAAAAACAGCAAAGGATTTTCTTCTAAGCTACAGGTGGAAGTTCATTCTTGGGAAGGCTGGGAGAATTTGCATAGTGCAACTACAAACTGCGAGAATGCTGCCGCTGATGGGATTTCAAACAAGATAGATGCATCTAATAAGTTCACAAATACTTTGATTGCTCTAAAATCTACACAGCTGGTCTCCAATATCTCGCCCAGCATAGAGATTACACCGGAAGATCTTTCGACTGTGGAATCTACTGTCTCTTGCTTCCTTGGAGCATCTAAATTCGCTGAATCTGAATCCCATGTTGAAACATTATTAACTATGCTCCGAGAATGGGAGGGGCACTTTACTAGGGGAGAAATTGAAAAGGACTCTGGTGAGGTATCTGATGGTGGAAACAGTTGGGGTAATGATGATTGGGATGAGGGATGGGAAAGCTTCCAAGAACCTATTGAAGAAGCACCAAAGAAATATGCTAAACTTTCAGTTCATCCTCTTCATGTATGTTGGATGGAGATCTTCAGAAAACTACTAACGATATCCCAGTACAACAAAATGTTGAAATTGTTGGACAAATCAGTGGCAAAGCCAGGCGAAGTATTACTAGATGAAGAGAATGCTCAAGGTTTGAGCCAGATTGCACTTGAAATAGATTGCTTTTTAGCACTTAAGTTGATGCTCTTATTGCCATACGAAGTAGTCCAGTTGCAGTGCTTGGATTCTGTTGAGCAGAAGCTGAAACAAGAAGGCATATCTGACAAAATCGGCATGGATCTTGAGTTTTTACTTCTCATTTTATCTTCTGGAGTTATATCAACTATCATCACCAAACCTTCATATGGTACCACATTCTCTTATCTTTGCTATATGGTGGGAAACTTCTCTCGACAATGCCAAGAGTCCCAGTTAACAAGTTCCGGACGTGGTGGATCTGTAGAAACTGAGAATATTTCAAAATATCACATTGATCTTTTCACAAGACCGATCTTTCTTTGTTTTGTCTCGGAGCTTGTGAGGTCAGGACAGCAGATTTTAGCAGGATTTCTTGTTACGAAGCTCATGCACACAAATCCTTCTCTTAGCTTAATTAACATAGCAGGTGCTTGTCTCACAAAGTATCTGGTGAGGCAAGTCCAAATACTACAAGACAGCAACCCCTTTAGGGATGGGGTGGAATTGTCTGAACCATTGTTAAATACGGTATCCAGTTTGAGGGACAGGATGGAAAACCTTATACAATCCTCACTATCCTCGCTTTCACATGATCATAGATGATTATTACATTTGAGTTTTCCTTTTTGTTCATAGGCCAGTCGTCCTTTGAAATCTTTGTACCAACTTTGTTGACAGAACGTTTTAGCAATTTTGCTGGAGTGTAAATGGTGATATTCAACGGGCAATGATATTTGTATACCAGAACTTAACTTAAACTATTGTACTTGCACCTATTTGTACAAAAATATTTGGACCATGGATGTAGTTGCAAAGTTGTCTGCTGCGGCTTTTATTTTGCCGTTTCTGCTTAAATTCTGGCCCTGCAATGTGACCATAAAAATAACTGTAAACAACACTTGCAGGTAAGTAGCAAACTAAAGTATTTTTAATATTCGCCTCACAAATAAAACACGTCTGTTTCATACATTTGAGTCGTAAAGAAGTGAGACTCTGAGCTGAAGATGAAAGTTGAATCGATAAAATAATGTCAAAGACTAAAGCCTATGTGGTGTTTTGACTTTGTTCTATTTTCTTCCTGTTTTGTTGCTTTTCAAATTTAATGAGACTAAGAGATTTCTCTGTCAGTTTCCATCCTTTTTTTCTTCTTCAGGTACAACTATTTTATGCGTCTTTCATAGGCAACTGACCAATTCCTTTTCCACGTGGAAGAGTCGTCATGAGACAAAATAAGTAAAAGCGTCTTTCAAAGAACAAAAAGGTACTCCTACTTGCAATTTTTTTTAATTGGATAATTTAGAAATTTGGAAAAGAGAAGTACATTCCCCTCATGGAGTTAAAATAGTTTATAGACTGATTCATGGAGTATAAATTTGTAGTGTTTATCATATGATTTTGCAGTATAATCATAAAATAGTTTTCTTTATCCTTTACAACAACAACATACCCTTCTTTATCCTTTAATTGGGAATATATATATATATATATATATATATATATATATATATATATATAAAAAGGTAGTCCCATGCATTAAGCTCTCGCTATGCACGTTAATTGAGCAAATATGAAAAGATAAAATGTGGAACCTAATAGAAATTAAGTACTCCCTCCGTCTCAATTTGTTTGACATTTTTCGCTTTTTGAGAGTTGAATAAGTTGTTCTTTGACCGTAATTTTTTCATATGTCTTTTAAATATTTCAAACTATTAATTATGGTGACTTATAATACTTTTTATGTAGTTTCCGAATATGTAAATTTTATTTTGAAAAATTTAAAGATTATACGTTCAAACACACAGTCAAAATTAAGAAGTTTGACTCTCGAGAAGCGAAAAATGTCAAATAAATTGGGACGAGGGAATACTAATTTTAGAATCTAGCTGGATAAAAAAATCTTGTTTAACCCAACATAAACCAAAAAAATTTAAAAGGACAGCATGGTGAGTACAACCACTCTAGAAGGTATATACAACAAAATAACTTGGACGTAACTAAAAATTCCAGCACATCGCATGGCTGACGTGTAGCTAAAAGAAGCAAAAAGGTGAAGAGTATAAGTGCACTTACAAACTGAACCAAGTTAATCTCATCTATTTTCTCAACTCTCTCCCCCACCCTACACTGTGATGGAGAAGTTGCCACCTGAACTTTTTCTCAGAAGCTGCTCAATTGGGTTAGTTTTACTACTGTTTATTCTTCTGATTCATTAGGTTAAGTTATCATATAACGAATTTGCAGTTTGTATGAAGGATTTTTAGTTATTTTAACTGTTAAATATACAAATATATCCACAATATACATGTGTATATTGAATCTCGGATTTGTGCCTATTTGGGACTCTCGGATTATCTCGGATTGGTGCCTATTTAGGACTCCCGGATTATGGTAATTAGTCAATGTAATTTATGGTAAATATTTAGTATCCTAGTCAATCTAATGTTGTAATATAATTAGTAGTGTATTACCATAAATGTATAGAATAAGATTTTAGGAATAGAATAGGAATATGATTCTCCTATTAAGTAACTTGTATATATAGCATTTCTATTAATGAAAATAATCAAGGAGATTATTTCTTTCATGGTATCAAGAGACTAGGTCTAACAAAAAAATTTCTCTTCCAAATTTTTTGTTTCTCTCGGCCGAACCCCCCCCCCCCTCGGATTTACCAAATTATTCTTCCGCTCTCAAAATCTCTCTTACTATTCCCAAATTTCCCCTTCTCTACCTTTGTTCTTTCAACATGTCTAAGAACAATTTTCATCCTACCCTCATGGTTTCTAACATCAAGAACAACATCCCTATTGTGCTTTAGATGGAAAACGTCCAATATGCGACGTGGACGAAATTGTTTAAAATTCACGCTATCCCCCATCAAGTTATCCATCACATAATTCCTCCCGCTGCACCTATTTCCGCGAAGGATCCTCAGTTATGGATTACTCTTGATGCTACCGTCTCCAGTGGATTTATTCCACTATTTCGGTTGACCTCTTACAGACGATTATTGAGCCGGATACCACGGCTATGGCTACCTGGAATAGATTGCGTGACATATTCCAAGATAACCAACATTCACGTGTTGTGACACTCGAGCAGGAATTCTCTCAAGTTCGCATGGAAGAATTTCCAAACGTATCTGCATATTGCAAGAAACTCAAGGAGTTGGCGGACCAACTCCGTAACGTTGGCGCACCTGTAACAAATAATCGTCTGGTTCTACAACTGGTTGCCGGTCTTTCTGAGGCCTATAACGGCGTTGGGACTCTCCTTCGTCAAAGCAACCCACTTTCCACTTTTTATGAAGCCCGCTCCATGCTTACTTTGGAAGAAGCCGGTTTGGCTAAAAAGGCGGCTACCGGAGCAAGCCCCGTCGTCCTAATGACGTCCTCCACAAATTCTTCGGGTTTTGTTGATAATTCGGGCCAAAACCGTACTCATGGTGGCGGCAAAAATAATCGTAAGAATAATAACAAAAACCGCATGGGCAAACGCGGCGGTTCCGATGGTCAGCAGTCCGGCAGTGGGCCCCGACCAGTCAACAGTGGGCCTCCTACCTACTGGTCCCAACCGTGGGGCCCATGGCAGTGGGGCTGGGGCAATGGGCCGTGGGCCAGCAACCCCTATTTTCCAGGCCCTTGGCGGCGGTGGGCTGAAACGGCTGACTAATTTTAGGCCCGACACTCGTGACCAGGTTCTTGGTTAATCGGGCGAGGCGGCGAGGTGGACTGCTTGGGCCTCGGCCCACACAAGCATTCTCGGCAGTGGGCCCCACATCTACTCACACCGATATTGAGACCGCAATGCACACACTTGGGTTGACGCAACCGGATTCAAATTGGTACAGGGACACCGTCACGACACACATGACTTTCGATCAAGGTACTCTCTCGTCTTATGCCAATTTGAGCAACCCTCGTGGTATAATTGTCGATAATGGTAACTCTATTCCAATTCAGGGTTATGGTCATAAAACTCTATCTCCCCCCAATCCTCCCCTTATCTTGAAAAATATTTTACATGTCCCCAAATTGATTAAAAACTTAGTGTCTGTCCGAAAATTCACTACTGACAATTATGTTACTGTTGAATTTGATCCTTTTGGTTTCTCTGTGAAGGATTTCAAGACGGGGAGTCCTCTCATGAGATGTGATAGTAGGGAGATATTTATCCTATCACGCCCGGTTTCAGTCCATCGAGTCAAGCCTTGCCATCAGCCTTTGCAGTCATTTCTCCTTCCTTGTGGCATGCTCGCCTTGGTCATCCGGGGTCCTCTGTTTTGTCAGCTTTAGATAAAAATAGTTTTATTTCCTGTAAGGGTACGAGTCGTACTCCAATTTGTCAATCTTGTTCTTTAGGAAAAAATGTTAAGTTGTCATTTGTAGACTCAAAATCTCATACTTTAATGTCATTTGATATTATTCATAGTGACTTATGGACGTCTCCTGTTCCTAGTTCAATGTGTTATCAATATTATGTTCTTTTTTGGATGATTATTCTAAATTTCTATGGACGTTTCCAAAAGCGAAGAAATCTCAAGTTTTTTCCATCTTCCTAAAATTTAGAGCATTCATCAGAACTCAATTCGACCGTGAAATAAAAAATATTCAGTGTGATAATGGAAAAGAGTATGACAATGGGGTGTTTCGGGAATTCTGTGCTACTAATGAGATAAACTTTCGTTTCTCTTGTCCTCATACATCTTCACAAAATGGGAAAGCCGAACGTAAAATTCGTTCCATAAATAACATTCTCCTCACCCTATTGATACATGCTTCCGTACCCCCATATTTTTGGCATCATGTTCTTCAAATGACTACATATCTCCTTAACATAATTCCTTCCAAAGGTCTGACATATTCTTCTCCCCTTCAAATTTTATATAATAAAACTCCTTATTCTCATCTTCAGGTTTTTGGGTTTTATGTTATCCGTTATTTCCATCCACCACAATTAACAAACTTCAGGCCCGGTCTACTCCATGTGTGTTTTGGGTTTTCCATCTAATCATCGTGGATACAAATGCTATGATTTATCCTCCAATAAAATCATCATTAATCGCCATGTCATTTTTTATGAATCCCAATTTCCGTTTACTAAAAGTCATACTCCCGTGCCTAATTCGTATAATTTTTTGGATGAACAAATATCCCTGTATATTATTCAGCATTTTTCGGACATCTCCCGCACCCGAAATTCTCCAGCGGGCCCACTGCCCGCTGGTCCCACTGGCTCGTCTCGGTCATCTCTGTCTAGTCTTCTCACTGGGCCAATTTCAGCGATTGGGCTAGTCCAGCCCAACACTGGAACTGGTCCAATTCCTATTTTCGACGCAGCGTCTGCTTCCAAAATTGGGCCAGCAAGCCCACTGCCTGCTGGTCAGTCCGTCCCAAGCCAAGCAAATTTCCAAAATCCACTCAATTTTTCCTCGAGTCATAGACCGGTCACTCGTAGTCAGAGGAATATTTTTACACCTAAAAGACATTTTAATTTACATTCAAATGTCTCTAAATCCCCCTTGTCCCGTAATCCTGTGTCGGCCTTAAACGACCCGAATTGGAAAATTGTTATGACTGATGAATATAATGCTCTTATTGATAATAAGACGTGTGAGTTGGTGCCCCGTCCTTCTGGTATTAATACTATTAGGTCTATGTGAAATTTTGCTCACAAGGAAAATTCAGATAGTTCATTTGCACGACATAAGACGCGGCTTGTGGGTGATGGTAAGACTCATCGGGTTGGGGTGGATTGTGGTGAGACAGTTAGCCCTGTGGTCAAGCTGGCTACCATTCGCACTGTACTCAGCTTGACTTTTTCAAAAGCATAGTCTATTCATCAGTTAGATGTAAAGAATGCTTTCCTATATGGTAATATCAAGGAAACAGTTTATATGCATCAGCCATTGGGATTCAGGGATCCCAAATATCCTCATCATGTCTGTTTGTTGAAGAAATCCTTATATATACTTAAGCAGTCTCCATGGGCCTGGTATACAAGATTTGCTAACTATGTTTCGACTATTGGGTTCACTCACAGCAGGTCGAATAATTCCTTGTTCATCTACCGTCGTGGTTCGTCATTGGCCTACATTCTGTTGTATGTGGATGATATCATTTTGACTGCCTCTACAGATGTCTTACGCCAGTCGATCATGACTATGCTCAGCTCTGAGTTTGCTATGAAAGACTTAGGGCCCTTGAGTTACTTTTTGGGGATTGTCGTTACTCGTCATTACGATGGAATGTTCTTGTCTCAACGAAATTATGCAGCTGAGATCATCGAGAGGGCTGGGATGTTATCCTGTAAGTCCACGTCCACTCCAGTCGATACAAAGCACAAGCTTAGTGCCGCGGCCGGCGTACCCTACAAGGAACCGATCCGCTATCGCAATCTTGCAGGGGCCCTTCAGTATCTTACCTTCACGAGACTGGATATTACATATGTTGTCCAGCAGGTGTGTTTGTTCATGCATGATCCCAGAATTGAGCACATGAATGCACTCAAACGCTTCATTCAGTATATTCAAGGTACACTTGACTATTGTTTGCATTTATACTCTTCCTCCACATCCACACTTGTCTCGTATACAGATGTTGATTGGGGTGGTTGTCCCGACACCCGACGGTCTACATCAGGCTATTGTGTATTTCTTGGTCACAACTTGGTCTCCTGGTCTGCGAAGCGTCAGTCGACTCTATCTCGCTCAAGTGCCGAGACTGAACATCGAGGGGTAGCTAACGTGGTCTCGAAATCATGTTGGTTACGTAATTTGCTTTTGGAGCTTCATTGTCACATTCAGAAGGTAACCTTGGTATACTGCGATAATATTAGTGCCATCTACCTTTCTGGTAATCCGGTTCAGCACCAACGCACTAAACATATCGAGATGGACATTCACTTTGTCCGTGAAAAGGTTGCCCGTGGTCAAGTTCGCGTATGCCATGTCCTGTCGAGATATTAGATTGCCGACATCTTTACAAAGGGTCTTCTCTCGGTCCTTTTTAAAGATTTTAGAGACAGTCTCAGCGTTCGAAGACCGCCCGCTATGACTGCGGAGATGTGTTAAATATACACAATATACACACAATATACACAATATACATGTGTATATTGTGTATATTGAATCTCGGATTTGTGCCTATTTGGGACTCTCGGATTATCTAGGATTGGTGCCTATTTAGGACTCTCGGATTATGGTAATTAGTCAATGTAATTTATGGTAAATATTTAGTATCCTAGTCAATGTAATGTTGTAATATAATTAGTAGTGTATTACCATAATTAGTGTATTACCATAAATGTATAGAATAATGTTTTAGGAATAGAATAAGAATAAGATTCTCCTATTATGTAACTTGTATATATAGCCTTTCTATTAATGAAAATAATCAAGGGAATTATTTCTTTCATTAACACTTGGGTATCCTTCAAATTATGTATTTCTTGACTGAAATGATCTGAATTTCACATGAATTTAGCATTAAGATTGGATCTCTGTTTTGACCGAAAAAAAGAGAGTCAAAGTTCCATTCTTTTTTCATGCAAATTAGTTAATTGAGTTTTCAAGCATTGGGCTTTGATTGAGAATTATGCATTACTTAACTAAGATTATTTAGATTTCAAAATTAATTTGGCATTAAAAGATTAGATCTCTATCAAAGTTCCATTCTTTTGTCATGCAAATTAGTGAATTGTTTCCAAGAATTGGGGAATTATATTTTGCTTTGATTAATTAAAGGAGAGGTCTTTTTTTTTAATGAAAGTTTGCAGAAGGTGGAAAATGTTGGGTTCAGATAACAGCTTATGATGTGATCTGTTTATAGAGAGACGGGGATCAGATCAAGCCACTTTTTATGCCCCTTGTGATTCTAAGCCATGGAAACATGTCTATATGGTTCAAGATCGTTGTGATCGAAATGGATTGTAAGCTCAAAATTTCCAAAATTCAACTAATTATACATGTTTTAGTTTTTGCATTTGAATTTAGAAACAACTAATGACACCTTTCTGCATTTAAAAATAATTTAACTCTATGAGATATTTACAGCTGCACTTAAGCTTATTTTGGATCACAAGTTTCAAAAGTATTTCCTTCTTTTTTAAACTCTGTGACCAGTCAAACACTCTCATATAGAGAGAGTAACATTTTATATGTATGTGTTTTCAGGGGGTTGAAGATTATAAGGGAAGGAGATGACTACTACCTTATACATCAGGGTGAAATTCTGAGACATTTAGGATCAAGAACAACGAAAACGGAGGATATTTCTGATTCATCAGCTGACTATAAAGATGATAGAGAGGAGGAACCCAGTTTAAGCATCTTGGATAAGATCCTTTTCTTCATTGGGGACTTGGAATCTGCTTCTGTCCAGGCTAAACGAAGCCGATTGGTGTAAATAATTAATTTTTTCTCAATAACGGTAGTATCCTGATCAGTTTACATGCACATCGACTATTCTAGACGACTCTGCCCATTCAGTAGCTTAGGCAAATGTGAAAAAATCACCTAACCTTTTTTGTATTTTGTTCAAATTCTTTAGTTTCGTGTAATGGTAATGTTTCAATATTCTTCTAAGTTTTGTATGCAGTATGATGTAATATCTTTGAAAGTGATTTTATGCCCCAATTTCGTCTGTATCCAAATACATTACAATTATTGAAGCAATTTTTCTTTCTAGATCAGTATGTCATATATGTGTAACTCTTTTCATATTCTACTTCAGATCTTGCTGAACACTGATTAATGGTCAAGAGAAACACTATTGTAACTGAGTTTCTGGGGAACTTTGATCTGAGTTTCCTGGGGATTCTTCGATGTAATTAATACAAATGTGCTTGTAAAATATAATATGAATTTCAACGTAGATTTTGTTCAGCAATAGTATTGAGGTTATCCCAATTTAGTTGCTATCAGTTTAGGTATTTACTAACATATGCATAAGAGAAGGAGATTTAGACAGTAAAATTTAGACATGAGTAATAGAATAGTTGGATTACAATGTACAAAAACTTGCAAGTATTTAGAGTCGGAACAATTTAAATGCTGCAGCAATGAGTCTAGCAAATATACCTCTGAACTTCCAAGACTGCATCAATATCTTATAAAACACCTTTCTACCTATCATTATTCTTAGCTCTCTAACAAGTAAAACCGGAAGAAAAAACATTTACCTCTACTCTGTATTTATACAACAATAAAAAAGCACTTGTCTTTTACCCAAAATGGCTAACCATAGTCAAGTTATATGTTCTCTCACATAAATTCATCACTTAATTAATAAGGCTGGAGTAAACAACGTGAGCAATATTCTTTCCCGTCAAAGCAAATAATGGTTCTATCTCAACGGGTAAGCCAATTGGGGAAAACATAAACCCATTTGGACATGAACCCATTTGGATTCTTGCAATACATGAAAACACTCTCATATTATCAAGTGGAATCGACGTCTATCAGAACAAAGCTAAGAAACTACTAATAGTTTTGCCTAAGCTGAGATTTTAACTCTATTCCCTGTGATTTTCACCAGCTTTATTGATTGCGTGGTGACCAACCTAGGTGTTACCTAACACAGCGTGTCTTCTTTCGGCCAAGAAAAGCTAAAGCAAAAAAATAAATAAACTAACCCGCAAACAAACTCACTTCGACATTTGAGTGACATCTCAATCACCAAAGAATTTCCCAAGAATTGCAATCTTTGCTAGAAAAGAATTGACTTGTGCTTTTCAGTTTTCACTAGAGATAAATTGTCAAAAAGATCAAAACTATGACATAAATATAGGCCTCAGTCTCCACTTGAACCAAGGCCAAGAAAAAAAAAAGGGGGGGGGGGGGGATCAGAGTAACTAATGACTATCCCATCAGCACAATTCTGAGAGAAAAGAAAATAGTGGAAAACGTTGTTTGTCTTCTACTAACACAACCAGGGAATGAGAATAACACCACTAGTTCATCTGCGTCTTCCTTATCTGCTAGGCAGGAACAGCTCCATTATGAATCCCATGGTCATTGCTCTTCCAAAATTGTAAGCTCAACTAATATTAAACACGGATGGCCGATTATGGTAATAAATAAATGTTTGGCAGTCAAATTTCCAGAGGATATTTGGCTGCTCACCTTAATTAACTCAATCAAGGTGCATTCAATGGATCAGCTTCAGTATCCCTTTCCTTCATTGCTACCCAATCTTGTGCTTCTGCAATCAGCAACAACATTGAGTCAGTACAATTCACTAAAATACATAGAGCAAACCAAAGGTGACACCACAGTAAGTGATTATCAAGTAGATTGGTTCATGCGAGAGCAGTGATCCGGAGAACTCTGTACTTACTTGGCTTTTCTGCAATGGCTGCGAGCCGTCTTTGCAAAATGGATGCAACAAAGAGGAAAATTGAGCACATGCCAAACATCACAGTGATGGGGAATGCGTTGACCTACAAATTGACATTAAAAAATCTATCCATAATCAGAACTTGATATGAAATAAGAATAGATGCTGTCGCACAACAATTACTTGGGTAATTAGATGTAAGAAAAGGAACATGGGCAGCACAGTTAATCAGAGCAAAAGAACGGTAACATACATTGTAAAGCACAATGCAGACAAAGATGTTGAGGGGAATCCTGAAGAAGTTCATTATGGTGCTCCTTGCTTCCTCAGGAATGTATTGAGACCTCATCTTCATGATGGACGGCCAGAATACGCCAACACAAGCCTCGAAGGTGCAGAAGCCAAGAAGTTGGATACTTCCAGCAAAGGAGATACCTCCCCCTTCCACATTTGAAGGAGGTACTAAGAACTGGTCCAATGAAAGATGTTAAAAGACTGGCAGCATACCACAAGGCATAAAATTCAAAGATTAAAGGCAATTCCTACTTACAGTTGTCAGAATGGGCAGCAAGAGAGATGCAGAAGATACGACAAAAACAATTTGCATGTAGCTCTCAACTTTAGGTGAGTTCTTGGCCATAAGGCGAGCTGCAAATGAGCTTCCCAACATTGAAGCCAACATGAAAGTCGCAAAAATAAAACCATGGGGAATATCTTCGTCATTTGGGCTGAGAGCAGGAGTCCAGAGAAACACAAATGTATACATGGAACCTTCAAATAGAGATTGTATAGCACCGAGTAATGCAATCTTCTCATCTGTCACAAAAACCATCCAGAAAATAAGGACAGTGTAAAAGTAAATGAAACAAACAAAACAAAGGATGAGTGATGACACAGTGCAAGAATAACAGATTGAATAAGGAAAACTTTTTTCAATCCTACATCAATTGAGATATCAAAAAAATCATATCACAAAGAACGCAGTATCAGGACAACAGAATAAGATACAAGTCCCCAAAGCTGCAACTTACGCCTTCTCTAGTAGCCCAATCTGATTTGGAGCTTTAAATCCTAATAGATAACCTGGGTGTAGAAATGTTGTGTGCATGTAGACTTAGATATACCAGAATGCCCCTCCCCCAGTCTAGAAATCCTCATCCTATAAAGCTCTAAATTCTATCAGATAAGTTGGGAGAATATAGAAAATCTACATCTGTTGAATCTCACAGGCAGGGAATCACTGTATCAACTTTGACTACATATGGGTTGAAAATCGTCTCACGAAATAAAACATAACGTGTAGCAAGCACATCCAGCTATACCTGAAGCAATGGCGACAGCTGCACCCTTGAATTGAGTGAGCAAGTCTTTGCTCTCTGATGGGTCTCCATAGTTCTCCGACCATGTTGATAATATGACAGCCATTCCAATGGCAAGAAAGCAGGCAGCAGCATCAAAAGGGGACACAGGACCGAGATTTAATGAATCAACAAGAAAATTCCCAAACAATCCAGCGATAATTGCAACAAGACCATTTCCAACAAATATTGCCTTGGAGAAAGTAAGAGAGAGCCATTGGGACTCAAAACCCCTCTGCATGAAGAAACAAGTACTATATTAAATCTTCTGAAAAATATAATAAATTAATAATGCACTAAAAACAAAGAGCAGATAATTGCTATGCTCTTTCAAAGGGTTGTAGTGTGTATCTCAAGGACAACGATAGCAGGATCAACATTCTATAAAGATGTACTCCCTCCATCCTAGTTTATGTGGCACACTTTACTTTTTAGTCTGTCCAAAAAGAATATCACCTTTCTATAATTAGAAACAACTCAACTTTAAAATTCCTCTTTTCCTCTTTAAAATTGTTTTAGACCACAATTTTCAAACCTTTCTTTCTTAAACTTTGTGCCTAATCAAACGGTGCCCATAAATTGGGACAGAGGGATAACAGTTCGTATGACTTATCCAGTTGATAGTCAGCTTGACAATAAGGATATGCACCTTAAAGTGTTCTGCTACAAGCCACGACTCAAATGCTGAAAACAGTAGAGATGTAGCAATGCCACCCAAAATACGTCCAACCATCAGAATCTTGTATTGAGGGGAATGCTTGGTGATGCAGCTTAGTATGTAAGTGATACAGTAAGTTATACATGCCCTCTTCCGACCCCTGAAATTTAAAATGCAAAGAAGATCATGTAGCTAGAAACTTTTGAGTATTAATAGATGATCGACACACAATTTATGAAAGTGTACTGTTTGTCAGCAAGAGATCCAACAATCGTGCCAAACAGCATAGAAGATCCAAATCCAGCAATAAATAGCTGTCCAATATCCCCCTTGCTAAATCCATACGTGCTGTAAAGGTAGTACACATATGGACCCTGTAGCCAATCACCGGCTATTGCCACACAACACGCAAGGATTAGAAATGAAACTCCACCATTCACACACGATCAAATTATTCCGAACAACTTAAGTTACGTACTACAACAACAAACAAGAATATGATTGGCCAAAAACTCAAAAAGTATCTTAAAATTTGTCCCCTCTGCTATCTGAAACAAAGCAAAACTTTGATTCTTTATATCAGACATGATGAGAGCGGCAGAGAAATCACATCATAAGAGCTGGAAGTATCACCATTTATTGATCATATATACAATTATATATAATTGCTAAATATCAAATGGTTCCAGCATAGGTTCATCAAGAAATGAATACTTAGCCTCTTTTGCTTTTTAGTTGTGTCCATGATCATTTTAGCCTTAACAATCCACAGGCAATGAGATTAAGAGGTTGCGAATATATACATATAGTAAGATTAACAAGGAAGCGTTGATGTAAGATATGCATACACTCTATACTCCCCAGACCCCACTGTGTGGGATTACACTTGGTATGTTGTTGCAACAAGGAAGCATTGAGTAAAATGCTCGTGCACAGATCTAAAGACAATTAAGCAAATTGAGCTGCAAATCAACATTTGGAAGCTGATTCAGCATTCAGATAACAAAACTAAATTCGGATCGCGATCCACAAGAGAAAAGAAGCATTTAGATTTCATTTATCCCACTATACTCGTAATGCCTAATTAACCCGAGTAGACGACATTTAAGAGCAATTCAAAAGTTTCAAAGCACATTAGGAATCTCAGATCCAAAAATTACACCTAAATCCCACGCTCGGATAATCAGATCGAGCAAGTGTATACAGGAATTCAAACGCACACTAACGTGAAAATGATGAATGCAATCAATTAGTGGAGAAAAACACCAGATCTGAGGTGAATTAGAGGAACGTACCCATCATAAGAGAGTAAACGAGAATGTAATTGTTTTTGAAGGAATTGAAAGCCTGAGAAGTAGTGAATCGATCTTTGTTGCTCTTACCACCCAGCTCAAGAGCTGCAACCACTGCAGCCATCGCCCCAAACACCACATAGTAGAACAACTCCATTGCTGCTCTCGATCTCTCTATTCTTCTTCTTATACGTACAAATCATATGGGTGTGTGTGTGTGTGTGTTATATATGCGCTGAACCGGGGCGTATACGCGGTTTCTTCTGCGCTGTAATCCTCTAAAGATATGTTACTTTAACAGTGACGATTTATCAGATGTAATCTCCGCCTTTGATTAACGACAATGTGACACGTGTCGACTAGGTATTGTGTGATATCTATCGGTTGTTATGTACCCAACTTCATAGTATCATTGTGCTACATTTAAACGGAGGACAATTGGAATTTTTTTCATTTCAATTTCAATAGATAATACTAAGGCTGACCAGTGGGCCGGGTCGGACCGGTCCTGGCCCGACACCGCCCCGGTCTCGCTCTGAATCCGACTTTTAAAAAAAATTACGGTATCGGAACTCGAACCGGGAGGGACATAGTCTCGTCCCGACCCGGCCTGGCCCGCCCAATCCCTCCAGGTCCGACCCGGTCCCTCCCAAAGCTCCCCTTTGCAACAATAACCGTTGCACCAACGGTCATTTTACATTTTGGCAGTTGTGCAACGGCCATTTTTGGCCTCTCCCCTCCCCCAACCCCCTTAATATTTATTTTTAACCCATAAGTTATTATATTTACACTTTAACCCAATTTTTCAACTATAAATACATCATTTTCTCTTCATATTTCTCACAAATCTATATTGTCTACTAAATATTCAATTTTATTTATTCATTTGGGAGTAAAGTTGGGAACTGGCTTGAGGATCTTCCATCGAGCAAAATTTTAATTTTCAACCTCTCGATTACACGTCGACGTTACGTCGGTGTTTGGTAGATTCGTTCCTTCATTAAATTATTATTGTCTATTTATTTTATTTAGCGCACTTAATTTCATTTACTTTAATTGTTTATTAGTATAAGTATAAATTTATAATGAAAGGATTTAAACGTATGCTTACGGATATGGGTCATTCTTCTTCTAGTAGGGGCAACAAGGGCAAGGGTCATATTTCTAGACAGAATCATATTCCTACACATGATGATTTTGTTGATACTGAACATTTTCCTACAATACCATTAGATTTAGACGATGAACTATTTTCTGGAACTCAAGAAGACTTTAATTAGACGATGATCTAGATGATACACCCACTAATGTAGATGACAACACACCCACTAATGCACCTTCAACTGAAATGCCTCTTATTCCCCCTAGTATGAGACGAGGTCCAGCAAAACGACCATTAAAATCATATGCATGGACATTTTTTGATAGGGACGTAGAGAATCAAGTAGCTAGATGTAAAATTTGTAAAGATGTTTTAAAATTTAAAACTGGAAAAGGTCACGGTGGGACGGGGGTTTAATGAGACACGTAGCAATGGCTCATCCAGGTAGGTGTGCCCAATACGAGGCTTCAAAACCGGGTGCGCAACGCCCGCTCCATCGGGATAAAGTTCACATACTGTCCCGGATTAAGTACATGGTCAAATTAACCCCGCGATGGGGGGAATTGTAGGTCTTAATTACAATAAACATAGAGATAGGGAAGCAATTGCAAATTTAGTTGTTGTGGAGGGTTTGCCCTTTTCATTTCCTTCATCTCCCGATTTTATTCATTACATTATAGATATATATAATCCTGCTTTTAACGGTTTTCCTAGATCAACTGTTAAGAGAGATGAATTCAAATTTACACATGAATATCAACAGTATTTACGTTATTCATTATATCATTTTAATGGCAAAGTGGCTATCACTTCTGATATAGGTCGTAGTACTAATGGCCATGATTATTTAATGGTAACCTGTCATTGGATAGATTATAAACGGTCTATGCAAAAACGTATCTTAGCGTATAGATATATAGATGATAGGCACACTGGTACTTTTATTGCAGAAAATATTTATCAAGTGTGCAATTATTACGGAATAACTGATAAATATAAGAGGCACAAAAACAGCCTTGGGATATTTTTATTACACTATCTTATTTAATTATTGAGTTTTTTATATATATGTTATTTTTTAAATTAAGTGCCAAAAAAAAAAAACGATCCCGATCCCGCCCTGACCCGACTCCGACCCGATCCGGTCGGTCCCGACCTGACGGACCCGATCCCGGCCCACTGGCCACGCCTAGATAATACTTCAGTTTATCCCAATTGATGTGAAATGCTTTTTTTTGTCCGTTTAAAAAATAATATCATATTTTTATATTTCAAAATAATTTAATTTAAAAATTTTGCTTATACCTTTAATAAAATGATTTACAAACATCTCATCTTGTTTTATATCATAAGTTTGAAAAATCTTTCATTCTTTTTATTTGGTGCCTAATCAAATCATATAACATAAATTGGGGTGGAAAGAATAACACTTTTGGTTTCTTAATTGTTGTGTAAACTATGATTTAGTCCTTTTGATATTTGATAAAGTAAATTTAACTTTTAATTAATTAAAGTATGTATTACAATCCCGTTATGTAAAAAATATGTTATATTCAGATAATTTTGAGAATTATATTACTGCTAAATATGAAGTTTCAATACTAGTTTAACGAACACATTAAATAGTAGAAAAAATACTCCTAGTAATCGTGATAAATTTATAAATTTTCACATGCAAAAGAATCAAAGTGCATGTCTCAATTAATTGAAGGTGAAATGTAGTTAATTAAATATCATAAATATTAAAATTAAAATTAAAATTTATTAATATCTAAAGGACCAAACATATTATTAACCCATTTAGATAGGAGTATTATATAAAGGGAAACATTTGTCATGTTTCATGAATCATCTAAAAGACGCAATGCCAAAACTTCCATAGATGAATGCATTTGTCATCGTTCGCTTTCAGCAGCACTATTAAATATCACATGGGCTTTCTCATCAAGCTTTAATTTCTTGGTTTACTTTCCACTACCAAATTCCATTGTCCATAACGGGTGGTTAACCGACAGTATATATGAAATCACTAACTTTTGCCAAGCCAAAGTCTCTATTTCGCCATAAATAATAGGGAAAATGGATTTAAATGATCATGAACTATTGAAAAAAAAATTTATCTATGTATTGGGTGTAAAGCACATCCGGAGGAATTAACATATCCGGAGGCTCAGAAGATACGGGGAAGTCCTACAGCTGTTCCTCACTCCCACCAACTCGGGTCACATTCGCCATTCTCGATCATAGTGTCGCAACGCACACAGACGCTAAGACGTCAACAGGGTTACATCATCTTTATTTTAGGGTTAAAAAGGTCTAGTCTTGTCTTATATATGTAAAGCTTAGAAGTGAAGGAATATCGCCTTGCTCACTTTGTAACCCTAGCATTATTTTTCTCTCTCAAAGTAATATAAACTCAGATCCATTGTCTATTCACTTATTTTTGTACTTGAATCATAGCTTGTTCATTATTTTGCCTTACTTATCAATCATACATATTTATTTTTTACCGCTTTAATCGGAATCGTTAAGGAATTTTCCAGATCGGATACAACTCACTTGTCTTCAAACTCTATAAAATAAATCTCTAACTAATTTTCTTGTTAGAACCATTTTCACCGAAAAATAGTTGGGTGTCGTCTGTGGGGATAGACATATGTAGTGTTCTCCTGATTCGTCACTCAAGACTCTCAAACTTACGCTTACCCAATATAATCTGTTACATAATTTCATGTCATGGCTGAACCAAGTAACAACCCGTTAGGGAACAATGTTTCACTTGAAACAAGAGACCTATAAGGGGCCCGACCAACAGAACTGAGGAGCTCTAACAAGGAGAACCGCCCGGAGACAAGTGCACAAGAAGAAATGGAAGAAATAACAACGCCTCTAGTGGAGATCCCCAACAACTCCCAAGTGAGGAAAATTAGCAAGAACATTTTGCAGGAAGTAGGGAGATACGACCCAAAAGGCGTCACCCCAAGAAAAGGAAAAGACATCCTCACTCAAGAGTGGAGGGGATGTACAAAAAATAAGGATCTCCTTCGAAAGTGGCTTTGACCGCGGCATTGGCCTCGAACAACGTAATGATGAAGCGGATGAAAAAGCTCATAAACTCCCTATCCATAGCAGCATCGGGTAGTCACCTATCGAACAACTCAAAGGTTATCAAAGTGCCTGGGACTTTCCTAGTAGATGTGGAAAAGGCAGAAGTGAAACCGACCGTATCAGATGCGGACTTAGCATGGCTTGTTGCGTTAAAAAGGAGCTTCATGAGAGAATGAGATAGATACCATGGGCGTCTCCTATCTTAAAAGGAGCAGGAGCTAGAAATTATGGGAAAATACCCTACAAATTGAATGCGGCTTCCAAGCCCATCCCCAAGAAGTTCAAAATGGCAGACATACCCAAATACGACAGAACCACGAATTCAGAAGAGCACATTATAACCTTTGAAGCAGCTATCACCAGACATCACCTAAAGTAGCATGAATTTGAATCAGTCATGCTGAAGAAATTCAGTCAAACGCTCACAAATGAAGCATTTTTGGTATACTCTCTTGCCTGAAAATTCTATTGATTCTTTTGTTGCTCTTGTAGTACGTTCCTGAAAGCCACCCGAAGGGTCGAAACACACAAAGAAGACATCTTTATCATGAAGCAAAGAAAAAATGAATTACTCTACATCTACGTGGAACGATTCCAACGGGAGAGGATGATACTTCTCACTATTCCTGAGAATTGGGCGGCTGCAGCGTTCGCATACGGTCTGAATGTCAATAGCTCGGATGTTTCGAGGAAGATAAAACAAAACTTGAGGGAGTTCCCGGCTAAGTCTTGGAACGAAGTGAATAATATGTATACAATCAAGATGAGGATAAATGATGACCTCGGAATTGATACCCAGATAGAGGTCGGGGTTGGAATCAAGATAAACTTGGGATGGGTTGGTATAAATCGTACTCGGCTCGCTCACCTCCAAGAAATGAGGGAAGAACAAATAAGTCGTGATACAAACAAAGTCAATCCATGAGAGATAATGAGATGCCACAAATAAAGTCAACAGATGAGTCGGGTCTACCGAGCATGGTGTCTTATAATTTCAATGTGGATGTTTTAGAAGAGGGTTTTCTTTTGCCCTTAATGCGACTGCTATGACGAGTAGTGGAGGTTAGCAGACTTCTGAGATTTTGCCATGCGAGTGATGATGATGAAGATAGTGGGTGTAAAAGAGTGGTGATGAAAGAGATGAAGTGAGCGGAGTAGAAGAGGGGATAATAAGGTGAAAGAAGTGGAAAAGGCAAAAGGTTAGGAGTCATATGGGAAAGTGGATCAACAACGGGTTTGAAAAGAGTTGAAAATACAAAAGGAAGGAAAAATGAATGGCTTACGCAGTAATGATGGTAGTGCAGTACTTCGCCAATTAATGAAACAAGACACGTTTTTTTTTATATCCAGCTTCTCGGCTTACGCCAGACTATTCCTGGAGATAGTAGTCTCGGTCTCTCAGCACTACTACTAGTAAATCGTGGGATGTGCCTGAATGACCAGAGTTTGAGAACAGAGCAACAGATATCACCTACAAGGTCCTACCTCAGAAGAGAGCAAATTGCTCCCACCAGAGTTCGAACCCACGCTGCAGGCCTGCAGCTGGATTTTAAGTTCTCCTCCTTTGCCATCCAGCTATGCCCCGGGGACAAACAAGACACATCTTTATGTCATATAAAAGGTAAAATAATCATTCATACATGAAAATGCAATATATGCATATTTGTAAATATGTAAAGAAGGAAAACTAAGAAAAATATTACGTTGTTATTAGAAAAATAAGGTAAAAAATTAAGTAGGATTAGCAATAATTCCAAGATATTTTTGAAGAAAACAAAGTATGTCCTCAAGAAGAGGTTTAGTAAAAGTATCTCCTAATTGATATTCAGTGTTCACAAAAGATAACACAATGTTTTCCTTAATAACATGATCTAATGAAGTGATGCTTAATATTAATATGCTTAGGCCTAGTGTGATGCACATGATTTTTTGAATAAAAAATAACACTTGAGTTATCACAAAAAAAATTAACAGGTTGGAAAGACATGTCATAATCACTCAATTGATACACCATCTATATTATTTGAGCACAACATTGACCAATGACAATATATTCATCCTCAGTAGCGGATAAGGAAACAAATCCTTATTTTTTGCTATGCCAAGAAATTAAGAATTGTCCAAGGAGTTGACAAGCACCAATGGTACTTTTTCTATCATTCTTGTCACCTGCAAAATCAGCATATGAAAAACCTTGAAGAACAAAGGGGTTAGTGTTTGGATACCATGAACAACACAAAATAGTACCCACAAGATATCGTATTATTCTTTTAACTACAGTCAGATGTGATTTCTTGGAAGCTGACTGAAAGCGAGCACACTTGCATACACTACTGAACATGATATCTGATTTAGACTAATAGTGAGGTATGGTAAGGAGCTAATCATATCTCTATACTTAGTTTCCTTTACTGGTTTATCATCATCATCCTTGTCTAGAGAACAAATTTGACTCATTGGAGTTCATGATGCCTTGGCATCATTCAGTCCAAATTTTGGGATGAGTTCCTTTGTATACTTACTTTGACAAATAAAAATGCATTTAGCTGACTGACATATTTGGAGTCCCAAGAAGAATGTCAACTCACCCATCATGCTCATTTCAAATTCACTTTGCATGAGATCAAAAAAATTCTTGCACATGGAGGGATTGGTACTTTCAAAAATAATATCATCAACATAAATTTGAATGATGATATTTCCTAATGAAGATCTTTTGATGAATAAAGTTGTATCAGTTTTACCTCTTGTAAAATCATGTTCAACTAAGAAAGAACTTAAACATCTAGGAGCTTGTTTAAGACTATATAAAGCCTTTGTCAATGAAGACATGATAAGGAAACTTTTTATTTTCAAAACCTGGAGGTTGTTTGACAAAAACTTCTTTTTCTATAAATCTATTTAGAAAAGCACTCTTAACATTCATTTGAAATAATTTAAAACCTTTGTATGATGGATATACAAGTAAGATGTGAATAGATTCTAACCGTGCAACTGGAGCAAAAGTCTCATCATAATCGAATCCAGAAAGTAACCTTGAATGACTAATCAAGCTTTGTTTCGGATTACTTCTCCGGCTTCATTTAGCTTGTTTCTAAACACCCATTTTGTGCCAATAAGTGACACATTTTCAGGACTAGGGACAAGTTCTATACTTTATTCTTTTCAAATTGATCTAATGCTTCTTGCATGGCTTTAACCCAATGACCATCCTTGAGAGCTTTATCAACCTTTTTAGGTTCAAGTAGAGAGATGAGAGTTATATTTCCTTTGGTTTTGTTTGATGCTCTAGTTTTCATTCCTTCATTTATGTCTCCAATGATAAATTTCTTTGTATATTCAGGTTCACTTCTCCATTCAGTAATGCCTCAATGAGTTCAATAGTCAGCTTAAGTTGAGTTTTTTTTAATTAATTGTGCCCAAATATGCTTTTTATATATCGGAAATCAAATGGTCCAAAACAACAAAACAAATGCAAGAAATCAAAAAACAAAAAAAGAATAAAGAAAAATGTCAGCCCAAAATTGGGTCCAATCCAAATAAATCAACAAAAATCAACCACAACTTCTATTATCAATTAGGAAAGTTGTGCCCTATTATCATACTTGTGTCTTCTTCAGCTGATCCTCTACGACGCTGATGAGAATGTGTTGAATCATTGGAAACGAAGCTATCTTCAACTGTGCTACCTTCGTTTGAGTCTTAAGTTGAGTCTTAGTTGACTCTATAGGATTTGTTGATCCAGTTGAAAAAGTAATGACTGTTGGAAGCTCTTTTTCTTCATCTGTAGATTTACATTTTTTTACCAGTCGATTAGTATCATCAAATATGACATGAATGGATTCCTCAATAGTTGAGGTGTGTTTATTGGAAATTCTATAAGATTTACTAGTGGTGGAGTAGCAAAAAAATATACCTTCATCACTACGAGGATTAGACTTATTAATATTATCTTTTCCATTGTTGTGAATGAAACATTTTCATCCCAAGGGATGGAAATAACTAACATTTGATTTCTTACCTTTCCATAGCTCGTAGGGAGTTTTCTTTAGGATGGGCCTTATCAAGCACATGTTTAGGATATGACGTGCAATACTAATATCTTCTGCCAAAAAATGATGAGGCGGAGAATGTTCTACAATTATGATTTTAGCCATATCTTGAAGTGTCATGTTCTTTCTTTCAATGACTCCATTCTGTTGAGGTGATTTAGGTTATGAGAAGCTGTGAGTATAGCCTTGTTCATTGCAGATGTCTTCAAAGGTTTTGTTTTCAAATTCTCCTTCATGGTCACTTCGTATTTTTTCTCGTTGTACTTTATTACAAAAGAACTTAAAGTTCTTTAGAGTATCATCCTTTTGAGCAAGAAATATTACCGAAGTAAAATGAGAGTACTCATTAACAATAACAAAAGCATACACTTTTCACTAATGCTTGCATTTTTAGTAGGACCAACAAGATCCATGTGAAATAGATGTAATGATTTATTAGTAGACACAACATCTTTTATAGAGAATGAGTTTCTAGTTATTTATCTTGTTGACATGCGTAATAGATATGATCCTTCGTAAAATTTAGTTTTGGTAGGCCTAGAACCAAATTATGTTTGGACAATTTTTCTATCAGGCACATACTTGCATGCCCAATTTCTTGTGACATGTCCAAGGATCTTCGATCATTGAAGCTAGGTATATATGTCCAACAGAACTCTTAACAGAGTCTAGAACATATATGTTCCTATTTCTGCTTCCAAGGAAAATAGCTTTTTCTGAATTATCTTCAATAATAAAACTTGTCTTTCTAAACCTTACCTCAAGATCCAAGTCACATAATTGACTTATGCTAAACAAGTTGTAGTTCAATCCCTCTACTAAATAGACGTTAATAATATCGACATAATTATTGAAAGCAATGATTCCTAAACCTATAATAGTTCCTTTTGAGGTGTCACAAAATGTGACCAATCCACCATCAAAGGTTTGAACAATTTTTTGTTGGCCGTCATGTGATTTGAACACACACTATCAAGGTACTATTTTCCTTTTATTTTCTTCTTGTGGTGTTCCTGCAAAAAAAAGCAATTACTTTCTTTTAGGTACCCGAACTCCTTTAGAGTTTGTTTTAAGATTTTGGTCTCCATACCCACTCTGGATCAGCTGCATAGCGAAATCTGCATTTATAATATTTATGATCAATTTTACCATAGCAAAAATAAGTTTGATTAAAAGATTGGTTAGAATCAAACAGAAACTCACTAGAAGTAGCTTTTTCTTTTTTCAGACTTTCTATTAACTAACTTGAGAGGATGAGCAGACTGATCTGCCCTAAAGTTTGAAATAGGTTTCTCGGTTGACTTACTAGGTTTGACTTGACAGAGTTGTGGCTAGTGGATTTTCATAAGCCTTTAAATTGCAATTGTAAATCATGGACTTCTTCTTGAAGAAAATCCCTTCAATTTCACACACTTATAGCTTAATCTCCCAATCTTTCTTTTCTCTTTGTAGTTTTTTTAATTCATTAAAAAAATTAAATTTTTTAAAGCTTGGTCTAAGAGTTCTTGAGTTTCATTGCATTGACGACAAGGACTAGATCTTACCTCACGTGTTTCATCAATTGCTATGGAACACACATCATTTGTTTATTCACCTTCATTTTATGAGATTTCATCTTCACTCCAACAGTTGAAAGATCTATTCCTTTGATATCATGTAGATGGCCTTCTTTTTATTCTGGGCATTCAGAAGTAATATACCCATACTTTTTATACTCGTAGCATTTTCCATCATTTTTATTTGAGTCAGTGAATGGTTTACCTTTTCTGAAGTTGGAGGTTCCCTTTCTGTTGTTTCTGTATCTTCTCATAGCTTTCATAACCGATCTGGAAATCATAGCAACTTCATCCTCTCCTCTATCATCATTATCATGTTCTTCTATCTAGGACTTGAAAGCTACCACATTTTTCTTATCTTGTCCAGGCTTATTGAGATAGGTATTTTTGAATGCAATTAGATCTCCTCTTACTTCATCATATGTAAGTGTTTTGAGATTTATGCTTTCAAGAGCAACAATTTTTGTGTGCCATTGTGGGGCAGGCATTTGAGTATTTTCCTTATATTATCCATAGGAGGAAAAACATTTCCTGAGGCTTTGAGTTCTCTTAAAATTTTATTGAACCTTGATAACATATCTTCTACAATTTCTTCTTCCCTTATCCTGAAAGTTTCATATTCGTAGACAAGAAGACTGATGATAGTTTCCTTGACTTTGACAGTGCCTTCATATATAACTTTAAGTTTATCCCACATTTTTTAGTTATTTCACATGTGGAGATCTTTTCGTGTTCTTCTCCACTGATAGCATTGTATAGTAGATTCATGGCCTTTGAGTTTATTTGAATTTTCTCAATTTGTTCATCAGTATAATCGACCAGAGAAGCCAATTCATCAGTTGAAGTAGCTCTTTTCTTTTCTTTTTCATCAGCCCTGGACTTTGGCATAGGAATATCTCCTAACTTGCTAACTCTTCAAATCTTCACATCATAAGATTTGATGTAGGTTTTCCATCCTTACTTTTCAATGAGAAAAATGTTTCCTATTGAAATAGGGTGGTCTGATTTGGGAAGTGCCCTCTTGTAACAAAGCTCCAACGCTGACATGATTTGAAATGATCTTTTCTCATTTGTTGTTAGGCAAACACAAATGTGAGACCTTGCTCTGGTACCAATTGAAAGTGCAAAAGGGGGTGAATTATAATTTTTTGTTCCTTAGTCGACTAGCAGTGCAAGATAGTCGACTAACTGAAACTGTGTCTAGAACAAAAAACGTATTGTTAAGTAAATGATGAAAAGTGAACTGACACATGATGTGTTTTATACTGATTGGGATTCAATATGGATTTTAGTCCAGTCCCCTTGGATTGCACGAGTGTTCTCTGTAAGCTCGTGGAATGGTTCTTTGGTACAATGATAACAAAGTGTAACTCCTATGTCTACACTCAATCACTCAGAATTACAATGCTTATTAAAAATAGAGCAAAGAATAGGACTTGTTGAGATCAAAGTATATTTCTTCTTCGAATGAGAGACGCCTATATATAACCTTTATCCCAACGACTATGCTCAAGGCAGAGATGACAACCCAAGAGTATTGATCCTTGAAAAGAGGAGTAACTAGTCCTATTTTTCAAGAATAAGGGCAGAGCTTGATTTCCAACTATCTTCTTCCCATGATTATTTGCGTCGCCTAGGGTGTTTGAATTTTTGGTACTTCCTTCCCTGAATAACCCTTCACATAAATTCTTGTTGATTGCACGTCATTTAATGTTGATTGCTTGATAAGCTATTTTTCCTTAATAGCCACTGGGAGAATCATTGGTGGTACTTGATTTGATATTTTTCATTGACGAATCTTCATTAGCAATCCCCATATAAGTTTAATTAATTGAACTTATGTATTTCTCCATCAGTCAGCTTTTCTTGTGAGTCTTTTCTGGATATACAAAACGTGCTACATTAATTCCGTCATCATTAAAACTTAACCAAACAACTACTACTTCTGTTAGTTCTTTTTTACTTGTTCCTTATTGACTCAGCACTCCCCTCAAAAAAAAAAATTACTATGCTTTGGAATTTCAAATTTGATTACTAATACTTTTTATTATGATAAGGATAGTATTGAAAGAAAATAACAAATCTTTATTTTTACCCACCTTTTATGGTCAATTTTTTTATACTCTCAACAAGACTGAAGAAAAAAAAACTCTAAACAAGAACACTACCAGAATCCAGATGCCCCATTATTCCTAGCCTTAGACAGCTCATTTATCGATTAAAAAAGATTAGCAAACACACCCTAAAACTGAATTAAATTATAATCACTATAATTAATTAAAAGTTGAAGGTGTGAGGAAAGATGCAGGGTTTGTGCGTAAAAGAAATTAAAAGTCATAAAAATGAAAGATGCGAGGGTTATCAACAAGTCAGGAATTGACGATATGCACAATGGCTTGTTAATTCCATCCATTTTATTTGACATTAGTTCTTATTAATTCATTTATAAAGAATGTGTTGGAAATTTGTCTTTGGTGGGAGTTGCGTCCAATCATCTTTAATGACTTAAACACTAAGGTTCCGCATGTTGGAGACTTTGATTCTTCACACGTGCATAATCTACTAAGTAAGTAGATGACCGTAGGGTCAAGGATCGTCAAATTTCGTTGAACAAATGAAAGAGATATTGGTCCACGAAGTGAGGTGTTTGAAACATGAAAATGTGGTATAGACCAATCCTCCCTCATCGGTGGGGGAAGGAAGATTTGTTTAGTTTATAAGTCTCAAAATTGGCTTGGGGGTTGGGACCCCAAGGAGTAACCCATGTGTTTGAAGGAGGGAAGACCTAGATGTGTTTTGGTTCGAGGCTAAGCCCACACGCGCGCCGCCGCCCGCCCGTCCGGTCCGGGCCTCGGGTATTATCTTTTTGGACCCAAATTGCTTCATATTTACAGTTTGGTCCCTGAAGTTTCATGCTAGTTAAATTGGACAGAGAACTTGTGCTTTTGATGTTGGTTTTGGAATGTTAACCTCCATTAATATGCACATCAATTTAGTCATTACTTGGCTGAATAACTCTCACTAAAAGCTCTAATCCGTTGCACATCAATTCAATCATTTATTTGGCTTAATTACTCATCACTAATTGTCATTACATGGCCAGTAAAAGTAATTAGTTGGGCAGTTGACAAGTCCTCTCCATGCACTATATATTGAAGCATTGACTCAATTGTTGAGACTACACCACACAAACGAAAAATCAGAATTCTTCCTACTACTTTCCAGCATCATTTCATTACACTAAGTTCTTCAAAGTAACACTTGAGTTTTCTTTGCTCATTTGTTGAGTTTATCTTGGGAGACTATTGTCCAGAACGTAGAAATGATATATACGGGTCAATCTTGTCTTAAAGACAGAGTGTCATCACTCGACCCAGCAAATCAAAGTACTTGTAATCTCAGTTTCTTGTTCCAGTTTATTGAAATTTCAGTTTGTTGTAGTTTCATTTTGTTGTAATATTTAGCAGTTACTTATTTCCGTTTCCTGAATTTCAAAGTTTTTATAATTATAAAATGTTACTGAATTTAGGATAAAGAAAGTAAAACGAAAGGAATAATAAGAGTACAATAAAGATGATTGCTCCTTTTTAACCAGAGATATCGAATTCGAGTTCTTTGTATGATTTTTTTTTGTAGAAAACGCTTTTCATGAATGTATCATATGATGAGCGAATTCAAATATAATCATGCTCCAAAATGAATACCATAGTATAATAAAAGGGATATACAAAGCCAGCACAGGTAGTACATGATGAGTGCCTTGCACGAACAACACATGTAAATTACTCACGAAGTCATCTCATCCCATCATCATTTGAAAATTCTTGACTCTCTCGTCTCCCGGGCATAGCTGAATGGCAAAGGAGGAGAACTTAAAATTCAGCCGGAGGCCTGCAGCGTGGGTTCGAACCCTGGTGGGAGCAATTTGCTCTCTTCTGGGGTAGGACCTTGTAGGTGATATCAATTGCTCTGTTCTCAAACCCTGATCATTCAGGCACATCCCGTGATTTACTGGGATTAGTGCTGAGGGAGTGAGACTGCTATCTCCGAAAATAGTCTGGCGTAAGCCGAAAAACTGAATATAAAAGAAAAAGTTCTTGACTCTTTCTCCCTATGGCTGCCTATTCTTTTTTTGGGAAGTTGTTAAGCGTACTGCTGAACTCCTCCCCTTTATTCCCGGAGGCTAGTTAGTAACTTTTGTCTTCATCCTAAATTATTGCCAGCAAGGCCCTCTAAATTTAACACCCTTATGTTTCATATACGTTACCATAGTTTTTATACGAAAAAGACTGAAAATATTTGGAACAGTTTAACACGAATCTATGAGACCATAGAATCCTCTTCAGATTGATAAAGAACTTCTCTCCCGTGATATGAAAAAGGAATGACATCAAATTATAGGGTTTATGTAAAATGTTTTCTTAAGTGAGTTCTTATTTATTTTTTTAGTATTTGATAGGTATGCAAAGAAGATATTATTTCAAAAGTATTTATAGATAATCTAATAAAATACTATAGGATAGGATGAGGGCGGGAGTGGGGTTCATGGGTGGTGAGGGGTGGGATGGTCAAGGAGGGGGACTGTGGGTGGTTGGGGAGGGATCCGGCTCCTCTCCATTTATCCCAAATTCTTACTTGAATTGAGGACACATGTCATAATTTTAAATTAATGGTTGAGATTTAATTAACTAAACCAAAGCCTTAATCATAGTTAAAATAATCAATTACTTCCATATTTATTTTCCTTCCAAAATATTTTTATAATCCCTAAAAAACTTCTTTATTGCCTTGAGTAATTTTTTGCACGGAAAAACATTTAGCAAGAACAAACTTCCTAGTTTTATTTTTGCGGGGGGCGAGAGAGGTAGGGGCTAGCCTAGGGATGGCAATTGGGCGGGGCGGGTGCGGGGGAGGGGTACCCGCATCCGTACTCGCCAAAAAAATTGGATATCTATCACCCGCCAATACCTGTCTGTACCTGCCAACCATATTTTGTAATCAATTCATTTGTGATCAATTAGTGATCAATACAAAATAGTGATCAAACCCAAAATAAAATAGTCTTGTAAATTAAATTAGTACATTATATAAACACGACAAACTACATAAAAAAATAATAATGTCTCAATAAATACTTAAAGCAATACATGCTTCTTCATTTGAGAACATCTTGAAAGAACAATGTGTTGAATAAACCCAACCATTGCTCTCCAAGGACCCTAGTAAACAATGAGATATTTCAGGCAATTCATTATTCAACAGAGGACTTGAGTATCACATTCCTCAAGATCACATATTTTCATCTCCTTGACATCACCACCACCTGCATAATGTATACTTAAAGTAATTAGAGTCTAACTTTAATTTAATACAACATAAATAATTTAAGCAAATTAATGTTACCTTTAATATCCGTCCAAATCCAGTTTTGAGTACACATCAATGCCCCCACCATTTTCGAAAGAAGTCGACTACGATAAGGATCAAGTACACGTCCACTAGCGCTAAATGTGGATTCTGATGGGATGATAGAAACTGTAATGCTCAATATATCCCTTGCTATTTGTTGGAGAACGTGATAATTATTTCCATTTATTTTCCACCAATTAAGAATATCGAAATCATCCACAAGTGGTATAGTTTCAGCTTCCAAGTACTTCTCCAAATCAGATTTTAGTCCAACGTTACTATTGTCTCGTGACACAAATTGTGCAAACTCTGGCATGTACCCCATTCACATACTACTTGTAACATCAATTGAAAACACGTGGCTACTACTAGCTGGATTATTATTATTTTTGTACTCATACTCATCCATCAATTCCTTTAGAAAATCATAAATCCTTTTTACCTCAACATCAACATCAAACTCATCATAAATTTTAGCAAAGTAAAATCGAATGAGAGCCATCTTGAACCTAGGATCAAGTATAATTGTCACGCTCATAAGACCATTAACATCTAACCAATACTTATTGTATTTCTCTAGCATTACCTCAATCATTTTTCCTATATAAATGGTAGGTGAGGGCAATCAGTTGGTTGATAAGATTATAATCTCACAAATTCTACGAAAATAAATATTGGCAGTAGGATACGTCGAGGCCGAAAATTGATGTGTAATATCATTAAACACTTTCAACGGTTCACATATTTTCACAACCTTATCCCAATCTTCACTAAGTGGTGGATATTTGTACAAATTATCTCGAGCACTTAAAACAATAATTAGTAATGGGTGTGTTTTTGTATTTACATTTCGACAGTGTTCTTTTCCAGTCAGTAATTAGTGATGGATGTCGTTTAGAAGAAAACATCACAAAATCCAATTATATATTTTTTAAATTAGGCATGGCCAAAGCACCATACTAAACATTTTCTGATAATAATACAACTATCACTTAGGCCCTAAATATATTCAGATAATACAAAACACAAATTCATGATAAACTTGCACCAAGAAAAACAGAAGGGATGGATTTTTAGAAGGTTGTTGACACATCTTTAGTAGTGGGCATTGCTTGTAAGCACGCTGGTTTTAACAAAATATGAACTTTTTTCCTTTGAAAATAACTACCAAAACATAATTGATTATTTGTGTTCTTAAAAGAACTCAAAGGCATGTTCAGTTTGAAAATCAACCAACTTAGAGTAGTTGATTTGGTTTAGAGTTATAAAACCAGAACATATAGTTTGTAAACCAAAAACACTTTTCTAAAATTTATCACAAATGAAAACAAATCAAATATTTTGTTCTCAGAGTAGTAGGTCCTCTTAATCAATACATGTTGTCAGGGTCTCAGTGACAGGGAGGCGTGAAGGTTGATGGCGGCGTGAAGGAGAATGAGAGAGGGAGGAGAGACGACAGTCGACAGAGACTAAAGAGTGAACGAGAGAGGGAGGCGTGAAGACCGAAGAGTGAAGGCTGCTGAACTTGAGTAAGGACCAAGTGTAAGTGAGTAGGGTTTTGCCTACTCACTTATTATTGGCATTGGGCTTATGGGCTTACGGACTGCTACAACTATTACTGGACTTATGGGGCGGGTAGGCGGGCGGTTGGATGCGGGCCGGGGAGGCGGGTATAACTGTAAATCCACCGCCTACCCGCAACCCGTGGCGGGTACATTTTCAATACCCATACCCGCCTACTACCCGCCAAAGTTATACTCATACCTGTCCTAACTAGGGCGGGTGCGGTGCAGAATCCTCAAAATTGTACCCACCTGCCATCCCTAGGCTAGCATCTTCACCTTCTCTCTCTTCTTTTGTTTGTAGTATTCTCTCTGTTCCAAAAAGAATGTATCACTTTCTTTTTTAGTCTGTCCCAAAAAGAATGATATATTTTCTTATTTGACAATAATTTAACTTTAAACTTTATCTTTTACGCAAAACGAGATGATCTATAACCACACAAATATATTTCCCTTATTTTAGACATAATATTCAAAAGTTTTTCTTTATTTCTTAAAATGCGTACCAAATTGAAGTACATCACATAAATTAGGACGGAGGAAGTATTATTTAGGTATATTGTTATGTGTTACTTCTTTGTTTTGTATCATAATATCTTGTTGTCTTATTTTATTTGGATTCCTGCATTTACTGTGTTTCTTTCGAGCCGAGAGGTCTATCGGAAACATCATCTCTACCCCCCACAAAGGTAGATGTAAGGTCTACGTATATCCTATCCTCCCAGACCCACTTATGAGATTACACTGAGTATGTTGTTGTAAACTTCGGAGTTTTCTTTGAAATTGTAATTTTAAAATCGAATAGTAAAATTAATAGAGACAAGTGGCAAGAGAAGTTGATCAAAACAATCTCCATCATCTTATTAGTAATGTGATTATCTCGAGGATTTCATCAGTGATTTTTAATTAGTAGTTTATGTGAATGAGTTGTCTCCACAATTCCATCATCTTATAGGGAAAAAAATGCTAGTATGCATATGTGAGATTTTGAAAATTACAGTTAAATATTATACTAGTAACATGGAGATAAAATACTTGACCAAGGCAATAAAGATTTTTTTAAATATATTTAGGAAAGATAAAATGTAGATCTAGAATTGTGGAATACTAAAAATATTTTGGGAGCAAATATAAATATGGAAGTAAATAACTATTTTAACTATAATTAGGGCTTTGATTTAATTAATTAATCTCAGCCATTAATTTAGAACTATGACGTGTGTCACTCAATCCAAGCAAGAACTTGGGGGAAATGGAGAGACGAGCAATGGAGAGGAGTCAGATCTTTGGGAATGTCACTTATGAAACTTATTTTTCCCTAATTCCATTAGAAAATTATTTTTCTCATTTTTAAGTTATTTATTTTCCTAAGAAAAATATTTTCCAAAATAGTTTGATCAACTAAATATGAGAAAATTGAAAAAATATTTATCGTCCTTATACCAAACACACTCATAGTTTGACTTGTTTTTTAATATATCTCAAAAAACTACACAAATTGTGGCATATTGTACTAGGCTGTCTCATTTTTCGCACTAGCAAGAAAATATGTTAAATATTCTCGTAGCTACGTCTAAAAGTTAGGAGGATAAATATACATCGACCTTATGAAATGGTTATTTTCCATCTAAATGTTGTCACATTGAAACAGTGAAATCAAAGAACAGGGGGGACCTTTAAAAAATCACGACAAAACTTAAATAAATATCCACGTTTCTCCCCATGACAATCCCTTTCCTTAATATTCATCAAAACATTTCCAAGGGAAAATACAAAAACAAACACGACAAGCTAGAGAGAACGGAAAAATAGGGTAATGGAATTAAGAATAGGTTAGACACACCGAAAAACGATGTTATGTTTAAAGGTATTAATTCCTCCCTCTCATGTGTAAAAGGTTCATTGAGGAATTAACCTTTCAGGATACAAAACTTATATTGTCATAAATTCGAAAGTTACACTCTAACGAATTTCAGAAGCAGAAATCGCACGTATAAAATATAGATTTTAAAGAAAGAATAAATCTCAGAGAAGGGGAATTCCAGAAGCAGAAATTATTTTCTGTTTTCTGTATTGTATTCTGTGTCTTTTCCTTTATGCAAATCACTGAGTATTTATGGATACTCAATGGTTGCCCCGAAATGTTGCAACATTTTCACGAAGAGATATTTCCATTGACGAAACAGAAAATCCAATTCGTCCCCTTTTCCCCTTTAAATATAAAATATTTATTTATTTATTGAGAAGCAGAAAATTTTGAACTATTGAAGCTACTATTGGTTTTCCTCCATAATGAATGGAAGCCCAAGAGCTTGACCAACATGTCAAACTCATTAACTCCTTTTATAGCCACAAGGAAGTTCAAACTTCTTCTCAAACACCAATGTGGGACAAATGACTCTTTACTTGACTTTAAAATACCAATATGGGACAATTGACTATGTGGGACAAATGACAACGTGGGACAAGTGACTAAATTATGATGGAAATGCTCATATCCAATGTGAGATATATAACAATCCCCCACTTATTTACATGCATAATGAAAATAATAAAAATATATAACGTGCATTACAAACGAATAGCCATGAAGTGGACTATGCCTTTAACTTATGGTTGAATATGAAACACTAAGGAATCATATTCTCGTTGCGTATGATTTCTTGCTTCTTTTTAATCTTGGCAGCATCATTTAATATGGGCCTTATGCTGAATCCTGGATTCACAAGTACTCTAGGATCTTACTGAATGATCCCTAAAAAATGGCCAATCACTTCTATACTTGTATAGGTAGACTCATCAAGAATGTCCACAACGCATTCCACATAGCTATAAGTCTATTAAGGACTTAGAGTCCAACCTTTACCTGTTGTGGTAAACAAAAGTGCATACGTCAGATATAGAGCTTTCGAAATAGTATCACCCCTACTATTTCTAAATTATGCACCTTGAGAGGTATCCAAGTTTCCATCTTGTCAATGTCTAATATTGAATTGCCTTTTTAACTTTCATAATAAGATGCCAAATATATAACTTGTACCTTAGAATAGAGTTGGTTTCAATCAAGACATCGTTTATATCGGTAATAGCCCCATATCTCGCATGACCTTTTTGATCTTATCTCCCGATAACGGTTTTGTTAACGGATCTGCTAGCATTTGCTTTGTTGGAAGATATTCAAGTGTGATCTTCCCCTTCTTAACCATACTTCGAACATGATTATATCTCATAGAAATATGTTTACTATGATTAGATATTCTCTCATTCTTTGCATTGTAAATCGCAGCTTGATTGTCACAATTAGACATGTCCAAAGCTCGGGCCGGGTCAGGTGACTTTTTTTTTCTATTTGCCCTACCCTGACCCTATTTTTTTAAAAAAAAATTCCGACCCTGGCCCTGACCCTATTTTTTTAAAAAAAATCCGACCCTGGCCCTGACCCTTCAGGGACCCTACGGGTCACGGGTCGGCCCTTACCCGCCGGAAGGGGGACGGGATTTGGCGGGCCGGGCTGGGTCGGATCGAGGAATTTTTTTTTTTTAAAAAATTGAATTTCCAAAACTGAAATTGACATTCACACCTACACTATCATGAAATTTCGACGTTGAAATCTATAGTGTATCGTGAGATGTTTACTAAAGATAAAGGAAAATTAGAAATCGATTTGGGGAAAACACAAATTGATTGGTAAAATAAATGTTTTTCTAAAAATTGGCTGCGCCAAACCACCTAGCGGCAGTTTGGCCGAACCCGTCTAAAAAAAATATGCAAAATAAAAAAAAAGAATCGGGTAAAACGTACATCCGAGCGCAGAGTTATGACCATTTAAAGTTTCACCAATTTACAACTACTTTCTCTCCCTACATTATGCTTCTGTGATATTAACAGAACGACTAATAATATAAACATATAATTAATAATCAGCTACTGTTTTTATCTTATTTTATGTCGAGTTCCATGTAAATTAGAGCAATACATATATTATAAAAACATGCATTATATCACTTAAATATTAATGGCAAAAATATATCTTAACAAAATAAATATTAATTATATTATAAAAACATGCGGGTCGGGATCGGGTCGGGTCGGGCGAGTAAAATATTCTGACTCTGGCCCGACCATACATAAGATCGGGTCCCCGCTTTTTCGGGTCGGGTGGCTTGCGAGTCAGCTATAAGCCGACCCTGGCCCTGAATTTTTTGGGTCGGGTCGGGTCCCCGACCCGTTGGACAGGTCTAGTCACAATACAAAGTTATAGGACCCTTTTTTGGTTCTATAAAAGGAATAGTTTTTAGGAATCTTCTAAACCACAAAAGCTATTTGCCAGCCATTGACATGGCTATGTATTCAGATTCCATTGAATATAAAGCAACACAACTTTATTTTTTCGAAGCCCAAGAAACTATGACACCTCCAACATTGAATAACCATCCACTAGTTGACTTAGAATCACTTGCATATGATACTCAATTTGCATCACTAAAACACTCAAGTGTAGATGCATTGCATTTGTAATTCATATCATAATTCCTTGTTGACTTCAAGTACCTTAGTACTCACTTTAGTTCCTTCCAATGATCTTCTCCTGGATTGCTAGTAAATCTACTCAATATGTCAATAAAACACGCAAGATCAGGTCTTGTGTGATTCACCACATACATAATACTACCGATTATTTTGGCATATTCTTCTTGATTTATAGTTTCTCCTTTATTTGGAACTAATTTTACATTTGGATTGATAGGACTTGTACTATTCTTGCAGTCAAATTAATTAAACTTCTTTAACACTTTCTCAATGTAATGAGATTGTGTTAGAATGTAATTTCCTCATCTCTTGAGCACTTTGACTCCCAATATGACATCAACAGGACCTAAATCCTTTATGTCAAAAGCTTGCTTTAAAAACTCTTTGGTCTCATTCACACATTTTATGTCAGAACCAAAGATAAGCAAGTCATCAACGTATAAAGTCACCACTACTTTATACTCAAGAGTAACCTTAGTAAAAATACAACTTTCTACTTTGCTACTCTTAAATCCAAACCTTTTAATTTCCTGCTTAAACTTTTTGTATCATTGTCGTGGTGCTTGTTTAAGCCCATACAGAGACTTTTTTAATTTGCATATTTTATGTTCTTCACCCTTAACAAAATAACCTTCAAGTTTGTGCAAATAAATTTTCTCATCTAAGTCTCTGTTTAAGAACATAGTTTTAACATCCATTTGATGAACCTCTAATCCATACATAGATGCAATAGCAAACATGATTCTGATTGATATGAATTTAGAAACGGGAGAGAATGTCTCAAAATAATCAATCTTTTCTTTTTGACTATAACTTTTGGCTACCAATCTAGCCTTGTACTTATCAATAGTACCATCAGTTTTGAGTTTCTTTTTCAGAACCCACTTGCAACCAATATGCTTAGTCATATGAGGTAAATCAACAAGTTTTCAAGTATAGACTTGATTTCATCATCCATGGCTCTTTTTCACATATCAAAATCTGATTGTGACATATCTTCTTGAATTTTTTTTGGATCCTCTTCTAACATGTAAGTCAACATATCAGGACCACTTTTCAATTCTATGTCTCTTACTTCTCCTTAATTCGATTATTTCATCATTCTCCTTTTCTTCTAAATTCTCATCATTCACAATTTCACTTCCGGTTGTATGCTCATTAATATCAAGTTCACCAAATAAATTATTATTTATTTCTATTTTATCAACATCACGGATATTCAAGTGTTCATAAAATATAGCATGCGCAGCCTCAAATACGCTATTATCATGAAGCCTAAGAAATCTATATGCTTTACTCAGCAGAATAACCAATAAAAATAGATTTAACTGCTCTACTACCAAGTTTTGGCCTTTTTAAAGTTGCATCCAAAACATATGCAATACAACCCCATACCCTTATATATTTAATATTAGTCTTACGCCCAATAAATAACTCAAATGGAGTTTTCATATGTTTCTTGTTTACAATCCTGTTAGTAATGTAACAAGAACTCAATAATGTCTCTCCCCAATAACTCATTGGTAATTTTGAATGTATTAGCATGACACTAACCATTTCCATTAAAGATCTATTTTTCTTTCGGCCACTCTATTTTGTGGTGGAGTATTAGGTGCTGAAAATTCTCTAACAATTCCATTTTGTAAACAAAATGATATAAACTCGTTAGATAGATATTCACCACCCCTGTCCGATCTCAAATATTTGATCCTTAAATTGGTTTTATTTTCAACTTCCTCCTTGAAGATTTTAAACTTATTAAAAGCCTCATCTTTGGTTTTAAGCAAATACACATAGGTGAATTTTGAATAATCATCAATAAAAGTTATGAAATATCTTTTACCACCTTTAGTAATATGCTCTTTATTATCACAAATATCCGTATGAATAAGTTCAAGTAAACCATTTGTTCTAACAACACTTTTCAGAGAAGATTTAGTCAATTTGGATTGAGAGCAACATTCACAAGTTTTTGTGGTAAAAGTTTTAGAAGACTTAGAAATAAAATCATTTGAAATCATGCGATTCATAGCATTTATACCAATATGTCCTAGTCTATAGGGTCAATTATCATGATCATCAACATTAAGTAAAACTTCAGAAAAGTAAGGAGAAGATGCAGTCTTATTATAGTCAACATTCAACAAGTACATTTTGTCTTTCATGTAGTCTTTTCCTATAAACTTCTCATTCTTAGTGATAGTCACTTTTTGGGAACCAAAGGCTACTTTGAAACCATTTTCGTCCAATTTGTGAACCGATACAAGATTCTTCCTCATAGAGGGGATATGATACACAATTCTCAGAGTTAAAGTATTTTTTGAAGTGAGGGGAAGAACAACAGTTCCTACGTCAAGAACTTCGCTTGATGACACATTTTTCATGTAGACGGCCTTGGCCTCTTTCACCATTTCATATGTCTTGAACAAACTCTTGTTTGGGGTAACATGACAGGTAGCACCTGAGTCCACCCGCCAATCAGTAGTGTCATTGTTGACAAGGTATACTTCAGACATGACAGCGACAAAGTCTTTGTCATCAATCACATTGGTTTGTTCCTTTTTCTTGTCTTTCCCCTTACGGTGACGGCATTCCCTAGAATAGTAGCCAGGTTTGCCACAAACATAACAACTGCCTTTCTTTTTGTTGTTTCTGTTATCCTCATTCCCATTTTTCTTAAAGAATTTCCTCTTCTTGGACGTTCCTTGGTTTCCTTTAGAAGTTCCTTGAAGGTTTTTCTCATAAATATGATTCACACCATCATTCTTTGAAGAAACTGAACCATCTCTTTTAAGGCTTTCAGTCTCAATTTGAATGCCATGAAGAAGTTCATCCAAAGAGATAGACTTCTTCTTGTGTTTTAGTTTCTTTTGGTAATCTTTCCATGAAGGCGGAAGTTTACCAATGATGGTTGAAACTTGAAAAGTTTTAGAAATTGGTTCACCAGTATCAGCACATTCTGTTGCTATATCATTTAACTCGTTAACATTATCAATGACCGATCGAGAATCCACCATCTTGTATTCAACATACTTGTTAACCAAAAAAGACTTATTACCAACATCTTCATTTACATACCTTCATTTTATAGCATTCCAGAGTTCTGCAGCAGTTTTGTGGATGTGAAATACGTTGAACAGTGTGTTGTTCAGCGACTGCATAATGGTGTAGCGGCAAATGAAATCGTCATTTTTTCATTTGTTCGCCTTCTCTATTGCTTCAGTCTTTTGTGCCTCGGTTGCATCCGGATCAATGACTTCCTCCGGACAGCCTTGAAACAGAACATAGAATACCTTTGCAATTGTCAAAAGGTACTCCATCTTTAGACTCCAACGCTTGTAGTTGAGTCCGTTCAACCTTTCCAATTTGTCTCAATCGTTCAACTGTGCCTTAACCAATACTGACTCCATTGCAGAGAATTAATACCTTTAAAATTGTTGTATAATAGGGTAATGGAATTAAGGATAGGTTAGGCACGCCGAAAAACGATGTTATCCTTAAAGGTATTAATTCCTCTCTCTCATGTGTAAAAGGTTCACTGAGGAATTAACCTTTCAGGATACAAAATCTATATTCTCAGAAATTCGAAAGTTACACTATAACGAGTTTTAGAAGCAGAAATCGCATGTATAAAATATAGATTTTAAAGAAAGAATAAATCTCAGAGAAGGGGGAATTCTAGAAGCAGAAATTATTTTCTATTTTCTGTATTGTATTCTGAGTCTTTTCCTTTTTGCAAATCACTGAGTACTTATGGATACTCAATGGTTGTGTGTGTGTGTATATATATATATATATATATATATATGTATGCGAATGTTTTGAATTATTGAAGCTACTATTGGTTTTACTCCATAATGAATGGAAGCACAAGAGCTTGCCCAACATGTCAAACGCATTAACTCCTTTTATAGCCACAAGGAAGTTCAAACTTCTTCTCAAACATCAATGTGGGACAAATGACTCTTTACTTAACTTAAAATATCAATGTGGGACAATTGACTATGTGGGACAAATGAAAATATGGGACAAGTGATTCAATTATGATGGAAATACTCATATCCAATGTGGGATATATAACACCCCTGACTTTGAAGGCGACTAACATTTTTTCTCCATTTCTCCATTTCTCCTTGATGTTTGCAAGTATGACTTTAAGTTATTTATATTGTCAGTGTAAGTAACTTATATATATATATATATATATATATATATATATATAACTTTATTAAAATATGAAATTTATAACCTTTAACCATAAAATAGGTTACTTGCTATAATAGGTAAAGTGTCCACTAAATTTTAGTTTCTACCACTTGCATAACAAAAGTATGGTTAGAGGATGTCAAATAGGCGGGTTGAGCTGATTTTTGGCGAGTCAAATTATAGGCTGAGTTAATGGGTGAGTCATTGACTCACGCAAAGTTTAATTGCGCTAAAATGGGCTAGATCAAAATGAACTAATTAAATAATGTGCCAGACAACCCGTCCAAATCTTATTAAGTTTCAATTTTTTTTACCTTGAATTTATGGAGTAATAATATTGCTATCTTTATTCTTAAACAAAAAAATTATCTGCTAATCTGTAAAATCAGAACTTTTGTTAGAATGGAAAAAAATTAATATACCCCTACTATTTAACTAAAAACTGTCCAAATGAAGCAAGTAGTATGATTAAAGGTTTTGGGCTTTTTGCCATCCAAAACTAATGATGCTGGCTCTAGACTTCTATGGGACACAATCAGTTGGGCTCATAACATGTAAGGATTTGGAATTTGATTGTTAGCCCAACCCAAATGCTCCAGGAATAAGTCATAAAGAACTCAAGTCAATGTGGTTTTCAAGCCAGAAATTACATTCAATGACCTTGGAAATGGCGGTCTTGAACTTTTGATCCCACCTTGCTCCATAGGTAAATCTTCAAGATCGAAAGTCAAAATTTGTTAAACTTAAAATTTTATCCATGACACAAACGGGATCAAAAATTCAAAACTAGCCCGTCTCCAAGGTTATTCTTGTAAATCACTTGTTTTAAAGTGAAGAGCAAAATGTTATTAAAGAAAAAGAGACGAAGAGCAGAGAAGATATACATATCACACATGGGTATCAGAGGATCGTAAAAAACTAACACTTATATTTGAAACGAGGAAATAAGATATCTTGACCTCTTACAATTTGAATAGAAGAAAATGATTTTATAGATTTCTTATGTGTAAAAAATAAAAATCTCTTATAAAAAATTCATAAAACTATAAAAAGTTTGTAAAAGGTCAAAAACACATTTCTACCCTTCTTTCAAATAAAATTTACTCTTAATTCTTAGAAAGCTCAGATTTGTTAATGCTTGCACTTGAAGAATAAATAACTTATTGCAATAAAGTCAAATTTTAATTTGCACGTGTTTGAGAATAACTACTTAATGACGTATCTTTCATTTTTATCAAACAAAAGGAAAAGATAAATACCAACTAAAGACTGTTTCATCTCTATGACGATTGAGATGAAAATAAAATAATCTGTGTTTACCCATAAATTGGTATATTTAAATTTATATACGTGGTCAAGGGCGTGTAAATCTCAAGTGACCAAACTAGTAGGATAATTAGCAATTGAAACTAATATAAACAGAATATAATTGAAAGTAAATGATTAGAATAGCTGAGCCTTGGAGAGGCTTTGAGCTAGGGTCTCCGGGCAAGATATTGATTATGCTATTGGAGTGCTTAATTAAGACAAGAACTAGAGAATAGTGCAAGTAGCAAATGTATTGTATATCTCCTTTTTTCTATGTCTTTATAATGAAATGATTGATTCTATTTATATTTGGACTCAATGATTCACATTTCATGAATTATGCCCCTATTAATATTACATATTAATGTTGTGATAACAACAGACAATAAAGATATGCTAGTGTCATTAATACTTTTTGAGAGGTGCAAAACCTCTTTTGTAACAGCCGTCCGTTGGATACTGAATTTGTCCTTCCGCATTCCACTTTCCGGTACTGGTGACCCTTCAACATCCCTGATACAATAAAAGAGCTTCAGGAGCATCGATAATTGATCTAGATCTGAATCATTTTTTTTGGCATATGTGATAATATAATTCGTTCAACTGTATAATATATATATTTTACCTGTACATATTACTTTAAAAGTTTTTATAGTAAAGGACATCAAGTGTAATTTTAAATGTATCAACATTCTTTTAATAGTGATAAGGATATTCAAATTTGGAGTGTAATATTTTGTCGATTGTTCAACATTCAAGAGTATCTTAACAGATAATTTTTTTAATTAGGATTGGTAGCTTTGTCTTTTCTGTTGTGTATTTCATCTGATATTTTCTCCATTCAAATGACAAAGAGGGGATATTAAAAGAAGCATTAGACTCGTGAAATCTATAATCATTAATTAATGCTTGATACAATATCAGTATCCATGTTATGGTTTTGCTGAAAGCCAAGGTTGTGATCTATCACTCCGTGGGCGAGACCTAACACCCCGCCACTGGGCCTTATTTACATATTAGAGCTACTGATAGTTAGAAAAAAAATAGAACATCATCATATATATTAGTAGCATCAATATGAGATAATGACTTGTAACTAAATCTTTATGTTAAATCAACTAAAAATCACTCTCGCTAGAAAATATCAACTTTGAAAGCTATATAAATAAATAATTATGCAAACATATGTTAATTATCATGTCTTAGAATTATCCTTGTCCGATGTATCAAACTCAAAGGATGAATCTTTTCTACTACTCCTTATTCGTAAAAGTCCATAAAGCTTCTTGAACTCCCTCACGCTTTCCTTGCAAAACATACCTGAATCACCACCCGTTTCCTCCACGGTTTTAACCGACCCGGTATCACTCGACCGCCTTGCATGCCTAGTTGCCGCCCTTGACTCGGTGTTGATTTGCAGAGCAGAAATAACCGATTTCAATGCCCGGGTCGGAGAACTCCGGTTCGATATCATAATCTCGCCGATCTCAGCCGGGCTAAGAACCGCCCCGGTTTGAAAAATCTCTTCCACTTGTGGGAATAATTTGTGATCTTTTAAACCCAAATGACTATTCGCTAGGATTTTGAAAGCGTGGAAATCACATAAAGGGAAGTGTATGTGAACATCAATACGTCCTGGCCTGAGAACCGTTGGATCAATTTGATCTTTGTTGTTGATTGTGAATATCATGATTCGCTCTTCCGCACAACACGAGAATATTCCATCCATAAAGTTGAGAATTCCAGACATACTCGGAGCCGTTGATTTTTCCCCAAGGTAACAATCGAGATCTTCGATAACGATTAGTGATTTGCTCGTTGTCTGCAACAGAAGCAATTTCAGATCCGAATCGTCTGTAACTTTAGATAAATCGACATCGTACACGTCGTAATTCAACATACTAGCTATTCCGGCGATGAATGTTGATTTTCCGGTACCGGAAGGTCCGTAGAGGAGATAACTCCGTTTCCAAACTTTGCCGAGGCGGTGATAGTACTGTTTCGATTTTAGGAACGATTCCAAATCGGATTTTACCTTGTTTTTGAGATCCGTCTCCATTAGTATCGTGTCGAAAGTTACTGGATGTGTGAACGGCACTGATCTCCAGCGTCCATTTCTCTGAGGTTCGTTATCTACATTAACGAATAATGTCACCTCCTTTTTCCTCTGCTCGATTTCATCGAACACAGAGTGTATATGCTGAAGGTAAGGCTGTAGAATTCTTCGCTTATCCTTTTTCCTAATCTTCATAACAAGCGATTTAATGGCCGTGCTTTCATTGATCCAGAAAACTCTAGCGCTAAGGAATTTGTCAACGATGACCTGGTTGCAATCCAAAACGAGGCTGATTTCATTGGACTTGTCGCCGGAGAAAAGGTTGGTGAAATCAGAATCTTCAACACATGGCAGAGAATTCAGATAAGTACAAACTTTTCGATACAATTGATTTTCCTGCATGTTGTGATTGAATTCCGGGACCTTGTAGAACTGATACACATAACAACCATCCTCCAAAACTCGCCACCATTTCTTCACAATTTGCACTATACAAGTCTTCAACACAATCTTCAGAACGAAACACGATGCAATTATTGCAACCAAATACAAAAACATGATTAAATGATGGAAAAATCAAACAGTGGGATGAACTAAAATGATGATGAGAAGGTGGATGAAATCATGAAGTGATGAGAAAAGCATAAAGAAAGAAGTACAAGTATAAATAAAGTGTATAAAATTAATTAAGGGGATGAGCGATTGGCAGGTTAGCACAATGAATGTCTTTTATAAATGTGTTTGATTGAATTTATGAGACGGCTTTGCAAACGGGGACCGGCATAATTTGCTAGGTTTAATTGGTCAAATGAGGATTAATGGTTTTTTGATGATCCTCGTTATTTCTTGGTTGTGTTTGTCTGACTAAACATTTGTATATGTGAGACTATTTAAGGTAATATAATATTCCCTTTGTGTTTTCTTTATGACAAGAATTAATATAATATTACTTAATCTGTTTATTAGTAAGACTTGAAATTTATTTCTGTGTGGTTTCTTATTAAGATGAGTATATTTTTCAATCTCTATTCAATGTGGGATGTTATTATAGTTAAAAAAATCCCGGTGGCCATATTTGATTTTGACCAACTGAAGTAGCGTTTTTTCCATTTCAGCAGCAATTCATGTACAAATTTTAAATTCGCGTATAATATTCAAATTGCTTTATATGCTTGTATTGTATATGTTAAATATACATATAATATACACCGTATACACATGTATCGTATGTATATTGTCTATTGTTGGTGTCTCGGGGTTGTACAATAAGTCAGCCCACAGTTTGGGCTATAATTTAGGTAGTATTTGGTTGTAATTATTATTGTACACTTACCATAATTGTATAGTTAGTGTCCAAATAGAATAGAGTTTTAGAAGTAGAATAGGAATAGGATTTTCCTATTATGGAAATATGTAAATTGTATATATACTCTTTCAATTAATGAAAACAATCAAGGGATTATTTCTTTCATGGTATCAGAAGTCTAAGTTAATTTTTTTCTCCCTATTTTTTCCGTCCAAACAGTCCGGTTCCGAGCTCCCTTCCTCGGTTTCCGTGACCGAAAATTATTTCTTTCTTCACCAAATTTTCTTTCGTTATGTCTACCTCCAACAACATGTTTCACCCTGCCCTAGTTGTTTCTAACATCAAGAATCACATCCCTCTTATTTTTGAAATAGAAAACGTTCAATATGCGACGTGGGCCGAACTGTTCAAAATTCACGCACGCTCACATCAAGTCATCCAACACATAATCCCCGCGGCTCCTGAGGATACGGAGGTGCCTAAATGCGAGGATGATCCTAAGTTGTGGACGACTCTTGATGCCACCATCCTTCAGTGGATTTACTCCACTATCTCTACCGACCTGTTGCAGACGATTATTGAGCCGTACGCTACGGCGATGGCTGCTTGGAATAGGTTGCGTGATATATTCCAAGATAATCAAAATTTCAGAGTTGTTACTCTTGAGCAGGAATTTTCCCACGTCAACATAGAAAATTTTCCGAACGTTTCAGCTTATTGCAAAAGGTTGAGAATTGGCGGACCAACTCCGCAACGTTAGTGCGCCCGTTAGTGAAGATCGTCTATCTACAGATGGCTGATGGCCTATCCGAGGCCTATAGTGGCGTTGGAACTCTCATTTGTCAAAGTAACCCTCTCCCAAAGTTCTATCAAGCACGCTCCATGCTTACTTTGGAAGAAGCCGGATTGGCTAAGAAGGCGGCTACCAGTGCTAGTCCCATAGTCATGATGACGTCCTCCATAAATTCTCTGGGTTTTGTTGATAATTCGGATCAAAGCCGTGCTCACGGTGGCGGCAAGAATACTCGAAAAAATAATGGAAAAAACCGCGGGGGCAAACGCAGCGATTTCGGCAATGGCGGTGGTGGCCAAGCGATGGCGATGGGTCTCGCCCTAACTGTGATGGACCCGGCCGGCGGTCCCGGTCCCGACCTTGGGCCCCACGGCGTGGGCGATGGCGATGGCCCAACGATCCTCGCTTTCAGCGCCTTGACCCACGGTAGTGGGCCGATTTGACCACACTTTCGGCCCGATAGTTACGGCCCGATTCAGGTCGGCGATCTGATGGGGTTCGGGTCGGCGAGGAGGCGCACTGGGCCCCACCAGGCCCATCATGCAGCGGGCCCCACTTCTACCGACATTGAAGCCGCGATGCACACATTTGGAATAAATCCATCGGACCCAAATTGGTACATGGACATCGACGCCACTACTCACATGAAGTCTGACCCAGGTACTCTCTCGTCTTATTCCAATTTGAGCAACAATCATGGTATAATTGTTGGTAATGGTAATTCAATTCCAATTCATGGTTACGGACATAAAACTTTGTCTCCCTCCATCCACCCCTTATTTTGAAAAATACCCTTCATGCCCCTAAATTGATTAAAAATTTGGTGTCTATCCGTAAATTCACCAATGATAATTCTGTTTCTGTTGAATTTGATCCATTTGGGTTTTCTGTGAAGGATTTCAAGACGGGAATTCCTCTAATAAGGTGTGATAGTAGGGGAGATCTTTATCCTATCACGTCATGTTCCGATCTCTCGAGTCCAGCCTTGCCATCCACTTTTGCAGCCCTTGCTCCTTCCTTGTGGCATGCTCGTCTAGGTCATCCGGGGTCGTCTATTTTATCTTCCTTGGATAATTTTTTTTTATTTCTTGTCAGGGTACACGTAGTACTCCGAATTGTCAAATCTTGTTCTTTAGGAATAATTGTTAGATTGCCGTTTGTAGACTCCAATTCTCATAATTTAATGCAATTTGATATTATTCATAGCGATTTATGGACATCTCTTGTTCTCAATTCTTTGAGTCATCGTTATTATGTTCTATTTCTCGATAATTATTCTAATTTTTTATGGACTTTTCCGATAGTGAAAAAATCTCAAGTTTTTCCACTTTCTTAAAATTTAGAGCATTTATTAGAACCCAATTCGAACGGAAAATAAAAAATATTCAATGTGATAATGGCAAAGAATATGATAATGGGGTATTTCGGGAATTTTGTGCTAATAATGAGATTAATTTTCATTTTTCTTGTCCTCATACGTCTTCACAAAATGGGAAAGCCGAATGCAAAATTCGTACCATTAATAACATTGTCCGAACTTTATTGATTCATGCTTCCGTACCCCTTCTTTTTGACATCATGCTCTACAAATGACCACATATCTCCTTAACATACTTCCTATCAAAGGTTTGACATATTCCTCCTCTCTTCATATCTTATATAATAAGACTCCTTCGTATTCCCATCGTAGGGTCTTTGGGTGCTTGTGTTATCCACTATTTCCGTCCACCACAATTAACAAACTTCAGAATCGGTCTACTCATTGTGTGTTTTTGGGTTATCCGTCTAATCATCGTGGTTACAAATGCTTTGATTTATCGTCTAATAAAATCATCATTAGTCGCCATGTTATTTTTTATGAATCCCAATTTCCATTTGCTAAGGTAAGTAGTCCCGTGGCTAGTTCGTATAATTTTTTAGATGATGGTGTATCCCCGTATCTTATCCACCATTTTTCAGACGTGTCCCGCACCCCAAATCCGCCAGCATGCCCACTGCCCGCTGTACAATCAGTTCTGTCTCACCCCTCGGTTTCCCGTCCCGTCCTTAGGCCAGTTTCTGCCCTAATTGTTCAAATTGGGCCAGTTACCCAACCCAATACGAAAACTGGGCCAGTCTTGGCTTCAGTTCCTGCTATAGTTTATCGATTTGGGCTAGCAGGCCCACTACCTGCTGGCCCGTCCGTCACTTGTCCCGAAATTTTCCAAAATTCATCCAATTCTTTCCCGAGTCATGGACTAGTCACTTGTAGTCAACAGGATATTTTTAAACCTAAAACACATTTTAATTTAAATTATAATGTTCTTAAATTACCTTTATCCCGTAATCATGTGTCCGCGTTAAATGACCCGAATTGGAAAATTGCTATGACCGACGAATATAATGCTCTTATTGATAATAAGACGTGGGAGTTGGTGCCCCATCCATCTAGTGTTAATATTATTCGATCTATCTGAATTTTTGCTCATAAAGACAATTCTGACGGTTCTTTTGCGAGGCATAAGGCTCATCTTGTAGGTGATGGTAAGACTCAACATGCTGGTGTGGATTGTGGTGAGATGTTTAGTCTGGTGGTCAAGTCGGCTACCATTCGCACTGTGCTCAGCTTGACTCTTTCGAAAGCATGGCTCATTCATTAGTTAGATGTGAAGAATGCTTTCTTGCATGGTGATCTCAATGAGACAGTCTATATGCATCAGCCTTTGGGGTTTAGGGATCCTAAATATCCTCATCATGTCTGTTTATTGAAGAAGTCCTTATATGAGCTTAAGCAGTCCCCACAGGCTTGGTATAAGAGGTTTGCAGACTATGTTTCGACTATTGGGTTCTCTCACAGCATGTCTGATAATTCATTGTTCATATATCGTCGATGTTTTTCCCTGACTTATATACTATTATATGTGGATGATATTATCTTGACTGCTTCTTCTGATGCGTTACGCAGTCTATCATGACAATGCTCAGTTCTGAGTTTGCTATGTAAGACTTGGGCCCCTTGAGTTATTTTTTGGGCATTGCTGTCAATCGTCATGCAAGTGGGTTGTTCTTATCACAACGTAAGTATGAAACTAAGATCATTGAGCGAGCTGGTATGTCCGCTTGCAAGTCCACTTCCACTCCGATTGATACTAAACCAAAGCTAGGGGCTGCGGCTGGCTCACCTTACGAGGATCCAACACGCTATCGCAGTCTTGCAGGGGCTCTTCAGTATATGACATTTACAAGACTAGGCATTAGATATGTCGTATAGCATGTGTGTTTGTTTATGCATGATCCCAGGGTTGAGCACATGAATACGCTCAAACGTATTATTCGGTATATCCAGGGGACACTTGACTTTGGCTTACATTTATATCCCTCGTCGACGTCTACACTTGTCTCGTATACAGATGCTGATTGGGGTGGATGTCCGGACACCAGACGCTCTACGTCTGGCTATTCTATGTTTCTTGGTAATAACTTGGTCTCATGGTCTGCAAAACGTCAGTCGACTTTGTCCCGCTTGAGTGCAAAGGCTGAGTATCGAGGGGTAGCCAATGTGGTCTCTAAATCCTGTTGGTTACGTAATCTTCTTTTAGAGCTTCATTGTCCTATTAAGAAAGTTACCTTGGTTTATTGTGATAATGTTAGTGCCATCTACCTTTCTGGTAATCCGGTTCAACACCAACGCACTAAACATATCGAGATGGACATTCACTTTGTTTGTGAAAAGGTAGCTCGTGGACAAGTACGCGTCTGTCATGTCCGTTCCAGGTATCAAATTTCAGACATATTTACAAAGGGTCTTCCTTCGGTCCTTTTTGAAGATGTTAGGGACAGTCTCAGCGTACGAAAATTGCCCGCTATAACTGCGGGGGTGTGTTAAATATACATACGATATACACCGTATACACATGTATATCGTATGTATATTGTCTATTGTTTGTGTCTCGAGTTTGTACAATAAGCCAGCCCACAGTTTGGGCTATAATTTAGGGAGTATTTGGTTGTAATTATTATTGTATACTTACCATAATTGTATAGTTAGTGTCCAAATAAAATAGGATTTTAGGAGTAGAATAGGAATATGATTTTCCTATTATGAAAATATGTAAATTGTATATATACTTTTTCAATTAATGAAAATAATCAAGGGATTATTTCTTTCAAGTATCAATTTCGGACTTTTACTGACATTCCTCTTTTCTCTTTTCCCAATAAAATAATGGATCATTTTACTGGTTCGTTTTGTTTTATATCCAGCTTCCTCGAGATAGTAGTACCGGTCCCTCAACACTACTATCAGTAAATCGCGTGATGTGCCTGAATGACCAGGGTTTGAGAACATAGCAACTGATATCACCTACAAGGTCCTATTCCAGAAGAGAGCAAAGTGTTTTTCCACCAGGATTCGAACCCACGCTGCAGGCCTCTAAATGAATTTTAAGTTTACCTCATTTGCCATCCAGCTGTGGCTCGGGACTACAGGTTCATTTTCTTATTTCCATGAAGGAGAGGGGGAAGAGACAAAAGAAAAATGTACCTGTCCAAGGTGTTTACTCATATCAGATTAATTTTCATGGTAAAAAGATAGTTGAGGTGAAAATGTATATGTAATACATAGATAAACATAATTAAGTGCTTAAAGTCTATATAAAAGGCATAAGGTACATAAATGTTGTATTTGCTATAAACAGTAGTGTGAATGAGTAATTTCTTTTGTCGTAGGAGATTTGTGGGGAGGGGGTTTACACGGGTAGTAATTAGTATTAGTATAAATTTGACGTTTGAAACCAAAGAATTTTAAGAATTGTCAATTGATATCAAGATATATTAGTATAGAAACATTTGGACACTTTCAACCATGATATATTTTCAAAAGCACGTACTTTGTCCTACGACTATCATAGTTTAAAATTAGGTCCAGTAGGTCTAAGTTCAATAAAGATTAGTCTTACTTGAATATTCGTTTCCAGAATAAAGGGTTTCCACGTTATGCGAACTTTTTATTTGGTAAATTAACGTGGATCCCATGCGGTAAAAAAAATGCTCGGAAATATTTATTTAAAAAAATATCATATTCCTTCCTATTTAGGAAAAAAATATTTACAAGATATCCAACTTGTATGTATGTTGTATACATTTGCGGTATATAATTCACATGTTAGTATATGACAGTGTGATTATATAACTACTACTAGTATTACACACCTTGAGGTACACAGTTATGTGAACTGTAAACCCTGAAAGTGTATAACGTACAAAACTGAGGTATGTAATTATTTAAGGGGTGAATTTTATAATGGGGTACATGCGAATAATTTTATTACTATGCTTGAATAATCATGTAAAAATTCGTTTTTATTTCACTGCCAAAAAAAGTGGAAAAGGGGGAGGAACGAGTAGTGTCTGTTTTTTGTGGTAACCTGGGCCAAAGTAGGCATGCCCGCTCTTTAGATGCCACGACTTGAATTTCTTTTTCTATTTGACCATTTGGAATCTGAATTATTCGTTCTACTACTTCGATTTCGTGTTTGATAAATTCAGTAAATGCAACAGAAAACATAATGATTTTTCATTTTTAAAGCTCAATCCCCTCTATCCTACAATATTCAAGGTGGTAAGATTTGAATTCACTGTGATCTTTTTATCAACTATCATTTTTTTAGCACTTGAATATATGATAAATTGTTTTTATTAGACATTTTCAATTCAAAATTTTGAAAAACCTTATGTGCGTGTTTTCAAGCACACTCATTACGTCGATAAGTTAATCACTTAAAATATGTCACTTCATTTAATTATACGCGCATTAGTCTCAATAAGTTGAAAACCTCGTGCACTTTCCAATTAATGTGATGTGAATTTAAATGAGGAGACATATTTTATGTGATTAACTTATCTACGTAATTGACGCTTAATAACATGAATAGAAAGTTTTTTGAAATATGATCCGAAAATGTTTAATAGGAACAATTTATCATGTGTTCAAGTGCTCAATTAAAACATATCATAGTTCGAATGTTTAAATAAATTTTACCGACAAATTTAAAGAGTTGTCGGTGTATTAAGTCATTTCTAAATGATGACACAAATAGTTACATAAACAATATGGAAATTACGTAAAACATTATGCACATAACATCCTTGCAAGTAATACTAAGTAAGATTCGTTATTTTGGTTATGTACGATATAGATCGATTGGTTTGGTGTGGAGTATTAAAGTTTTCTGCTCAGCCTTATAATTGTTGAGGTAGTAGCCTGCAATTATAATCATTTGCATTTGTACAAGAACATCAATGACTGTCAATGGGTTCCAAAAGCAGCCAAGTCCTCCCAAAACTTTAGAGGCAAAAGAGCATCACAAGGCAGAAGGGCAAAACAGGGTACTCCCATGCTGACACTTCCCTTAACATTTTCAATCAAACATTGATTATTCTTTTTGGTACGCTCAATCAAACATTGATTGGCAAACAAATTACCAGCCTAATTCAGCAGAATTTGGTCCCTACCGTCTAAACAAAAGATCCTAAGCCGCACTTCTCTCATTAATTAGCTTCCCTTCTTTGAACTCATCTTTCAATATTTTACGGCATCTACATTCATCGTAAGTTGCCTAAATTTAACCCAAGATGAAGAGAAATGAAGAACATGTAGAGTTGTAGACTCTATGAGATACGATGCAGTGTTAATGAAGTGGAATAATATCATGAAAAGTAGGTGTCCACATTTCAATTAAGTCACAAAACTGAAGTGATCCACTTTTTGTAGTAATAGCGGGAGTTAGTCACTTTTCAGCCTTATAATTGAAACAAGACACTGTCAACAACAACAACAACATACCCAGTGAAATTCCACAACGTGGAGTCTGAGAAGAGTAGAGTGTACGCAGACCATTACCTCTACCTTGGTAGGTAGAGCGGTTGTTTCTGGGAGATCCTCGGCTCAAGACAAAGCATAATCACAAGCAAAACAAAGCAAGAGAAACGGTCAGACAAGAAATTAAAGCACTATAAACATGCTGATAACAAAATCGAATACGTCAGGGTAGCGCATTCTAACTAAAGGAGGCAGTAGCTAACACAGCTAAATAAGATAAATAAAGTACACTAAAGAACACATATCAACAGAAATCAAACTACAGGTGACTATAAAGCAATAATGCGCCTATAAGCGTGATAGGCTAATCGGGCCCACAATAATAGCACTACAACTATCATTTTGTAAGCGTAAGTAGGACTACGCTCGACTACCTACTACCCTTCTACCCTAATCCGTGTCCTCCGTAACCCCTATCTAAGGTCATGTCCTCAGTAAGTTGCACTTACGTCATATCACGTCTAATCACCTCTCCCCAATACTTCTTCGGCCTACCTCTACCCCATATAAACCCGTCCATAGCCAACCTCTCACACATCCGCACTGGGGCACTTGTGTCTCTTTTCTGCACATGTCCGAATCATCTCAACCTCGCTTCCCGCATCTTATCCTGCACCGAGGTCACTCTCACTTTGGCCGGATATCATCATTTCTAATCATATCTCTCCTTGTATGCCCACACATCCATCTCAACATCCTCATCTCTGCAACTTTCATCTTTTGTATGTGCGAAGTCTTGACTGGCCAACTCCGCCCCATACAACATGGTCGGTCTAACCACTACCCTATAGAACTTGCCTTTAAGTTTTGGTGACACCTTTGTCACACAAAACTCCAGATGCGAGCCTCCATTTCATCCACCCTGCACCAATACGACATCGTCATCAATCTCTCCATTTCCTTGGATAATAGACCCTAGGTACTTGAAGCTTCCTTTCTTTGGAATGACCTGAGTATCAAGCCTCACCTCCACACCTGTCTCAAGGTCCTTCCCGTTGCTGAACTTGCACTCCAAATATCCTGTTTTGGTCCTACTCAACCTGAACTCTTTAGACTCTAGAGTCTGTCTCCAAACCTCCAGCTTGACGTTCACTCCGCTGCGAGTCTCATCAATCAGGATTATGTCGTCTGTGAATAACATACACCATGGTACCTCCCCTTGGATTTGTCACGTCAGTCCGTCCATCACCAAGGCAAATAGGAATGGGCTAAGAGTTGATCCCTGGTGCAACCCCATCATCACTGGGAAGTGCTCCGAGTCTCCTCCTACTGTCTGTACCCTAGTCTTGGCTCCATCGTACACTTCCTTGATCGCCCTAGTGTACGCCCCAGATACACCTCTAACCTCCAAACATCTCCATATAACCTCCCTAGGAACTTTGTCGTATGCCTTCTCGAGGTCGATGAAAACCATATGTAAGTCTTTCTTCCTCTCCCTATACTGCTCTACCAACCTCCTAATAAGATGAATGACTTCAGTAGTCGAACGCCCCGACATGAATCCAAACTGGTTCTCGTAAATAGACACGTCTCTCCTCACCCTCATCTTCACGACCCTTTTCCAAACTTTCATAGTGTGGCTCAGAAGTTTGATATCCATATAGTTGTTGCAACTCTCGATATCACTTTTGTTTTTGTACAAGGGAATCATTGTACTCCACCTCTATTCTTCGGGCTTTCTTGCCGTCTTAAAAATGACGTTAAACAACTCAGTCAGCCACTCCAAACCTACCCTGTCTGCGCTTTTTCAAAATTCAACTGGGATCTCATCAGGCCCGGTCGCTCGTCCCATGTGCATCCTACGAACAACACCCTTAACCTCCTCAACCTTAATGCTTATACAATACCCAAAATCCCGGTACTTACCAGAATGCTCCAGATCTTCCAGCACAATGTCTTCATCTCCTTTTTCGTTCAAGAGTTTATGGAAGTAAGACTGCCACCTCCGCCTAATATGTGCTTCCTCCACCAGTACTTTGTCGTCTTCGTCCTTGATGCACCTCACGTGATCCAAGTCACATGCCCTCATTTCCCTTGCATTGGCTAGTCTATACAACTTCTTATCCGTGTCTTTCTCCTCTAATTCCACATACAGGCGTTCAAAAGTTTTCGTTTTCGCCGCCGTAACCTCTAGCTTTGTCTCCTTCCTCACCATCTTATACAGTTCCATATTCGTCCACTTCTCCACCCCATCCTTGTTTTCTACTAATTTCGCATACTGCTTTTTTCATTTCCACCTTCTCTTGAACTTTACCATTCCACCACCAGTCCCCTCGATGCCCACCACGGTCAACCTGCGAGGCCCCTAGCACTTCTCTAGCTACCTCCCGAATGCAACTGGCCGTCCTGTCCCACATACCGGTCGCATCCCCACTACTCCCCCCAAGCCCCCTTGGCCATCAACCTCTCCTCAATCTCTTTTGCACTAGCCATGGTCAAACTCCCCTATTTGATTCTTAACCTGTCATCCACAACCCTCTTCTTTTTCTCCATCTTGATCTCTAAATCCATCAGCAAAAGCTTATGTCGGGTTATAAGGTCTTCCTTCGAAATAACCTTGCAGTTTTTACAAAGACCTTTGTCAACATTCCTAAGGAGCAAAAAGTCTATCTGAGCTTTAGTCACCGAACTACTGAAAGTCACCAAGTGTTCCTCCTTTTCAAGAACCTCGAATTGGCTATCACTATCCCACAAACTCTAGCGAACTCCAAAAGTGAGACGCCTCCCTTGTTCCTGTCCTCGAGTCCAAAGCCTCCATGCATGTCATCATAACCCCCCGAAAGTGACTCGATATGTCCATTGAAATCCTCTATTACAAATAACTTCTCAGTGGGTGGTATATCTCCCACCACTTCGTCCAAATCCTCCCAAAAGCACCTCTTCTCCTCCTCGTCCAAGCCCGTTTGCGCCGCATAAGCACTAATAATGTTCATAGTGAACCCTACAACTACCAACTTAATCGCCATCATCATGGCATTGACCCTCCTCACCTCCACGATCTGATCCCTTAGCTCGTTGTCTACCAAAATGCCTACCCCATTCCTATACTTCGACCTACCCGAGAACCATAACTTATATCCGTATATATCCTTAGCCTTAGGTCCTACCCATTTGGTCTCCTGGACACAAGCTATATTAATCCTCCTCCTCTTAAGAATCTTAACTAGCTCTATGGACTTCCCCATTAAAGTCTCAATATTCCAAGACCCTATTCTCAGTCTAGCATCTCCCTTACCCCACTTACCCCTCATAACCCTCGCCCATGTCCCCGACCGAGAAAATGACCTTAGTCTACCATCATTTACCAAAGCCACTAGAGTCACAAATATTAGATACGAACACTATAATATATCTAATTGCAAGAAATAAGAAAAGTATGAATCTTATAATCAATAAAGCAAGCAGAGAATACAACAACTAAACTAGCTACCCAAAGCAAGCAAAATGCAGTACTGGGACTAGGATAATTAATTAATTCACGAGAAAGGTAGACCAAGCTCAACAAGCCAGTTGGAAGTACACCAAAATTGAAAATAGAAGTCTAGAACTAAAGGGGATAAAAAAGAAGGATACAACTAATTTAGGGGATGCAGGGGAAGTTAAATGAAACAATGAAACAAAGCAAGAAGGGATATAGGAGCAAAAAAATGATGAAACAGTGAAACAAATAGACCAACAATATACCTAATATAACACACCACAATTGATCAAGCATAAGACCCAATAGACCCACCAACCAACAAAATTGAAAGAGACTAATTTAATGTACCCACCCGCCAACAAAATTGAAAAGGAACAGATGTAGTCGCAACAAACAGTCACGCCAAGGGAGAAGAGAATGAGTAGAAATCACCGGAGATTAAGTAGGTGTCCGATTGTAATGGTGGATTCCGAAAAATACGCATGAGTCTTACCGCTGGGATTTGTTCGGCGTCGGGGGCTCTCTGCTGCTGGGTGGTTCCCCTGTTGGTTCACTGCAAGAAAACAAAGAAAACATGAACAGGGGGTGGGGCTGGTTCACTGCAAGAAAACAGGAACATGGGGTGGGGATGATGGGTGTCTGTAGAGGAGAGGGAGAGGGGGAGAGAAGGGAAGGGAAAACCTACCTTTTACCGGTGGGGGAGGTGGTCACCGGTGGCGGGGTTGTGGTGGGCGGGGAGAGAGAAAAGTGCTAGAGAGAGAAAGAGGCGTTACATCTACCTAAATTTGGTGACCGAGTTACCGTTATAAGGTAACAATACCTAATAAAATAATTGAAATGCGCACAAATTAATCTAGATATCACCTTATAAAAAGTAGTCACTGCCCATCACCCCGCAGAGGATTCAGCAATGATTGTCTCTACCATCCACAAATACCATAATATAAATTGCTGCCATTTGATTAATTAGGATACACTAGGCAAAAAGCAGTTATGGGCCTTATGACAAAGGATAAGTGGTCGGTATACTGCACAAATATCCCAATTGAAGACTATTTTGAATTACTAGAAAGTTTTCTTCACCTGGAGATTGAGATTTATTCTCCTTTTCATAAAAAATACAAATTTCAACGCCCCGTATATATAAATGCATGCAAGTTTTGAACACCTAGCCAATTTAATAAAATGAAATACGTAAAAACCACCCAGGATGCAAATATACCGTTTAAACATAGGATTAGCCACAATATCAAGCAATACTAATTCAAAACTACACAATACTTTTACAATTTGATAGCTGAAATTTTTGGCATCCACAGTAGCCAAAAGAGATCAAAACTTTAACAGACTGATACTAATTTATAGGAAATCGTATAGTCAATTAAGAACCCTGGTTATCTGACTGAAGATTCAGAATTTGGGAAACCACAAGCTTAGAAAGCTCGTTAATTGCAGCATGGACAGGGTAAGAATCTGAATCTGCACGCCTTGAACTTAATCTGCTGTATTCACTTGCAGCAACCTTTGTCTTTTTCGATGTAGCTAAAACCCTTTCCAAATCCAATTCTGACAGCGGCCTCAGCTCCTGCTTAAAGTGAAATAAGGATATTTAAACCCCGCCTAACCCAGATAGATTGCAAATGTGTGCCTATATCTCTTTATTGTTACCCTAATTCGATAGCTTAACAGCTTAGCTCTATTAATATCATATGTAGCAATAACCATATGACAGTTGCAGATGCAGAGTTCGTTTAGCAAGAACATAAAAATATTAGAAAAGATTCTTGACTGGTCCTTCGGTTTCTATTTTTATTTTTCCTTCAGTGCCCTGTTAAATGGTTGAATCAGACTCCTAAATCTATTTAATATCCAGAAAATTCAAAAGGGTAGAGCATGTAAAAAGGAGATTTGAGGAGGAGACATCTGGAAGGGTTTCCTCGCTAGGAAGAAAAAGGCCATTATTCTGTGTCTGCAGTGTACAGACATGCTGAATCTTGGGAGGAGGTAGAAGCAGTTCAAGTGGACTAGCTGTTCCTTGTCTCCCAAAGAGCTATATTTCGTCTTATCTTTCCATATATATCCCTTTTTCTAAGTCACCGTCCATAAAACTACTTTTGTTTCAGTAACTATCACTAAGCAACTTTTCTGAAGGAGAGTACAACTTTAAATTAGAAATTGAGAAAAGGAATACAATACTAACCACAATTCGCTTTCCACTCTTCTCATCCTCGAGCAAGTCCCGGATGGGGAAGTAGGCAGCTTTTTTGCATAGCTCAAGAAGATCAGAACCAGCATATCCATCACACAGACTAGCAATGCGGTCATAGTCAATGTTATCTTCTACCATCTCGCCCCTCAGGATAACCTTCAAAATATCAGCTCTCTCTTTGTGGTCAGGCATTCCAATCTCAAAGGCCTGAGGAAGACGCCGAAGAATTGCTTCATCAAGCTCCGATGGCCGATTAGTAGCAGCAAGTACCATAACCCGTGCATTTTCTACATAAACATAACCACAGTAAATAAAGTCACCAGAACTTTCTTGCTAGATCACATTAACTAGATAAAAGGCAATCAACTCAAATTGCAACTTCTTGTGGTAATGTAGAAACAATGTGACAGTGATGAAAGCTACAAATAAAAAAATCATCTTATTAAGGAGTGCACCTACGATCTGTGGTAAAACCATCCCATAAAGCCATGAATTCAGTCTTCATGTTTGTTAACGCTTCATTGTCAGTAGTCTTGCGCTGACCCAAAAAGCTATCCACTTCGTCAATGAATATAATTGCAGGCTGAAGTTTATGTGCCAAACTAAACACTGCAGCAACTGTAGAAAATTCAAAAGCACAAATCAATGAAAAAGTCTAACATCAAGTTAAATTACTAACCCTGTAAAAATCAGTTTTTGAGCCGCTTAATGCAAATCAGTAACACAAGCAATCACAAAAAGAATTCTAGCAAGAACATCTAGCACTAGAATAAGATTTCTACTACTCCAATGCTTTATACAACCTTACCTTGTGGTTGTGGGCGATGGTGGGGTGTTTTAACTGTTTATTCGCAAGGATTTCTAGGTGAAATGTGTATACATTTAATTCTATAGCACAACTGCATTAAGGTTTCTCCCTAGAAACATCAAATCACTTTGTTATTAAGACAATGAACATCCGCCACCAATATTCAGACCGAAATAAAACCTCATGTCGGCCAAAAAACTCCTTATAGTTTTGATCCTTGGCTATACTGCAATGGGGCTGCCTATGGCATGGAAGTCCGGCTATTTTCATGAAATGACATTCAACAACAACATACCCAGTATATTCCCACAAGTGGGGTCTGGAGAGGGTAGAGTGTACGCAAACCTTACCTCTACCTTAGGAGGTAGAGAGGTTGCTTCTGATAGACCCTCGGCTCAGGATAAAGTGAAAACAAAAAAACAAATATAAAGCATGTCAAAAAGGAAAAAGTAACAACACATCAATGCGCTAAGAGAAAAACAAGAAACGATAGATAGTATCAGACATCGAAGGAGAAGAAACTACATGAGAAATACTACAACTAACGAGACAACGTTCTACTACCAACTAACCTAATTTGTGTCCTCCACAACCTCCTATCTAAGGCTATGTCCTCGGTAAGCTGCAATTGTGTCATGTCGTGTCTAATCACCTCTCCCTAATACATCTTCGATCTACTTCTGTCTCTCCTAAAGCCATCCATAGCCAACCTCGCACACCTCCGCACTGAGGCATCCGCGCCTCTCCTCCTCACATGCCTGTACCATCTAAGCCTTGCTTCCAACATCTTGTCTTCTAACGAAGTCACCCCCACCTTATCCCAGATATCTTCATTTCTAATCATGTCTCTCTTAGTATGCCCACACACCCAAGATACTTGAAACTACTAGTAGGAGAGATATGATTAGGAATAAAAATATACGGGACAAGGTCGAAGTGACTCCCGTGGAGGACAAGATGAGGGAAGCGAGACTGAGATAGTTCGGACATCTGAAAAGAAGGTATGAGGATGTGCCAGTTAGGAGGTGTGAGAGTGTGAGAGATTGACGATCGTAGGAGTCAGGAGAGATAGAGGTAGACCAAAGAAGAGTTGGGGGAGGTGATTAGACGGGATATGACTCAACTCCAATGGACAGAGAACATGACCTTAGGTAGGAAGATTTGGCAATCAAGAATTAGGATAGAAGGGTAGTAGATATTTGAGTTTTGTCGCGCTATGTGTGAGAGAGGTGGAGAGCTAGTCTTTCCATCTCCTTTTTCTCCTTGTCTTAGTTGTATTATTTTGGTATTGCGTCGATCATTATGTGTATCACTATGATTGTATCATTTGTTTTGTACCTTGATTTTTTTTTGTTATCTTATTTTTCATGAAACCCTGCATTGATTACATGTCTTTTAAGCCGATGGTCTATCGAAAACAGTCTCTCTACCCCGTAAAGGTAGAGATAAAGTCTGCATACATCCTATCCTCCCCACACCCCACTTTGTGCGATTACACTGGGTATGTTGTTGTATACTTGAAACTATCTTTTTTTGGATGACATGTGTACCAAGTCTGACAACCACGTCATCATCACTCGTCACGTCACTGAACTTACACTCCAAATATTCTATCTTGGTCCTGCTCAATTTAAACCCTTTAGACTCCATGGTTTGTCTTCAAACCTCCAGCTTATTGTTAATTCCTCCACGGGTCTCATCAATCAGCATTATGTCATCCGCAAATAACATACATCACGATACCTCTCCTCTTATATGTCGCGTCAAAACATCCATCACTAAAGCAAATAAAAACGGGCTAAGAGCTCCCTGGTGCAATCCCATCACAACTGGGAAGTGCTCGGAATCACCTCTCACTGTCTTCACTCGGGTCTTGGCTCCATCGTACATATCCTTGATCGTTTTAGTATACGCCACAGGTACCCCTCTAGCCTCCAAGCACCTCCATAACACCTCCCTAGGGACTTTGTCATAGGCCTTCTCAAGGTCGATGAACACCATGTGAAGGTCCTTCTTCCTCTCCATGTACTGCTCCACCAACCTCCTTTAATGGCTTCCATTGTTGAGCGCTCCGACATGAATCCAAACTGGTTCTCTGAAATATCCACTCTCCTCCTTACCCTCATCTCCACCACTCTCTTCCAAATTTTCATAGTATGGCTTAGCGGTTTAATACCCCTATAGTTATTGCAACTCTGAATGTCTCCTACTATATTTTCCCTTCATTCCTCCCTCTTTTCCAAAATGTCTCAATGTTGAGGTCACTAGCAAATAATACTCTGTGATAGGTACTCTCCTCTCTATGTTTCATTTTCATCTCCCCTCAACCCTCATATTGTCTCACTCTCTCCCACTTTTTGACTAAGGTGGAGGCTCAAGCTAGTTTTTAATTAACCAAGAAATTTCCAAGAGCAATGGCGCACGGTCCGAAAACTCGGTGGATAATGGGTTCATTCCTCTATTCTTCTCCACTTAAAGATCATGCTTTTATCTGTAGTAAGGTTTGAACTTGTAACGTGCGGCTAACCCACACACAACACATTGGGCTCTTATCACTAGACCAAAGCCCCAAGATGGTAAAGGCTCAAGATTTAAATAAGCCCAAAAAATAGATCGTATATCTAATATGGTTGCACGTCATAGTGGTAGATAGAAATTCTTCATTGGCTTCTCGCAACCGTTGTGGTATAATTCTTCCGATCCAAATATGAATGGAACAGTACCCTACAGTATCTATTCAAACAGTCCTATAAGAAGTGTAGGATCAGAAATCTGATAATTGCTTTTTTGATGTTTCAACCCTTTCTCCCCTTCACTTATTTTACTCCTGTTTTGATAATCTATGATTCTTTATCCTATTCCTAAAACTCAGAAATGGAGCATGCACTTAAAAAAAAATTATTATCACAACAATCAAAATACATGTGTTTCATATCCCTCATGTTGCGCAAGCTTGGAGTTCCCGCGCTGATTCTTGAATTTTGTAGCAAGAAACTTGTTTGAAATTGTTAGCAACTGGACAGTTTACTTGGTGGATCACTTTAAGTGTAACATTGGAAAGAAATACTTTTAATCTGCCAAATCGGCTCAAACTGCCCACATAGAAGTTCGCGAATCCTAGTAGAAATGTTCAATTTGAAAGCTTGATTTCAAGAACTACCAAGTACCAATGACGGCTTGGTTTGGATTTTAGGCAAAGATCACCCAGAAAAGAACTGTGCATGCCCTACTTTTTAGTTTTTACCCTACTCAACAAGAACAAATCTGAATGAGCAAAAGCACCATATTACGGCCAAAAGAAAAAAATTCAACTGAAAGAGAGATGCATCTAAAAATGCAGATCATGACTTGTCCTTCCTATTATGCACATAAATATAGAAACAATGTAATCAAAACTTAGCAAGAGAGACTTGAAATCGTGATTTTGTTTACCCCTGAAAAACTTTATTTGAATGACATAATTCCATAAAGAATAATAACTAACACAATTGTTAGAGACTAGTCAAAACTAAGAAACTTCTCTGATGATGAATTTTAATCCTCTAAAAATAACCTATCAAAAAAGTCCCCTAACAAAGTTATATTCACAGTGGAATAATGCTTGTTGAGCCTGATTACAACCAAGATAAGATTCACAAGTAAAACAAGGGCTAAGCAAATTTGAATAAACAAAAAACATATCGAAGAAAAGATAATGCTGAGAAAGAATCTTGAAAGAGTAAAGACATGATCTAACTCACCCAGTTTTTGGGCATCACCAAACCATTTGCTCATCAAATTTGAGGTTCTCACATTGATAAAAACAGCACCTGACTCTTTAGCAATTGCTTTGGCAAGCATGGTCTTTCCAGTGCCAGGGGGTCCATAGAGTAACACTCCTTTTTGGGGACCGAGAAGCTTCCCAGAAAAGAGTCCAGGCCTCCTCAAGGGAAGAATTACCAATTCATATAGAGCTTGCTTGATAGATTCCAATCCACCAACGGAATCAAATTCCACATCTATATGATCAGGGTTGATTACATCACAGGCTATTACATCCTGTTGACAAAGCACAAAGGGGCTCAAATAATTCATTATGAAAACGATTGCTTTTGACTGCACGTTACAAGCATATGTCTGAATTAATCAACCAAAAAAGGAAATATCGCATACTAAATTAATATAGCATGTGGTTCTAAATATTTATCATAATATCCTTGTGAACCTAAGTAGTTCAAGAGGAAAAAGCTCTCATAACCAGTAGGTCATATTCAACAAGCTCAAAAATTTGAACCCAACACAACAAGGAATATTAAATTAAGATAAAATATACTACCATCATTTTAAACCAAACTGAGTGACACACATAGAATGATTTCAGAGGACGAAGTAAACAGTGCAAGTTCTAGAAACTTTTGATTCTGGGCATTTGGCATATATGAAAATGTTCTCCACGGAAGGTTTTGAATATTATTTTCTAAAATCAGTTTTCCGTGTTTGGTTGAGTATAAAGATATGGTAATCGTCCAAGATTAAGGATAGAGGACAAGGATAGTGTTTTAGTAAAATCTGAAACAGTGTCTAATGTTGGCTAAAACAAGTAATTTTTTTAAAGGAAACAAGTGATAAAGAATAAGAGTTGAGATATTTCTAATGAAAAGTGACTTCCTCCCTTAGTTGAGGAAAATCTCCCTCGTTTCAGCCAAATACTTGAAAATGATTGAAAACACTATCCTCCGTACTAAACACGGCCTGTCTGTTTGACAAGCACAATGCCATGATTATTACTTGACCAACAGACTGTTCACCGAATAGAGGATAGTCTACTCAACTTAATACTACTAGTAATTAATAGTAGCATATTTTACCATGCATAATCAACTTTTCTACTAACATTTTATCAGGAATAACTAGTGCCGCTTTCACAACCATTCTTCAGCGACTGCCATGGCATTGCTCACTTCCAAATTTTTTATGACGTTGTGTCTGTACCAGCTTTCTTGCACCTCAACTAATTCCATCGGCTACCTACAAACTCCAACCAGTACAGATACCACGTAACCCTGCCCGCCAAGACTTAGGCAGATGGGAAAATATCACCTAAAATAGTACTCCCCCGTCCCAATTTATGTGGCACCATTTCCTTTTTGGTATGTCCCAAAAAGAATGTCACATTTCTATATTTAGAAATAATTTAACTTTATAAAATGATTTACAACCATACATTTATATAAGACTTATTTTGGACCACACATTTCAAAAGTTCTTTCTTTCTTAAACTCAGTGTCAGGTCAAATGGTGCCACATAAATTGAGACGGAGGGAGTATTTTTAACTTCGTTGGGATCTGAACTTGAGACCTCATGATTTTCTGCTCTTCATTAACGACTAGGCTACACCCTTGGCCACGACATTCCTCAATTCCATTTCACAACAAAATTAATAGATGCATCCATTACAACCCCCACCCCATCCCACCCACCACCACAAAAAAACAGTATTCCCTCTGTCCCAATTTATGCGGCACGCTTTCCTTTTTAGTCCATTCCAAAAAATTATCACATTTCTATAATTTGAAAAAAAAATTAAAATTATCCTTACCCTTAATGGAACGATTTATAGCCCACACAAATGACAAAAGTTTGTTTAGGCCACAAATTTCAAATTCCTAAACTTTGTGTCAAGTCAAATAGTGAAACATAAATTAGGACAGAGGGAGTACCATTTTTTTAACTAAAGAAAACTAGCTCCTCTAGTAAACAAAGCGGGAAAATAAATTTATCGAGGTCTAAGATATAAAACTAAATATTTACAAAAAATTGAGCATGCAAGCTCACACCGTTGCATTCCACTGATAGAAATTGAGTATGCTTGTTTCGTTCTAAACAATACAACACAATCAACCATAATGATCAATAACAGGGAAGTCTAAAACAAAATTTACAACAAAACTAAGCAACTCTAATTTTATGGTAAAAATTGAGAAAATAAAAAAGGGGGAAAAAGCGGAAAGACAGAGAGGAGATTGGAGAGTAACCTCATAGGGATTGGTTTGAATGATAGGTCGACCAAGGCGCTTAGCAAGTTCCTTCTTGTGCTCGATTGCCTTTTTGGAAGCCTGTCGGTTCGGGTCAAGTTGTCGGAGCCCCACAAACAAAACGAGGCTGCTCAGAGCAGCGCTCGCCGCATACAGGATCAGTTCTTGCAACAACTTCGTCTCCGATGAACGACCATTCATCTTAACGTTTGAGTTTTCTCAAATTGGTTTCACAGAAATACAATGCCGTTTCCAACAAGTAAAGTCTGGCCCCGAAAACGAGTTTGTAAATATAATTTCCTCGAGACGTAGATAGGTGTGGGCGTATATTGGCATGGTTCGGTTTTGTATCCGAAAAATATGAATCGAATAAAAATTAATTTTTTAAAAAAATTAAATATAATTTTTTTAAAAAAAACTGATATTTTCGGTTTATATGCGTGGTATCGGATTATATCGGTTTTTTCTAGTGGGTCGGGCAGGATCGGTGAAATTTTTAATTTTTTTTTTTAAATTGAATTTCCAAAACTGAAATTGACATTCACACATATACTATCATAAAATTTTGACGTTTAAATCTATTGTGTATCGTGAGATGTTTACTAAAGAAAAAGAAAAATTAAAAATCAATTTGGGGAAAAACACAAATTAATTGGGAAAATGGACGTTTTTCTAAAAATTGGTTGCGTTGACCGGCCCCGTCTCAAAAAAGTACGCAAAATCAAAAATAAAATCGGATAAAACGAACATCTGAGCGCAGAGTTATGACCATTTAAAGTTTTATCAATTTACAACTATTTTTTCTCCCTACATTTTATGTCAATGCTTCCGTAATATATTAATTAAATTCATGCCGCATGCGACTTCCATAAAAGCTTCATAGATTAGCTTCAATGACTATGATTCAAGAGATAGCAGTAGCCTAAAATAAAAATAATGTATATATATATATATATATATATATATATATATATATTTATTTAATTCAGTTTTTCGGTTCGGTTCGTATCCAAAATTAAAAAATCGAACTGAATCACTAAATCCTGATTCGGTTCGATTTTTCAAAAAATCATTTTTTTAAAGAAAAAAACAAATCGAATTTCGGTTCGGTTTTTTCGATTCTCCGGATTTTTTGCCCACCGCTAGACGTAGAGTTGCGCCAAAGGAATATATTACTCGCCCCTCCAAAAATTTGTTTTGAGATATTTTTATATTTAAAAATAATTTAATTATTTATGGTCACACAAATATCTAACATCACATATTTTAAAAGTTTTTATTTTTTTAAATTTCATGTTAAGTCAAATTAGGACAATCAATTTGGAATGGAGAAAGTAGTACCTCATATATAGACGTTGTTTAGTGTTTTTTTTATATTTGTACTGTTACTATTTTATACTCCCTTCGTCCTAATTTATATGATATAGTTTGATTTTGGATGAATTTTAAGAAATAAAGAATTTTATTTTAATTTTGTGATCTAAAATAAGTCAAAGATATTGTGTGTTTTACATCATCTCGTTAAGCGTAAAAAGTAAAGTTTTAAGATAATTTTTTGTCAAATAAAAAAATGTCATTCTTTTTTGGACTGATCACTAAAAAGGAAATTGTGTCGTATAAATTGGGACAGGGAAAATACTATTTTGGTACTCATTTAGCCATTAGAATTATTTGTTTATTTTAAAACTTTTTTTACTTTATTTAAAAATTTTAGTTTGGCAATGAAAATTACAAATATAACTTGATCTAGTATTTGAAGTTTGAAAAATATCTAAAATTATATTTTTTATTTTTTACACTTTTTTCACTTTCAATGGATTCAAACGACTAAATATTCTTTGCAAAACTATAACCGAACACAACTCCAATTTAAAAATAATCTAATAAAATAAAAAATATTTGATTTCTATGGCTAAACGCATACTTATTCTTTGATTTTATTGTTATTATTATTTTTTACTTCAATAACATATTATTTATTATTGTTATTGTTTATTCTCTATTGTCTTTGGCTTGGCTCTTTCACTACTATGTTTTCTTTTCATACTTGTTTTACTAAGTCAATGATATATCATAGACATACTCTAGCCTTCATAAGGTAAAGGTAAGGTCGCGTACACACTACCTCTTGCGACCTCACTTGTAAAATTATATTGAATTTATTATTGTTGTTGTATCTTAACATCTTTAGCTAGTCCCCTTAGGCTAAAAAAAAATTAACCATAACAATTTGGAGTCGTCGACATATATTTAGTGTATAATAATGATATATAATTGGCATATATGGATACACATTAATTACATATGAATTATATAGTAAATATATTTTAATTATATTATATTTTGGCTGAAATTTATAAAGGGTAAAGATTAGAATTTTTCTCCCTTCCCCTACCCCTTATGTAATATTTTTTTTAATTATAAACTTTATTTATTTGTGTTATGGTCTAAAATTTCACATATTTCAGAGCTTTAACTAAAAAAAAGAAAAAGAAAAATCACAAACCCGAATTAAGGTGTGCGCTACCCAGTTTGATGCATTTGGGCTATTTCACAATCTTGGGCTCATATAAAAATAATTGAACTTTGGCAAAACTACACAAACTTACCCGTCCATATCACCTTTTAAATAAATAATTTAAGCTACCCACATTTTACAAAATAATTACCCGGAATGCCCCGCTTTGCTTTTGCACGTGAGGCACCAGTGGTTTTGTTCCCTTTCTTCTTCTTCTTTTACTGTTTTGTCTTTTTCTAATTTTGGTTTTTTTTTGTGTGTTCTTATTTTTTTAATATAAAAATAAAAGAATAAAATAAGAATTATAAATAGAATAGAAAAATATAAAGCTACAAATTATTTTTATATTAAGGAAATATAAAAATAATATAAACATATAAAATACTGAAGTTACTTTTAGTTTTGTCTTTCTTTTCTTATTTTGTCTATTTCTAGTTTTTTTTAAAAAATTAAGCCTAAACACTGTTTGTTATATTTTTTATATTTATTTTTTTCTTTTGAAGGAATTAACGGATCCTTTATGATACCTTATATGATATATACTATATGAGTATAATAAAGGACTGAGAAGTGTTTTTTGAAGGAATGCATGAATCCTTTTATGATACCTCGTCAGTATATGATATATACTATGTGAGTATCATAGATGATTGATGAGTTTTTCTTGAAAAAATAAATTGATCCTTTATGTTTTCCTGTTAGTATATCATATATACCATTTGGATATCATAGAGAACCCAAAAATGTGTGGGTCAATCATTCATGATACTATGTTAGTATATGATATATAATATGTGAGTATCATAGAGAATTGAGTTGTATTTTTTCTTGAAGGAATAAACCAACGGTCTATTCAAAAAGAGTCTTTTATGATACTATCATGGTATATAAATCTACACAAATGGTATCATGGAGGATTGAGAAATGCCATAGAAGGAATGAAGCAGTCCTCCATGATACCATATGCGTAGATTTATATGCCATAATGGTATCATGAATGACTCTCTTTGAATAGCTGAAGCAGTCATTCATGATACCTTTATCGTATATACAATCCTTCATGATACCATCTCAGTATATGGTATATACCATGGTGGTATCATGCAAGACTGCTGACACATGTAAAGGACTTAAGAAGTCCTCCATGATACCATCTCAGTATATTTTTATACCATGATGATATCATGAAGGATTGATGACTGTTGCATTCAAGGACTTCAACAACCCTTCATGATACCATATGAGTATATGATATACCATGTAGGTATCATAGAGGATTGAGTAGTATTTTTTGTTCGAATGAATCAACTTTCTATAATACCTTGTATGTATATGGTATATACTACGTAGGTATCAGTTAGAATTAAATTGCGTTTTTTCTTGAAGGAATGAATCAATTCTTTATGATACTCTATAAGTATATGATATATACCATGTTCGTATTATAGAGGACTAATTTTTTTTAAGGAATGAACTGTCAGTCCTGTGTGATACTATGTGGGTATCATAGTATATTGCAACAATATACTTAAACTGCTATTGAAAAAGGAACAAGTAATAAATAAATAATAAAAAAAGAGAAATAAATTAGAATTAAATATAGAATCAGATTATGGTAAAAAAGAAAAGAAAATATTGCATGAAAAAAATAAGAAAAAAGAAAAGAAAGAAAGAAGGTTAAGAAGTAGAGAAATAAAAAAGAAATTGAAGAAAAAAGAGACAATTAAATAGAAAATAAGAAATAAAGAATTAAAAAAAGAAAGAAAATTAAAAAAGAAAATGAAAGGCTAGAATTAAATATGAAATTAGATTATGATAAAAAAAGAAAATAAAGAATACTATGATTTGAAAAAGAAAAAAAAATAAAGAAAAAAAATGAGAGAAAATAGAAGGAAAGAAGTAGAGAAATAAGAAAGAAAGAAAAAGAGACAATTACCTATAAAAAATATAAGAGGTACTAAGTGTAAATAGTTTTGAGAGTATGAAAAGTAATGGGGCATGCAAGGGTAAATAGTTAGGTTTTAGGGGCATTAGTGTAGTTTTCCCTTGAACTTTTTGCACGGATTGTTCTTCAATCTCACTGGTCTTTAATTTTTATTTATGCTGCTCATTTAATGAAAATATTCATATTTGCTTCGCTCAACTTAAGTTTCAAAAGATTTAACTTCGGAAGCTGAACTTTGCCTCGTTCAACACGAGTTTTGTAGGAATTAAGTCATGCAACATAAGTTGTGTAGTGTTTTCAAATTATTTTGTGTTGAAAGTTTTGTCACGTCCGACATGACTTGTGGGATGTTATGATACCTATGTCAAGCGAAATCTAAACTTATATCGCGCCAAAAATATTGAATGGCAAAACTAAAGACCACAAATTTGAGAAATGAAAGACCACCCCAAAATAAGGGCATTTGTGCGAATGACCCATAAAAATTCTTCATACAGAATACATATGTTGAAGGCACAATATTTACATGCGTGTGGTAGATGCATAAAAATAATAAGCACATGACAAATGCATTTTTCATGAGGTTTATCACTTAATTATAGTTGATTAAAATTAAATTGTCATCTAGATTTATTAATTAGTCATTATAAATCAATATGATTTATGCATGCATTAGATCCAACAATCCAAGTAACTATATTTCGTGTTGAAAACTATGTTGTCACCCTTTCTCTTCTACCCCACCCCCCCCCCCACACACACACCCCACACCCGTCCCCCTCCCAACCCCAAGCATACTTTCTATGCTTTTATGAAGTGAATGGTTTTCTGTCATAATTACTTGTGTTACAATATTTAATCCTAATAACATTCAGTTAAGCCCATTTGTATAATCTTCTATATATGTGATAAGCTTGTAATATGATACTACTTAGCATTGAAGGTTTTGGCACTAACTGATTTGGGAGATGTATGTATTTATGAAGGTGATGTCGTACTTCTCTTAGATAAAAACACATTATTATCTTTTTTGTTATTCTTTTTGGCCTTTCTCTAACTGATAAAATGCCAAAATGTCTTTATATATATATATATATATATATATATTGACTCCCCTCATAATGTATATAAAAGAGATTCAACTTTGAATAATTATTTGTAACTGTTTTCCACCTCTTCCTCCATGTTCACATCATGACACATTTCTTCAGTATAATGAAGTAATTGCTGGTATATGTAATATTTATACTATGACACATTCTCTTAGCATTATCAATGGCTTGCCTTAATTCTTGCAATGTATCTTCTCTTTCATGTAAAGTAATAATATCATTTGCACATCAAATATGTGCTTTGGATCTTCTTTTTACTCAATGCAGCTGAAATTTATATATAATGCTTATTTCTGTTCCGTAAAATAGATAAGGAGATCTTAGTTACAACCGAAGACTGAGAAAATAAGTTCATAGAATACTTGGAAGAAGCCTTTTGGATCCTTTCCTTCAGTTATCTCGGATAAAAGGTAATTATTTAGTTAATAATCACTTAATTTTGTCCCTTGATATATATATTTTTTCACTTTTGTTTGAGACATGCATTTTTTGTTACATTACTAGAGAAATACAATAGTTTCTATTGTGCTCATCAGTTTTCATTCATTACCTAAAAAGGTTGAATATATTCCATCGCTTGTGTAGCAACATTTTTCAATATAAACAATCAAAGGTACTGTTTTCAGTAATCTTTTCCTTTTAAACTATTACTGTTTGGTTCAATTATTTAATTTCATTGCATTGTCATTTTATTTCATTTGATTTAGTATCCAATGTATTATTTTCAGAAATCTTTTATCTTTAATTCTTATTTTAGTGTTAAAGAAGTGTTTGCGAAGAAAATCAAGCTTAATATTCAAGGTACTATTCTCAGTGATCGTTTTCCTTTAATCCGTTATTATTGTACGTTATGTTTTAGATATATCGTATGAATTACACTAAAGTTGTCGTAAAAATTTACATGAGATTTTTCTCCTTTCTTTGGATTAATTATTAATTTTAGTTAACTTGGTTTTAACGGTAGAAAATTGATTCCTTGATTGATTTCATTTTCATAGTCAAATATATATAGAAGTATACAAAACTAACATTAAGGAAGACTAATCTAATCATCCTAAAATATATTATACTAATTTACAATCAAATCCTAATCATAATAAATTATGATATTACAAAATATATGCTATGAGATAATTATGGGATGACCCCATAGTTATCCTAACAGTCCCCCGCAGTCTTAGCGGGAGGTTCTCGTATGTTGAGATTGTCCCTGAAATCATCAAAAAGTACGCGCGAAAGACCTTTTGTGAAGATGTTGGCATATGATAACGGGACGGTACATAGAGAACACAGACTTGTCCACGTGCAACATTTTCTCGAACAAATAAGATATCCATTTCTATATGTTTTGTGCGTTGATGCAGAACATGATTACTGGATAGGTATATAGCACTTACATTATCACAATAAACCACGGTTGCCTTTTCAATTGGACAATGTAGCTCTAACAGAAGATTACAGAGCCAACATGCTTCAGCAACCACATTGGCTACCCCTCGGTATTCTGCCTCAGCACTCGACCAAGACAGCGTGGATTGTCATTTTGACGACCATGAAATGAGATTGTCCCCCAAGAACACGCAATAACCAAAGGCGGAACGACGTGTGTCGGGGCAGCCACTCCAATCCGCATCTGTATAGGACGAGAAACTCGAAATGGAGAATTTATACAGATGCAAACCAAAATGAAGAGTACCCTCAACATACCGCAGAATTCTCTTGAGGGCCATCCCATATGATATTCCTTCGGATCATGCATGTGTAAACATACTTGTTGGACTGCATAGGAGATATCGGGTCGTATGAAAGTCAGATATTGCAAGGCCCTTGCTAGGCTGCGGTAATGTGTTGGATCGTTATATGGAGTACATGTAGAGTTACTCAATTTTTCCTTTGTATCAACCGGAGTATGTGATGGTTTGCAGGAAGACATTCCATCTTTGTCAATTATCTCCTCGGTGTATTTTTTTTGATTGAGAAATAGACCACCTGCATATTGAGTCACATCAATGCCGAAGAAACAATTTAACAGACCCAAGTCTCTCATTATAAATTTTGCCGCAAAAAGGGACATAATAGACCGACGAAGTGATATAGATGATGCTGTGAGAATAATGCCATCTACATATATAAGTATATATGCCATGTCAGCTCCCTTCTTATAAATGAACAAGGACTGATCGGACTTGCTGTGAGAGAAACCCAATTTGAAGACAAATCCTGCAAATCTGTTATATCATGCCCGGGCAGCCAGTTTCAAACCATATAAAGTTTTTTTCAACAGGCAAGCATAATCAGATGAGTAGAATCTCGGAAACCCAAAGGCTGGTGCATGTACACCGTTTACTGTAAGTGGTCATGTAAGAATGCATTTTTGACATCCAACTGATGAATGGACCAAGATTTTGAAAGTGTCAGGCTAAGAACAATCATGATAGTTGCTGGCTTAACCACTGGACTGAATATTTCACCACAATCCACACCAACCTGCTGAGACCTTTCATCACCAACAAGACGAGATTTGTATCTCGCAAAAGAACCATCAGAATTATTTTTATGACAAAAACTCACATAGACCAAATTATGTTCACATTAGATGGATGTGACACTAATTTCCACATCTAATTTTTAATAAGAGCATCAATTTCGTCTAACATGACATCTTCCCAATTCGAGTATGATAAGACTGCTTTGGGATTTTTTTGGAAGTGGTGAAGGTTGGACGGAAGTTGTTAGGTTAAAATGACGATTAGGTCAAAAAATTATGTGTATTGCACGGGTTTCAATGATCATAGGTTGGGAATTTGGGCTGTCGGGTATATTAGTGGGCCGGATGAATTGGATGTCGACTTGGATTTGGGCATGTGCAAATGGGCCAAAGGAACCGAGTTGCATCCCGGTCAGTGGGGCAGATGCTTCCTTTCACTGGGCTTGCCCGCCACCAAATGTGGACAGGGCCGAGACCGAAGGGTGAGAGGCAGTGGCCTCTGCTCCTCGGACTAGCCCAGTCACATTACGTAGTTGGGCTGGAACGTGAGGCCGTGAGGTATGGGTTGGTCCCATATTTGTTTTGAGTGTGTAGATAGTTCCTTAAAATTGGATGTATTCTGTCTTCCAAAAAATCATATGAAAGTGAGGATGGCACTTGAAGTTTCGCAAACGGGAATGTAGACTCATAAAAAATGATGTGACAAGAAATAATGATTTTTCTATTTGTCATATCATAATACTTATATCCCCTATGATTTTGTGGATATCCTAAAAACACACAAGGAGTGGAACGAGCCAGAAGTTTGTTAATGTTTGTGGATGGAAATAAAGGATAACACAAAACCCTTAAATGTGTAAAAGATGGAGACGGTGGTACAATATTTGTGTAGGTGACACATTTGAGAGTAGTTTACTAGGAAGAATATTTAAAAGATATGTGGCAATTTGAAGTGCATGGTGCCAAAATTTGGTGGTGTGGACGAATGCACAAGGAGAGTTCGAACCATATCGTTAATTGTTCAAATTTTTCTTTCGGCTTTCTCATCTTGTGGAGATGTATGTGGACATGAAAAATGCAAAGACATCCCATTTTGGTGACAAAAATTATTAAATTGGACATTTATGAATTCTCTCCATTGTCATATTGAAAACTTTTAATGAATTTGTCAAAGTTTTAATAAAAACACTAAATTGTTTAAAAATGGTGTAGGTTTGCGATTTATTTCCCAAGGGAAATGTCCACATAAAATTCGAATAATCATCTAAAATGAGCATATAATATTTTTGACCTGTAGGACTTAAAACTGGTGATGTCCACAAATCACAATGCAAAAGATCAAATGACATAAGGGTATGTGCAGTAGATGATACAAAAGGAAGTTTAACATGTTTTTCAAACACACAAGTTTGGCAAACAGAAGAGTCCAAAAGTTTGTTACAAGAAAAAAATTTATTCTTCTTAAGAGTATCGGAAACTGGTGTTCCTGGGTGTCCCAACCGATTGTGCCATATAATAGGAGAAATGGCTGCAAAAGTTGATGGTTTGGTCATGCAATTGTTGGAAACAGTCGTGATGAGATACAAGTCCCTTGTGCTATTACATCTCATTAGTGGCATCACCGTTTGAAAATCCTTCACAGAAAAGCCAAACGGATCAAAATTCACAGAAAACATTGTTGTCAATTGTAAAACGTCGTACAAATATCAAGTTTTAATCAATTTTGGTGCATGTAAGACATTTTTTAAATATAATGATGGGTGTGGAGGGTGTAGTTTTACCTGACCAATACCATGAATTGGAATTTCTTATCTACTGCCGATAATAATATTTTTTATTACTGCTCATATTAAAATAAGATGACAGATTACCTTGAGATGTCGTCATGTGGGACGTAGCCCCTGTGTCCATGTACCACGACTCATCTGGAACATTCAGATTCATGTTATTCATGGCTTGTTTAATGTCAGTGGGTGCATAGCCGACAGAAGATGGTGAACCTAGAATTCCGGGCTGGCGATTTGAAGAAGGAGGCATGACCCATGTCGACGTTGGATAGGGGTATGGCGGGGCAACCCACTGTTGGGCCCAGGCCCACGGTGGGTACTGCCGCCACTGGTTTGCGACGGGCTGGGCATGTGGCCACTGCCCCGACTAGTTGCTACCGCCGGCTGGTTGGCCGCCGCCCCTATCCCGTCCCTTTCCAGCATTATTTTTTCCTTTGTGATTGTTACGGTTTGACCCCCATTTTTATCATTATTATTTACGGCAAGAGCTGGATGAAATGTTTGTTTGTCGGCCATAATTTTCCATGAACAAGCAAAACAAATGGAAGGATAGAAAATTATTTTGTGTTTGATGAAAGTGTAGTAAAGAACCCTAAGTGTCGGCTAGGGTTTTTGGATAGACTAAGGTGGTAGCCGGGGGGTTTGGTGTCGGCTAGGGTTTTTGGAGAAAAGAAAGTGGTAGTCGAGGAGGGGGGGGGGTTTAGGGTTATAGAAGTTGTTTTAGGTTTAGGGTTATAAAAAGTTGTTTTAGGTTTAGGATTTTTGAAGAGAAACCCTAGTTATGGCCAAGAAAGAAGAGTGAAAAAATATGAAGGACGGAAAAGGTGTTTTCGGCTAAGAGAGAAAATCGAAGGGGAGGGTTTAGGGCAAATAATTTTTGGCTCTTGATACCATGTAGGAAATTGATTCCTCAATTGATTTCATTTCCATAGACAAATATATATACAAGTATATAAAGCTAACATTACGAAAAACTAATCTAATCATTTTAAAATACGTTATACTAATTTACAATCAAATCCTAATCATAATAAATTATGATATTACAAATATATGATATAAGGTCCCATAATTATCCTAACATTAACATCCAAGGTATTATCTCACTAGTCATTTTCCTTTAATCCATTATTAATGTGTTGCATTTTAGTAATTGTATCAATTACTAGAGTTGTTGCAATAATTTAGATGAGATTTTTCTTTGTTTTTAGGAATCATTGCAGTTATTTTTTTTTGTTCATTTGATCTTAACATTATATAATCAAGGTACTATTCTTAGTAGTCTTTTCCCTTTGATCAATTGTTATGTTTTAGTTATTGTATCAATTTTTAAAAAGTTGTTACAATAATTTATATGAGAATTTTCCAGAATTCATTGCGATATCTTTTCATTCATTTGTAATCTATGTTAGATAGAGATTGGTGATCTTGAATTAGTCTTTTCAAAATTTATAATAGTGATAGTGCCATACTTATGGTCATGTTGACACTTAAGAAATGAAGAAATAATCCAAATTTGTCTTTTTGTTTTGATTATCAATATTAATATAGGCCACTTTATTAATTTACTTTTTATGATGGGGGAATTTAAAACGTTACATATAAAATGATCTTTATATAAGACGTACATGGTCTTAATTTGCGAAGGAATGAAGTATAAATATACTTAATAATTTCTCTTCAGCACTTTGCATGAGCAATTTCAAGATCTTGATTCTATAATATGTATCCCACTTTTAAGTACGCTTATTTGATTATTGATCCTTTTATGTAAAGTGGAAAAAAGGCGTTGTTTCCTGTAATAGCACATTTTCATTGATCAGTAAAAAATGATTATTTTCCCTATAAAAATTACGTATGATATTAATTTCTTAACCATTTCATTGATCACTAAAATTGATTATTTTCCCTATAAAAATTACGTATGATATTAATTTCTTAATCATTTCATTGATCACTAAAATTGATTATTTTCCCTATAAAAATTATGTATGATATTAATTTCTTAACCATATTTTAATTTTCTTTCATAATCACACGAACAAATTTACTAATTATTACATAATCTTATGAAATTAAGACGAGATCTATTTGCCTAAAATATTACTAGTGAATATGAAATGAGCATTTATTGATTGTTGCATGACTGGTAGTATTAATTAACTCCTGACCTTTTTCATTTGGGAGAGTGGAGGTGCGTGGGGGTGGGTTAAAGTTAGAAAATTTGGTTACAGTATGAAATGATCTTTCATTGATTGAATCATCCATATCTGTATTTTGTGGATTAAATTATTAATCATCAATTGATCATTATAAAGAAAGGAAGGTACAAGGGACTCTTTATCAAGTAAAGATTCCTTAAATTCAAATTGTACTGCATTCATATCATGTATTATATTTTCTCTCTCCAATTTATATCATATAATTTAATTCGTTACAAATTTTAAGAAATAAAAAAAAGACCGTTAAATTTTATAGTCTAAAATGAATCAAAGATATTTGTGTGGTTATAAATTATCTGTTAAACGTAAAAGATAAAATTTAAAATTAAATTATTATTAAATAAAAAAATATATTATTATTTTTAAAATAAATTAAAAAAAATTATATAGTATAAATTGAAAAAGAGAAAGTATGCATTAATGCATAGACAGTGAGGGGGATGGACCCGCCTGCGGATAGTGGAACGTCAATAATAGGTCTATTATCTTATCAATTACTCCCTCTATTTTAATTTATGTGCCAGTGAAACTAAATAATGATATAATTATTTTGTGAATATATTTTTATGGATAGATATTTAATTTATTATACTAAAATTAAGATACACGTAATACAATATAAAATATATGTTTGATTAAAAGGAATAAATTGGGATAAACCTTTATTTTCAAGTTTAACCTTTTATTTCCTTAAAAAGATATGGGAGAAAAACTTTGAAGGACAAATGCGTCATTTTCTAAATTTTATTAGGCGATTATTAATTTTGAAAGTGTTAAATCACATAGAATGTTTGGTATAAGCAACCCCGAATTGTTAATTCCGAAATGAAAAATTATACCTAACATAATTTATTTCGAAATTATATTTCCTTATTAGCAAACGACCCTACTTTATGATTTTACTTTATATCCATTGACTTAAAAAGTTTTGAATTTGTATTTCCAAAAAAATAGAGTCAAAAAAGGTTAAAAAGGGAAAATTGAGATGTATTTTCTTTTCAAGCACAACAATCACGACATTCATTTCAGTCCACTGTTGTTGGATTTTGGTAATCTTGTACTGCACCATCCTATTTTTGGTTCTTGTACTACTCATGCAGTACATCCCCTCTTCAACTTTCATTTTTTCATTCCAACAACCCCCACATTGTCCGGTGAAGAATTTTCTTCAATCTTAACACTCTATATACACAGATTATTCTCTAATTTATCTGAATATATCGTTCTTGTTTTGTTACATACATATGATCCAGGGGGTTCTTTTCTCTCCTTGTTTCTTGGGGAGATCATTTCTCTGCAAATCTTGTTAAATTTCACATTTTTCATTGTTTGTCATGGTCGATGGGATCGCAATAGTAAGGACAAATAACTGACAAAAAAAAAAAATCAAGAATCAACCTTTTCTTTACATTTTTGGGTACCCTTTTCTGTCTTTTTAAAGCCCATCATGTTTTTTTTCTTTTCTTTATGATTTATAGTTAATTTAGTGATGAAACATGGACAGGGAAATGAGTAGAGTTGGTGTAATTGAAGAAGAGGTGAGGGTAGAAGCAATGGAGATTGAAAGAGAAGAAACAGAGGAAATGAGAGACCTTAATGAAGAAGTGAAGAGAATTCCTCCATGGACGAAACAGATAACAGTACGAGGAATTGTCGCGAGTGTGTTGATTGGGTTCATTTACAGTGTGATTGTAACGAAGCTTAATCTCACTACTGGACTTGTTCCAAATCTTAATGTCTCTGCTGCTCTTATTGCCTATGTACTCGTACAGTCATGGACCAAGGTTCTAAAAAAGGCCAATTTTGCAACCACTCCGTTTACTAAACAGGAGAATACTATTATTCAGACTTGTGCTGTTGCATGTTACAGCATTGCTGTGGGAGGTAAGACCCTTTTTAAAAAAAAATGTTTTTAGCAGATAAATCGTTCATTTAGTACGATGATGATATGAAATGAGCCTAAATGAAAAAATGGGTATTTATATAGTTGATCCCAACTTGTTTGGGACTGAGGCGTAGTTGTTTGTTTACCCAAAAAAGGTGTAGTTGAATTTGTATAGTGGTTTTAAGGATCCGTGGATTGATTTGTAAGTAAATGCAATAGATAATTAGCAATAAATAAATGACAATGACAAGTAAGAGAAATAGCTTGAATTGATAGTATCTTGATTGAAACTTGTTAATGAGCTTGGTCCGGTCCTTAGCTAAGTTGCTTCAAGCCCGAGCCGATATTGAGAGCTTGTACAATTTAAGATTACAGTGAAATCGTACAAGTAAGTGAAATAAGAATCGGATGCCGTTCCAACATGAAGGTTGGGCTCCTTTTATAGCTATCAATACAAGATATTTATGCCCGAGAATCATTCTCTAATTTAATGCAATTAAATGACAATAACGGCCACTTAATGACCAAAGAGTAACGGCTGACACCAAATCCGGAACGGGCATGCATCAAGCTTTTTCGGTCGCTTACGCGGTGTTACTTGGTTCGATCTATGCCCGACCTTGCTCTTTCACTCGGACTCACCACGGGTATCCTCGCACCCAGTGCACATCGTTGATACTCCCTTCGACCTCATACTTAAACCATGTCCCATGTCGTGCTGGTTTTCATCGTATACAGATAGTCCCCACTTCCCGGATCAAAGTTTACTGAAGTGATGGAAAGTGGAAATGATTTCCTCGGTGTCTTCTCTTGCAAGCTTCCTTTCAAATCACTTCGAAATAGGCGCGAAAGTGAACCGTTTGACCTTCTCCACGATCTGACTCACGTCTCTTCACTCTGCCATTCCTAACACGTGTCGCTTCCTAATTCATCCAGCTATTGCGGTCGATTTTTACCGTATACAGATAGTCCCCCCACTTTCTGGTTACTCCCTGTGATGTAGCCAGGAAGTGGAAGATTTAATTCTTTCTGCTCAAAAACCGTGTAATCATCATTGCCACTGCCTCATTAAAAACCTTATTGGAAAAACCCAATCGAAACAAAAACCGGGTGAGGGAAAAAAGAGTGTGACTTAGGGATTTTGGATGACAATTCCACCGCGGAAAAAGTACTACCACCACATAAAGTTTGATCTCGGATTTTTTAGTGTTCATCCGGAACTTTTAATCTTTGAGATTCGACTCTTGAGTTTTTAGTTGTACCCGAAACTTAGTCTTTAAGTTTTGAGTCTTGGGTTTTTAGGTATACCCGAAACTTTTAGAACCTCATAGTCTCGTAGACCGGGGATATTAATGACCTGGAAATTTTTACTTTTGATTTTGGTAAAGTCAAGGAACTTAATGCATCCGGTTAACTTTATGGTCGGGAAATAAAGCATCTGACTTTTAGCCATTTGACTGGGTGGCATTATAAGAGAGAGCCCTTATTTTTATGGTGCTTATGAAGAGGACGTCTCATGTTCATCTGTGCACAATTGTTTGGATTCGCAGTCCTTATTTGCTTTTAAGTGTGAGTAAATTGAAGAATGATTTAGTTCATTCAGACATATACGAGGATATTTAAGGTGCAAGTTTTGCTTCATTCATTCCTTGAACATACACAATTGCTTACAACATTGCATATAAGATAGTTTAGAGGGAATTAACAAAAGTACATTGTAAGAGAATTGCAACCGAGTTGACATCAATTGGGTTTAGCCGCTTCCGGGTGAAGGTCCTGCGGAGGTCTTTTTTTAGTGATCAAAATTGATTAGGGACAATGACCCATGATGAAAGGAGCTATTGACCTGAGTGGTTTTCTATTTGTATTTGAAAAGCTCCTGATTCTGTTTCCTTTTTCTTTCGGGGCTGATCTGCCAATCCACATTATTTTTTTCTTTATTTCGGAGCCAGTTCAGGCTATCTCCGGTATTTATTCTTGAGTACGAAGTATGAGGGATTCGGGCATGGTGCCTTCGGGCATAGTGCCTTTCTTTAACTCCGTTTCGGAGTCATCTTGAAATGCTTCCGGTACTTATTGTTATAGTTTCTGCTACTTTGATGCAACAGTCCCCAGTGCTCGTAGATATTATTGTTCTACATGTAAATCATTTTTAGGCGATTCGCTTTGGAGAAGCTCATGCCTCCTTTCAGTCCGTGATTCCGATGGGTATGGTTCAAACCGATGTCTGGAATGCCTCCAATAAAAGCTTTGTTGATCTTGTTTACGGGTCGTAGAAGACGTCCAGATAATCATCTGATCATCTTCTACGCGAATCTTTGATTCATTCCTGTTATGAACATCAGCCCATGTTATTGCGGAAAATTCTAGCTGATTCTCCTTGAGTTTAAACGAGGCATTGGAGCTCCTATGATTTAATCCTTTGATAAAAGCTTTTGTTGCCCATTCATCTGGTACCGGGGGAAGAAGCATCTATTCCTTTTGAAACCTTGTCACGAACTCATGCAGCAACTCCGTATCCTTTTAAGCAATTTTGAATATATCTGCTTTTCTTGCTTGGACCTTCCATGCTCCGGCATGTGACTTTATAAAAACATTTGCAAGCATTTCAAACGATTTAATAGAATGTTCAAGCAACATAGAGTACCATGTCATTGCCCTTTGGGATAGTGTTTCGCCAAATTTCTTCAGCAACACCGATTCGATCTTATTCGGGTGCATGTCATTGCCCTTTACCGCACGAGTGTACTGTGTCACATGCTCTTGTGGATCCGTAGTTCCATCGTACTTCGAGAGATCTGGTATTTTGAACCTTTTTGGTATCAACTTCAGAGTTGCGCTCAGAGGGAACGATAATTGGACGTATTTCATTGAGTCCGGTCCCTTCAGGATTGGAGACGCTCCTGGAATATGGCCTACCCGTGAATTATAGGTTTCAACCTTCTTTTTATTAGTATCCATTCGCTTAGTCAAAGCCTTGAGCATCTTCAAGACCTCCGAGGACTCATTAGTCCCCGAACCATTGGCATTCTCATCTACTCGATCTTCTTTCCGGCCTGGATCATCATCATATACATGTTGAGGTTCATCCGTCGCACTTGCTCCGCTGCTTCTCTTTTACAACCGAGTTATAGCCTCATGTTGCTCCTTCAATATATAATAGATCTGAGTCAAATTTATTTCTTCCTCCGGACCGTCTGGTGTTTTCAGACGCGACCTTCTAGACACTCGAGGTGAATCACAGGATTGTTGTCATTCATTGGATCAAAGGGTGGAACACCATTTGGTGGGTCAAAGGGCAGAACACCATTCATTGGAACGCCGTTCAATGGATCAACGAGTGGGGTGACGTTGTTGCTCTCATCATGGTGGCTAACTTGACTGTTACTGGCCATTTAGAATTAACCTGAAATCACAAAATCTCGAAAGAAGCAAGTGAAATTTGAGTTTGAACAAATCACCACTATTATCCTTGGCCCCACGGTGGCGCCAAACTGCTTACCCCAAAAAATGTATAGTGATTTTAAGGATAAGTGAATTGATTTGTAAGTAAATGCAATAGATAATTAGCAATAAATAAATGGCAATGACAAGTAAGAGAAATAACTTGAATTGATAGTATCTTGATTGAAACTTGTTAATGAGCTTGGTCCGGTCCTTAGCTAAGTTGCTTCGAGCTCGAGCCAATATTGAGAGCTTGTATCGTTTAAGATTACAGTGAAATCGTGCAAGTGAAATGAGAATCGGATGCCCTTCCAACATGAAGATTGGACTCCTTTTATAGCTATCAATACAAGTCATTTATGCCCGAGAATCATTCTCTAATTTAATGCAATTAAATGACAATAACGGCCACTTAATGACCAAAGAGTAATGGCTGGCACCAAATCCGGAATGGGCCTGCATCAAGCTTTTCCGGTCGCTTACCCGATGTTTCTTGGTTCGATCTATGCCCAGCCTTGCTCTTTCACTCGAACTCACCCTGGGTATCCTCGCACCCAGTGCACATTTTTTCTACTCCCTTCGACCTCATACTTAAACCATGGCACATGTCGTGCTTGTTTTCATCGTATACAGATAGTCCCCACACTTCCCCGGATCAAAGTTTACCGAAATGATGGAAAGTGGAAATGATTTCCTTGGTGTTTTCTCTTGCAAGATTCCTTTCAAATCACTCTGAAATCGGCGGGAAAGCGAACCGTTTGACCTTCTCCACGATCTGACTCACGTCTCTTCACTCTGCCATTCCTGATACGTGTCGCTCCCTAATTCGTCCAGCTCTTGCGATCGATTTTTACCGTATACATTGTTATTGTTGTTGTAGCAGATATATTTCTAGTTTAGTATGATGATAATATGAAATGAGCTTAAGTTAAGAAGTGGAGATTCATATAGCCGATCCCGAATTGTTTGAGACTGAGGCATAGTTGTTGTTGTAGCAGCAGATATATCCTTCTGTGTGTTTCTTCAATTATCTTGCTTGAGGGTTTTAAAATTGGAATTCATTCATTTTTTTCTGGTTCCATTTGCTTATGTTAATTTAGGTGGCTTTGGATCATACCTTTTGGGGCTAAACAAGAAGACATATGAGCAAGCAGGGGTTGATACAGATGGCAATACACCAGGGAGCCACAAGGAACCTAGGCTTGATTGGATGATTGGTTTTCTCTTTGTTGTTAGCTTTGTTGGCCTATTAGTCTTGGTTCCTCTTAGAAAGGTATTTTCCAATCTTTAGCTTTCTTGTTCTTGTTCAATAGTTAAATGACTTAGTAGGCGTTTGGACATTAATTGGTCGATAGTTGGAAAAAATGTTAAGTTGAAAAAGAGTATTTGGAAGTCGAAGTTGAAATAATGGGCCAATTTGATAAACACACGCTTTATTTGAAATAATCTCCAAATGGTGTTTCAAATATTGGTGATGATTCATCGGGATTATCATAATAAAATCTTACAAATGCCTCTTCTAGGTGCAGATTTGCAAGGCTGGCTGCCACCTTCAACTGACTCTTGAATATTTACTGATTGTTTGTGGTGCAGATCATGATAATTGACTATAAATTAGCCTATCCAAGTGGAACTGCGACTGCTGTTCTAATCAATCAATTTCATACACCCAAGGGAGATAAAATGGCCAAGTATGCAAGATCATCGTAATTAGGAAGAAATTGCCATCGCAAACTAGTCTTTCTTGAGAAATGAAAATCTTTGTTCTTCAATTTGCAGGAAACAGGTTAAAGGGTTCATGAAAGTTTTCTCAATCAGCTTCTTATGGAGTTTCTTCCAGTGGTTCTATTCTGGTGGAGAAAAATGTGGATTTGCACAATTCCCCACGTTTGGATTGAAAGCTTGGAAGAATTCGTATGAACTTTAAATATTCTTAAGTGGTTCATGAATGATTTCTCCAATATTACTACTAGTACTAATTTATACCATTGAATATTTCCAGTTTTTTCTTCGATTTCGACATGACTTATGTGGGAGCTGGAATGATTTGTTCTCACCTTGTGAACCTGTCATTGCTTCTTGGAGCTGTGCTTTCTTGGGGTATTATGTGGCCTCTAATTACTGAACACAAAGGAGCTTGGTTCCCAGCAACTTTACCAGAGAGCAGTATGAAGAGTCTAACGGGTTACAAGGTTTGTGAAAAAAGATCAAATAAGCTAGGCACATAATTAGAAGACCACGAATCAAATAAGCATTGTACTTTTTTCTCATTAGACCATAAAATTTGTATGCAGGTCTTTATCTCCATTGCTCTCCTTCTGGGAGATGGCCTTTACAACTTTGTCAGGACACTTTATTTCACCCTTAGAAGCATATATGTCACGATGAAGAAAAAAAGGCCTGAATCATGTAAGTTGAAACTGTTATACCGTGTCTTCTTTCCAGTGTGTTAAAGCTATGTGCTCCAACAAAGTACTGATTTGCTCCAGTCAAATAGTACCAAGATTGTTGAATATTGAACGAGTTTTCTGTTAGCTAATGAGAAGAGGGGCAAACGTCGTCTCCTTTTGTTGCAATTTTCTTTTTAATACCATCTCCTCAATATTTTCTGGCAGCAGCCTTGGACAACAAGGATCTGCCACTCGAGGAGCTGCAAAGAAACGAAATATTCATCAGAGAGAGCATTCCCTTCTGGCTAGCTTGTATTGGCTACCTGATTTTTTCCGTTATCTCCATCATTGTCATTCCGATTATGTTCCCTGCATTGAAGTGGTATTACGTGCTTGTTGCCTACATTTTTGCACCATTTTTGAGCTTTTGCAATGCTTACGGTGCCGGTCTAACTGACTTGAATATGGCATACAATTATGGGAAAGTGGCTCTGTTTGTGCTTGCTGCATTATCCGGGAAAGAGAACGGTGTTGTTGCCGGACTTATTGGATGTGGACTGATTAAATCCATGGTTTCTATATCTTCTGATCTGATGCATGATTTTAAGACAAGCCACCTCACCCTCACTTCACCACGTTCCATGCTACTTAGCCAAGCTATCGGAACTGCCATTGGCTGTGTCATAGCACCACTTACATTTTTCATATTCTACAAATCTTTTGCTGTTGGCGACTCCAATGGGGAGTACAAAGCTCCTTATGCACTCATTTATAGGAACATGGCGATTTTAGGTGTTCAAGGATTCTCTGCTCTGCCTCACCATTGCTTGCAACTCTGTTATGGCTTTTTCGGCTTTGCTATATTGGCCAACTTGATGAGAGACGTAACCCCTGAGAGGTTCGGGAAGTGGATCCCTCTTCCAATGGCTATGGCGGTGCCTTTCCTTGTTGGGGCAGCTTTTGCGATTGATATGGCTGCGGGCAGTTTGGTTGTATACGCATGGCATAAGATCAACAGCAAGAAGGCGGATTTGATGGTTCCTGCAGTCGCTTCAGGACTTATTTGTGGTGATGGAATATGGATTCTTCCATCAGCACTACTTGCTATCCTCAGAGTTAGGTCTCCAATTTGTATGGCTTTTTTAGTCGGACAGACATCCTGAAATTTCCTGATTCTTGAAACCAAGGAGTAGGTATAGAAATGAGATAGCTTAGAAACATATTTTCAAGGATGTACCTAACAACAGAGTTTTGTCATTTATAGGTACAATTTAGAAGAATATATAGTCTGATGTTAGCTTACAAAAAGGCAGGATTAGGAAATATTCAACGTTTGTAGATGGCCTGAAATGCCTATAATGTGGTGGAAGAAAGTTGATTATTCTCAAAATGCAAGCTGCCATACATCTTGTTCTCATAAAGAAAACTTCAGATAGCCTACAGCACACAGAGTCATTTCTTCGGCTCATACTCTCGAGAAAATGACCAAAATAGTCAGTTATGTTTGGGGTTGGTTTAAAATAATTTCTTAAAAGTGCTTCTAAGCAGTTTTGATCCGTTAAGTTTGACAAATTTTCTTATCTTTCAAAAATTTGAATTTTAGATTTAACAGAATTGTGGAACAAAAGAGATTTAATCAGAAACACTAAGAAAGTATTATCAAATTCCAGAAAAAATAATACTAAAAATTACACATAAACCAAGCAATAGACCAAACGTGAGTCTCTGTTAAAGCTTCAAATGTGAGTTTCCGTTAACACATTTTTTTCATACTTCATTTTAAATATAATAACCAAAGTTTGTTAAATATGTGACAATATCAAAAGTGCTCACTTTTAGTAGATTTAAAGGACAAAAACTGCCTTGAACATATTTAAGAAAATATTTTAGAGCTACCTCCAAACATAACAAAAATGAAGTTACATGATGTTTCCAATGGTAATTCAAGCAAATTCAATGATTTCAAATGAATTTAATTGCGAAATGTACGGAATTAGAATGTGAAATTTTCAAAATTTGAATAAAATCTTCAAATTTTATTTCATTTAAACTTCAAAATTTGATTTCGAGCTCCCTGCTCGTTTTGTGAGAAATTGAGAGTATTTGTCAGGGAAGAAAGATTAAGGTCCGCTATTTTCGGGTGCATGATATTTTCGTCCAAATTTTGTTAATTAGACTTAAAATATCTATTTTTTCACAAGTTTTATTAGCTCAAAAGCTAAATGGTGACATTAAAAATGTGTACTTTGTCAAAAATCCTAATCTAGTCAACAAGCTACAAATCAAGGTCAATGTTTTGATTGCCTAACGGTCTCTTCAGTCGGGCCCAAAAGGCCTAAATGGATATAAAATGGCACTCGTTGCAGCTTTCTTCAAGGCCCAATATAGTACTTCGAACTTCCCATTGCAAATACTGCTTAATCTTCGGATAGTAATAGTAAATAACAGCTGCTTGTCCATTCTATTTCTGGTGTGTTATCCCATTTTCACAAGTAGACCAAATTACAAGTTATATAATATGCAAGACAAAGTGGTTCTTGTGGATAGGATATGTCTCTATATAAGTATTATTTTTTATTTCGTAACTAGACTCGCGGTTGTTGGGATCTCTAAATTAATATGCTAAAATTATTAAAATTTGCATGCCTTGTTGTTAAAGCAAATGATGCTTGTCCCCAAAAATATATACTATTCTTTATGTGATTCAAGATCTTTTCTTATCCTTTTTATGTCTTTCTGGTGCATGGATCAGATACCTTAATTTCATGCCCACTATTAATCAATATTTGTGAGTGTCAAAATCAAAAATTGTGTTAAGGTTGTTTAAGATTTAAAATTTAATATATATATAATATTATTTTTTATATATATTATAATTTTTCGACGAATAATGTTCAACTACTATCTTTCATTGTATTTGACTATGCCACATGCGAGATCTTATAATGTCGAATTTGTTTTCCTTCTTATGCATTTGTTCAAGTTTAGATGTAAAGTGTTGGTATAGCAACGAAACAAAATTGAGAACTAATTGCCACTGGATATTTTTAGCTAGAGTACACTTAAAAGGGATATTTAAAGTACAAACATATGCTATTCAGAAATCTAGTAGTATGAAATTACTATTGTCAAAAAAGCAATTGCAGAAAATCTATCCTAGTTTGATTAATCATTTATACTTATAACAAGACTCGTTCATTGATCTTGTCCATATGCATGTATACTAAAAGAGATCAAGATCCAAGTTTGCACATTGATTAAATCTACTTTGCAAAGCATATAATTAATGGAACTTCAACTTGCAAAATTGTCACTCCACTTGCCTGTTACTTAGCCAACACGATTCATACACCACATTGGCAACTCCTCGGTATTATGTTTCGACACTGGATATGGACAACGTCGCTTGCCGTTTTGAGGACCAAGATACCAAATTATCACCAAGAAATACAATAACCAGACGTGGAGCGTCTGGTATCCGGACATCCACTCCAATCGGCGTCTGTGTATGAAATAAGAGTGGTTGTCGAAGACGGATATAAATGCAAGCCATGATTGAGAGTGCCCTGAATATAACACACAATGCGTTTGAGAGCATGCATGCGATCCTCCACCGGGTTATGCATGAATAGACAAACCTGTTGTACAACATAAGAGATATCGGGCCTCGTGAATGTGAGATATTGCAGGCTCCCTACAAGGCTACGGTAATGTGATGGATCGGCATACGACTTGCTGGAAGAAGCACTCAACTTCGATTTAGTATCAACCACAGTGGCAGACGACCTACACGATGACATGCCAGCTCGTTCAACAATCTTTGATGCATACTTCTTTTGGGATAAAAATAAACCACCTGCATGACGTGTCACAGCTATCCCCAAGAAGTAACTCAGTGGCCTTAGATCTTTCATTGAAAACTCAGAGCCAAGCAATGGCATGAAAGGATCAAATTCAACAGAAATCCAATTATTAATGATAAATTTTCTAACTAAAATCAAGTTTTAAATTAATTGAGGAGCGTGAAGGTCATTTTTCAAAGATAACGTGGGTTCGGTGGAGGCAAGTTTGTAGTACCATAACCACAAATTGGAATTGAATGACCATTTCCGATAGTTATACCAAGATTATTGTTCAAATTAAAATAGGACGAGAGATTACCTTGTGAGGAGGTCATATGAGACATTGCACCGGTGTCCATGTACCAATTTGCGTCTGGTGTAGTAAGTCCAGGAGTGTGCATCGAGACCTCGATATCTGTCGGGGTTGCCACTGTCGAGTGGGCCTGTTTCCACTGGCTCGGCAGTGGCCCAAGGATTCTAGCAGCTGATTGGGCCTATTGGCTGGTCCGTTGTGCCTGGATGTGGGCCTGGCCCAATTTCCAGTGGGAAATGGGCAGGGAGGCATGACCCAGGGCTACTGCCAGGCCCACGGTACCGGCCCACTACCCCACTGGGCTGGCGGTTGCCACTGGGCTGGCTGTTGCTGTTGGCCTCCATCCTGGTGCCACCTCCTCCACGGCGGTTGCCGCCGCCTTTTTCACCACCGCAGCCACCGCCGTGGTTTTTGCTCCCGTTACCGCCGTTTCGACCTTTCTGGCTAAGATTTGGCGGTAAATTTTCAAATTGTGACGAACTCTCATCGGACGGAGAGACAATCAAGGTCGAATTTGACACGGTAGTTGTCTTCTTGGCAAAATCCGCTTCTTCGAGGATGAGCATAGATTATAGTTGGATGCTTCAACAAATGCAAACATTCATAATTTAACTACAGTTTATCATTATTTATTAGAAAGAAAGAAACTAAAACGAACATTTTAAAATTGGTAGCATGTTTCACTTCTTGAGCTTATATTGGAATTATTTGTACTCTTTTTAAAAATTAAATCGAAAATAGAAAAGAGATAAATTAATAAGTTGCTTACGTCACCCAGGAAATATTTTCGGAATCTTGATAACTGATTAGTTGATAATAGTACAATATATAAGAGTTAGTTGGAAATAGTTAAAACATGGAGTATTAAAATACCAAAGACACGCGTCAGTTGACAGTGCACTCATCCATCATGATTTTCATGATGATGATTGATGATGAATAAGTTCTCCTGAAGTTATGTTCATCTTGTTTGTTAGAGATTAAATTATATCTATTGCCGGTAAAACGGTACAGTTAAATTTATATACATGGTCAAAGACACGTAGGTCTTAAATGATGAATTTTGTAAAAGAATTAGATAATATATAATGCAAATAAGTAATATTAAGACAAAGTAAAGAAATAATATTAGCTTGAGTCTTGTATTAGTTTTTGGACAAAGCTTTTGTAACTAGTATGAAAGCAAAAGAATTGAGAACAATCTTTAATAATTGTATTGTAATAACTTGCATATGATGATTTGTAAAGGGATATTGTGTCCTATTTATAAAGGAATATTGTGTCCTATTTATACCACAGGCGGACCTAAATGTATTTTAATGGTGCTCCACCACCTGTTAAACTCGACGTAGATTAGGTATAGTTATATAAGAAATATATAAAAATGGGGTATAAAACTAAAAAAGCACCCTAGAATAGCATCAACCTATTTGATACAGCTGATTCTTATGGGACTGGAAGGTTGAATGGACAAAGTGAGAAACTTCTTGAGAAATTCATTTGCGAGTTTCCAGGTGAACATTACTTTGTTCTTGTTTCTCATTAAAAGTATATTAATGTAACCAATTCTTGCTTTTGGACACCTCACGGCAGTGGCAAATTTATGAAGAAAAAATGGTCACGTGAATTCATGGTCATCCGATTAAATTCAGTATGTTACGTGTGCACTGATTAAATATTGAGTTTAATTACTTAAAGTTGAGGGATCAAACACAACTTGCACGGTTGAATTCGCCTTTGGTTCACGGGCTAATTCATTAGGAAGTTTTGAATAGTTAATCTGATACTTTTAGTCATTCCGCTTAGGAACTAGGAGTAGAATTAAATTAGCAATTCGTGTGATCGATCCAGTCACAGGACACTTATGTTTTCATCTTAATTGCTTCACATTTATGGAAACATAGAGCTGCATTGGATTAGTTTAGCTTCCCAATTTTTCATGTTTAATTTTGTATGTTGTTCCGAAGAATTGTTTGCTACTCACGGAAATTATGTAAATATGTAATATTCGTAAACTTAAAGTTACATAATACCTTCTATTCTTAGTGAAATAGGAAGAAGCAAAAAAGGGATTGTAGTTATGCTCAATTGTCAGGTGAACTAATGGCAATGTCGAAGCTGTTAATTTCACTAAGGGTGTTCAAGATGTAATATATATATGTACAAAAAGTAACTTTTGACCACAGTATAATCTTTTTGTACACTCGGTATAACTTTCCGATGAAGAGTGTTCAACAAACCATCCTCACTCTATGTGACTACGCCACTGTCTAACGGTTTGACTATTGTCTGAGCATTTAGTGATCAGTAAGTGTGTCAAGGCTACCCACATTCTCTTTTGTTTCCTAAGTTTTTGAATATTATGTTTTCAGGAGACAAGCAAGTAAAGAATAACATTCAGATTGCAACAAAAATTGCAGCATACCCATGGCGACTAACATCTGGACAATTTGTGAATGCTTGCAAGTATTGCTCATCCTCATTTCTTCTGAACCTACTGATAATCAAAATATCAAAACTCCAGTTCTATGGGGGGAAATACCTAATGTTGAATTCTCATTTGATTAGAATTATATGTTCGTCAGAAGTGCACTAAATGACTAAATTACTTTATCTACTATGATATCTGATATGACAAACTTTTAAGAATGGCATTAGCCTCATAATTTAGCTGTTTCTTATAAAGCAACTAGATGGTTTTCTTAAATAGAACTTTGTGTCAGGTCTTCTCTGGATAGGATGCAAATTGAGCAAATTGGAATAGGACAATTGCACTGGTCAACTGCAAATTATGCACCTCTGCAGGAACGAGTTCTTTGGGATGGTTTAGTTGCCATGTACGAGAAGGTTACTAATAACTCAAAGTATTTATTTGGGATCGCGTGCGTTGTTTGACCATTTAGTGTGTGGGGAGATCAACATTTTGGTGTTATCTTGTCACTCTTAAAAACAATTATGAGTCTACTTTATGCTAAATCTGATCTTCAATACCTCCGATGGATAAAATTCTTGTTAGATCCAAATTGTTGTTGAAAGATAAAATAATTTCCCTTGGGGATTCCTTGCATTATTCACAATATATATAGCTGTACAAAGGTTGATTCCTAATATGGTACGAATCCTAACTTACCTTACAAATGTTGATTCCTAATATGGTACGAATCCTAACTTACCTTACAAAGGTTGATTCCTAATATGGTACGAATCTTAACTTACCTTACAAAGGTTGATTCCTAATATAATTAGAATCCTAAGTTACCTTAAATATACATCTATCATAATTACAAAATATACAGGGAATATTTGGAGAATATTCGCTAATACTCCCCCTCAGACGGAGCGGGAGGAGGCTGAACGCTAAGGCTGGATCGAAAGTCGGTGAAGAGCTGTCGCGGTAGTCCCTTTGTGAAGATGTCTGCATACTGATAAGAGGAAGGCACGTGTAATATTTTGACCTGACCACGGGCAACCTTCTCTCGCACAAAGTGGATATCCATCGTAATATGTTTAGCCCGTTGATGTTGGACCGGATTATGAGACATATAAATGGCATATATGTTGTCACAATAGACTATAGACGCCTTGCGGAGTGGACACTGGAGTTCCAAAAGAAGATTTCGGAGACAACAGATCTCAGCAACTACGTTAGCAACACCGCGATATTCTGGTTCAGCACTCGAACGGGAAAGTGTTGCCTGCCGCTTGGCGGACAATGAGATAAGATTATCCCCAAGAAATACACAGTACCCTGATGTGGAGCGACGTGTGTCGGGGCATCCTGCCCAATCTGCATTCGTGTAGGAAAGTAGCTTGGTTGGGGCAGAGGGGTATAGATGTAATCCGAAGTCTAGTGTGCCCTTAACGTATATGATAATACGTTTGAGGGCGGCAAAATGGGACTCTCGGGGGTCGTGCATGAACAGACACATATGCTAAACGGCATATGCAATATCAGGCCTAGTGAATGTAAGATACTAAAGAGCACCTGCTAGACTCCGATATAGAGTGGGATCAGAAACTGACGCACCGTCATTTGCACTAAGCTTGGATTTTGCGTCCACCGGAGTTGGCATAATTTTACAATTTGCCATCTTGGCCCTGTACACTATCTCTTCTACATACTTACGCTGACACAGGAACATAGTGGCTGCAGATCTTGTCACCGATATACCTAAAAAATAACTTAGCTTGCCCAAGTCAGTCATAGCAAATTCAGTTTTGAGTAGAGCAATGATTTCATTCTTCAACCCGTCAGATGAGGCAGTAAGAACAATGTCATCGACATATAATAGCAAATATGCAGTTCTGCTACCTCGGTGAAAAGTGAAGAGAGATGTATCACACCTGCTACATACAAAATCAATCTGCAGAAGATACCTGGCGAACAGATCATACCAAGCGCGGGGTGTCTGTTTCAATCCATACAATGACTTCCTGAGATGACACACAAACTGCGGAGCTGCCGGATGAACAAAGCCAGGAGGTTGATGCATGTACACAGTCTCTTTCAAATCCCCATGAAGAAATGCATTCTTGACATCAAGCTGATGAATCAGCCAATACATGCACATAGCAATACTGAGAACAGTCCAAATAGTGGCCGGTTTAACAACCAGACTGAATGTCTCACCACAAACAATACCCTCCTGCTGATTAGTGCAATTGGCAACTAGTCTTGCCTTATACCTCTCTAAGTCACCACTGTCTCTGAACTTGTGACGAAATAACCACATACACCGGATAACATTCACACCACCTGGTCGAGGCACCAAATCCCAAGTGTTCTGCTGGGTTAAAGCATTAAATTTCTCGCACATGGCCGCATTCCAATTTGGGTCCAGTTTTGCTAGTTTTGGATTTTTTGAAATGGGTGATAAGGTTTGTGTGGAGAGATTGAAGTGAACCTTGGGTTTGAAGATCCCGTGTTGTGCACGAGTCTCCATGCGATGAGAAGGCAGTGGTGGTGGGTCGGAATTTGTGAGGAATTTGTATAAGCTGCGGGACATCTTTGCGGGGATGGGAAGCGACATGTTTGTGGGATTAGTTGTTGGTGAGAGGCGGCGATGGTCTTTGGAGGTGCAGGAGACTTCGGTGGAGAAGCGGTATGGGTGGTGTATGGGTATTAGACCGAGAGCATGGGGTGGGTGGGTGGCGACATTCTTCTTTGGAGGGTTAGACAACATTCTTGAAAGCGGCGATGGTGTTGGTGACCGAGAGCGGTGGTTGTAAGCGATCTTGGTGAGGACGATCTTTGTCGGGATGATGAAGCTGCTATTGGTACAGATTTTAGATGACCGGGGACAGACTCGGTTCATCGAGAAAGAAGTAATCGGTGGTCTGAAATTGCCGGAGATTGGAAAAAAGAAAGGTTGTCTCGTCAAAGGTGACGTGACGGGAGACGATAATTTTGCGAGTAGCAATGTCATAGCACAAGTAGCCCCGATGATTAGGAGAAAGACCAAGGAAGACACATGGCAGACTGCGAGGGGCAAGTTTGTGAGGTGCAGTGGAGGCTATGTTGGGGTAGCATAAACATCCAAAAATGCGTAGGTGATCATATGATGGTAGCTTACGGTATAAGATTTTGGTAGGGGTCTTGTTTTGGAGTGTGCTAGTTGGTAAAATATTAAGAAGGAATTCTACCATTTTGACAGCATAGACCCAGAAAGGAGGTGGTAGGCAGGCGTGAAATAGGAGTGTGCGAACCATGTTATTAATGGTACGTATAATTCGTTCAGTCTTTCCATTTTGGGAAGAAGTTTATGGACAAGAAAAACGAAAAACCATGCCTTGTTTAGAACAGAAATTGTGAAATACTGAGTTATTAAATTCTCATCCATTATCACACTGGAATGATTTGATAGATTTTTCAAATTGTGTTTTAATGAATTTTTGAAACTCAAGGAATTTTGCAAAAACTTCAGATTTGAATTTCAGTGGGTAAATCCAGACAAAGTGTGAAAAATCGTCCAAGAATACTAGATAGAATTTATGACCCAAAGAGCTAACAATCGGAGATGTCCACAAATCAGCATGAACAATATCAAAGGGAGAAAAAGTAACACTGTTTGATGACATAAATGGAAGACGAGTATGTTTGCCTAGGGGACAAGAAAAACAGTGTTGGGCAATTTTCCCATTATTACATTGAATACGCTTAGAAGTCCTAAGAAAAGTAAAAACTGGGTCTCCGGGGTGTCCGAGTCTGTTGTGTCAAGTTGAGGGAGAGATCGCCTCAAGGGATAGAGGTGCTTGCGGTCTGACATCGGAAGATTGAGTGAATGGGTAGAGATCTCCCACACTATTGCAGCGTGTAAGAATTTTCCCCGTATTGAGTTCCTTCACAGAAAAACCAAAAGGGTCAAATTCGACAGACACAGAATTATTGCTAGTGAATTTTCTAACGGAGATTAAGTTTTTAATGATGTTAGGTGTGTATAGGACGTGGTTTAGGGAGAAAGGTGGGTGTGGATGTTTGGTGTGTGTGTTACCGTAACATTCAATTGGAATGCGATGACCATTGCCGACAGTAATAAATTGAGGTCACTTTAACCGACGTAGTTGAGATAGGTTACCTGACGACCGAATGAGGTGAGATGTGGCTCCGGTTTCCATGTACCAATTGTCGTCGGGCTGTTGAAGGTTCACGGTGGTGTAGGCCTGGCCCAAATCAGTCGGGGCCAGGCTATTGTCTTCTTCTTTGGTTGGGCCTTGATGATGTTGTTGGTTGGGCGATCTTTGCTTCTGGTTGCTTTGCACAGTGGTGGGCGGGCAGGCCGAAGGCGATCGACCACTTCTGCTGGCGGGCCCCGACATTCTGGTACGAGCATGCAGGCGAGGCCCAGTTTTGCTGGTTGGGCTATTGATGCTGTTGGACCTGCTGCTGCTGCTGGTTCCAGTTCTGTTGTCCAGTGTTTTGGCCTGACTGCTGCTGATTGCATTGGCCCTTTCCGCGGCCCTTGCCTTTGTTGTTGCGACCTCTGCCGCCACGACCTCCGCTTTCGCTTCTTCTTCATTGGACTCGCTTCTGGCGGTGGTTGTTGCTGGCCGCAGCTGTTGCCATCCCGTCAACGGCTAACGCCTTTTGATTATGTTCCTCTTGTTTAGCACGTCTAGTTTCTTCCAACAATAGTTGTGAACGCGCCTTGTTGAAACTTGGGAGAGGGTCGGCTTGTTGAATCATTGTTGCGAGTGTGTCATATTCACCTTTCGGTAAACCCGCAACAAGTTGAAGCACCATCTTGGTTTCTGAAACAGAAGTCCCGATGTTGGATAGTTGATCGGTGATGAGTTTCAGTTGCTTACAATATTTGGATATGTTGTTAAAATTCTCGAGGCAGGTATTGTTGAATTGCTCTTCTAAATACACGGCCCGAGTATTTTTATTGTCATGAAAGATTTCTTCTATCCGGACCCAAAGTTCACATGCCGTAGCACATGTTTTCATGATAGTGCACAAAAGGTCTTTGGAGATGGTGCCGTAGATCCATTGTTTGACGATGGCGTCAAGACGACGCCAGATTGAGTCTGTAACATCGGTGGGACGATGAACAGATTCGTCAATATGATCGAGCACGTTGTATGCACATGCATGAATGTAGAATAGTTCCATCCACATGGAATATTGACAGTCTTCTTGATCAAGAATTATGGGGATAAATAAAATTCCTGATGTTGTTAACGGCGAATGCCGGATGAAAAGAAGATACTGAACGTTGAGAGGGGTTGTCAAGTGTGCTAGTGGATGAACCGAAATTTGTAGGGGACGACATGGTGGCTGCCTTGAAGCTGTTTCAGCCGAGGAAAAAAAACAAGCAATAAACTGTTGTTGTTGGCCGAGATGTTTTCTGGTTTGGCCGAGAGAGGGAGGGAAAGAGTAGAAGAGTAGGGTTTAGGTTTTAGGCTCTTGATACCATGAAAGATATAATAATTTCCCTTGGGGATTCCTTTCATTATTTACAATATATATAGCTGTACAAAGGTTGATTTCTAATATGGTACGAATCCTAACTTACCTTACAAAGGTTGATTCCTAATATAATTAGAATCCTATGTTACCTTAAATATACATCTATCATAATTATAAAATATACATGGAATATTAGGAGAATATTCGCTAATAGTTGCGCATAATCAAATTACAATTTTTCTCTCGTGCAGGGTTTAGTTCGTGCAGTTGGTGTGAGCAACTATGGACCAAAGGAGCTGCTGAAAATACACAAATATCTTGATCACAGATGAGTTCCTTTGCGCTCAGCCCAGGTGCCGAGTCTTCTTTCCTACTTTACTATGAAGTATGCAGCTACCTTTATTTTCAGAAGCAAATACAATTTTGTTATATGTACAACGCTCAGTAAGATTTACACAGTGTCTCTGTTGTTTAAAAGAGGTAAAAACAAACAATGTATTAGTTCTATTAAGTCAAAGAAAATGAAGACGATAACATCTAATCGATAGACTTACCTGGTACCTGCTAGTAGGAGGTAGCAGGTATCCAGTAAACTCGTCGAGGTCACGCAAGCACAATCACCTCTAATGTTCAAGTATTGTTAGTGGTCGTCAAATTTCTTATGACCAGGTTGTACTTAAATTGCTTTGAATCGCTGTTTTCTTTGGTGCCACAATCCTAAGCCAGTGACCTCTCCAACATCAGGTTCAATTTTCATTGCTGAGTATGGGAAACGATCAGATGGAGATAAAAAATATATGTGATTCTCTAGGCATACGGATCATAGCATACAGTCCACTGGGTCTTGGTATGCTCACTGGGAAATATTCACCCTCTAATCTTCCACCTGGGCCAAGGTACACACTCTCAGTTTCTTACTCAAGTTTGAATTTTTCTAACTAGTAAACGAGTACAGCTCAAGCTATTATTTGATACTTGTCTCAATGTAAAACATAACTTGTAGGGGATTACTCTTTAGACACATTCTGCCTGGATTGGAGCCACTACTTGCCTCACTGAGACAAATAGCTCAACGACGTCGGAAAACAATACCACAGGTAACAGAAAATTTTCTGTTCAGTTCTTTTCGTACTAACAAGCAGGTGACTGCATCTCATTGCTGGTTCAGTATTCTCATCTAATAGGTCTTTCATATAGTTTGGCATTTGCAATAAGGCAAAGCACTATGCTGGAGTTATTGTACATCTCGGTAGCCTCTATTTTCTTGGTTTTAAGCTTGCTGTTAGGTCTGTTTGAGAGTCCATTCATGATTAACAGCATATAGGACACATGAACTTACAGTAAATCCAGTTAGCTCTTTATTATAAATTCAGATGAATTAAGGACTGAAAAGAAGGTATCAAATCTCAGCAGTTTTTATCTGTTATAGAAAAGACGAGCATTGGTCTGGGAAATGAGAAATTCATGAAAGCCGAGATTTTTCTAGGGTTTCGTTTGAGATAACAGTAACTAACTTGGATTCAATTGGCCAAATCTGAACCGAGCTGTTTGTCCTCGATATGTGATAGTCCACCACTTTAAAGATTTGTGGTGATGTTTGAAGATTGTTGGAAACCTTTCCTTTCTTCTTTTTGTTCCTTTTTTCCTCGATCTACACAGGTACTCGACTTTTTGGTGAAAACTTAAGTGAACAGTACTTTCAGTGCCGGTGAACAGTGATTTTCGCTGGCAAACAAGTTCGATTCAACTGGAGTTGGTACCTCCGGTTGCCCTTATCCATTATTTGTCCTTATCCTTGTTAAATTTTGTCGCTTCGCTGTATTGATTCATGACTTTACGTTCTTGCATTTACCCTTCTTGGCGTAGTGATTTTACTTGCCTCTAGATTCTTGTTAATTTGTGCTTTCACTTTGATCCCTTCCTGTTTTAGGGTAAACGTTTGATTAGTTTATTATTTTATATTTGCTTTAGTGGCTTTGGTAACTGATGGTAGACTAGGGTCATGTTCTCGGTCGGGGACGGGGGTGAGGGTTAGGGGGTAAGGGAGATGCTAGGTTGAGAATAAGGCCTTGGAACATTGGGACTTTAACGGGGAAGCCCATAGAGCTAGTTAAGATTCTTAAGAAGATGAGGATTAATATAGCCTGTGTGTAGGAGACCAAATGGGTAGGACCTAAGGCTAAGGATGTGGACGGATATAAGTTATGGTTATCGGGTAGGTCGAGGTATAGGAATGGGGTAGACATTTTAGTGGACAACGAGCTAAGGGATCATGTGGTAGATGTTAGGAGGGTCAATGACAAGATGATGGCGATTAAGTTGGTAGTTGGAGGGTTTACTATGAACATTATTAGTGGTTACGCGTCGTATGCGGGAATGGACAAGGAGGAGAAGAGGCGCTTTTGGGAGGATTTGGACGAGGCGGTGGGGGTATACCACCCACTGAGAAGTTATTTGTATGAGGGTATTTCAATGGACATTTCGGGTCACTTCCGGGGGTTATGACGACGTGCATGGAGGCTTTAGCCTAGGGGACATGAATGGGAGAGGCGTCTCACTTCTGGAGCTCGCTAGAGCTTTTGGGATGGTGATAGCCAATTTGAGGTTCTTAAAGAAGGGGGAGCACTTGGTAACTTTTCATAGTTCGGTGGCCAAGACTCAGACTTTTTGCTCCTTAGGAAAGTTGACAACGATCTTTGTAAAGACTGCAAGGTTATTCCGAGGGAGTATCTTACAACCCGACATAAGCTTTTGGTGATGGATTTGGAGATCAAGATGGAGAAGAAACGGATGGTTGTGGATGACAGGTTAGGAATCAAATGGGGGAGTTTGAACATGGCCAGTGCAAAAGAGATTGGGGAGAGGTTGATGGCCAAGGAGGCTTGGGGGAGTAGTGGGGATGCGACCGGTATATGTGACAGGATAGCTAGTTGCATTCGAGAGGTAGCTAGAGAAGTGCTTGGGGTCTCGAGGGGTAGCCGTGGTGGGCATCGAGGTGACTGGTGGTGGAATGGTAAAGTTCAAGAAAAGGTGGAAGCGAAGAAAGCGGCGTATGCGAAATTTGTAGAAAGCAAAGATGAGGTGGAGAAGTGGACGAATAGGGAACTGTATAAGATAGTGAGGAATGAGGCAAAACTTGCGGTTACGGTGGCAAAAACAACGGCTTTTGAACGCTTGTATGTGGAATTAGAGAAAAAAGACGAGGATAGAAAGTTGTATAGACTAGTCAATGCAAGGGAGAGGAGGGCCCGTAACTTGGACCACGTGAGGTGCATCAAGGATGAGGACGACAAAGTACTGGTGGAGGACGCGCATATTAGGCGGAGGTGGCAGTCTTACTTCATAAACTCGTGAACGAAAAAGGAGATAGAGACATTGTGCTGGGAGATCTGGAGCAATCTGGTAGGTACTGGAATTTTGGGTATTGTAGAAGCATTAAGGTTGAGGAGGTTGATGGTGTTGTTCGCAGGATGCGCAGGGGACGAGCGATCGGGCCTGATGAGATCCTAGTTGAATTTTAGAAGAGCGCAGGCATGGCAGGTTTAGAGTGGCTAACTGAGTTATTTCACGTCATTTTTTAGACGGCGAGAATGTCCGATGAATTGAGGTGTAGTACAATGATCCATGTGTACAAAAACAAAGGTGATATCCAGAGTTGCAATAATTATAGGGGTATCAAGCTGCTAAGCCACACTATGAAAGTTTGGGAAAGGGTCGTGGAGATGAGGGTGAGAAAAGGCGTGTCTATTTCTGCGAACCAGTTTGGATTCATGCTGGGGCGTTCGACCACAAAAGTCATTCATCTTATTAGGAGGTTGGTGGAGAAGTACACGGAGAGGAAGATAGACTTACATATGGTTTTCATCGACCTCGAGAAGGCATACGACAAAGTCCGTAGGGAGGTTCTATGGAGATGTTTGGAGGTTAGAAGTGTACCTGTGGCATACACTAGGGCGATCAAGGATATGTATGATGGAGCCAAGACCAGGATATGGACAGTAGGAGGAGACTCGGAGCACGTTCCAGTGATGATGGGACTGCACCAGGGATCAGCTCTTAGCCCATTCTTATTTGCCTTGGTGATGGATGGACTGACGCGACAAATCCAAGGGGAGGTGCCATGGTGTATGTTATTCGCAGACGACATAGTCCTGAATGATGAGATTCGCAGCGGAGTGAACACTAAGCTGAAGGTTTGGAGACAGACTCTGGAATTTAAAGGTTTCAGGCTGAGTAGGACCAAGACAAAATATTTGGAGTGCAAGTTCAGTAACGGGAGCGACCTTGAGACAGACATGGAGGTGAGACTTGGTACTTAGGTCATTCCAAAGAACGGAAGCTTCAAGTACCTCGAGTCTATTATTCAAGGGGATGGAGAGATTGATGACGATGTCACACATCGTATTGGGACAGAGTGGATGAAATGAAGGCTCGCATCTGGAGTCTTATGCGACAAAAAGGTGCCATCAAAACTTAAAGACAAGTTCTATAGGGCTGTAGTTAGACCGACCATGTTGTATGGGGCGAGTGTTGGCTAGTCAAGACTTCGCACATCCAAAAGATAAAAGTTGTGGAGATGATGATGTTGAGATGGATGTGCGGGCATACAATGAGGGATAAGATTAGAAATGATGATATTCGGGACAAAGTGAGAGGCATCGGTGGAGGATAAGATGCGAGAAGCAAGGTTGAGATGGTTTGGGCATGTGCAGAAGAGAGACACAAATGCCCCAGTGCGGAGGTGTGAGAGATTGGATATGAACGGGTTTAGGAGGGTAGAGGTAGGCCGAAGAAGTATTAGGGAGAGGTGATTAGACGGGATATGGCGTAGGTGCAACTTAATGAGGACATGACCTTAGATAGGGGGCTATGAAGGACACTGATTAGGGTAGTAGGTAGTCGAGCGTAGTCCTACTTACGCTTACAAACGAGTAGTTGTAGTGATTATTGTAGGCCCGCCTAGCTTATCATACTAATAGGCGTAATATTGCTTTATAGTCCTATGTAGTTTGATTTCTGCTGCTATGTGTCATTTAGTATACTTTGTTATTTACATGCGCTAGTTACTACTTACTTTTTCAGAATGCGCTATCATGACTTATTCACTTTTGATACCAGTATTTTCATAATGCTTAATTTTTATTTTTTTTACCGGATCTGACCTTTACTCTAGCTTTGCTCTTGCTTTGCTTTTGTTTTGCTTGTGCTTATGCTCTGTCTTGAGCCGAGGGTCTCTCGGAAACAACCGCTCTATCTACCAAGATAGAGGTAAGGTCTGCGTATACTCTACCCTCCCCAGACCACACGTTATGAGATTACACCGGGTATGTTGTTGTTGTTGTAGAAAAGACGAGCATTTTTTTTTTTGGTGAAGTAGAAAAGACAAGCATTTTGCCTATCCAAAAAAAAAAATGGATATTTAAGTTGGTGTGCCTTGGTACCCATGATACTAAATTCTACTAACATTGACCTGTCAAATTAAAAAAGAAAACAGAAAAACAAAGAAACTAGCTTTACGTGATAATCAAATAACCAGGAATTGATTCATCATAGACTGTACTACTGTGGCTCCGTATACAATTACCAAAGTATCAGCCATTGCTTCCTCTATATAACAAGGGCCCCAGATAAAATAATCTCCACATAAAATTCTACATAACTAATACAACATTTGATTTTCGATATAAAATCTCGCATTATTTAAAGAGGTAAAAATGTGGAACAAGAATATGTGTATTAGCAAAACCTGGATAAGAACAGCTAATACGTAAGAAGTACATATAAAGTTAACTATTCACTTTGATATTGCAACCCCTGCATAATGATCCTTGTATTACTGTTAGTCACCGCATGACTGCATTGGTTATCCCTTATAAGTTATAGCTAGTTTCTAAACCAAACAACCCATAAAAGTGAATCCATTACAAGGTTATAGCTTTGGCATTATGAACCTTATTTGCTTTGAGAACCAGTAGATAAGCTGCCATTGTTAAATATTGAATTTAACTGACTTAAGTACACCACATTAATTCATTTCAAATGGTAAAACCGCTTTCCTTCTAGTCATCATCAGAGCTCTCATAAATGATACACAGCGTGTTGTGCTAGGTTACACTGATGTTTATATAAGTTGGCTTTGCCGTATCGGATGCACTTCTCAAAACCTTGGGAGTTATCACTCTGCCTTTGCTTTGTTTCTGTATATGAGCGTTGTTTCTTGAAATTTATGACTTTTAGAACTTCCTCAAGCTTGGATTAGTTGCTTCCTCTAGTTATAAACCTTCATTAACTTCTAATGTTAACCTTTGCAAAGTGGAGCATCTCTACGTATTGTATTGTATTGTATTGTATTTGAAAAGACAATCCGCTAATGTGATCGTCACGCAATTAATCTAGTAGGACCTTTCTCAACCTTTTGAAAGTCTAGTTTCTCTTCACTAAAATCCCTTTAGCCTGGCGCCTTGACATCGCCGGTAAGAGATGTATACTTGCAAAAAGCAGTATATGTACTTTAGCTCATTTTTATTGTCACTTTGTTTTTCAGAGCGACAATCCTTGGTCCACAAAGTTATGAAAGAACCTACTACTTTGTGCTTCTCCATGGCAATTGACTTGAAAGTTTCAGTATGTTTCCTCGCTTCGAAGATGCATGTTAAAAAGGAAAAATATGGCCTTCCATTTGACTGTAAAGTATGCTTTCATCAGCTCCTTTTTTATGATTTACTATTAATTAACATCATCTACTCCAAGGGTTCTTCCTTTTACTTTGTTCCATACCTGAAAAGTATTAATTCCGTCAGGCAACTAATTCTATTAATTTATGACCAAGTCTCTGCTACCGAACTACTACTTTCTCAAGTACTTTTTCTTCATTGGAAAAGGTTTTCATCGAAGGATCAGAAGGATGAAGGGTTGCAAAAATGACTTAACCTTTGCTAAAGATAGATTCACCATAAGTCTCCATAACAAACTTGAAGCCAGACGAGCGACAACACAAAAAGAGAGAAAAAAAAAAAGAAAAAGCGGGGAAGTATGATCAAAAGTCCTTGGTCTTTCTAGAGGTAGATGCATTTAACTTGTGAAGGAAAGAAAAAAAATCTAGAACTCCAGGGGAATAGGTTCTCAACAAAGAATTTTAAGCTGTCTATCCATGGTGTTTTGTTCGGAAAACAAACGTCTATTAATCTTTGAACCCTGCAGATGATCCCAAGGGGACCTTTTGGCTGAATTGTAAGATAAGAGCATTCCAGCAGAAGCTGGCCACTTGACATCACTTCGTTGAAAGGAACTACACACATTGTTTATGCTTGGGTTATTTCATTCACATTATTCACAAACTCAGTACTGCGAAGTATTATCATTGCATGTTTGTATTTATTTCATTTGCAGGCTATTAACATAAAATCGCAATGCAGGTGGCTATCAACTGGTGTATATGCAAGGGTACAACTCCGATCCCTGGAGTCAAGTCTGTAAAACAAGCTGAAGCTAATCTAGGAGCGCTTGGTTGGCAACTCACTTCTGATGAATTGCTCCAGTTAGAATGTGCAGCTCTTGATTCTCCACAGAAGATGATCCAAAACGTATTTCAGACAAAGTGACAACTTCTCTACATAATGGATACATCTAGGAAGATACTTGGAGAAGGCAATAATCGAGCTAAAGTATACCAATTTACACATTTGGATAAGCTTCATAGATCATTTTAACTATAGAAAGGCATTTTCTCAAATCACTTTGTATATGGTATAATGCATATCCTGTCCATGGAGATAAAAGGTTTACTACTTATCAAGGCTAAGAGTGTTGGATCACAATATAGTATCAACATTTCCTCAACTAGTCTAGATGTGTGTACTGCTTGTAAGAACAGAAAACATGCCCACTAAAGAACCAACTGCACTTGATCGTGATATTGTTGAGAAGATATAGAATAAAAACACAGCTCATAATATAATACCAAACTCAAAACGAGCACTATATTCTTTTTGTAAATGGAACTGGAGTTGAAACTTGAAACAAGTGTGCCTCAGTTAAACAGACACAACAATAGATCCATCAAAATGTAAGCTAAGCAAAAGAACTACAAAAGCATGCAATTGGCATAGCATCTAGACAGAAAATGCAACTGTCTTTCTACTTGATCTTCTTCTTTGGCCTCAGCTGCAAAGCAAGTTATAAAAGAAACAGTTCAGTGTATGGAGTCAAGTTGAACAACCTACATGATGGAAAATCTTGCAGAAAATTCTAAAGAAGATACCTGGTTGCTATGGCCACATTTCTTCTTCCTGCAGTTGACTGCACGAGGATGCAGACGGGCATAGCACCTGAAGTGAAAACATGATTATACACCGGTGTTTGGATACATGGATGTCATAAGAAACACAACTCCCACATGCACATTTCTTTTTCACGGCTGCAAATATAAAAGCAAAGAACTCTACGGAAAGGACCTTGGCGAGCACTCAAAATTTGTTGCTAGGTGCAATGATCATGTGAGCCATCAAACGATACAACAATGAGAAAAGTGAAAACTACACGTCCAACAGTTTCTTGAGCAAATAACAGATTTTGTACCCCATATTACCATTAATTAATTAAAAAATCAGTACATCATACTCTATCCACTACCTTCTCATGATATCTCCAAACCATATCTATGGAAATGGTGAAAATATAAAAACAAAAATGTGTAATAAAACAGCTATAGTTGAAGATCTAGAAACAGCTTTCATAGGTCATGGCGAGATAGTATTTGGTAGATTTTCACACATAAGATGCCCTCTAAGAAAAAATTTCCTTTAGCCAAGCACAGAGCTCCAAAGTTTGCAAGCTAGAATCAGAGAGAAAACAGCTAGTAATATAGTTAGTTTTGTGTTCAAGGAGCAGCAATACCAAAGGTTGTTTTTTTCTTCCCCATCCACCATCTTTCAAATTTATCTCCATTTCATCCTCGTGATAGAAGTTTTTATTCATCACCATCAGCGGCAAAGGTCAGGACAATGACACCCAAATGCTATCTAAGCTCGCATTCATACAGGACTGTGATTTTATCACAAAAACATTCTTGAACGGGCATGTTTAAGTGAAATGATTATATGTTTCCACACCAATTTATTTTTTCCTAAGCTCTAAATGAACAGAAGAAACCAACTACATGATACTTAACAATTGATAGAGATAAGTGAAGGAAAGCGCTAATTGGGAGAACTTACTTGCGACAAATCATCTTATCTTGGTTGTACTTCCGGGCCAAGGCCATTAGAGATGGTTCAATGATCCCACCACGGAGCCTCAGAACAAGATGCAGAGTCGACTCTGTTTAATAAAAATAAAAATTAACTAAAAGTCGAGCAAACAATAAAACAATCACTTATATTGCCAACTTCAAATCCAACACAAACCTTTTTGGATATTATAATCAGCCAGTGTACGCCCATCTTCAAGCTGTTTACCAGCAAAGATCAATCGCTGCTGGTCCGGTGGAATACCTAGACAGAACCACAAATCCATATTAGAGATAGAGTTCTAACTTCTAACTAGATGACATCAGTTATGTGAATCATTTTGGTCCATTTGAACATAATTTCAGTTCCACATCTCAAATAAAAAGGGCAATCAGGTGCACAGGGAAGGGCTACTGTACACGGCTTTTTTGTAAGAAACTGTTTACACGGCTGAAACACGACTTACTGGTTAAGTGACAGCAATTTTACCAGTTACGCCAAAGCTCACCTTCCAGTTACACATCACAAATATGAGAAGAAATTTAAACTAAGAAAAAAAGATGGAATTTTTAAGAGGTGAATACCTTCCTTGTCCTGAATCTTGGCCTTGACATTGTCGATGGTATCGCTGGATTCAACTTCAAGGGTAATGGTCTTCCCCGTTAGGGTTTTCACGAAGATCTGCATCTTATCTCACCCACGCTACACTTCTGCAAATGGGGTTAAGGCTTTTTTCTTTGTCAAGCTTATATTGGTGGCTATTAGGGTTTAGATATTCCCCTTGATGAAAACGACGACGTAGAATGCGCTAAATCGAAGCGTAAATTCCACTTAACACCCTTAAAGAACTCGTAATTATATTCAGCTCCCTATGCATTTTAAAAAACAAAAGATTAAGGCCACGTGTGCTAATTTTATTAAGTACATAAGAGGTCTCAAACAAAGAAAAAAGGAAAACTAAGCTAAGAACAAAAAGGAAATAAACCCTAGACTAGAAAGTGATAAATTCCATCTGATAAGTTGAAATTGAGGAAGAGTAGTCTTGGAGTAACTGGTAAAATTGTTATCATGTGATCACGAGGTCATGAGTTCGAGCCGTGAAAACAGTCTCTTGCAGAAATGTGAGCTAAGACTGCGTATAATAGACCTTTATGGTACGGTTTTTCTCCGAACCCCGCGCATAGCGGGAGCTTAGTGCATTGGGGTGCCTTTTTAAGTTGGAATTGAGCTTCGATCTTCAAATCTTGAGGCAACATGGAGATGCTTAGCTTTGTATAACTGAAATTGGTACTTTCTTCATTGTTTTCTACTGGCAATTCGTTGTAATTTTTATTGGAATGTGTTTTAGTTGTATTTCTGGATCTCTGTTCATGTCTTTGCCGGGTATTTGCTTCCATTCTCTAGCAGTTGAATATGATAAATGGTGCATTAAAAGTAGAAATGGCAAATAATTATTTACTTTTTTCACCAAATCAAGCAAATTGATTTTAATAATTAAAAAATTAAAATAAGAATACATATCATTTTAATATAGCAATATCATTTTAATATAGTTGAGTGATATATTTGTGAATAAAATATATACAGTCAAACCTCTCTATAGTGACAGCGTTTGTTCGAGAATTTTATGGTCGCTATAGTGAGGTGCTGTTATATGTGTACACTAGCATTTCATATTTGGATTTCATTTAACCGTTATAAACGAAAGTAAGCAAAAAAATAATTTTTATGCTATAAACAAATCGGTTCCGGAAAGAATTACTTTCCCTTGAAGGCTGTCTAAAAGCTTAACAGTTGACTCTTCTATCTCACCCCAAGTAGCAATAGCTTGAAGCTCATCGTCAACACTTTCGTTGTCACCTTTGTATTTGTGGTCTCTTATTCTTCCACTCCAATCACTTGTGCAATAATCTCTTCATCAATGTAAGTTTCAAGAATTTGAAGAGTTATGTCAAACTCCGTATAAGTGGTAGCATTCGTTGCTTGATTGGTGTTATGAGATGGGATTTGAGCTATAAGTGATGACACACTACCAACATCCTCAATAAGTTCTAAATTTTCGCTATAAATGAATTTTAGGCCGACGATACGCTTAGGGGTGGTAAAATAAACCCAAATCCAGATGACCTGCCCAACCCATCCAATGTTTCATGGGTTTGAGCAAAAGTGATTTTAATGATGGGTTCGTTTGGGCTAGCCCAAGTTGACCCATCATAAATCAACAACCCAAATGAACCCATGATGATGGCCAAACTTGACTCATGAAAATGTTCAATCTTAACGATTAGAGCTCCACTTTATATTAAGATTTTTTTTTATAAATAATTATTTAAAAATTCCTTTATTATTTCGGAACAATAAAAATAACCAACGCACCTCAACCACCCACCACACTATCTATCCACCCTACCCCCTCCCCTACACCAACCCCCACCCAAGCACTAAATCACCCTCACATCTCGACCTACCTTGCCTACTCCACCTCACCCCACCCCTACCACCCCTACCCACACCTTTCCCACTTACCCCCACCTCCCGCCCCTACCCCGCCATACCCCATTCTTAAATTTATATTTTATATTTTTTTACTTTTATAAACAATTTATAAAAAATATGAACCCTACCCCCCGCCCCCCATTGTCGTACCCCCATCCTCAAATTTCTATTTCAGATTTTTTTTACTTTTATAAAAAACATGAAATTTTTTCTTACCTTCCTCCTACCGCCCTAACCCCCACCCCATCCTCAAATTTCTATTTTATATTTTTTGTTACTTTTATAAAAAAAAATATTAAAAATATGAAATTTTTTCTTCCCCCCCCCTCCACCCCCCCCCGCCCCGCCCCGCCCCAATGCGCTACTCTCATCCTCAAATTTCTATTTCATATTCTTTTTACTTTTATAAAAAAAATTATAAAAAATATGAAACTTTTTCTTACCTCCTCCCCCCTACCCTCTCCACCCCATGCCCTACCCCATCCTCAAATTTCTATTTCATAATTTTTTACTTTTATAAAAAATTATTAAAAATATGATTTTTTTTCTTATCTCCTCCCCCCTACCCCCTTAGGGCCCCTACACCCCATGCCCTACCCCCATCACCCAACCCTCCCTATCCCCTCACTACCCCCGCCTCCCACCCCACCCCACCCCCAAATTTTATATATTTATTTTACTTTTATAAACTTTTTATAAAAAAATGAGAAAAAATTATTTACCCCATCCTCGAAGTTTTTACTTTATATATTTATTTTACTTATACAATTTTTTATAAAAAATGAGAAACTTTTCTTAGACCACTATCCAGCCCCCCTCTCACCCCCGCCCTCCCACCCATTATTTTATATATTTATTTTGCTTTTATAAAAAATGAAATAATTCTTAAAAATATTATTCTTATTTTAAAAATAAAGATATGAAAAAATCAAATATCATACAAAATAAAATAATATCATAGAAGGTAAGTTTGAAATTTGTAAAAGTAATGAGTCAAGTTGTGCAAGTTATGTTATGACCCATCATTTGCCCATCTTGACCCGCCTCATCTTAACTCATGTAAGCTTTGGGCGGGTTGGAAATTGACTCATCTATTGACATCTCATCTTGACCCGCCAAACTTCAGCTCAAACGGACATCCTTACATACGCTCTCTGACTCAACTTTCTCTGACTACGCTTTCTCTCTCCTCTCCTTTGACTTTGACTTGACCACAACGGTAACAATCCCATCCCTGGCCCCCACCCCGCCCCCGCCCCCGCCCCCAATATCATCATACCACCACAACGTCACCCACCACCGACACATACCTCTTCATCGAGTGCGACGCCCACATGTACTTATAGTCACCGGTGGACCAATCTTTCTCACTCTTCATTTCTATATTATAACATGACAGAGTGCGCGCTGTGCCTAACCTCTTGTTGTGCTAACTTGCACATCTCACCTACCCGATTCTCTCATCTCCGTCGATCTCTTCCACTGACCTCTGCATCTCTAATCGGAAAGCCATTTTTTTGCTCGCACACACATAAAACAATCTCATTGTTGAGTACAAAAGCATCAATGGCCGAGACAGTCACCGGGAAAGTACAAGTGTTCGATTCCGAAGAAGAACTTGTTGTATCTCTAGCGAAGTATACAACAGATTTATCGGAGAAATTTTGCAAAGAGAGAGATGTTTTTACTGTGGTTGTTTCTGTTGGAGATTTCTAAGCAATGTCTCACATTGGTGAGGAAACATTATATTATTATGTTTATAAAGGAAAGTTCTTCCTTATGGGTTAAAGATATATTTGGACAGAATTAATTAATTAATTAATTCAGAAAATTATGAAAAGACACAATTCATAACCATTGGTTTAATCTCAAGAGGTACCATGTAAATGCACCATCTATCTATAAATAGATTGTCATAATCCCATCAGAAAATAATCAATCAAAATCAGAAAAATTCTCAATAGTAGGAATCAAACGTTGTTTTAGTGCAAACGATATTTGATTAGACTTCTTAGTATTCCTAAGACATTCAATCATTTTCGGTGCACTCTATGGAGTTGAAATAGTCTTAAGGGGAGAGTTCGTACTCACTTGTGAAGTCAGTTTTCTACATTTTCTGCAAATTATAACTAATAGTTTCCGGTGGTTCACTTATCAATTCTCTCAGGTAATTGTTAATTTTCTTTGTTTTTTATTATTTTTTGGGTCGCTGATGTTTGTTGTGAAGTATAGGAAATTGGTGGAGCCACCGTATATTGATTCAATAGACTGGTCGAAGTGGCATGCTTTCTGGGTGGATGAGAGAGTAGTTCCAAAGGATCATCCTGACAACAATTATTTGCTTGCTTATGATGCTTTTCTATCCAAGGTATTTGTCTTTCGACAGTGTGTCATTTTAATGCTGTCATGACACAGTGTGTCCAAGGTATCTTCATTAGCTTTCTGCATATTATATTTCAACTCTCCTCTGAATATTTATTGTCTCTCCCCAATTATTGTGATCTTTCACTTGTTTGGCCGATCAAAATGTTGGACGCAGTAGGTTTATTGCACTAGTGATTTCTTCTAATTTGTTCAATCATGTATCCTATAGCATTAGTAAGGTGTGTGGAAGGTGCCCTGAAAGAGAATAATCTCTTTATTATTTTCATTAATGAAGAGGTCTACATATATAATATACAATCTCTAAATATGAAACATGATATTCCTATTATAATACTAATATCCTAATTACACTTATACAAAAATTCTACAAAATATGATAAGTAACCTAAATATACACAATTTGTTGGTTTGTCTGTGATATACACGGTACAGTTTCTATCACACCCCCGGAGTCATAGTGGGCGGCTGTCGTACGCTGAGACTGTCCCTAAAATCTTCAAACAGAACCAAGGGAAGTCCCTTAGTAAAGATGTCATCAATTTGGTACCTTGAAGGGACATGCAAGACACGTACTTGTCCACGAGCTACCTTTTCGCGAACAAAGTGAATATCCATCTCGATATGTTTAGTGCGCTGATGTTGGACCGGATTCCCAGAGATATAGACGACACTAACACTATCACAGTAGACCAAGATAGCTTTCTGAATAGGAAAGTGAAGCTCTAATAAAAGATTACGCAGTCAACATGACTCAGACACCACATTGGCTACTCCGCGATACTCGGCCTCCGCACTGGATCGTGATAAAGTAGCCTGACATTTTGCCGACAAGAGTCTAAGTTATCACCAAGAAACATACAATAACTAGAAGTTGAACGTCTAGTATCTGGACATCCACCCCAAACAACATCTGTATAAGACACGAGAGTAGAGACGGAGGATGGTTATAAATGAACGCATAATCAAGTGTGCCCTGTATGTATCGTATAATGCATTTGAGCGCATGCATGTGCTCAATCCGCGGATCATGCATAAATAAACACACCTGCTGAACTGCATAAGTAATATCTGGTCTCGTGAATGTAAGATACTGAAGAGCCCCTGCAAGACTACGATAATGGGTGAGATCCTCATATGGTGTGCTAGACGTAGCACTCAACTTCGGTTTGGTATCAACCGGAGTAGAAGAGGACTTACAAGATGACATGCCAACTCTCTCAATAATCTCAGTTGCATACTTCTTCTGTGATCAAAATAGACCACCTGCATGACGAGTGACAACTATTCTAAAAAAATAACACAAGGGCCCAGGTCTTTCATAGTAAATTCTGAACTGAGAAGGGTCATGATAGACTTGCGCAAATTATCAGAGGAGGCAGTCAAAATAATATCATATACATATAACATAATGTATGCTAGAGAAGTACCACGATAATAGATGAACAGAGAATGATCAGACCTGCTGTGAGAAAACCCTATAGTAGACACACAATCTGCAAACCTCTTGTACCAAGCCCGTGGGGCTTGCTTAAGTCCATATAAGGACTTCTTCAGCAAACAGACATGGTTAGGATAATTGGGGTCCTTAAAACCCAAGGGTTGATGCATGTATACTGTCTCCTTAAGATCACCGTGTAAGAAAATATTTTTCACATCCAGCTGATGAATGGACCATGCTTTCGTGAGAGATAGACTAAGCACAGTGCAAATAGTTGCCGGGTTGACCACCAGACTAAATGTCTCTCCACATCTATGCCAATCTGTTGTGTTTTTTCATCACCTACAAGACGGGGCTTATGCCTCTCAAAAGAACCGTCAAATTTTTTATTTATGAGTAAAAATCCACATAGACCGAATAATATTAACACTAGGTGGACGGGGCACCAAATCCCACGTCTTATTTTAAAGAAAAGCATTATATTCGTCAACCATGACCATTTTCCAATTCGGGTCATGAAGGGCAGACACTGAGTTACGTGGTAGGGGTGATTTAGTGACATTAGAATTAAGATTAAAATGTCGTTTTGGTTTTAAAATACCCAGTTGGCTACGCGTAACGGGCCCTTGATTTGAGATAGAATTGGATCGGATTTGGGTAATTATTGGGTCAATGGTGGACTGGCCAGCAGGCATAGTGGGCCTGCTGGCCCAACAATGGGTGGAGGACAACGTGGAATTGGTGAAGAATTATGTGGGCCAGAAATTTGACCAAGATCGGAAGCAGATACTGAGTTGATACAGGCACTAGGCTGTGACTCGAGAACAATCCCGAGACTGGGATTGGACCGAGACACAAGAACAATGTCGGAAATACTCGGGTTAGGAGAATTTGGGCCAGCAGGCCCACTGCCTGTTAGCGGATTTTGGTCATGGGATCTCTCGAATAATGGTGGATAATATACGGTGATAGCCCATCATCCAAAAAATGATACGAACTATACACGGAACTATACAATTTAGCAAACGGAAATTGAGTTTCATAAAAAATAACATGGCGATTAATTATGATTTTGTTAGAGGATAAATCTAAATATTTGTAACCACGATGATTGATGGATAATCCAATAACACACAAGCAGTAGAACGGGCTTGAAGTTTGTTAGTTGTAGTAGACGGAAAAAGTGGATAGCATAAACACCCTAAAATGAGAATACAAGGGATTTTTATTGTAAAGAATTTTAAGTGGGAAATGACATGCTAAACCTTTGTTAGAGAGAATGTTAAGGAGGTAGGTAGTCATTTGTAACGCATGATGCCAAAAAGATGGGGGTAATGAAGCATGGGCTAGTAAGGTTTCAGACAATATTATTAATGATACGAATTTTTCTTTCGGCATTCTCATTTTGTGAGGACGTATGAGGACAAAAAAAACCGAAAAGATGTGTCGTGAGTGTCACAAAATTCCCGAAATGGCCCATTATCATATTCTCTACCATTATCACATTGAATGTTTTTAATTTTCCGTTCAAATTGGGTACAGATGAAAGCTCTAAAATTTAAGAATGTTGAAAAAACTTGAGATTTATTAGACAAAGGAAAAGTCCACAAAAAATTAGAATAATCATCCAAGAATAAAACATAATAACGATGGCCCAAAGAACTCAAGACGAGAGAAGTTCATAAATCACTATGAATAATGTCAAACAACATCGACGTACTAGAAGTAGAAGCTACAAAATGTACTCCAACATATTTCCCTAATAGACAAGAAGGACAAATTGGAGCACTATGCGTACCCTTACAATCAATAAAATTATTATGTTGTAGAGAAAAAATAATAGACGACCCCAGATGACCTAAACGTGCATGCCACAAGGAAGGAGCAAGAGCGACAAACGTTGAAGGTGAGGCTTGACTCATGGAAATGGTGGTGGTGATTGGATAAAACTCTGCCCTACTATTACATCTCATTAGAGGTATCCCCATCTTGAAATCCTTCACAAAAAATCCAAAATGGTCAAAATTAAGAGAAATCCAATTATCAGTTGTGAATTTTTCGGACAAACACTAAATTTTTAATTAAGTGAGAGGCATGAAGAATATTTTTTAACACTAGAGGTGGATGCGTGAGAGACAAATTTGTGTGACTATAACCATGAATTGGGATTGAATGACCATTACCAACAATTATACCACGATTGTTGCTCAAATTGAAATAAGACGAGAGATTACATGGTGCAGATGTCATGTGAGAAGTGCACCGACGTCCATATACCAATTTGCGTCCGGGGGATTTAATTCAAGTGTATGCATCACTGCCTCGATATCCGTAGGCATCGTAACTGCTGATGGGCCCGCCGCAGCGAAGGCCTACTAAGGCCGAGGCCCAAGCAGGCCAGCAGGACGTGCATTCTGGATCAGAAAATTGGGCATGATTGTATTATGGAATTGGGCCCAATTTCCTGGGAAAGTCGACGGTGGGTACGATGAGTTGGGCCGCTGGCCGCTGGCCCAGCCCCACGACCAGTTGACCCAAGGCTGTGTCCAGTGGGTCTGCGGCCCACTGTTCCGACCACCGCCATTGTCTCCCACTGTTCCAACCACCGCCACTGTCTCCACTATTTCGACCGTCGCCACGGCCGCCGTCGCGGTTCTTGCCACCATTTTAATGATTTTTGACCCTTTTTACCGCCATCGTTTGTTACTGTTTTGGCTAGAATTATCCGAGAATGAGTGAGGGTCGTCCGACGTGGCCATTATCATGACAAAATTTGCTCCGGTAGCCGATCTCTTCTAAGGTGAGCATGGAACGAGCCTGATAGAACGGTGGGAGAGGATTACTTTGACGAAGAAGTGTCCCAACGATCTGAAGAACAAGCCGATCATTGGTGACGGGCGCACCAACGTTTTTGAGTTGGTCTGCCAATTCCTTTAGCCTTTTACAATAGGCAGAAACATTCGAAAAATCCTCCATGTTAACATGAAAAAATTCATGCTCGAGAGTGACAACATGAGAATTTTTGTTATCTTGGAATATATGACGCACCCTATTCCAAGTTTCCATCGACGTGGCGTCAGGTTCAATAATTGTCTACAAGAGGTTTGTAGAGATAGTGGAATAAATCCACTGGAGAGCGGTAGAATCAAGGGTTGTCCATAACGCAGGGTCATCCTCGGAGTAGGCACCTTCTCCTTACATGTTACCGAGGGGATAATGTGATGAAGGACTTGATGCGAGCGTGCATGAACTTTAAATAATTCCGCCCACATCGCGTATTGGACGTTTTCCATCTCAAGAACAATAGGGATGTGGTTCTTGATGTTGGAGACGGTAAGGGCAGGATGAAATATGTTCTTTGAGGCAGACATGACGAAAGAACAAGAGGAGAAAAAAATATAGGAATTTTGGAAGAAAAATTTGGGAGAGAAAGACGAGAAAAAAATTATTGGCCGACGGCCGGACTCGATTCCCGAGGAGGAAGAGGGCATCGGAATATTAGTGGGAGAAGGTATTTTTACCCTAGATTTATGATATCATGAAAGAGAATAATCCCTTGATTATTTTCATTAATGAAGAGGTCTATATATACAATATACAATCTCTAAATATGAAAAATCATATTCCTACTATAATACTAATATCCTAATTACACTTGTACAAGAATTCTACAAAATATGGTAAGTAACCTAAATATACACAATTTGTTGGTTTGTCCGTGATATACACGGTACGGTTTCAATCCGTCCCGGATACCACAGGTATTAAAAGAAGTTCTCTTTTTTTGAATTACAAACTATGCTAATGCTCTTAATCTCTTAAGAAGTAAGTTTAGGGTGAAACATGAACAAAGATGAAATGATTTGTGGTGCTATCTGAGTATTCATGGAGAATGCACCTAGAGTTATTAAGCTTCTCATTCATCAAACTAGATGAAACATTTAGGATAATCAGATGAGGAAGTAATTACGATAAGCCAGTGGTAACAGGGAATACAAGTTATGCATACTGTAAACCTATTATTTTCTGCAGCGTCTTAGCTTAAGAAACTAAGATAAGCCTACTACTGTATCTGTGAGGACTAATGATCTGATGGTCCCTGTTGAAATGAACTTTACATTAGATTTCTCGTCGTTAGCACTTTTTTGCGTTATCTCTTTAATAATCAAAAAATAAATGTTGCTCTAACATGCTTGTTAAAAATAATATTTTAAGTTTACTTGTTAAAAATAATAATTTAAGTTTCATGAAATCTCTCTGAGTAAGAAACTTGCAGAGAAGCACCTCTCAAGATTCAGTTTTAATGATTATGGACTCTTACTATTCCAAAATCCAAGGGGAAGTAAATATCCTTATGCTAAACTTCAACCAGAGTCAGCTGCCTGTTCTTGGTTAGAGCAAAGGAAGCTGCTGTTGTTTGATTAAGTGTGTGCTAACACAGGTTTTTGGTTGGTATTTAACATTGTAGAAGATGACAATGCAGAAATGAAGACGGGATTCCCCTTTGATGACAATGCAGAAATGAAGACGGGATTCCCCTTTCTCCTTCTCTTTACATGGGACAGGGGATGGAGGTGTAGGCTGTTTGCTTTCTAACATTGGTGTTTGAGCATTACACAATTTCTACTGTGATTTGCATAGAAACATATGCTTTGCGATGGGCTACATTGACTAGAGACGCCTTCCGTTAGTAATGATATTGCAAAATTGTTGGAGAAAGGAAATACCTATTGTCGTACGAGGCAAAATGAGTGATCGCCAAAACTTTCTGGTGTATTGTTGGGAAGTGAAACCTACCTCTGAGGCGTAGTGGAGAAGCATTTGCTATACTAAAAAACATTGAACCCTGCAACCATATCCCAATTCAACCCCTTGGGATGTGGCCATTTGGCTTTAGCACCTTATAGCTTGACCCTATTTTTTGGCGCTATAGGTTAATCATGTGTAGTGGTGGAAAATGGGCGGTTTGGCTCAAATTTAGGCGGGTTGAATATGGATGAACATAAAATGGGTAATAATTTAACCCGCCCATTTTTCAGGTAAAAGTGGATTGGGTAAAAAACAAGTTGACCCATATTACCATGAGTAAATGGTACTCTACTTTAGAATTCAATATCCGGGCAGAACTCCTAATCTGATAACAGAACTCACTGACACTATCAAATCTAATAGGAGTAATATTTTGCAAAGAATATTACAACTCCCTCCGTTTCAAAATAATTATTTGGTTATGACTTGACACAAAGTTGAAGAAAGTAGAGAATACTTTTGAATCTTGTGGTCTTAAATTAAAGATGTGTACAATCTATCAAAATGTCCTTTAATCTTGTGGTCTTAAATATGTCATGTGGAAAGTGGAGTTGAAGAGTTGCGAAAAAAAAAGAGGCATGCATTCTTTTTTAAACGGACTAAAAAGGAAAGTAAGATAATTTTGAGACGGAGGGAGTAGTATGGAACATCAATCAATTAAGACAAACATAAGATCTTGTTCAAGCTCAGTGCCAGCCACCACATCTGCACAATCAAACTTAGGTTCCAAAAGTTTGCTAGAGAATAGAAGTTACAAGTCACGACCCAAACCGAAGGGCCGCAACGGACACCCGTACTCTACCCGTCGGGTACCACTAGTCGTACAGTTAACACTTATTCATAATTAAATACAGACTAAGCCGAAAAAAGATTATGTAAAATCAGATAACCAACTTATATATATACATACCCATACCAACGCCGATAAGGCCATACATGACTACTACCAGGACACATGTCTACATGCCTCTAAAGAGTATGTAATATCAAAAGGTCGGGATAGGGCCCCGCAATGCCCATTTATACAAGAAAACATTACCATACCAAGATAGACCGACACTCCGAAACAAGGGGAGTGCTCCAAAATCCGCTGAGTCAGCAACCTACTGACGTGGATCGTCGCCTTGCCTACGTGAACCTGCGGGCATGAAACGCAACGTCCCCCGACAAAAGGGACGTCAGTACGACTGATCTACTGAGTATGTCAGGCATGAATAATAACATAACAGAGATATAACAATAACTGAAACAGAAACAGCTAACCATCAGTAAATGCCTCTGAGGGCCCTAATACATATGTCTAGATGTTATGCACAATGCAAATGCGGTATACATATAAATATTGGCCACACAAGGGCATCTTCCTTCCCATAACCGCCTCTGTGGGCATCAGGTTATATCGGCCACACAAGGGCATCAATATTGGCCTCTTCGGGCTCTTTCGTGATAGTCTGTACCAGCTACAAGTGGTGTGCGTATATAACGTCTTCTCTTTCCCCATATCCCCTACATATATATAATATTTATCATATAGTAGTGTGCATAGCACATGTGGGTCCAGGGTAATATATGAATATAATGCACATGAAAATGCATGAACGACAATAAAACATCCTGAGTGACATAATATCCTTGTACCTTTGGTTAACACTGTGAATATCAATATTTTTTCTGTATGCCTCAATAAGGACTTAGGAACATATTTAGACATGTTTTTTAACACAGGAATCAATAACATGAATATTCTTAACTACTAGGAGTAGAATAATTTATGGAATAATATCACGGTTACGTTTCGTTACATGGAACATGCCAAAAGAAGAAAATAATATGCCTTAACATACCTTGAATCCAAGCTTAATAACTCGAAATTGAACTTAAAATGAAAACTTCAATTATTATTGATGCACTTGTATCCTAATACCACTACTACTTGGTACGTTTCTTTCTCCAAATCACCAAGTGAAGTGTTTTGTTTAGTTACATAAAAAGGGGTTGGAGGAGTTTGGCAGCAAATCACGATTTGTTTCTCTAAGTAATGAAGTGTTTTAATGAATGTTAAAGGGTTGCTGAATCATTTTTGGTCTACAAAATGAATTCTCAAAGCAAGATATAACTCCCAAATTGAAAGCAAAATGCACTCTCATCATGATGTCTCCCACTTAGCCAATCTTGGCGGTGGAGAGCATTAGTTGATGACACATGCACACCAACGTGCCACCCTACTCCATTAATTAAGTGACTTGCTTCCGTATAATTTATCAATCACACACATAATTAATTTTGTGATCCCAATTCACTTAAATCTTGATAACTTATAAAACATTCATATACTCAATATCATAATCTTGAGATATGACACTAATCCATAACCTCATTGGGAATATACAACTATTATTTTCAATCCCGTCGTCACACTAGTTACGTCCAAAATTATTTCGGGACTTTATCCTTTTATATACTAATCTTTTTATCAGCATACGTAAATATAACATAAATTCCCCGAGGCTCGGGTCTACTTGCATACGTCTCGATGCTCAAACACTCGCCCGAAATTACAGAATGTTACATTACATAAGCCCATAAAGCAAGAGAATATTCCTATGGTTGCCAATTTCAACTAGCAGGTTGGAATTGGAATATTCCTATGGTCCATGATTATCATGTGCAACATAGTTTGGAGCCTAAAATATGCTGTAAACATTACCATACGGTTAAGTTTACATTAAACAAACCCAAAAAATAACTTTTTTCCCTTGTAAACAATATTATAGAAATGTGCAGGTAGGGTATTAGAATTTCACATAAAGATGCATGATTTGTGGATTTGGAACACAAGCTTATAATTTGAGCCATCACAGTGTTGGGACTTGAATAATGCAAATGGCAGGCTTGATTTCGTTTTGTTTAGTATGCGCGAATAAAATCCAAGATAAATTTCAAAAGGAAAAATAGAGCTACATTAAAGAAGCTATCAACTAGGCAATGATACAACAGAGACGTATAAAGTTCGAAATGTTTGCTGGAAAGCTTAGTAGCTCACTTTAGAAAACATGTTGAGTTACTAGATGTTCACTCAATTCCATTTTCCCCATATTCTGCCCATATTCTTACGGGTCAATATGGGCTGAAGTTCGACTTGAGATAGATGTGGCAAAGGCACTCTGGAAAAACATGTTGGATATGTAAAGTAGTACGGAAAGTAAATAATTATTACAAGTGTTCGAAAGGATAAACAAACAAGCCAATATTATAATTGCCGCAAGCTGGTTGAGTCTTGAATCTTGATAACCTGAAATCAAGAAACACTAAATCTGGATTGTGTACACTGTAGCTGAGTCGAGAGATGACTCTCTGTCTTTAAGACAAGATTGCCCCGTATATATGATTTTACGTTAGCAGACAATAGTCTCCCAAGATAAAACAACAACTAATCAACACTACAAAGCAAATAGGTTGATTCTAACGAAGAAAACGAACACGAAACGACTTGATGATTTAGAGGAAAAGGGAAGGAAGAGTTTCTGTTTTTGTTGCTCACTTACAGATTTTCTGTTGTGATTCGTCCTCTCTCTTGTTCTATATTATGAACCTCAAACCTCAAACCGGACGGGACGGGCGGGCGGCGGCGGCGCGCATGTGGGCTTAGCCTCGAACCCAAACACATCTAGGTCCTCCCTCCTTCAAACAGATGGGTTACCTCTTGGGGTCCCAAACCCTTATCCATTTTTAGGCTTATAAAGAGAACAATTCTTCATTTTCCCATCGATGTGGTAGATTTGTCCCACATCATATTTTCATGTCTCAAACACCTTACTTCGTGGACCAATATCTCTTTCATTTCTTAACAAAATTTGACGATCATTGGCGCTACGGTCATCTACTCACTTAGTAGATTATGCACGTATGAAGAGACAAAGCCTCCAACATGCGGAACCCTAATATTTAAGTCATTAAACATGGGTGGACGCAACCTCCCCAACAAAGGGAATTTCCAACAATCCCCTCTTGAAAGAGATTTTGGTGCACATACAATGTGCCTACTTTCAACAATCTTTCAGCCAAAAGATATTGTATCAGGAGAGGTAGCTTCTGCTTTGAACCTTTCCTAGTTGAATACCACCGGACTTACTTACTGCGCGGTGAATGTGATGCCTTGAACCGTCAGTGTTTAGTGTGAGCCAAGACAATGATACCAACACAATAACTCCCCTTATTCATTTTTATTCTTATTGTTCTGTCCGTTGTGGCCGTGGACACACTTGGATTCTTAAGTGTGTTCATTTGAGGCGGCATGTCCTCGCACTTAAATAGGTGATCTCCTACAAGGTATCCTGCTATACCCCACTTCACAAGTGTTAGAAATCACTAAAAGTTTCCCCAACCTTAACCTCAACCGTTTGAGGATCGTTAAAGGTTTGGAAGCTTAACCTTTACCCACCATGCAGGTAGCACTTTAATGTCTATCGCGGGAACAACTTTGGATTCATGTTTCCTTACAGAAATCATTATCCGAAGTGCTTTTGATTTCACCGAAGCGCTCAACTGAACCTTTTTACAGCAAAGTTTTCCCATTGAACCAAATTCTTAGGATCTCCAGTCAGTATGGTTGGGTTACCACTGCAAAGGTTCGTATTGTTTGGGTTTTGAGCTCATTCCCCTAGACAGGCATAATTCTTGATCTTCGGGTAGTCCCTTAGTTAAAGGGTCAGCTATATCATTTGATTAGTAATCAAGGAAATGACACCCATGATGATCAACTGTCATACGGTCTTATGTCTCCGACATATATGTCCAGACGCCGTCATCTGTGACCTTCCTGAAGCCGACCGACTAGCCACAATGTCTAACTGTCGAAGGCACAAGTTTCTCCCAATAAGTGACGTCCTCTAAGAAGTCGTGAAGTTACTCAGCTTCTTCATGCTTTGTTTAAAGCGATAAACTCCGATTCCATCATGAATCGGCCGATGCAAGTTTGCTTAGAGGTTTTTCCAAGACCCACCTTACACATTTACTTATGGCTTTGGTGTTTTTATATCTGATGTCCAGTTTGCATCACTGTGTTCTCCTAGAACCGCTGGACATCTAGAATACCATAATCCATAGATAAGCGAATATTTCAGATATCGTCATATCTGACTTAACGCCTTCTATTGATCTTTTTTAGAATCACGAGTGAACCTTAGTTCAACTGATCTACTTTGTAGACCGATACCAGGTCGGTTGTAGTGTGTAACAGACATTGAACTACATGTGACCTGCGCATATCGCTCCTTGTATATGGGTGCACCACGATTCCAATCAGTTATATGATTCATATCCATTGGTGGCTTCAACGAGACTGTCAACTACCTCACAAATGAGTTTGGAATTAGACCAGTCCATTAGATTGTCTTAGAAATTCCAATTCCTAAGATGTCATCTGTGATACCCAATCTTTCATATCGAGACTTTTGTTTTAATATGACTTTCACTTTCAGACTGTTGGCTTTCTAACTTCAGAGTCAATGTTTTTGTTGTCAGATTCATTATTTTTGTTTTACCCGAAACTTCCAGGACCAAAATATAAACATTTCAGGGACCAAAATGAAAGTTCAGGAAGAAGCTTAACAGTCCAACAAACCAACTTTGATCCTCCCCTTTCAATTCTCCGGTTAGGAAGGCGACATCAACATCCATGTCATGCAAGACTGCAATGGCCCTGGATGTTAAGCTATTCACAGGGAGCACATGTCCAAGTAGCCGAGGCCTTATACTCGTCAGTAGATCCATCTACATTGTACTCACTTTTGAGTATCCACTTTAATAACCCAAATATTCTTTTCCCGGAGGAAGGTCAACCATTACACAAGTATGGTTCTATATGATGGAATCTATTTCTCTCTCTGTAGCTTCTTTCCAAAGCAGTGCTTCTGGAGATGACAATTCTTTATTAATTGTCCATGGTTCATTCTCAACCATACAAGCTAGAAGGCCTGGAACAAGTCTTTGTCCCCTCTTTGCTCCGTCTCGGTTCAACATCTAGAATCCCTGAGTTCTGTATATCTGGAATATTAAGTTCCGGATAGTCAGCAACTTTCGAGTCCTGTAGATACGGAACGTCTAGTTCTGGACAGTCAGGAACTCGCAGGTTCATGTTAACCTCGAGCAATTACTTCTTTTTCCTTTTCAAGGAAAGTTATCTTCAAAGAATTCAGCATTCTTTGACACCAAGAGGCGATAAGCACTACTGTTATTTGTAGATCCAGTGGATATGCAATTTACAGTCTTAGGTCCAACTTGACCTATTTCGGTATTCCAACCTCTACCAAGCCACCCTACAACACAACATTTGTATGTGAGATCCTTTCTATGTTTCACACGGAGGGTTATCCTTATCATTATGCGTAGTTTTGTTGAGAATCACATTAGCGGTAAGGATCGTCTTGCCCCACACATTTTGGGCATACGACTTTGCGATTGGCTAACACCTTTAGACTGAGGTGAGTAATGAGCAGTCGGTTGATGAACGATGTTTCACATTCTCCCCCTCTATCACTACGAATTTCTCAATCCGTGGACTTAGTTGATTTTTCAACTTCTGTTTTGTAGAGCTTATCTGCTTCAACAGCTTCATATTTGATTTTCAACAAACAAAGGATGTTATACGTTGTATCATTGTCAATGAAGGTCACAAAGTACTTGTCTCCCCCCTCTATTTTGTATAAACGTTAAATCACCCATGTAGGTGTGACTAAGTTCTAGAGGAGCGGTGCTTCTTTCGCTATTCCCTTGACGGAATGGAAAGGTGATTTTACCTCTTCGCCTACCTCACATTCATTTTGAGGGTTTATGTCGACAGAAGGTAGCAATCTCAACTTCGTTAGCTTTTGAATGACTTTCTATTTAACATGTCTTAATCTATGATGTTATAGATGCACGGATTGCAAATATATCATTCATTTGGCTATAGACACACTGTACCTTTCTTAGTTATTACAGACCTGTTGGACTAGTCTCAAGGTAGCTTGACCAACAACGTCCCTGAAAATAAGTTTGGGACATGTATCACCTCCTTTTAGAGTGATCCTATTCCCTGAAGTCCTTTTGAGGACAACCTCTCCAACCCCTTCTACTTTAGAGGTGGCGTTGCTTTACATGAACAACCTCTTGCCTGTGGTTAGGGCGTAACCGGATCATATGTGATCAGGATACTCTGGCCCACTCCAATTGCTTTGGTAGACTGAGTGTCCAATTTTTTTTCTGCCTTTCTTTTGGCCTTCAGATCATTTAAGACCCGAAAACTCTGGCCCACCTCACTAGGTGTCCATTACTTTTCTCCCTTTCCTTCAGATCATTTAAGACCTGGAATTCTGGCCCGCTCCAGTCGCCTGTAGGCTTTGTACGACTGAGTGTCTAAAATCATTCTATCAAATGAATTATGGCTAGAGTTGGCAATGGATCTTGGACCCGGTGGTTCCAGATCCGGTTTATAGGATATGGATCTTCAAAATTTGGACCCGACGGATCCAGATCGGACCCGGATCTATTTCTGACGGATCAGATCTGGATATGGATCTTGTATTTGAGATCCGTATCCGGCTGTGCCTTATCCTGGTTCAACCCTTTACCCAATACATAAATTATGAAAAATTTTTAAGAAAATACTTATAAAATTACATTCTAGGTTATGGATATATTTAATAAAATCAGATCTACGGATCGGATCTGGATATAGATCTTGTATTTGAAATCCGTATCCGGTCCAGATCCGATCCGTAGATCTGATTTTATTAAATATATCCATAACCTAGAATATAATTTTATAAGTATTTTCTTAAATTTTTTTCATAATTTATGTATTGGGTAAAGGGTTGAACCAGGATAAGGCACAAGTCGCACAGTCATGTAATTTGTCTTTGAAGTTTCATTTCTTTTACCTATATGCTTTCTGCAGTTTTTCATATTTTCATTTCTATAAAAAGAAAAAATTATCACTCTTCTTTAAATTTTCCTTTTTTGAATCTGCTAGCGGTAAGCTTTAAGTATCTGTCTCTCATTTGTTTGATCAGCAAAAAAAAACTGAGACTTTTGATATATGACTTAAATTGTTTTATGTTGTTTAATGAAGTCAATCAGTAGAACTACAAGTGGAACATCACTAAAGCCTCCAAAAATTAGCTCAAAGTTGCAACTTGTTTGCATTACTAATGAAATCAATCGTCTTTATTTTCTTGTGATGCTAAAACTTTGTTCAGTATTATGGAAGAATGGTGTCATGTTTGTGTAGGTTGATTGAATGAACTCAATCATTTTTTTCAATCAGATTGCGTTTCATTTTGTCATAAAAGTTTCAACATGTGAGATTATTATTCAAGCCAAAAAAATTTACATGTAGATCCAAATCCGATCCGTGGACCCGGTGGATCCGATGGATCCGGATTTGGATCTGATTTTTATGGACCCGATGGATCTGGATCCAGGTATGAAAAATGGATCTGGATCTGGATCTAGTAGGATCCGGTCCAGACCTGATCCGTTGCCATCCCTAATTATGGCCCACTCCAGTCGCCCGTACGCTTTGTACGACTGAGTGTCCAATATCATCTTATCAAATGAAGGATATTCTGTCAAATAGTGTGACAGGGTCAACGTCTTAAGATAAGTCATTATCTTTTAGCCTTCTTTCCTTGAGATTGGTGCTCGGACAATTATTGGCCCTTGCTTAAGAGTGGTAACAGTTTTCGCACAATCGGTGGATCTCTCTTCTTCGTATGTGCGAACATACTTTACACACTTTTAATAATTGCACTCAAAAGAACGGATATTTTAAGTCGTTTACAAAGTTCAATCTTTAAACGGGAGGGAATGTGAGATTAAACTTCTGATTTTAAAGCGTAAGGAATATAAATTATTTCGGAAAAATATTTTCATATTCCTCCTTACTTTAAGCCCTTTTTAATCAGACATCATTTAATCTTATTCTTGATAAGGAAGAAAAATTACTTATCACAATTTTGGATTCTGGCCCACTTCAGTCACTTCGTCGGACTGAGTGTCTATTTCCTTCTTACCATAATTCAGATCCTTTGTCTGTGACAGATATAGGCCATCTGCTACATGATAGCATCTTCAGCCTTCTCCTCTTGTCCCAATTGACATCCTCAGCCTCTCGTGGACGCTTGTTCCCACCACTCTCGGGTGCGGTGACACCATGAACACCTTGACATTCAACAGCATAATCAACACTGTCTTCTACCAGAAAACCACAGCCATAACCAGATTTGGTCATACAACTGTTGACTGACATCTTTCGAACACTAATACAATCTTGTCTTAAAATTGTTGGATATGTAAAGCAGTACGAGAAGTAAATAAATATTACAAGTGTTCGAAAGGATAAACAAACAAGCTAGTATTATAATTGCCGCACGCTGGTTGAGTCTTGAATCTTGATAACCTGAAATCAAGAAACACTAAATTTGGATTGTTACAACTGTGGCTGAGTCGAGAGATGACTCTCTGTTTAAGACAAGATTTCCCCGTATATGATTTTACGTTAGCGGGCAATAGTCTCCCAAGATAAAACAACAACTAATCAACACTACAAAGTAAATAGGTTGATTCTGACGAAGAAAACGAACACGAAGCGACTTGCTGATTTAGAGGAAAAAGGAAGGAAGAGTTTCTGTTTTTGTTGCTCACTTACAGATTTTCTGTTGTGATTCGTCCTCTCTCTTGTTCTATATTATGAACCTCAAATTTGTTTCAGAAGTTTATATAGTGTTTAGGAGGAGGAGATGTGATTAAGAAGCCCTTTAAGAGGTGTAATTATGAGTATTCATGGCCAGAAACGTTTTGTAGCTGCTTCCTGAAAAACAGTTTGGGTCCAAAAAGATAATATCAGAAGTAGCCCAGAAGCCTCGACCCACGAAGGGACGGGCGACGGCGCGCGTGTGGGCTTAGTCTCGAACCCAAGCACACCTAGGTCCTCCCTTCTTCAAACACATGAGTTATCCCTTGGGGTCCCAAACCCTTATCCATTTTTCAGGCTTATAAAGAGAACAATTCTTCATTTTACCACTGATGTGGTAGATTTGTCCCACACCATATTTTCATGTCTCAAACACCTTACTTCGTGGATCAATATCTCTTTCATTTCTTAACGAAATTTGATGATACTTGGCGCTACGGTCATCTACTCACTTAGTAGATTATGCACATGTGAAGAGACAAAGCCTCCAACATGCGGAACCCTAGTGTTTAAGTCATTAAACATGGGTGGACGCAACCTCCCCACCAAAGGCAAATTTCCAACAAAACATACCAAATTTTGGATAAATTCTTATAAGAAGTTCTTCACTGTTTCATTATGGAACAGAAAGTTTGCAGGGGGCTGTGATAAGTTTTTAAGGATGCTTCTCTCACCCATTATTGATTTTGCTCTTTGATCTCACTCGGAATAAGACTTTGTTCGCGTCTTCTTTGGTATACGACTGACAATATTCTGTCCCAGGCGTTTGTTTTCTGTCAATAAACAACTTAGATTTAGAGCCACTTCAGTGTACTAGGAAATAGACAATAAAGTTGCCATTTCAGAGATGGAATGAATCAATGTCTTCAAATACCATCAAAAGGGGGCTTCTGTTTTTTTTTTTGGAAAGAAGCACTGCCACATAAGGATGCACCGAGACGACCAAGAAAAGACTTTATTCACCACCAATTATAGCACTTATTGCTATAACGTAATGCCGTTCAAACCTAAAAACGCCGGAGCCACTTGTCAAAGGCTCGTAAAAATGATGTTTGAAAAACAGATTGGTGCAGCAGGTTGTAGCCATGACATTACGAGAGATGAGTTTCAATCACCACTTGGCGTGATGTCCTTCAACGTGGACTCGCATTTAGGCCAAGCCACGAGCTTGAGGCTCGTAAAAATGATGTTTGAAAAACAGATTGGTGCAGCAGGTTGTAGCCATGACGTTACGAGAGATGAGTTTCAATCACCACTTGGCGTGATGTCCTTCAACGTGGACTCGCATTTAGGCCAAGCCACGAGCTTGAGGCGCACCGGAGGCCATTGTCTGTCCAATGACACTAACACAGAGAATGAGCAAAAAATATGTGTGAGTCTGTCAGAAAGCTATGAGACCATCCCAGGCCTGCAAGCAGAGCTGAGAACGATCATCAATGGTTCCAAGGCCAACGAAGGACCATGGGGGCTATTAGTCACGCTCTGGTCACATAGCCATGCTTCATCAACCAGACTTGATTTCCTGTCTCCTTAGAACTCAAGGATACAGTGGTACGAGCCTATAGAACAGATCCTGTTCAAGTAAGGTCGTGCCCTTGAGTTGTAACTTTGATCTCTATAACCAGTAGATATATAAGTTATCCCTCCGATGTGGGACATTTCTTGTGCCAAGCTTCAACCCTGATAAACTAATGAGGTTTCTCTCTCTAGCAAGGTGATAAAAAAGAAATCTACTTATGTTGTAAAAGAAATCATTGCTCGAGGACAAGAAGCTTAAATTTAATATAAATCGTTCTAATTACAAGAAAAAAAGCTTCTGCCTCCATGACATTTTCGTATTGGGCTACACAATGTCCCCTTGAGCATCTTGAACCAGATCTTAGTTGAACTCCCCATATATCAACTCGTCGCAGAGAAATCCTATATTCCATCTCCAGCAGTCTATTGTTCCGGAGTTTCCCATTTTGTTTTCCCAAGACAAATAATCTACCTTTGAAATTTGGAACTTTTTATCCTTGTGTGAAAGAAATGAAGAAAATTTGAATGAAAAACATAATAAGAATCTTAATTTTATTTCAAAGGTGGTGATCTCATCTCAAAGAACAAGTTAAAAAGTCAGTGCCTTTGAATTGGTCAATATCCTGATTTTCTTACTTTTCTTTTGTTTAATCTTAGCATAGAGATGAAAAATAAATATATTTTCATATTTATTATCTTCGATTTGTGGTTTGCTTTTTCAAATTATATTAAGATTTCTATCCTTCAATTCTTTATTCTTTGAGAAAAGAACATATGAATAGGGCTGACTTCATTATAAGATCTATTTATCCTATTAGAAAGACGGTACGCCGACTCTTGGACTCGAACCGAGATCCATTAGCATTGTTTTATAAGAGCAGCGTGTTAAGAAAAGATTGTTCTCAACCACAACATAATGAAGTTTTTCTTTTACTGATACCTATTTTTGCGTCTTTTTTTCGGAAACTTACGAGATGTTATTTTTCCGTGGAGTCCGACTCTCCACCAAAATAGGCATAGTAATTCGATCTTTTGAAAACCTTTATACATCCACCATTTTATCTGGAATGAAGGTGCTCTTGACTCGACATCATTGGTAATATAAATAGTCCTATGGAGCTAGAGTAGAAAATATTAATTTATTTTTTAGGGCAAGACAAGGGCAAGCGATAGAAAGGATAGTCCCTTGCATGAACGATTTTACCATTTCACAATCCGTAATTCAATATAGATGGTTATATACCCCATCCATATGTCATTTTACCAGTCAATTTGTAGTACTTGGATCCTAGTGATTTTATATTTTAGAAGCTAGTATGAATGGACACTGAAGAACGAATGGTTCCTGCAGATGATGTTAATAAGTTGTGTTGCATGATTTCTTCTTAATATGTTTGATTCCTTACCAATCCTTCCTCTTCATCAATAATTATGGGTCGCTTCCTGCCCTTTAGCCAAAAAGTACAAGAATGACAATCCACCTATTGGTACGATGCTGCCCTCAATCAACCTGATCGTCCCAATCCTACCTTAGTCCTATTTCAGGTGCAAGGCCTCTTCAATATTAGGGACCGGACAATTCAGATTGAATATGAAAAATTCTACTTGAATTTCGATTTTCAGATCAAATTCAAATAAAAAAAGTTCGGATTGGCTCAATTTTTTAAAGTTCCTATTCAGATTAACAATTTGTTTATTTAAATTTGGAATCTATGAATTGATTTCTTGTGCTAATTACGAAAATGAACTTCCAGTAGTGAAATAATATTAAGAAATTATTTTAACGGACTATTTTTTATCGTGCTGTTAATAGGCAATTCAACTAGATTTTCAATGTGAAAATAATAGCGTAAAGTTATGGTTGTCAGCCTGAATTTTGTGTACAATCATATATAATTCAATCATGATCACTTCAACTAGAGTTGATCATGAATTGATCCAAAATAAACTTAATTATAACTAAAGTTGGATATGCCTACATTCAATCATGATCAAATTCAATTACAAATAAATTCAACATTAAACAGTTGAAAATCCACTGAATGTGAATTATGTAACAAAAATGAAGTTACATGATGTTTCCAATGGTAATTCAAGCAAATTTAATGATTTCAAGTGAATTTGATTGCGAAGTGTACGGAATTAGAATGTGAAATTTTCAAAATTTGAATAAAATCTTCAAATTTTATTTCTTTTAAACTTCAAAAATTGATTTCGAGCTCCCTGCTCGTTTTGTGAGAAATTAAGAGTACTTGTTATGGAAGAAAGGTTAAGGTCCGCTATTTTCGGGTGGAAGATATTTTCGTCCAAATTTTGTTAATTAGACTTAAAATGTCTATTTTTCCACAAGTTTTATTAGCTCAAAAGCTAAATGGTGACATTCAAAATTTGTACTTTGTCAAAAATCCTAATCTAGTCAACAAGATACAAATCAAGGTCAATGTTTTGATTGCCTAACGGTCACTATCTCTATGTACTCTTGTTGGGTTCCACTTACTTTTAAAGATGTACTTATTATGAAGAAAAATTAATAAAAGTAGACATTAAAGTAAGAGCAATTTGTTAAAAATAACAAAGTCTTTCATTATTTTTTAAACTATATGCTCAGTCAAATAATGTCACATAAATTGAGAAGAATGAGTATTTAATTTGGGAGTGAGTGTTGTTGGCTTAATAATTGTGCTTGTTGAAGTTTTAATATATGATAGTGATTAATAATAGGGTATATGGATCGAACACCACCATCGAAATGGCTCTATTTATTATTTATTGCAATATTTGTAAGCCACTGATCCACCATAAAATCTTTGATATCATCACTAAAATGATTCCTGTAGCTATGAGTGTAGATCGGTGCACACAACTACACACTTTCATAGCTGAATGCTTCAACAAATGCGAACATTCATAATTTAACTACAGTTTATCATTATTTATTAGAAAGAAAGAAACTAAAACGAACATTTTAAATTTGGTATCATGTTTCACTTCTTGAGCTTATATTGCAATTATTTGCACTCTTTTTAAAAATTAAAATCGAAAAGAGATAAATTAATAAGTTGCGTACGTCACCCAGGACATATTCTCGGAATCTTGATAACTGATTAGTTGATAGTAGTACAATATATAAGAGGGTTAGTTGGAAATAATTAAAACATGGAGTATTAAAATGCCAATGACACGCGTCAGTTGACAGTGTACTCATCATCATGATTTTCATGATGACGATTGACGATGAATAAGTTCTCCTGAAGTTATGTTCATCTTGATTTGTTAGAGATTAAATTATATCTATTATCCGTAAAATGGTACAGTTGAATTTATATACGTGGTAAAAAATAAGTAGGTCTCAAATAACGAATTTGGCAAAAAAATAGATAATATATAATGCAAATAAGTAGTACTAAGACAAAGTAAAGAAATAATTAGCTTGAGCCTTGTATTAGCTTCTGGACAAAGCCTTTGTGACTAGTATGAAAGCAAAAGAATTGAGAACAATCTTAATAAGTGTATTGTAATAACTTGCATATGACGATTTACAATGAAATACTATGTCCTATTTATATAAGGGGCGGACCTACATGTATTGTAATGGTGCTTAAGCACCCGTTAAATCCGACACAGATTAGGCATAGTTATATAAGTGGAAATAGTTTTTATCCATCAAAACATATTTTCTTTATTTATGTGACACTTTTCGCTTTCAGAGATTCAAATTGCATGAACTTTCACTAACATTTTAATATGTATTTTTTCACCAAATTGATATGAAAAAAATTACAGCTTATCGTACTTTTTATGTAGTTTTCTAATATATAAATTATAATATTAAAATATTAAATTTATCTAATTCAATTTAGCTTCAAATTTTATTTAAATTGACTCTCAAAAAATGAAAAGTGTCACATAAATTGGATGTATGGAGTAAACCTTAAACTCCAGAAATTAATTAAAGGGTGTTTGGATTGACTTTTTAAAAGTGACTTATTAGCTAAAAACTAAAAGTCATAAGTTAATACAACTCAACTTTAATTTTTAGCTTATTTTTATATCTTTTAATTTAAAAATAAATATTTAAAAATATTTTTCATCTCACCCAAACACCCCCAATAAATTAAAATAAGCCAATCCAAACACCCTATTAAAAAGTTCAAGGATCAAGTTATTTACTCCAAGGAACTGCAGTGCATTATTACAAATGTACAAGGATAAATGGATAAACATGAGTAGATTTCCTTATTCTAATCTGCATTTAATGCGAGATATTAATTGGTAGTTAATAGTGACACTGAATTTAATAAAACCCTTGTAAGAATGTTGAATAGAAAACTGGATCTTTTAGAAGACCATAGAAGCAGGAGTACTTGTATTTCTTTCTTTCTAAGCATCTCCATGATTGCCCAAACAGGTACTTCTCTTTACTATTTCTTTAACTGTTCATCATACTATGTTCCACTAGCTTTCTTTTTTATTGATCATAGAATTTTAAAACTGTTTATATGCTCCTTTTTTTTCCTGATCTGAACAAAACTGATGGTTATTTATGCAATAATAGATAAAGGGTGATCTGAAAAATTGAATCTTTTTTAGCGATTGTGTGATGGAAAAGGTTTTTCCTTTGTGGGTTTTTGATTAGCGATCATATATGATAATTGGAAGGTGTAAAGATTTTTTTTAAAACTTTTTTTTATTACATGGGGCGCGAAAGGGAAAATGGGGGAGGGGATTACACGGTGGGGATCGAACCTCACCAATAAGGACAGGTAGCCAACCAGAGCCGTCCCTGGGGCGGTCAAGGCGGTGCCGCCGCACAGGCCCGGCCGGCGGGGCCTTCGCCCCAGAATTTTCATTTTTCATTTATTGGTTTCAAATATTAAGATATGTATTAAAAATGACTCCAATCTTATTAGTGAGTGTTGTAGCCTAGCGGTTGAGGTCCCTTCAAAAGTGACTTTTTTTTTTAAACACAAAATCAGATTTGGCCCCAAGTCCCAAACAGTCCCCCTCTTTAAACAAAAAACAAACTTTTTTTTTCTTTTTTTAATTTAAACACAGAAAACAAATTTGGCCCCAAGTCCCAACCAGTCAGCCCCCCTCCCTCTTTAAACAAAAAAACAAACAGCCATTGGGTTTCAAAAAACAGAGAGCATTAAAAACACCACAAATACAAGTTGGATTGAGTTGCGTATCCGATTAGAGAAGGGTAGAACAATTGATCATGCCGTTCAAGATCAAATCAAGAAAGCAATAGTGCATTGGAGGTTGGTATTACATCGATTATTTGATGTTTTGATCAATAATTTTTTTAATATTGATTAATTAGTTAATTTTAATTTTTCATGTGAATAAAAAAAGGGCCTCTTTTTGTTTCTCGCACCGGATTACAAGTATAGGAACGGCCCTGTAGCCAACCAACTGAACTACTAAGATTTCCCGGAAGGTGTAAAGATGATATGATTTTGTGACTGATTTGAAGTTAATTGATTATAGGTGTATGAATTCTTCAAGATTTAATTGACATGTTTATTACAAACTTTAATTTCAAAGGGTAAAGAAATGGAGCAAATCATACTACTAGTTTGTTATTCGTTGATTGGGTAATTAAGCTGTGTGGAGTCCATTTTGTCTTGTCGTTTATCTTAATATTTATGTTATTTCCTTAGCTAGCTAGATTTGATTTTGTGGAATATATTTTCCTATTTATGTTTTTTTTTGTGAGTTTGATTTCATGTCTAGAGACCTGACTAAAAAAATCTTGTACATAATTAGAAAATGATCTACCGAATATTTTCCGATTGTACTTCAATCTGTGACTAAAAGGAAAGATCTCGGGCCTGTTGGGAGAGATATGTAGTGTAGGAGAATTCATTATTAGGAAAAAAATGGTTTAACTTAAATTTCCTGTAACTACACTTTCCTTTGTATATGGACTGAATAAAAAGATGAAGTGATAGTGCTTTTCCACATGAGATTCTTGGTGTTTTGGGAAATAAACTTCCATTTTCTTGTTGAGTTCATGGTACGCAGAGTGAAAATAAATCACTTGGATATTTCAGCTTAGAAATAATAGCTACTGCAGTTGCAAAAAGTTTCAGTTGATAAGTCAAGCTTCTTCTGTTGCTTAATTCAGATTTTGGTTTTATAACCAAACTATATCTTGGTCCTGTTGGGAGACATATGTAATATAGGAGAATTCGTTACCCTCTTTTGTTAAAAAAAATGGTTTAACTTAAATTTCCTGTAACTACACTTTCCTTTGTATATGGACTAAATAAAATGATGAAAGATAGTGCTTTACCAAATGGGATTCTTGGTGTTTTGGGAAGTAGACATCCATTTTCTTGTAGAGTTCATTGTATGCAGAGTGGAAATAAACCATTTGGACATTTCACCTTAGAAATAAAAGTTACTGCAGTTGCAAAAAGTTTCAGTTGATAAGTCAAGCTTCTTCTGATGCTCAATTTAGATTTTGATGTCATAACCAAGCCATATTCCATAACGTCTTAATCTATTATAATTTATTTCTTCTCGATGCTTGGTTTTAACCCATATTTCTTTTGTTGCTGCAACAATTATATCCTTCTGTTGCTTTTTCAGGATTAGAAGAAATGGATGATAAGGTAAAAAGCTGCTAAAATTGGGATCATATGAGGGTGAACTGGACTATTCCTTCTCTAGAAATTAATAGACAGCTCCAACATTCTTTCTGTTCGTGATGTCTTCTGCAGAATTAAGGTCCGGCCTCAATTCTAGAAATGTGAAAAGAGAGTCACAGGATCCTTCAGGCTGCAAGGACTGTGAACTTCATGATTATTGTGAGATAGATAATTCATATGAACATTTAAGCATGTCAGAGTCAGAGCTCAAAGTTTTTAGCTCAGAGAGTGTTGATATTTTGAAATTATGCGGGGAAAACCAATTGATCGAGGAGTTCTATTCTCAAACATATTGTGATGATGTTGCAAAGCTAGACCACCAGCTCAAATATACTTACAAAGATACACAATTGCACATGCTCCAAAATGTTGTAGGTGATGGTTCGCAGAAAACACCAGTAAATACGGATTCCCTAGGATTTATGGAATTTGATTATTACAGTGACCTAGATCCTGTAAACACCAAGAAGGCTTGTTCTGAACTGGATTCTGAATGGATTGGAGTTCAGAAGGCTGAACCATGGTGGCGTACAGCTGATAAGGAGTTAGCTGCCTCGGGTGCTCTCAAGTCATCTGGATGTATTGTGCATTCCGATCATTCGTGGTGTCAGTGTTTAGGAAGTGAGTCTTATAATAGTTCTCGGTGTTATACAGGACAACATCCTTCGCAAAGCCAACAGAAGATATTGTCTGTTGGCAAAGGGTGCTCAACACGTGGTTTAGGACAGCTAGTAAGGTATTTATCTGACTGTAGCTAGCTACTATCTTTTCTGGTTGAAGAGCTAGCTACTAGCTTTCTCCACCACTATGATCCTTTTAACGCTGTCCAATTGGTATCACTTGGGAAGACTTCCACAGAGGTTGAAGAAAAAAATGGTTGGACGAGTTATTATTTGTGAGATAATAGTTGAAAGATGTGGAAAGTACTAGTGTATCACATCGAATTCAAATAATATGAAGCAATTATTAGATACTAATCTGACTTCTTGGACTTGGTGGTCTTTGCCATTTAAGCAAAGAGCTCATAGTTTTAGGATGGATCAAAGTAGAAAGTGAATCAAACAAAGGAAGGAGGGGGTATATGGTAGAGTAACCTTAGTTCGTCGAATTTTTAACAAGATGTAGCACATGAAAGAAGAAGTGGAAGAAAGCAAGTAGGTTCCATCATATGGGGGAGAGAGAAGAAAAAATGTTTTCCTCCTTTTTAGAAAAAATTACTACTTCATCTATCCCAACTTACGTGACACCATTTCCTTTTTGGTCTGTCCCAAAAAGAATGTCACATTTCTATACTTAGAAACAATTCAACTTTATGAGATGATTGACAGCCACACATTTATATAAGACTTGTTTGGACCACACATTTCAAATGTCTTCCTTTATTTCTTAAACTCCATGCCAAGTCAAATGGTGCCATATAAATTGGGACGGAGGGAGTAATAACTTATAGATTAATTTAAAGTCTCAATAAACTCTAGTTAAAATTTCATCGATATGAGTGCAGGTGAGTCGAATCCTCAACTCTTTTTCTCCTTTTCTTTACCTTAACATTTTCTATTGTTAGTGTCGTTCTGCTCGCAGCAAGTTTTATCTTATTGAAGACCTAATAAGAAATTATCAAATTTCTTTTCTTTTCTCGTGTATCTACAAAGGTAGAGGTAAGGTCTGCGTACTCTCTACCCTCCCCAGACCCCACGTCGTGGGATTTCATTGGGTATGTTGTTGTTGTTCTCGTGTATGTACAAAGGAGACAAGAAAAAGGTTAGACTGTCCTTTCCCTTCATTTCTGTAATTTCTACCCACTTTGATAAGCTGGTTGGGGACAGTGTGGTGAATGATGAAATCTGGAGAGTGATATTATACATCTCATATAGTTACTCAGTATTTTGCTTTCAAGCACCTAACATTGCAGAATCTCTTAATTTCAAGTAAAAGAATAAAGGATGTCCTGGGGCTTATGAAATTCTTTGTTCTTTGGAGTTTTCTGTAATATTGTGAAACTCCATAAACAATTGCATAACATTCTATCATATTTATGACATCTTTCTTAAACATGCTTGTTCACAAATTAAGCATTTTAGTTAAAATCATAACACCAACTCTACCATTTGAATGTTTGAAAATGTTCATAGTCATGCCTGAAGCAATAACATTTGTCAGTGAACTCCAAGTTGTATTGTGGTTGACCTAGCTTTCTTCTCATCTCATTCTCTAATTATCAAGAACACTAACGTTTATTGTTGTAATTCCAGTGGTGATGGCAATTTAAGTACGGCCGAGGTCCTCTCAGCAAAAACTCAACCAGGATCAAGCGATCTCAGCAAAGGACAGCTGTTAGAAGCACTATGCCATTCTCAAACCCGTGCAAGAGAGGCCGAACAATTGGCACAGCAAGCCTACAACGAGAAGGAGCACGTGATCAAGCTATTCTTCCGACAAGCTTCTCACCTCTTTGCTTACCGGCAATGGGTTCAGATTTTGCAGCTTGAAGCTCTGGTTCTCCAGCTCAGGAGCAAAGACGAGCAAAATTCCGTCAACTATCCGCCTTTCTTTCCCGTTATCCTTAGCAAATGCAGGATACTGAAGAAGTGCAGATATAACAAGCCTATTAAGCGGAAGCCAGGAAAGGGAAAATGCAAGATAAACAAGTCTGCCGTAGCTTTTCCCTTGGGTTTGAGTCTTGCTGGTGCTGGTTTGCTACTTGGTTGGACCATGGGATGGCTATTTCCTGCATTCTGAACCATCAGTGGCTTACTATATAACATTTATCTCATCTTCTCTCAATTCCACGGTCTCATTAAATTCAGATACGTATGTTCAATGTGTTTTCCTATCAGATTATTCTAGTTGGTAGGATTGCACCTTCTGTAAATATACGACTACAACGCCTCAATCCCAAAGGCATTCTATAAATATATGACTACTACGCCTCAATCCCAAAGGCATTCTGTAAATATACAACTACTACGCCTCAATCCCAAACGTATAGTTGGGCTAAGTTCTTGTATGTATGTTGTGTGTTTTCATATCAGAATGCTTTGGAGATTATTCCCTTGTGTAGGATTCCGCATTTTCTGTTAATATATTTGGGCTAGCTGTATACAGTGTATGAAGTTTATGGTTTCCGTTGGTGTAAATCAAATCACCTGAATTTACATGATAAATTTTTTTCCATTGGTAACAAATGGTTATCCATTAAACTATCTCTGTGCAGATTAAGAAGTTTGTGAAATCTTTATATGTTATATTCCCTCCGTTCCAATTTTACGTGACGCAGTTGAACTGAGACGAAGTTTAAGAAAGAAAAATTGCTTTGAAACTCATGTTACTAAATCTATCGATATTATGATATTTATGTGGTTATAAAAACATGCTATTGAGGATCGATGAAATTTATAATTAAATTATTTTTAATTATAGAAAAATGACTTTTTAAAACTTCATCTTCCATTCCCAAATGTTATTTTATTTTACTGGAATTCATATCTTTCATGCCTTTTGTATTGAGATGATGAAGGTTATTATTTTGTCCAGTTGCAATCGTGTGTATGCTGAATCAGCTTTCAACATCAAAACACACTCAAATTTCCTCTCAGCCACAACTTCTCTGTTGTGTTGGAACAAATACGTCCTCTAAACTTAAATATCTTTATCCTTGTGAAAAAAGAAAAATAAATAAAAACGTGAAAATTTGTGTTGCACGTGAGAAAAAAGAGTGAAAAATAAATTGTTAAAAAAGGGCCTCTAAGAATTGCAACGTGTATTTACAAGCATTTAATAAGAAAAAGATTGTCAAAGATTAACAATTACGTTGAAAAGGAAATTGCCACCATACTTAAATTACTGCTCAACTACTAATGAATCATAATCCTTCAAAAGAAGCAAAAACAAAAAACAAAAAGACCCGATCAATAATCATTCGGAAGGTCTATAATTATGAATATGAAATTAATTTTATCATATTAAGTGATAAATATATATATTTGCTAATTGTAATGAACTGAAAAAATGTAATAGTTTGCCCACAAACTTATCATTTTTTGTATTAGGTACGAGATGTATTTCATTTTGTTAAATTATTAATGGACTCAACATGAAGACTATTTCTTCATGCTTCGCCAAAGCGATTTCTTTGACTTTTGACCTTTTCCCATGCTGATAGGCGACCGTACTCACTAACTTTTCCATCTACCGTTCCTTATCCGCCACGTATACATCCGGCCCCACTTAACCTCCCAATAATTAGAAATAATCAAAATGAAATGCTCCCTCGCAATTTCCATTTTTATCTTTTAAAAAAAATCATATTTTCATATTTAAAAGTAATTTTAATATATTTTAAAAAGTATTATATTTATAATTTAATTTTATGAGATAATTTATAAATATACTAAGACTTGTTTTGATGTAATAAATTTTAAAAGTTTCTTTCTTTCTTGAATTCAATGCCAAATCAAAGTCTAATGGTTCCCACAGAAAACCAAAATCGAGTAGCCTTAAGATTTGTCAATGGAGATTTATATATTTAAAGAAGCCACATTATAGAAAATCAAATTCCCATTTTAATTCTTCGTTCATAATATTTCCAACATAGCTTTCTTCTCCAATTTTGTTGCTTCTTCCTTCTTCTATTTTTCTGTAAAAACTTTATAAAGACTTGATTTTTTTTCATTTTTGGAAAAAAGCCAAACATGCCTTTATGTGAGGTGAGCAAATACCAGAACGGTGTGCATGCAACTGGCAACAATGGAACCAAGATTTTTTATCGAACTTATGGTCAAGGCCCGGTCAAAGTTCTCTTGATTATCGGTATTCTATTTTTTTTCTCGTCATTATTTGATGTTTTTCCTATTTGGGTACAATTTGTGTGTGTGTGAATTGAATTGGGTTTGTTGTGAATTTTTCTGGTTTTGAATGATCAAAGGATTGGCTGGGACGCATAGTTCATGGGACCCACAGATCAAGGCGCTGGCCGGAACGATTACTCCGAATGATGCTGAATCGCCGGCCGGTGATCGGAGCTCCGGTGGAGGTGTTGAGGTCTGTGCTTTTGATAATCGTGGAATGGGTTTAAGCTCCGTGCCCACTAAAAAATCAGAATATACGTAAGCCCCATTTACCACAACTTTTAATTACTTTTGAAAAACTTAAGAAAAGGACAGCCCTGTGTACGAAGTTCCGCTATGCGCGGGGATTGCGTAAGGGCCCGACCACAAGGTCTATTGTAGAGGCTATTTCTACGGCTTCTGGTCGTACCAGCAACTTTTGAAATACTTATTGGAGGAAAATTCTGATAGTGAAGGAACTTTGATCAGCAGTTTTTTAGCAACAAAATAGGGAAAAGCAAAACTTTTTTAATTAAAATAGAATATTTACAGCTAATAGAAGCAATTCAAGATTAAATTTCTGTTCATGCATGCATCAGCTACATTTCCATTGAGTCGAGGGTATATCGGAAACGACCTTTCGATCATGGAAAGGAAGAGGTGCGTACACCCTACCTTCCACAGATCCCACGTGTGGGATTACACTGGGTATGTTGTTGACGTTGTTGTTGTTGTTGTGTGGGATTCCAATTAGATATTATGAGAAGACCTTCAACTACTTTTCTATTTCTTAGCTAACAATTAAAGTTAAGTAGTTAGCACGTTAAATTGATGTTGGATGTTTGTTTGGTGCAGCACAAGCATTATGGCAAAAGATGCAATTGCTATAATGGATCACTTGGGGTGGGAAAAAGCACACATCTTTGGCCATTCAATGGGTGAGTTTCTGATTATGTCCTTTTGGTTGGCATTATTGACTTTGTCCATCTCTATTATTGATGAGACTTTGTACATCTTTAATAAAATTTGATTTTGACATTGATATTTTCAAGCATAAAATGTGCAGTACAAAGTATTCAATAGAATGCATGGTTCCAACACACTAATTTGACTTAATGAGGATATATGAATATTTCCAGTTAAACGTTCTAGTAGTTTAAGGCATTTCAAATTTTAGAAACTAATCTTTGCAGTTCAGCTTAAGTCAATGGCTAGTTAACAACTTGAGTAAAATGTGGAACAAGATATTCCAGAATCAAGTTCATGCTGTAGCTGGAAAAAACTTATTTGATCATGGTGTTGGATTTTGTGCTTACTTGTACTCTTTTCCAATCATTCAGGAGCTATGATATCTTGCAAATTGGCTGCAATGATGCCTGAGAGAGTATTATCTTTGGGTTTACTGAATGTCACGGGAGGAGGCTATGAATGCATACCCAGGGTAAGATCCTCTCTTCAACTATTGGTCATTGGACATATTGTTCAAGATTTAGTGAATGGTTGAGATATATCTGAAAATTGGATATCCTTTGCATCGCCTGCACCTTCCAGGAAAGATATATAAAAATCAGCTTACTGAAAATAAAAGAATAGAAGATATTCCGTTAATTGATTACTTGAGGCAATTCTAGCATTTTCATGTTTTCCCTCTATACATGTCATTGATGGTCATGTTATGAGAGCAGCAAGGTGGAATTTGCTAACTGCAAGTGCTTAAATCAGAACTTGGACTTCCTAAGCAATTCAATTGTTATTTGATTCTTTTATTGGGGATAATATTTGCTTATTCCTGAAATAAGAAATGTGATCAAATTGTTTAGAATGATTTTTCACTCACTAATACCTATGAATGTTTGAAATTCAAAATGGAAATTTTATGACGTCTCTATCCTCTCCTGAAGTCATGTTTGCACTAGGCAAATCTGTTGGAAATTTGCCTTTGGCGGGAGTTGCGACCGACCAACTTTAACGGCTTAAACACTAGTGTTACGTATGTTGGAGAATCCGGTTCTTCACACATGCATGATGTCACGAGATAACCGTAGGGCCAAGAATCGTCCAAATTTCATTGAGAAATGAAAGAGATATTGGTTCACAAGTGAGGTGTTTGAAGCATGGAAAGTGTGGTGTTGTGTTCAATTCTCCCTCATCGGTAGAGGAAGAAAGAATTGTTGTGTATATAAGACTGAAATGTGTTTGGGGTTTGGGACCGGGGGTATCCCATGTGTTTAAAGGAGGGAGGACCTAGATGTGCTTGCTCGAGGAAAGACCACACGCCGGCCGCCTTGCTCGGTCACGGTCACGGTCGTGGTCGTGGTCAGGGCCTTCGATATTAGGCGAAAACTTTGCGGAAGTACGCTTTGATCCCGAAAGTGCAGTTTGGACCAGAATTCTTCTTTGGATGTACAGTTTGGTCCCTGAAGTTTCAAGATGTACTGATTTGGTCCTGAAGTTTTGAAAGTTGGAATTTCGGCCGTAACGTAAACGCCAAGCACTCAATTCAGCCATTTATTTTGGCTGAATTACTCCTCCTATAATGGCCAAATCCGTTGGTCTTTCTCTCATTAATGTTGGTGGCTTTACTACCTCCATAATGGCCATTATTTGGCTGTTATGGAGGGCAGTAATCAGCCCCCTCCCTCACCTATTTAAACACCCCCTTACACCATTGTTGAAAACACAAAAGAATGACCAAGAACACACATATAATATACACGAAATTCAGAAGCTTACACAAGCAGAAACTTTTCTTCTTCCTACAACTTCCAAGGCATCATTTCGTTACTCAATATTCTTCACGGTAGCTCTTGAGTTTCCTTTGCTCAAGTGTTCCATTCTTTGTTTATCTTGGGAGACAAATTGTCCAGATTTATAAAGGATACATACGGGGCAATATTGTCTTAAGGACAGAGTGCCACACTCGACTCAGCAAAACCAGTTTCCATTTTTCCGTCTTCAACAAAATTGTAATTTCAGTTTTGTGATTATATTGTAATTTTCATATTACTAGTTGAATTATTGAATCTTTATTTATCCTTTCGAATACTTGTAATAGTTATATACTTCCCTGCTTTATAAAGTACCATAGAGCAAAAACTCCCAACAAAATCATCATGTAGGCTTGAACACACAGAGGCAGCATTCAACATTTGGTACTTTTGTGCAGAATAAGTCTCTTAACCAATAAACGAGCTTCACTAACATGGATTGTAAGATGCAAAATCTACCTTTTTTAAATAGCATTTGCCAGTAAGATTTACAAACTAGCTTTAGTGCATGATGTTATTGGTGTTTCTCTCATGATTTACTGATCGGGATGATACTTATGTCATGGGCCTCACGGCATATAGTCATTTGGGGCTTATAAGGTAATATAAGTTACATACTTATCCAAACAATAATAAGAATAAGTGCAGTACATTCCTTATCAAAAAAGAATAAGGTGCAGTACATAATTATTGAGAATGTACCCATCAGCATATATAGCATTGAGGCATGTTCACGTTTTGTCTAATTCCAATAGAGAAAAACTCAAATATTTAGCTTTTTGTAGAATATCTTTATCTTTTCCATGTGCGTCTCTGTGTGTGTGTGAGAAAGAGAGAGAGAGAGATTCCAGTTTGTGTATGAGAAAGCAGAAAATACTATTCTTGTTCTTCTGGTAATATAATCAGTTGCAAGTGCATTAATTAGAATGAGGTAAGGAATACCAAGTTGCCAGAGCTTTCAACTGTATTACTGTAGTAGCAATTACATGTACGAGGAAAGGGGAAGTTTGTATACGCAGATTGTCATATGAGATAAATAAGTATCACAAATATAGTGTACACTTGTAGATTAGGTAATCCTACTCTCCTTTGCTCTGAAAAGGCCAGGAGATACTCGATGTTGTTCTCATACGATCAGGAGTGACCCCTTTAATCCAGTAAACTGCTATAGGCCAGTCTGCTGCTTCAGTTGGCGGCTCGACCATTTGATGAAGTAGTTCCTAATTCCACAACTTTTTTCTACATGGTAGCTTAGAAGAGTCAAACAGTTGATCTGAAAAATAAAGCTTAGAAGAGTCAAACAGTTGATCTGAAAAATAAAGAATAGTCATGTTTACATAGTTAAAATGTACTGTCTGGAAATATATCTTTGTTTAAAAATGACCTGAGCACTGAATGCTGTCAGAAATTCATCTATTGATACAACTGAAGGAAATTTGGTATTACAGAGATGAATAATACTGATCAAGGGATGGGAGGTAACATTATGCACGTGGGTTACACAATATTGTGCTGAGTCTTTCAAGCATAAAAGCAACTGCTGAAGAGTTATAGATGGCCGGGATGAGTCTGTTGAGATGGATATGTTGTATGACAAGAGAAAACAGTACTTATCCAAAGGAGTGAGGGTGAAAAAGCAGTGTGTTGAACAGCTCTTATGGAAAAATAAATCCAGGAAAAAAGTACCTTAGTTTGGTGGGTATCTACAAAAGGTTGAGTGATGCACCTGTTGAAGAGTCTGAAAATTGTAAATCCATAAAATTGGAGATTAAAGAAGGGAAAACGATTTACAAGAGAAAATGATTAATGTGGTCAATATATCTTAGTTTAGCGGTGGTATGGCCTAAACATTTATACAACTCAACTGCACCCCAATTGATGATATAGGATCAAATAAAAAATCAGGTTAAATTGGCCATGAATGTCTGAGCCATTTGAATTTCTTTTAATTAATAGGATATTTATAAAGTGATCCCAGCTAGTTTGGAACTGAGACATAATTGATTGATGGTTTCGTACATTTGAGGTATTTCCACAGTAGGCCTTAACCCTTATGCAAAATCTATTCTGGTTAGATCTATATTAACTGAGGCATTTCTGCAGACCTTAACCCTTATGCAAAATCTATTCTTGTTAGATCTATATTAACTGGCAACAGAGTCAAATCTTTCTGGTAGACCTCTTTTGTATGGGAGCTTTTCCATCGAAAAAAAGATATTAACTGGCGACATCATGTCAGATGCACAAAAAATTCCGAATACATGCTCGTTATGAATAAGATCCTGTAATATTTATGTGCTAATTGTATCAAAAGATACTAACCAAATTAATGTTATACCTTAAAACACAATGCTTCCTCTGTCTGTTTCTCATTATATACTTGTACCAAGTGAAGTGTTTTTTTGTTGATTCTCGTGCTCATGTGGTCTTTTTGCCTGCAGCTTGATCGTCAAACTCTATCAATTGCTGTCCGGTTTTTGAAGGCAAAAACTCCTGAGCAGAGGGCTGCTGTTGATTTAGACACCCATTACTCCAAGGTTGATTAATGATTCATTTAATAATGTTGAAAATTAAGAGGCTTCACTTTCCTAGTTCCCTCCTACTGCAAAAGTTGCATATATTTGCCATGTATTGTGTACAACATAAAATGTAAACTAAATGGTTATGTGCATTATTTTTCGTACAATTGCTGATTATTTGGTTTATCATCACTAGATATAAAATTCTAATCAGTGAGTAATATTTATCACGGCTAGGGAATGATATATGACTAACATATTTGTGTTTTGCATTTTGTAGGAATACCTCGAGGAATATGTGGGAACTAAAACCCGAAGAGCAGTATTATATCAAGTGAGTGACCTAGATGTTTCTTAGGCCATCTTTTGTTTTTTTCCACCATTGTAAAGTAATCTACAGGAAACAAGACTTAAGGCGCTTACTAGGTTTTTCCCCCTCTTTTCTTGGGGTGTGCCAGGAATATGTCAAAGGCATATCAGCATCGGGGATGCAGTCAAATTGTGGATTTGATGGACAGATAAATGCTTGTTGGACTCATAAGATATCACGGGCTGATCTTGAATCTATCTGCTCTGCTGGATTCCTAATATCTGTTATTCATGGCAGGTAAAGGCATTATCCACTAGATCCTATCTCAAATTGCCAGATATATTATTTAGATATAAATCAGCATTTTCTTCTGTGTAGGGTTGATGTCATTGCTCAATTAAGCCATGGGAAGAGGCTTGCGAAGAAGTTATATCCTTATGCTAGAATGGTAGAGCTTCCCGGAGGACATCTTGTTAGTCATGAAAGGACAGAAGAGGTATATTTTTTTGTCTTTATTATGCTAATACAGAGCCATCGAGTAATACAAAACTGGCATACGTGTCAGAATGCTCTTCATGAATCATGCCATATAAAGGTAATATACTAAGATGGAGGTCAAGAAAAGTCTCCAAAGAACCTGGGGAGGGATACTCTTCTTAGAACTATAGATCTGCAACTTTGCAGTGATTCTAAGGATCATTTGACTGATTCAAAAAATCTGATTTTTTTTAAACTGGTACTATTTAAAAAAAAAATCTAATTTTTGGTGGTCACAAATAGGGCAAATCAACTTTTTGGTAGTCATGAATAGGAAATTCAAAATGCATAATATGTTAAGAGATTCTCAAATTTTTAGTACTCCTTATGGCTCCAAATGATTTGACTATGAAAAAAATCTGTAACTACCACATAGATACTAGCATCCTTTCAAACACACTGGATATTATTAGCTGCCAACTCTTATGAATTATTCAGGTAACTGAGTATTTTTATTTGCGTTTGGTTCTATTAGCGAGAGGGTATTTTGCACAATGCAGACTGTTTAGATCTCTAGCAGTTCTTTTTCAAATGAACATTGCTACAGCATTTAACTTGTAGGTTCTTGAAGAAGACAAAATAAATAGGAGAATCAAACATTCACGTGGATATCATGACCAAATGAAAACATTATATTGGACTTTTTTATTTATGAGTTAATTATCAGTTTGACCTTGTAAATATGTTTGCTGACCTGGTTTTATTATAGCTTAGTATCACATAAAATTTTATTTATGTCCAATCTATTGGCATTTGTGTGGCTCTAGCCATATGTATGCTGATTGTTAACGGAATAAGTATATGACGGTCTTTAAATTTTTTTAGGTGAATGACGCACTTCTCGAATTGATCAAGGCATCCGCGAGTAAGATTAGTCCGTATGACTGGACAAATTTTCCCATGAAAACCTCTGGTAAGTATTAATATCTGGCTTTTCTATTCCTATTCTTCTAAGAAAGAGGCAGCATGAAATTAGACTATTTGGAGGGAACTAGGAGATGGAGGAATAATGTGTCTCTGAAGGATATATAAACTTCCATGAATCGCGAAGTCACGTAATTTGTTTTAAGCTTATTGGTCATTTCTGTAATAGGTGATTGTCTTTGTCAGGATCACTTACAAGAAAAAGTTCTCCAGAAGGAAGCAGATCGTCTGTCATGGTTGACATTATAGGAAGGCTCCAGATGTTCTTTTTCGGCTTGTTTATGTTGGCATTTGAGTATATGCGAAGAGGTGTAAGTCGTCTAAAACCAGTAAGAGTAAATGCAGCCCTCACATGAAGCTATGCTGGCGAATTCAGTCCACTGGTAACTTAACCGGTGAAATGAAGCATGGGATTAATAAGCTTGATCCCGTTCTAAGATGACCACAAATTAACTGTACAGCGTTTCACATACAAGAATCACATTACGGGAGGAAGGAAATGAGGAAAAGGCAAAACTACACTGTGCTGACAAAAGGATCAGCACAAAAGGAATCAGGACCCTTGCCACTTTTTATTGTATAGTTGGTTAGGGCATCAAGCATTTTCTGATTTCAGTTGTATTGAGGATTGCGGGTCACTATTCCTTATTCTAATGATAATTATCCTTTTTTGATGAATCACTCAAGAAACTGCAGTCTTCTGATATTGTACTCTGCATTATGTTATTTAAGATATGATGTTTTGATTCACTTTAATTATACTATCACAATTCATATAGCTGATTTTCTTTGTGAATTGGGGAGCCAGTCATAATTTCTGACTTTGCCAAGACGATTCAAAACCTCAAGTGTCAAAATATTCAGGGCTTCAATATTTAACTTACTTGAATACTGAAGCATTACCACTAATCAGAAAGGATTCTTGTTCCATGTGGCAGCAAACATAACCACCAAAAACTGGCATGTGTAAAAGATCATCGAATAAAATCAAGAAATTAGACCAACCAGAATATTCAAATAAGGGAGCAGGACCAGGCAAACAAACAAGAAAATAAGGAAAATAAGGAAAATAAGTTAACCTGAAATGGCTTAAAACTTTGCTCTCTTCTGTTGGTCACTCCAGGGCGACATTCTACAACAGGCTTAGTCCTTGACATAAGTAGTTAATCCAAGTTTTCAATCACTAATCCATCTGTTAAGTAGAGTAAGGATGATCATTAAGCCTGATAATAGCAAAAGAAGTTACCATAGTTCAAGAACCACATTAGTCTAAGTAGTTCAGTAACATCCAATATCATTTGCCCATGAACCTATATATAATCAGTACATACATATGTTTTGGGTGTACCACATGGTGTATAATCAAACATGTAAGCTTATATATTGGTAGATAAGAAACTACATCTTATAGCCAAGGCTTCAAAGGCTGACAGAAAATTTTCTTGGACCCCTTAATTTAAAGTTGAAAGAACCATCACCTGCATTATAGGCAACTAACATGACCAAATATTGATTCCTAAAACCAGGAGAGGAAGGGGCTCTTCACTTGAAATAACACTATATATACAAGGTCAATTATTCTTTTGTATATATAGTATTGTAGATGTTGAACGGCCTCAGTGAAAATCCTGTTTCCCCACGGCCTAAAACTGACTACCTAAACACTAAAAGGAAACATTAACATGTAGTAATATACGGTGAGACAACGTGTTTTCTCCAATAAGTGAAAGTTTCTCAGGAAAACAACAACAGTAAGTTCAGTTAAATGGCCAAACAAAAAGCAATCACCTTGAGTCATCTTTATTGGTGGAAATTTGCATTTGGTGGGGAGGTGCGTCCACCCATATTTAATGAATTAAACACTAGGGTTCCGCATGTTGGAGGCTTTGTCTCTTCACACGTGCATAATCTACTAAGTGAGTAGATGACCGTAGGGCCAAGAATCGTCAAATTTCGTTGAGAAATGAAAGAGATATTGGTCCACGAAGTAAGGTGTTTGAGGCATGGAAATATGGTGTGGGACAAATCTACCACATCGGTGGGAAAATGAAGAATTGATCTCTTTATAAGTCTCAAAATTGGCTAAGGGTTTGGGACCCCAAGGGGTAACTCATGTGTTTAAAGGAGGGAGGACCTAGATGTGCTTTGGTTCAAGGCTAAGCCCACACGCGCGCTGCCCGCCCGTCACGGGTCACGGGTCGTGGGCCTTCGGCTTTGGGCTTCTTCTGATAGACCCCCAAATTGTTTAATATTTACAGTTTGGTCCCTGGAGTTTCTGAAAAGCTGAAATTGGGAACGACGGAAGGCAGACAGTTTTTGCCTACCGTTTGGGTTGTTTTTTGGAGCGTTATTGCACATTAACCAGCCATTACTTGGTTGATTAACTCCCTCCATAAACAGCCATTACTTGGTTGATTAACTCCCTCCATAAACAACCATTACTTGGCTGATTAACTCCCTCCTTCAATGGCCATAAACAACCATTTTCTTGGCAGTTGAGAAGTCTCCCTTATGCTATATATTGATGCCTTTTGGCTCAATTGTGAGTGACAGAAAAAACGAGACTACACTATATACACACAGAGACAAACAGAAGAGAGAAACGTGTTCTGTCCAAAAACGTGAGCAACAGAAACGTGTGGACAAACAGAAAACTCTTCCTTCTTTTTTCATTCTTCAGCAAGTCGTTTCGTGTTTGTTTTTTTCATCAGAATCAACCTATTTGCTTTGTAGTGTTGATTAGTTGTTGTTTTATCTTGGGAGACTATTGTCTGCTAACGTAAAAATATATATACGGAGCAATCTTGTCTTAAAGACAGAGTCATCTCTCGACTCAGCCACAGTTGTAACAATCCAGATTTAGTGTTTCTTGATTTTAGGTTATCAAGATTCAAGACTCAACAAGCTTGCGACAGTTCTGAATATTGGCTATTTGTTTATCCTTTCGAACACTTGTAATATTTATTTACTTCCCGTACTGTTTTACAATATCCAACAAGTTTAAGACAAGATTCTATTAGTGTTCGAAAGATGTCGGTCAAAAGTTATGTGACCAAATCTGGATATGGCTGTGATTTTCTGGTAGAAGAGAGTTTTGATTATGCTGTTGAAGGTAACATGTTCATGGTGTCACCGCTCCTGAGAGTGGTGGGAACAAGCGCCCACGAGAGGATGAGGATGTCAACTGGGACAAGAGGAGAAGGCTGAAGATGTAGTTCTATCTTGTAGCAGAAGGCCTATATCTGTCCCAGACAAAGGATCTGAATTATGATAAGGAGGAAATGGACACTCAGTCCGATGAAGTGACTGAAGTGGGCCAGAATTCGAAATTGGGATAAGTAATTTTTTTTCCTTGTCAAGAATAAGATTAAATGATGTCTGATTAAAAAAGGCTTAAAGTAAGGAGGAATATGAAAATGTTTTCACGAAATAATTTATATTCCTTACGCTTTAAAATCAAAAGTTTAATCTCATCTTCCTTCCTGTTTAAAGATTGAATTTTGTGACGACTTAAAAAGATCCGTTCTTTTAAGTGTAATTATTAAAAGTGTGTAAAGTATGTTCGCACATACGAGGGAAAAAGATCCACTGACTGTGCGAAAACTGTTACCACTCTTAAGTAAGCGCCAACAATTGTCTGGGCACCAATCTCAAGGGAAGAAGACAAAAAGATAATGTCTTATCTTAAGACGTTGACCCTGTCACACTATTTGACAGAAGATCCCTCATTTGATAGGATGATATTGGACACTCAGTCGTACAAAGCCTACGGGCGACTGGAGTGGGCCAAAATTCCTTTAATAGGATGATATTGGACACTCAGTCATACAAAGCCTACGGACGACTGGAGTGGGGCCAAAATTCATTTGATAAGAAAAGTAATGGACACCTAGTAAGGTGGGCCAGAGTTTCCAGGTCTTAATTGATCTGAAGGCCAAAAGAAATTGGATACTCAGTCTGCCAAAGCAACTGGAGTGGGCCAGAGTATCCAGATCACATATGATCCGATTACGCCCTAACCACGGGCAAGATGATGTTCACGTGAAGCAACACCACCTCTAAAGTAGAAGGGGTTGGAGAGGTGGTCCTCAATAGGACTTCATGGAATGAGATCACTCTAAAATGAGGTGATACATGGTTTAAGGGACGATGTTGGTCAAGCTGGTATGAGACTGGTCCAACAAGTCTGTAATAACTAAGAATGGTACAGTATGTCTGTAGCCAAATGAATGATATATTTGTAATCCGTGCATCTATGTCATCATAGATTAAGACACATTCAATAGAGAGTCATTCAAAAGCTAACGAAGTGGAGATTGTTGCTTTCTGTCGACATAAACCCTAAAAATGAATGTGAGGTAGACGAAGAGGCAAAATCATCTTTCCATTCCGTCAAAGGAATAGCGAAAGAAGCACCGCTCCTCTAGAACTTAGTCACACCTACATGGGTGATTTGAAGTTTATACAAAATAGAGGGGGGAGACAAGTACTTTGTGACCTTCATTTATGATGGTACAACGTATTGTATCATTTGTTTGTTGAAAAGCAAAGATGAAGTTGTTGAAGTGGATAAGCGCTACAATGCAGAAGTTGAAAATCAACTAAGCCTACGGATTGAGGAATTCGTAGTGATAGAGGGGGAAAATGTGAAGCGTCGTTCATTAAACGACTGCTCATTACTCACCTCAGTCCAACGGTGTTAGCCAAGCGCAAAGTCGTATGCCCAAAATATGTGGGGCAAGGCGATCCTTACCGCTAATGCGATTCTCAACAGAAATTCGCATAAGGATAAGGATAACCTTCCGTGTGAAACATGGAAAGGATCTCACATACAAATGTTGTGATGTGGGGTGGCTTGGTAGAAGTTGGAATACCGAAACAGGTCAAGTTGGACCTAAGACTGTAGATTGCATATCCACTGGATCTGTAAATAACAGTAGTGCTTATCGCCTCTTGATGTCAAAGAATGCTGAATTCTTTGAAGATAACTTTCCTTGAAAAGGAAAAAGAAGTAATTGTTCGAGGTTAGCAAGAACCCGCGAGGTCCTGACTGTCCGGAACTAGATGATCCGTATCTACAGGACTCGGAAGTTGCTGACTATCCGGAACTTAATATTCCAGATCTACAGAACTCAGGGATTCTAGATGTTGAACCGAGACGAAGCAAAGAGGGGACAAAGACTTGTTCCAGGACTTCTAGCTTGTATGGTTGAGAATGAACCATGGACAATTAACAAATAATTGTCATCTCCAGAAGCGCTGCTTTGGAAAGAAGCTACAAAGAGAGAAATAAATTTCATCATATAGAACCATACTTGTGTAATGATTGATCTTCCTAGGGGAAAAGAACTTTTGGGTTGTGAAAAAGGATACTCAAAAGTGAGTACAAAGTAGATGGATCTACTGACGAGTATAAGGCCTCGGCTACTTGTACATGTGCTTCCCTGTGAATAGCTTAACATCCAGGGCCATTGCAGTCTTGCGTGACATGGATGTTGAAACAGCCTTCCTAATCGGAGAGTTGGAAGGGGAGGATCAGAGTTGGTTTGCTGGACTGTTGGGTTTCTTCCTAAACTTTCATTTTGGTCCCTAAAATGTTTACATTTTAGTCCTGAAAGTTTCAGATAAAACAGAAACAATGAATCTGACCACAGAAACATTGACTCTGAAGTTAGAAAGCCAACAGTTGGAAAATCAACAGTCTGAAAGTGGAAGTTATATTGAAACAAAAGATACAGGTATCACATATGACATCTTAGGAATTGGATTTCTAAGACATCTAACGGACTGATCTAACTGCAAACTCAGTTGTGAGATAATTGACAATCTCGTTGAAGCCACCAATGGATATGAATCATAGAACTGATTGGAATCATGGTGCACCCATAAAAAATAAGCGATATGTGCAGGTCACATGTAGTTCAATGTATTGTACACACTACAACCGACTTGGTATCTGCCTACAAAGCAGATCAGTTGAACTAAGGTTCACTCGTGATTCTGGAAATGATCGATAGAAGGCGTTAAGTCGGATATGACGATATCTGAAATATTCACTTATCTACGGATCATGGTAGTCTGGATGTCCAGCGGTTCTGGGAGAACACAGTGATGCAAACTGGACATCAGATATGAAGAACACCAATGCCACAAGTAAATGTGTATGGTGGGTCTTGGAAAATCCTCTAAGCAAACTTGCATCGGCCGATTCATGATGGAATCGGAGTTTATCGCTTTATACAAAACATGAAAGAAGTTGGGTAACTTCATGACTCCTTAGAGGACGTCCTTTATTGGAAGAAACCCGTACCTTCAGCAGTTATACACTGTGGCTAGTCGGTCGGCTTCAGGAAGGACACAGATGATGGCGTCTGGACAAATCTGTCAGGATTTGTCAGAGACATAAGACCGTATGGCAGTTGACCATCACGGGTGTCACTTCCTTGATTACTAATCAAAGGATATAGCGGACCCTTTTTAACTAAGGGACTACCCGAAGATCAAGTATTCTGCATGTCTAGGGGCTTAAAACCCAAACAATACGAACCTTTGCGGTGGTAACCCAACCATACTGACTGGAGATCCTAAGAATTTGGTTCAATGGGAAAACTAAGCTGCAAAAGGTTCAGTTGAGCGCTTCGGTGGAAGCAAGAGCACTTCAGATGATGATTTCTGTAGGGAAACATGAATCCAAAGTTGTTCCCGCGATAGACATTAAAGTGCTATCTGCATGGTGAGTAAAAGTTAAGCTTTCAAACCTTTAACGATCCTCAAACGGTTGAGGTTAAGGTTGTGAAAACTTTTAATGATTCCTAACACTTGTGAAGTGGGGTATAACAGGATACCTTGCAGGAGATCACCTATTTAAGTGCGAGAACAGGCCGCCTCAAATGAACGCACTTAAGAATCCAAGTGTGTCCATGGCCACAACGGACAGAACAATAAGAATGAAAACGAATAAGGAGAGTTATTGTGTTGGTATCATTGTCTTGGCTTACACTAAACACTGACGGTTCAAGACATCACGTTCACCACGCACTAAGTAAGTCCGATGGTATTCAACTAGGGAAGGTTCAAAGCAGAAGCTACCTCTCCTGATGCAATATCTTTTCGCTGAAAGATTGCTGAAAGTAGGCACCTTGTGTGTGCGCCAAAATCTCTTTCAAGAGGAAATTGTTGAAAATTTGCCTTAGTGGGGAGGTGCGTCCACCCATATTTAATGAATTAAACACTAGGATTCCGCATGTTGGAGGCTTTATCTCTTCACACGTGCATAATCTACTAAGTGAGTAGATGACCGTAGGGCCAAGAATCGTCAAATTTCGTTGAGAAATGAAAGAGATATCGATCCGCGAAGTAAGGTATTTGAGGCATGAAAATATGGTGTGGGTCAAATCTACCACATCGGTGGGAAAAGAAAGAATTGTTCTCTTTATAAGTCTCAAAATTGGCTAAGGGTTTGGGACCCAAGGGGTAACCCATGTGTTTAAAAGAGGGAGAACCTAGATGTTCTTTGGTTCAAGGCTAAGCCCCCGCGCGCGCCGCGCGCCCGTCACGGGTCACGGGTCGTGGGCCTTGGGCTTCTTCTGATAGACCCCCAAATTATTTAATATTTACAGTTTGGTCCTTGGAGTTCTTGGAAAGCTGAAATTGGGAACGACGAAAGGCAGAAAGTTTATGCCTATCGTTTGGGTTGTTTTTTAGAGCGTTATTGCACATTAACCAGTCATTACTTGGCTGATTAACTCCCTCCATAAACAGCCATTACTTGGTTGATTAACTCCCTCCTTCAATGGCCATAAACAACTATTACTTGGCTGATTAACTCTCTCATTCAATGGCCATAAAGAACCATTTTCTTGGCAGTTGAGAAGTCTCCCCTTATGCTATATATTGATGCCTTTTGGCTCAATTGTGAGTGACAGAAAAAACGAGACTACACTATATACACACAGAGACAAACAGAAGAGAGAAACATGTTCTGTCCAAAAACGTGAGCAACAGAAATGTGTGGACAAACAGAAAACTCTTCCTTCCTTTTCCATTCTTCAGCAAGTCGTTTCGTGTTTGTTTTTTTCGTCAGAATCAACTATTTGCTTTGTAGTGTTGATTAGTTGTTGTTTTATCTTGGGAGACTATTGCCTGCTAACGTAAAAACATATATACGGAGCAATCTTGTCTTAAAGACAGAGAGTCATCTCTCAACTCAGCCATAGTTGTAACAATCCAGATTTAGTGTTTCTTGATTTCAGGTTATCAAGATTTAAGACTCAACAAGCTTGCGACAGTTCTGAATATTGGCTATTTGTGTATCCTTTCGAACACTTGTAATATTTATTTACTTCACGTACTGCTTTACAATATCCAACATTTATTTCACTATATATGGTTCTCAATTCCCTCAAATCTCCACTTGTATTTCCCCTTTCTACTTACAATATAATATATGCAGCTAATAAGCAGCCTCACATGTAAAAGAATCAAGAGTTGAAGGGGAAAACCCAAACCATAAACTAGGAAAGAATATTGAGATAGAAGTAATACAGTATTGGTAGAAGGTGGCAGGAATCCAGTGAAATAATTGAGATGCGCGCAAACTGACATTAGTTATTAGAAGAAGAAAAAAGGGAGTAACAAGACAAAGGGAGAATGAATAAGGAGACTTGCCTTGCTTGTTTTAACTTGTTCATTAGAGAAGATGAAGATGACAAGCAGATTTACCAAAAGAAAAACATGCATCATCATCTCATGGTTTTGGTGAAGTATAGCAACTGAAGAAAAGGGATGACAGAAAATGAATGAAAAGAGTATAAATAAAGATGCTGAAGTTGGCATCTTAAATATACCCTTTCCAAATTCCAATTTTCTTTATTTAAAACAAAAGCAAATAATTAGGAGGCAGATGGGCCAATAGTGAGTAATATACCAGTGGAATATTCTTGTGCAACTCACACACAGAATTCTAGCCATAAACCATTACTTAAATCGCTTGTTTAACTTTTCCCATCATTAATATTTCTTCTCAATAAAAAAGAGTGTCTACTTATTAATTTAGACACTCCTTAAAAAAATATTAATTTCTAGATAAAAATAGATAATTTAATTAAAATATCTCCTAATTAATTAGATATTAGAATTTGATCACTTAATAAAATCAGTAAGATTAATTCTTTCTTAATTTGATAAGCGAATACTCTTTTTTACTCAAAAAATAAATGTTAAGTGGGCACTCTTTCTGATTCAGAGGGAGTAATTCATTCAATTATACATCAACACACGCCACCATATTTTTACATTATCTTTCTTTCTTTTTACTACTTTTTTTAATTAATTGCATCCTAATTTAAACAAGTTATGCAACATAATTTTCTAATATAGCTATATAAAGGATGATTTCGAAATGGTCCTTTATTTATTTTTATTTTTTTGATAATCCAGGTTTCCAAGCTTGCGCCTGACTACTTCACTGGTATTACCCAGACGTCCTGGAGGTAATAGTACCGGTCCTTCAACACTATTACCAGGTAAATCGCGGGATGTGCTCCGGTGGCCAGTTTTCTGGGAGCGTACAACTGATCAATGAGACAATGTCAAATTCCCCAACATGCAGAGTTTCTTCGTGCTTGCGGGAAATCGAACACACGCTGTCCCATGCCAGAGCGCCTTATAGCGCCCAGGCTTTGCCACTGGACTATGCCCCGGAGGACAATGGTCCTTTATTTTTAAAACACTTACCACTTGTCCGAATAACCCAACTGAACGGTGCTCGTACTATTTGACTTTGTCAGAAAAGATAATTGATTAGTTTAGTTTTCCTGTTTAAATTTTTTAAAGATTTGGTTGTCCTGTTTAATAATAATTGTGTAACACACACATATGATATTTGGTCTTAAATTGAATTTAAGTTTAATTGTCTTTTTAAAAACGTTATCATATGAGTTTAATTGTCTCTTTTAAAACGGGGTAATTTACCTTTTAAAATTTATTTATTTAAAATAACAAAATAAAACGGGGTAATTTACCTTTTAAAATTTATTTATGTACGTTTGCAAATCTTTGACAAAGTCGTCATTTTTAGCTGTAATTTCCTATTATACATTAATATTTCACTGTGAAAAGATATAGGTTATATGGTTGGTTATGCTTATCCATAATGAATATACACAACAACAATAACATATATTTCCACAAACAAATGGTTCTAGGAAGGATAGAATGTATGCAGATTTTATCTCTATTTTTATAGGTAGAGAGCCGGTTTCCGATATACTCTCGACTCAAAATAAATATAGTTAATGCATAAACTTAAGAAAAATAAAATAATAAAATATCACATACAGAATAAATAAAGTAACATATAATAATACATAAATAAAAGTATGAATCTATTCAAAAGCTAAGCAATATTATTCATAAAAGGATAAGAAGAGATGAAAAAGCTAGCCCCGTCTCTTTCGCACACCGTGGGAAAACAAAAAACTAGAATAACAAGTAACTCAATTAACTAAACTTGTTCGCTTGGTAAAGGGTAATAAAACTTTTGAATCTTTTTGTTGTTATAGTTGTGATATTAAAGATAAGGCTGGAAGGTGGGACATAGTCTAGTGGCAAAGCTCGGACGTTATAAGGTGCTCTGGCATGAGACATCGTGTGTTCGATTCTCCGCAAGCACGAAGAAACTCTGCATGTTGGAGAATTTGACCTTGTCTCATTGATCAGTTGTACGCTCCCAGAAAACTGACCACCGGAGCACATCCCGCGATTTACCTGGTAATAATATTGAAGGATGACCTTGTCTCATTGATCAGTTGTACGCTCCCAGAAAATTGACCACCGGAGCACATTCCGCGATTTACCTGATAATAATATTGAAGGATCGGTGTTATTACCTCTAGGACATAGTCAAGCGCAAGCTTGGAGACCTGGATTATCAAATAAAAAAAAAGAAAAAAAAGAAGAAAGGTAAGGCTGGAAGTGAAGATGTTTTAAACCAACCCAATATCCGAGAAACTGCAGTGTGTAGTCTATTTCCCTGGTCGGGTTCTGAAACTTGTACTTTTTTGGCCCTAAAACCCAAAACGTGCAAAACCCTCATTGGTCAATAATCCACAGCATCATCTTCTGTACAACAAATCTGTTGGGTGCTCTGTGCATGGATAGTGTGGCGGCTCAATGGGACTTCAACTGGTAGTTTATCTTCTCTCTTTATACTTATAGTTCCTCAAAAGAAAAAACTTAGTATACATGTGGATAGCAGTATTTGTTGTCTCGTTTGCATGTATTTACTTGTTATTTTACTTCAAATGTTTTGTTTTCTTTTCTTTCGAGTCGAGTGTCTATAAGAAAGATCTACCCTCCTCAAATTCTATTTTGTGAGATTATATTAAGTACGTTATTGTTGTTGTTGTATTATACATAAATATAATAAAGGGATATACTTAGGTTTTTTCAAGTTTTTCTTGGTACATCAAACCTTTTGAACAATATGGTTTAATTTTCTTGGTTCCTCCTTAGAAAGATTTCTCCTTTTCTGCTGTTTTTTCTTGTTCTTCTTCTTCTTCTTTGGGGGGAGGAGAGGGGTTGCCTGGTATTCAAGTGATGGGGGTTGGGGGCAGTGGCAGATCCCGGTTTTTCATTTAGTTTGTTTGAAAAAAACAACAAAAGTTAAACATAAGAAATAAGTTTGTTCTTGTGAATCGAACCTAAGATGCTTGAAACAATTTTGAACATCTGGACCGCTTGAGCTAACCTTTTATATTTGTTCAGGGTATTCAAAAGTTAATATATCTACGTAAACATAGAAAATCTACCTTGTATATACAAGTATTCGGGTTAACACCCTCCCCACCCCCTAAATCCGCCCCTGGTTGGGGGGAGGTAGGAGAGGGGTTACCTGGTATTCAAGTAATGGGGTGGGCGTAGCAGAACTATATCTGTTTATTTTTTTGAGAGAATTGGGAAACTGAGTATATATATATATATATATGTGTGTGTGAACATTATAAAATACTGGTCGTATTAAAGGAAACACATAACTATATCAACAAGTAATGTTATTCAGATGTCTCTTGTAGTGTATAATGGCTTTATATCGACACTATTAGAATGAATGCTCAGCTTCATATAGCAATATAATGCAGCTGATATTTTTCCTTCCTGGCTGTCCTTGGCCTCTAAAGGAAAAATGCTTGGCCGCTACCGTCAAATTTTGCATTCGTCTAATTCTAATTTGGCATTACGTCGCCAGCTTTTAGTGGATAATTATGTCTTCATTTCATAGAGGCATCTAATGCTTTGTAAAGTGATATATGGATGATGTGATATTCTAAATCTGTTTCATTTAATATGGAGTTTTCATACGCATCATGTATGTACTTGCTTGGACTTGCTTCTTTCTTACTGTATCCCATTGTTTGACTACTAAATTAGATACCTGCTAATTGAAGTTTACCTTGAAAAGAAGTACTATTAGTTTTGTTGGCAGAAAGCTTCCGGAAAGTTTCATACTGAATCTTTCACTGAGAAAGCTTGTTAGTTCTCTTGTTTTTTCCTATATGCTAGCAGGTTTTCAACTGCCAGAGCAGAAACTTTAATTTCATGGACATCCTATGTAAAAATGTTCTTCCTAATTTGTCGAATCTCTTCTTGGATGTGGTCCTATCTTCATGTCTTCCTTTCATATATTTGATGTATTTATGTTCTATTTGTTGTTTGTCATTTCTTTGCCGTTCTTTTTTGAATTAAGATAATTAACAAAAAATAATTTTCCATCTGAACATTACCAGTTTCAAAAAAAAATCCATCTGCTGTTCCATTTGGTAGTGAAATGGGAACTTGATACATTCTTAAACTCAAGAATCTGAACTGAAGAACAGAGTAACAAATTTATGACATCTAGGCACTAGCAATAATGAGTTATACTCTATGTTAATGCACTTTTGATTTGTATTCCCATGCAAAGGAGTTAATTTTACGAGGTATACTTTCTGCAGCAACTTGGAAGTAGATCTCGGGTCTGAAGAAAATGCTCACATTGTCTATACTGCATTGGCTGTTGATAAGGAGGTAAAGTGATACTGAGAATTTTTATTCGTTGTAGCATCTCTTTCAATCCAACTAGTACTTCAACTCTGTACAATTAAAAATTGCAGTTGCAGCCAGATAAAGTGAAGAGGCATATGTTTGTATCTAACGGGAAGCTTGCAGTGTGAGCTCTTGCTTCTACTCATTTACATTTATTGAAACTAGTTGATTTTCTCAATTTCGCATTTTGTTGATCCAACTGCAGTTAGTAAGCTACTGTTGTCAATGTTTTCTTTTATGTTCCGGGAATATATCTGATGGTAATTTCTAGATATCTTCATATTGTGTACAAGTTAGTACAAGTTCCTAAGAACATACTGTAATGTGGTTAGTTGCTTAATTTATATTCTTCTGCTGACGAGTATCATTTACAGAAATCCAAGCACTGCATATTGCATTAGAGTTTTCGCTTGGATGATGTAAACAGTGTCTTGGTTGCATGCTGTAGGTATAAATTGGCAACCAGATGTAATTGTTCTTTGTAAACTCTTGCTTATTTGCTGAAATATACGTAGCAGCAGTCAGTTATCTTCATAGCGAATTGCCTAATCAAAGGAAACCTTGTTCAGATTGACACTTCTTCCTTTCCCCCTGATTAGGAACGAGGAATGTCACTCTTCTATGCCCAAAATATCTGAATGCTGAGTGTTCAAGTTAATGTCCGCGGTCGGAACAAGTTGATAGGATTCCCGTGTGGCAACATGGGGGCAAAAGAGAGGGTTTTCTCTCGCTTTTGGCATAGGGTGCCCCATTTTAACCCAACTCAAGCCAAAGAAACTTATTCAATGGTCACCGCCAACCGCTTTTGGTCCCAAATCTTTGGGGTTGCTTTTTCCAATAAACGTTGGTTACATTTCTTTATGTTATTTGTACCAGTAACCGGTTTATGGATGAGTGCTCTTGGAGTAGTCAGTCTAGCCCTGAACCTACTTGTTATGTTTTTCGAAAAATTCTGCATCATTCAGCTTTCTGAAACTCTACTTGATACTTAACAGGAATTTTGAGGCTGTTGAAGCAAGATTTCTTCGTGCATCATTTAGTGCATTTGTAGATGTACTCACACTTGCAACAAAGACTATTGACGAATTTGGTCCGAAGAAGGAATAGAGACCTCTACTGAATATTCTTGGACTGTTCACTTATTCATGTGCCATACAGAGAAATCCATTTTGCTGTTGTAATTGATTTTGTGGTATTCATTTGCCAATTGATAATTTAATTTCAGATTTTATTCATCTTTGTAATTGATATCATGTACTTCTCTAGAATTACAAGAAGCACTAAATGGAGTGCTTGCTTTGGTCTTGACAATGATGCTCAGTGAACTTCTTGTAGCTCAAATTCTCACGATAAAGAGTTAAAAACTGATATATATAACCTATTGGGCTACAGCAAAGTTCAGATGATATTCCATATGCTTCAAACATTCCACCGGAATTTTGTCATATACGTTTTTGTTGTTTCAAAAGGCAAGGGTAAAAGAAAACAAGGAAATCGGGAATTTTTTTGACTTATTAAAAATTTGCAAATGCATTATTTGCATAAATTGGAGGCAATCATGTCTTAATCCACAAATATATTTTCAGCTTCAACTTCAAATAATCTCTTCAAGTTCAACACATTTTTTTTTCAAACGGACCCTTAAAATCCTTGGTATAGTACTTCATAATCTGTCAAGACCATGTCCAGGACAACTAATCAATTCTTTATAATTGAGTTTACAAACTGCCAATCCATTGCCAAAATTTAATATACAATTGAGGAAAAGTAAGCGGTAGTGCACTAATAAAAAAAACCTGTCCCTAGTTTTCTGTATACAACTGGAGAATGGTACGCACTAATGTAATATAGTAACAATAAAGCATGTTCCTGGTTTCCAGCTGCAAGTGCTACCACATCCATCCCTCCTTTAGTCACATTTTTGTTTGAACTTGTTACTGTTAATATTCATCTATGTATGTATATAGCGTTTCATCTTTCTTTGATTTGTGTCGACTGAGCAAAGATTTAAGCAGACGTTTACTTTTGCTGGGATGTTGCTCAGGATCTTTGGTGTTTATACTGTCCACATTAAGCCGCATTGAAGCTGATTTACGAGGCTCTGCAGCGTACTGCTGAAACACAATTTAGCAGTTAAAAGAAAAACCTAAAAGTCACTATGAACAAGACAATTTGCAGAATTTCAGGCAGCAGCCGTTAAAAACTACTAAGACTGGACTGAATATTAACTTATTAAACAAATGCAGAATATTTAGGATCCAGTAATTACCCGTCTCCCATTGGAAGGGTTTGGAGTAGTAGGCCGACTCTTATTTGGGGTGGTTGGCCTAGAACTTTTGGGGGTGGTTGGCCGACTAGCAAGAGATGCAGTTCGTAAAAGAGGAAACCGATGTGGTGAAACTGTTCGCTTGTCTGTTGATCCATTACGCCAAAGTACAAAAAGAAGGATAGAATTAATTACAAGCAGCAATTAGAACGAGAAGGTGGATAATTATAAGATATTATAATGCAAGAAAATGATGGGAAGAGACCTAATTCCTTTTTTGGTGTGGTTGTTCCGGAGAATGAAAATTTTCCATACTGCTGAAGAAGTCGTGGAGAAGGTGATGGGGAGAATCCTTTCCTGCAGTATATGATTCTTTAGATAGTCACGCATGGTAAAACATAAAAGGTATCACGTAGGTGGATACAACAAGCAGCAGGAGAAATTTACCCAGCAGTAGGTGGTGGAGTCTCTCTAATTGTTGCTCGCACAGCTGCATTAAAAGAAACCAGCTCCAGTCATATCATTTTTCACAAAGTATCTTAATGTAAACTCAAAATATTGAAGGCAATGCATAATATGCTACCGTTTCTAAATTGATTCCAATCATCTTGATCGTCAAGACTACACCCTTGATACTTTAACTTGGTGAGATTAGCACCATGCGCTGTCTCGCCAACTGGAAGATAATTTTCAAAAAATTAGTTGAATGTTCTGAGTTCTGACTTGAGAGTGACAAATACTGCTAAAGTAACAGATTTGAAAGACATATTCATGCGATAAAATCATAATTACCTGGTAATATATATCGCTTGTGATACTTAGGAGTATGAATAACCAATGACTGCTGTGATAGGCCCTCGTTATCAATGTACTCCTGGCATGTCTTTAGTCTCTACAAGAAAACCAGGTAAATGAATAAGAGCCGACATATCACAAATTACACTCTCACAAAGATAGTAAAGCAAGTGTGGATCAACAAAACTAGTGCTGTTATTTTCGAGCGAGAATATCTGGGCATACTGTAATCATTTGTCACAGCATCAGAAATCTGCTTTAGGGCCATGGGTTGGGGATTCCCAAAACATTGTGTATTCAGATCTTAATACAACATCTTAATATTCAGATTCAAACATCTAGATCTTAATAAAAACAAATGAGGCCAAAGTCCAGAATATATTGCTCTAATTCTCGATCCATTTAGTAGAGCAACATGATCTAGGCATATATCTACACAAATATGCTTGGGTCTAAGTCGTTCTCACAGTTGAGTTCCAGCTCTAAATATCCAAATTAGATCCAGGCAAGCCAAACACGAAATAAGACAGAAATATATTAACTAAATCCTGATCACCTGTAAAAAATTCTTGAATTCCCAAAGATAGCCTAATGAATTAGGATCACTGCATTTTCTTTTGATGAAGAAAATTAGGATCACACCATAACAATAGAAAACAGCAGAAAACCTTCATAACTAGCTTCACTATTTGTGTGTGTATAATCTTGTTGAAGAAAGTGAGTGTGTCTCTGTGCATTCACTTCACCTATAAAACATACTAGACACAGAATTCTTCGGACACAAAAGATAAGCAAAAATTGCACGCTGCCAAGCATTTGATATGTTCAAGCATTGGATCTTCAGAAGGTGTTAGCATGTTGCAGTCTTAGATAATGGCTACTACAATTACAATAATACTTAATAAAACCTGTAAAAGTTCATTTGCAAGGATTATCAACAAATTAATTTCTTCAATCACATGGAACTTGATATGCATATTGATTTTAGTTATGGAGTTCATTTGACTAACCTAAAGAAGTATTATTGTTATAAGATCTTCATATGTCTGTGTGGTGAGGAGGAGGGAAGACCAAACAAATACATATTTAAAGGCACAAAGGTTCAATGAAGTTATGACACTAAAAAGAGTATTAGTCACACATATGTTATTACATAGTGGTCACTTTTTTGTGCACAATGCCATGGTTTATCCTATCAGAATTCTTTAAATGATGGTCTTCATAAAGTTATGATATCCGAAAAAGAAAAAGAAGCAGGTTATTACCTGCTCAATGCAAGATATACGCAGCTCTGTTCCAGAAACTTCATCGACTTTTTCATCCAGGAGATCACTGACCTTATATGTCACAGAGCCTAAATGATCCACGGTGTTCACAAGTGCTTTAATAGCATACTCTTTCAACGTATCAACCACACTGTAAGAAGAAGAAATATGTCAGAAGCCATAACAAAAAGACATGGAAAATGGAATTAAACTTTCCTGCAAGTCGACAGATAACTCACACATCCTTTTGCTCGTCATTAGAGTAAGATAATTCAAAATATTCAGCTGCTGCGTAAAGTTGTTTCCTCAGATTCTTCAAATCCTGAAGAAAGAAATGCAAATTAGAAACATATAAGACCCAGAAACATAGCAAAAAAATTACATATCAAGTCAACAATGAAAGTATTTAAGAATCCAGAATCTTTACCACTCTTTCATTTCTTTTTTCAAAATCTAAAATGAATAACTAGCAAGTTTCAAATCAGAGATTTCTAGAAATTCAGTAAAACGGGGAGAAAAAACTTTTGATATGCAGCTTCCAATTTTTTAAACATTGGAATCAAATGTTTGGGATGAACATTAAGGGTGTGTTCGGTAAGGTTCCAATTTTTTCATGTTCGGTGGGTCAAACTTCCTGGAAAATATTTCTCAAGGAAAACAAATTCCTTTAAAATGAGGAAAATAATTCCCTCGTGGAAGTAGGGAAAACAAATTACACAAGTGGCATTCCACATTGATTGTGTCCCCCCACAGTCAAGCACACCTCATCTTCACCCCACCTCCGTAGCCCCATCACCACCCCACACAACCTACCCCCACACCCACCTCCAATAGTATTTGTCTAGATTATATACAAATGCTTTAGGATAATAATATTTGCTTACATACCGAACACAAGAAAATAAGTAAAAAACACACTTAATTTCCTGGAAAACATTTTCCTTCATACCGAACACACCCTAAAGGTTGTCATTTCTACAATTACCTCAAACCAAGAAACATAGCTTCCATATTTCCAATACCCGCTTTAAAGAAAATTATAATTTTTCAGCTAAGGAAGAGAAGAGGTACCTTAAGACTATCGGAAAAGAGCATGCTTTGATGCATAGAGACCTCATCAAAGTTAGCTGGCTCTCTGGGAAAGGTCATTGTAGCTGTTGAATTTAGTGTCTCCATTGAGTAACTGGTAACCAGTTCTTATCCTGTAACAGCCATGATGCCAATGTTTAAAAGTAAAAAAACTTGTAATTGTTTGACAATAAATTCTTTAAGTTCACTTCTGCAACTATTATTAGTTAAAAACTAGCATCCAATCTCACAGTGTCCGTTTCATTTCATTTCAGAAAAGCAACTACTACAGTCCTGAAAAGCTGCTAATGAATCAAAAACAAGTCAGACAGTTCACATCAGACAGAGACAAATAAGAAAATCAAGATAATGCTTTACATTATCTATGCAACTATTTCTAGAATAATTATATCATTAAATTTGAGCCTGGAAATTCAAAAAATCAGTCTTGTCTGAAACTTTACGCTCTTCAGAACAAACTTACACATATACGCACCCACTGTACGAAAAACACTTCATGAAGTAGTACTTAATTAGCATGAAAAAGCTGCAAATTTTGAGTTTAAGGAGAACCCCAGAAAAAAAGTTACCCAAAAACTACAAGATATAAGAACTTGTGGAGAATTAAAGAACTCATCACATGTCCAAATTTGAAATCTTTATTTCACTATCTAAGCAACCAAATAGAGCAAACCCCACAAGCAGAACTGAAAAAATAGCTAACCTGGATATTTTTGTTATCCTAGTAGAACAATGAAACCGACACCCACTTCAACATTTAAGTTATATAACACCAAATGAATATGTTGAAAAATAAGGCCCTCATTCAATTATAGGTAGGTACCAAGAAAATTTGACTAAACCAAAGGAAAAAGACAAATAATTCTTTTGTGTGTTATTGAGAGAATTGATAATGGGAAGCAGTAGAAGTAGTGAGAAGAAGATGGGGACAGCCGTGCATCAAGGCGAGCACGTCGTCTCAAGAATTCAAAAGGTTGGGGGAATTGAGAGAATATTATTAGAATGTGTACTGATTTGGGAAGCAGAAAAAAGAAATGGGGTCATTCTTTGCAAAACACAAAGAAAACATCTTTCTAATCATTGCTACAACGTTTGCTTTTGTTTAGCGTCCCCGTGATTACTGTTCTTAATCTTCTCCAAATTATTTTATTGTAGGTTAAATAGCATTTGATCCTCTTCTCTATTTTGATTGTTCGGGCATATAATGAGGAGGTGCATGAATGCTTAAGTGCGGAGGAGTAAGAGGTTGACTATGGATGATTTCAGAAAAGTAAAAATAGACTGGAGAAAGGTGATTAGATATGATATGACGCAACATCAACTTACCGAAGTGACATATCTTAGATAGGAGGGTTAGTATTAGAATTATAATGGTGACTTATGTTATTATGCATGAAATACTCAAAGATGGGCAAGGCTCCATTGAACTCACCCAAGCATATGAGTCATGTAGTCGACTATATGATCAACCTAACTGTTTAAGGAAAGCCCACACCGTAAAAAAAGGGATCAAATATGACTCTCACACAATGAAGGAGATATACACTGATCCACGTAATTGTGAAGTTTCTCTACTCAAAGGAAAGAAGATATGTATGTGCTTTCATTAAATACGCAATCAATGATCTTATTATTTAAGGAAGCAAGTACCAAGAGATCATATCGACATAAAAGAATTTAAAAAAGTAATTAATGGAGATTTTATATCAAGTACCAATCGAAGTCGTCTGCAAAGAAAGAATACATTGAGGATCAATCAACAACAAATGCTTTTGCTTTATTCTTGAAAATTAGTATCTTCAATACTCCTATTTTTCAAGGATCAGATCTCTTGGATTGCCTTCTTTGTTCGAAGAGCCAAACAACTATATTTTGAAGAATATATATATAAAGGTTCAAGAGACGAATCAAAACATACTTTCGTCTCAACTTCTCAAGCTCTCTGCTCTACTTTTCATAAGCATTGTAATTTTGAGTGATTTATAGTGTACACAAAAAAAGGAGAAGAAATATAGTATAGTTGGTGAGGTATTGCATCAAATGATTAAGAGTGTTTGAGTGTAGACGTAGGTGCTCCATTCAAACAAGCATTGTACCAACCTATTGTTGGAAATTTACTAATGTGGAATTAAGTATATCCCATTAATTTATGACTCAAACAATTGGGGGCCCGCACGTCGGAAACGTCGTTTCCACACACGTGAACACGTAGTGCCAAGTATCGCAAATTTCATTAGTGAAAGAGATATTGGTACGTATGTAATACGTTTGAGACATAGAATGATGGACGGTTATTGGCAAAATGACAGAGTATTCCACGTTGATAAACGAAGGAAGAAGTGTACAAAGTGTAAGATGAAGCGTGTCGAAAATCGCCGCGAAGGGCCGCGACGCAGCCCCGTCGGAGCAGAGGCTCCGAAGCGCCGCGGCGCCTCCCAGGGAGCGTCGCGGCGCTAATTGGGTCTTCAGTTACTGGAGCCGCGACACTAATTCACAGAGTCGCGGCGCTTCGGAAACAGAATGCTGCGACGGAAAGTTGAAAAGTTCTGACCTTTGGCTGGTTTTGGAGCATTGATTCTCCATTACATGACACATGAATTCGGCCATTATTTGGCTGAATGTAACCTCTCAAATAAGTGACATTACATGGCTATTGAAGGCCATTAGTTGGCTAGTTGAGTGGTCTTTTCCTTACACTATAAATTGAGGCATTTGGCTCAATTGAAGAACACAACACAACACTTAGAAAATACTCCAGAATTTTCTGAATTCATCTTCTTCCTCTCTAGCAAAGTCACTATACTCAAAGTTCTTCAAGAGTAACACTTGAGTTTCCTTTGTTCAATTGTTAAGTTGATGTTGTATCTTGGGAGACTATTGCCCGACAACGTAAAAGGAGATATACGGGGCAATCTTGTCTTAAAGACAGAGTGTCATCACTCGACTCAGCAAATCACACAAGCAGTTTGTTAAGTTCTTGATTTACAGTTTATTGTAATAGTTAGTTTATTCTTTCTTACCATTGTAATAGTTACTTACTTCCCGTTCCCTACAACAATTGTATCCCAACACCTATTTACAAAAAGAGTTGCAGAGAACACACTTGAAATCCAAGGGGACTGAATTAAGATTCACATTGAATTCAAACCAGTATAAAACATCTGATGTTATTTACTTTCAACAATTTATTTTCTGCACTTACTCTGTTAACAGTCGACTACTGATCCATGACAATCGACTAGAAAAAGAAAAAATTTAGTATTCACCTCCTTCTTGCACTTTCAAGGAAGTTATTAAGGACATCAATTAGGATGGTAGATTAGGAGATAATTGTATATTGTCTCACTTATCCATGATTTCATTTCTTGAAAGACATTATGCTCCAATAAATGAAATAGAACTTTATTTCGTATGTAACTTAATTGTCAATTATGTAGTATACATGATTTTTTTTTATAAGATATGATATGAGAATCCGGATGAAACTGAATAATTGATATTCTATTTATTTCTTCTTTGAAAAAAAAATCTCTTCGTATAATTTATTATTTGCCCACAGCATGACTAGATATGTGTACGTTAGCTAAAAGTAAATTCTCATATTTTTTATAAAGTATTTTCTACTTGATCCAGAATAATTATAGAGAAATCCGTTAACTAGTTAAAATTCGACTCACATGGACACCTTGTTTGGAACTTTGTTACACATCATCGTATTGTATCTTTACCCCAATATAGCGTTATTTTCTATAGGTTTTTATTGGCGTATCTCGTTGAGCGTGGAGAAGCATTGGGAACCCCCATTTTTTTCTTCGGAGCCGTTTCTTTTTCCGTCCCTCCGCCCCGGCATAGCGCTTCGCTTCCGGTTCTAACATTACATCTATTAATAAGGATAATGAAAAGAGCATTATCCGGAAATATATGGCAGTCGGTGAACTAAAATACCATACACTTCCGAATTCCGATTATATAGTGTTCCATAAACTTGATAAATAATACTCCTACGTGAACTACTCCATAATTAATAAAGTGATTATGATTAAGCCAAAGTGTGTATAAATAATGTGAATCGAGTGTTGTGCTAAACTATGTAAAGGGGCCAATGAGCTCCTAAAGTGACAACAGTAAATAAATCAATGGCGTGAATGGTGGAGGACCCACGGGGAAAGACTGAAAGATTGGAATGATTGGCTTTTTTTTTTTATATATATTTAACTTTTCGGCTTACGCTCAGACTATTTCTGGAGATAGTAGTCCTTGTCCCTCAGCACTACTACTAGCAAATCGCGAGATGTACCTGAATAACCAGAGTTTAAGAACATAGCAATTGATATCACTTACAAAGTCCTACCCCAAAAGAGAGTAAATTGTTCCCACCAGAGTTCATTGGCTTTTCTTTCTCATGCCCAAAACCCAAAAGTCAAATGTCAATAAGCAAGCGTTGATTCATCGTGACTAAGAGTCCATTTGAATGAGCTTATGACTTTTGACTTATAAGCCAAAAATTATAAGTGAGGAATTTTAGCTTATGATTTTTAACTTATTTTTGTTATTTTGATTTAAAAATAAATGTTTAAAAGCATTTTTTTAAGTTTATCCAAACAATGCAAAAGTGCTTAAAAGCTATTTTGGCTTAAAAATACTTAAAATAAGTCAATCCAAACAGGCTCTAAGCATTAATCATTTAATCTCATTAATTGGTAGTTTTCCCTTCAGATAAAAAAGAATGTTCACTTAACCATTTGCACACCTCTTAAGAAAATACAAACTCCTAGACAAAAAAACATAATTTTACTAAACTGCCTCTAATTAAATATGTATTGAGATTTGATCACATAGTACTTAATATGAGAAAAATTAGAAAAATAAGATTAATTCTTTTTTAATTTGATAAGTAAACACTTTTTTTTACTTAAAAAAAAGGCTAAATGGACATTTTTTTTATCCGGAGGGAGTATTAGTTATACGGTGTGCCTCGCTATGTTTTTTTTTCGTAGCTAAAATTGCATGTATTTTGAGAGAATATAGATGTTTCAAGTTTATTTCCTCTCATATGTTTTTAGGTCTATTTCTTCTCTTTTTTTTTTAGTACATTCAATTATTATAGTTTTACGCTTGCGGACCTTTGTATTTAGAAGTTATATGTAGGGATTTAATAACTCAGTTGGTTGACTACTTGAACTTTAACTTTGTTGACGATGGTTCGAATCCCCACATTATAATCATCTTCCCCATTTTCCCTTTCTCTACCTCTATAATTAAAAAAAAATAAAAATTAAAAAATAATAATTAGAGGTTATATATAATAAAAATCATCTCGGCATTCTCTCAATTTATACAACACTCATCTTTTGAATCATATTTAATGTTGTCGATCTTACATTCCTTCTATAGATATTATATTTTATTTAGGTGAGTATCCTCTTGTTACGTTATATTATAATACCCCGCTATTTCAATAATTATATTTTAATCTATATATTACCTATTCATCTATCTTATAATTCAATTGGAACATTGAGGATTAATATATGTAACTCCACAAGTTTGAGTATGTTCATACAGTAATATTGAGAGAATTAACAAGAGTCAAAGTTAGTTAGTAAGTTAGTTGGTTAATGACTTAGTTAGAGAAGTAGTTAACATAATGAAAGTTTAACTCACTAAAATAAGTCTATAAATATAATCTCATACACTTTGTATAATTTAGATTTTCAATGAATAAGAACAATACTACTCAATTCACTACATTGCTCTTACTTTACATTCTTCTTATTCTTCCTTTTGTTAATGCTACTGCTTCTGCTACTTCTGGTTCTATATGGTGTTAGATTCATCTACCAGATGATGAACAGTTCAACATGGCATCAGAGCATGATCGATGGCTCGATAATTGTATTTCTTCCTCAAGATCAATGAAGACAATCCACTGATTAAGTAGTTAAGTTGCAGTTCTTTCTTCTTTTGCAATTCTGTTTCTGCAGTTCTTCTGTCTGTCTATTTTATGTTCTAGTTTTTATATCTAATTTCTGCAGAACATTATATCATCTTGGTATTCATATTACTTCTCTTCTTGATCCTGAATATCAGACTCTTCTTAAATTCTGATAACTTCTTGACATAGAGACTTAAAATTCTTGTCACACAGAAACTGACTAAGTTTATCAGGATCAAAACATATTTGCATATTGGTCTTGAGAGTTATTTCTTCTTCTTAAATATGTATTGTGGATATGAACATTTAAATCTATCATCCTTCTAATTCTTGCCATCTGGCAAAGTCATACTCTACCACAAATTGAAATCTGATTCTATTAATACATCAGTATTAACATTTTCTGAACATATCTTGAGATAGTCTGATATACTACCTATCCTCAATGGAGATAAATTCACCTGCAATAGAAATCAATCCAACAGTAAGGAGAACTCCTGAAATAATTGCAACAATAGACCACAATCATCCACTATTTCTTCAATCTTCAGATGTGAGTGGAGTGTCCCTCATATCCTTTCAATTACTTAGTTCTGAAAATTATGCACTATGGAACAAATCTATGAAGATTGCATTGCTTGGTAGAAACAAACTGGGATTTGTAACTAAAAAATGCAAGAAAGAAACTATGAAGAAGAGTGGTGGGATCAGTGGGATAAAGTTAATGCAATAGTTCATGCTTGGTTGATGAACTCAGTCTCAAATGGATTACTTAGTGGTGTTATGTATGCAGACACGACCTATGAAGTATGGGAAGATTTAAGAGAAAAATTTGACAAAATCGATGGGTCAAGAACATATGACTTACACAGAGAAAATAGCCACTTTAACTCAAGGAAGTTCAAGTGTGGCTGAATATTTCTCCAAACTCAAGACATTGTAGGTGAAGTTTCAATCTCTAGTACCTCCCCCTAGTTATGGATGTCCTAAATCTAAAGAGTTTGTAAAATATCTCTAGAGACAGAAGTTGTATCAGTTTCTAATGGGGTTAAATGAGAACTACATGCAAGCAAGAAGCCAAATCTTATTAATGTCTCCACTGCCTACTGTGAATAAGGCATATTCTATAATTACTAGTGATGAGGATCAGAAATCTATCACTGCTAAGTCTGTTGGATTGTTAGGTGTTGGTCCTAGTGGATTTGGTCATAATGCTAGTCATGATCCTACTGCAATGTACTCTAGGACTGGTACAAGCACACAGAAGTTCAAGAAAAATTTTAATATGTATTTTGAAATCTGCAAAATGAAGAGTGTAAATGGATCTACAAGATCAAGTACAAAGAAATATGAGAAATTGAAAGATTGAAAAGCTAAACTAGTGGCAAAAGTATACCACCAAAAAGAAGGGATTGACTATCAAGAAACCTTCTCTCCAGTTGTAAAGATAGTAACTGTAAGATCAATTTTATCTATTGCTGCATCCGAACACTGTCATATACATCAAATAGATGTATATAATGCCTTCTTACACGGAGATCTACATGATGAAATATATATGGAACTTCCTCAAAAATTTATCAGCCAGGGGGATAAACAAGTATGTAGACTGATTAAATCCTTATATGGACTGAAACAAGCTCCACGACAGTGGAATTTCAAGCTTACAGAAGTATTATTACAAATGAAGTTCAAACAATCACAATATGATCATTCTTTGTTCATAAGGGAAGCTGATAAAGGGATAACTTTAGTATTAGTCTATGTGAATGACATGCTGATAACTGGAGATCAAATGGAACAAATAGAAGAAACAACAAGCCTTCAAAATGAAAGATTTGGGAGAATTAAAATAATTATGGAAATAGAATTTGCAAGATCAGAAAAGAAAATTCTGATGCACCAGAGGAAGTATGCTTTAGAACTTATATCTAAGCTTGGGTTGGCTGTAGCTAAACCTATCAACACATCAATTGACTACAGTTTAAAACTGACTACTAAAGAGTATGATGATCATATTCAAAAGAGTCAGGAAACATGAAGAAACAAGACCAAGACAAAACACACATTACTACAAGACATTAGCTCATATCAAAGGCTGATAGGAAAACTTTTTTATCTCATAGTTACAAGACCAGATGTAGCATACAATGTACAGATACTCAGTCAGTTTTTACAACAACCAAAGAAGTCACACTTTGATGCTACTATCAGAATTGTCAGATTTATCAAAAATCAACCTGGACAAGGTATACTACTGTCCAGCAAATGACAAGAGACAGTAACAACATATTGTGATGCTGACTGGGCTGCATGTCCTCAAATAAGGAAATCAGTTACTGGATATATTGTCAAGTTTGGAGACTCACTGATCTCATGAAAGTCCAAGAAATAATCTACAATATCTAGAAGCTCAACAGAATCAAAATACAGGAGCCTAGCAGGAACAATTACTGAATTAACATGGATACTTGGCATGTTAAAGGAAATTGGGATCAAAATAAACTTACCAGTGACAATATTCACCGACAGCAAATCAGCCATCCAAATAGCCGCAAACCTTGTGTTTCATGAGAGAACTAAACACATATAAATAGACCTACATTTCATAAGAGAAAAAAATCAGAAAGGAACTGTGAAACCAGAATACATCAACACAACCAATCAACCAGTTGATCTTCTTACCAAAGGGCTGAACAGACTTCAAGCTTGGATTAATGAACATTTTCACAGCATCCAGCTTGAGGGGGACTGTTGAGAGAATTAACAAGAGTCAAAGTTAGTTAGTAAGTTAGAAGTTAGTTAGTTAGTTAATGACTTAGTTAGAGAAGTAGTTAACATAATGAAGGTTTAACTCACTAAAACAAGTCTATAAATACAATCTCATACACTTTGTATAATTTAGATTTTCAATGAATAATAACAATACTACTCAATTCACTACATTGCTCTTACTTTACATTCTTCTTCTTCTTCTTCTTCTTCCTTCTTCTTCCTTCTGTTACTGCTACTGCTTCTGCTACTTCTGGTTGTATATGGTGTTAGATTCATCTACCAGATGATGAACAGTTCAACAAGTAACTTCTAAATTTTATGAACAATTCATGAAATTCACTTATTTATTAGTTAAAATTTCAAGAACAATTCGTGAAGTTCAAACATTTATAATTTAAAATGTGAAAAATTACTAGAGTTTTAAACTCCACAAATAATTTATGGGCATTTAAATCATTATTAGTTCAAACTACAAGAACGTTTCGTAAAGTTTAAATTTTTCACTATTTACCGTAAGAATTTGGTGAAATTCCAAACTCCATGGACAATTGATGGAGTTTACACTGCAAGAACTATTTATGGAGTTTAAACTAATAAATATTTCTGAGATTTTTCTGTGTTTTAACTAGGAATATTTTTATCAAAAAGTTACTTCCGCATTAAAAATGGTTGAACACTAAATTATTTCAAAATACTGGTTAAGATTGTAAAAATTTCACGAGGTATCCTATTTGGAAACTGCTATTTAACATGCACCTAGTTTTTTAAAAAATTCACGTCACCCACTTCGAAACAACTTCAGACATTTTTATTTGAAGTTCAAGCAAAATGGATGAACTTTACATCATATGTGCATGAACTTCAGGCATATATGCTAGAATTTCATCCGTTTTGCAGGCAAAGATGCCTAGATTCAGACCAAAACAGCTGAAATTCATCTATATATGGCTGAAGTCAAGTAAAATAGTTGAGTTTCAGCTATATAAAACTTCAGACATTTTGTCTAATGTTCAAACACCACATATATGAAGTTATTCAGAAGTGGATAAACTTACAAAGTTTTATCCGGTGCAAATATAACTTAAATAATACTTCCAAATTGAGTATTTTTGCACTTCGACCGCTAAGACTTAATTAGCGGTCCGAAAAGTAACTATTTGCCAGTTTCCCTAGAAACATCAGAAAGAGAGAAAGACTTAGAAAATCTGTGTTTGGGCTACTAAACTCTTAATTTTGGTCTTATCAGTAAACAATATAACTCTAAGAATTCATTGGACACTACTTGATGGATCAGTAGCAGAGAAAAGCCCATTACAAAACCCTAAAACGAGGATGTGTGGATAAACATAAATGTTTTATGAACGCATTTGAGTTCATAATTCCTAATAATACTCTCCTCATACTTGTTAATTGTTTTTGTAACTTCCATCTACGTGAATCCCAATATTTTGACTCCACGCACTCATATTTATACAGTCTAATTTTTAGAAACATAAAAAAGAAAACAGTAGAAGAAAATTTTGCTTTTATAATGACAATGTTAAACAATGCATTAGTTTTACACTATCAAGTCATCATGATGATAATTATAGACAATTATCCATAATAAATTGAAAACTAATTCAAGTAATTTGCTACAAATTAATATTCACTAAAAATATAAAATTTCTTACCCTTGCTGTGTATATAAGCTTATTTTTGTTAACTTCATATTCAATTTTTCATTCACAAAAAAAGAAAAAAAATTAACAATGAATTGTTTTTGTCTTTAAACAACAAAAATTAATTGCTAATATTATTTAATGACGATTTATCAATGAATTATTAAAAAATTATATTAGTTATGAATTACTCCTATTTAGTTATAAATTAATGATGAAATTGTAGGTAATTCCTAGCAGTGACCTTTTCTTTGGGGGTCAAATAGAATTGTAAATCACATTTAGATAACCATGCAATGCATGGACTATTGCTAAGTGTAAACACAACTCGAAGCCACACGCTTACATACGTATGTGGGTGTATGTAGATGAAATTTAGGATGAATAATGCATTAATTCGTGTCCCACAATTAATCATATCATCAACAACAATAAATTGCGCATTACATTTCGTTTTTTCTACACTAATTCATATGTAAAATCCGTTAGCATTAATCAGAATCCATAATTCCTATACATTGTAACTCCCATAATCCTCTCGCACGAACTCCAATTTATTAATCACTCATTTACTCTACCCCTCCAAATCCCAATTTATATACCCCCTATTGGCCTTTAAAATTTCTCAACTCTCTATTTTTTTTTTTCAAATATGAATTCTCAAGCACTTAGCGTTCTAAAGATGGAAAATCAAAATGATCAATTCGATTGGTTGTATACAGAAGAACACCTTCCTTCCCCTTTCGGGTAAGTAACATAATATACAAGTTAGATGTTATATATGTTCCCAACCTATTCTTATGATTTATTTCATCTTATATATAATACGTCGTATTTTCTTACTAGCTCGATTAATTCAGAGATAAAATGTTGGACACCTTTCGATACGAAGGTTATGATGAAAGAATCTAAAAGCATCAATATGCATATGTGCGGAGCCACAGTTCTGCTTAACAATTCCGCAAAATCCAATAGTATTGAAGTGTGTGACCATTTGATCTAAAAGCTTAAGCTGTTAGATAGAACACACTTTTAATATTTGATTATATTCTCAACATGTTCCCTCACGTGCTGACCTGATTTTCATTCATGGTCCAAGCACGTGAAAATTCTTTTTGATAATGGGTGACAATGAGGTTCGATCCCAGGGCCTTTGGCATGCTTTGATACCATATTGAAGTGTGTGATCATCTGATCTAAAAGCTTAAGCTGTTAGATAGAACACACTTTTAATATTTGATTATAACACACTTTTAATATTTGATTATAACACACTTTTAATATTTGATTATATTCTCAACAAATAGTTTTGACCCTATTATGTATAAAAATCCACTTAATTTATATAATAATTTATTCAGAATCAGATAAGTTGTCTTTTCTAGATTTCAGAATTTATAAATTTAAAATTTCAGTTATGTTTGTGAATATGCATGGACATCTTTTTGGAGCAAATATATGTCTTTATTCTTGTATATTCATCCTCTACTAAACTTTTTCATATTTCTGATTGTTTGAATAGATCAGGGCAACAAGATTCAAGAATGTTGTCCAATGGAGGCTTATTCAACTTTGATTTTGATCCCTTCCAATTTCCCAATGATGTTCAAAACAACCATTTGCCATTTTTTGGGCTTGAAGAATTTGAAGAAATATGCCAAGATTTGGACTCCTTCGACTTCAAATTACTACCACCTCCACTTCAAGAAGACAATAGTATCCCCATTGATGCCAATGCCAATGCCATGATTCTGAACATGACATGTAGTCCTATAGACGAATGTCATGTTACTAATCCCACCTTTTATGGAACAGAACTTTGCAGTGGCACTAATACGGAGTATATTCGGAAGCGAAAAAATAATATTGGAAGGCATAAGAAGAGTGATACATTAGAATTGGATGAGATACAAAGATATTTTCATGTACCTATAACAACAGCAGCCAAGGAGTTGAGAGTTGGGTTGACAGTGCTGAAGAAAAGATGTAGAGAACTCAATATCATGCGCTGGCCTCATCGCAAGCTTAGGAGCTTGCGGACTCTCATTCATAGTGTCAAGGTACATTTCTATTTTTTTACCAGTCTATTCATAATTTAAAGTTTGTGTTCCTACAACAATTTTAAGTTAATATACAATAAGAATTGTGGTTACAATCACATATTTATTGATTTTTTAGTACATATATAGGGTTCTGGTCACGACATAGTTTTTTATGCCCATAAAAATAGAAGATTTTCTCCCTCCGCGTCCCAGAATGAAATTTTTCTATATATAATTACATTCTAACTATAAACTTTTCACTTTATGTTTAGTAACATGACTCTATAGCAACATAAATGTCAACAACATGTTTTAGATCAACAAGTTTTAAATTTTTTCTTTTTTTTTTCTTAAATAGTTGTGCGTAGTTAAATACTGTCACATAAGTTGAGACGGATGGAGTGGTTATTTTCTAGTTAATGAGTTACTGATTCTTTGGTAATTAAATTACTCTATGTTAATGCAGGAAATTGGACTAACAAGTGAAGTGGAGATGCTGGAAGAGCACCAAAGATTGCTAGAGAAGATACCTGAAATGGAACTAACTGAAAGAACAAAGAAGCTAAGACAAGTCTGCTTCAAGGCTAATTACAAGAAAAGAAGGGCATCCATGGCTGCTGCTTTCTTTTGATTTGATTTCTTTTATTTCTCTTAGACTAGCTAGGTTTCTTAATTGCAATTAGTGCTAATGTATGATCAATGTCAAAATTTAGCCATGTGACAATTGATTTCTCTTTATATCTATTCCCCTCTCGGTTGTCTTAGTAGTTACTCCAGTATAGCAATTCTAGCTAGCCATGTCATTAATTTTTCTATAGAATTTCCCTTTAGACCTGCAATATTACTACTTTCCCGTTTCAATTAATATGATATTTTTGTTGAAAATATAATCAAATATTAAAAGTGTGTTCTATCTAACAGCTTAAGCTTTTAGATCAGATGATCACACTTCAATATGGTATCAGAGCAGGCCCAAGGTCCTGGGATCAAACCTCACCGCCACCCATTCTCAAAAAAAGAATTTTCACGTGTTTGGACCATTTAAAAAAAAAAATCAGGCCAGCACGTGAGGGGGCGTGTTGAGAATATAGCTTTTAGATAGAACACATTTTTAATATTTGATTACATCCGGCACATATATATTTATAGCTTTAAACGTATCATAACATTTGTATGATTTTAAAAGTACAATAAAAGCTTTCCATTAAATAATTAAGGGTAAAATAATTGTTTCCAAATACACTATAAAAATGTGTCAAGTCTTATTAGAACGAGCCAAAAAAAATTTGGAATGTGAATTGAGGCGTACTTTTTTTCCTCTTAATTTTGAAACTAACAGTTGCCAAACGCTATGATCAGAATTCACAACCACTAATTAAAACATTCCTAGTCAAACTATTGGTTTTTGACGTCATCATCTTGACACATCAGAACACACAGTAAAAAAGAAAAAAAGAACTTTGCAAAGTGTTAAACAGAGCAATATACATGTGATATACACTGAATATACAGCAGTGTATATCACATATATATCAGAGGACTGAAGCTGAAGCAGTGGGCTGTTGGGCCTCTCGGCAGTAAGGACTGAAGCTGAAGCCCAGTCCATCACGTTACAAAGGGCAGAAAATCAGTGGCAAAATCTTGTATATTAAGGAAAGTATATTGTATGTATATTGTAGTATATTTATTACCATAATTAGTGTTATACACTTACCATAATTGTATAGTTAGAATTATGGTAGAATAAGGTTTTAGGAATAGATTAGGAATAGGATTCTCCTATTTTGTAACTTGTATATATATCTATTCAATCAATGAAAATAATCAAGGGGATTATTTCTTTCATGGTATCAAGAGACTAGGTCTACACAAAAGTTTTCTCTCAACTTTTCCTTGTGGCCGAGAACCCTCGGCTTTTCTCTCCAAAAATTTTGTCTTCCGCTCTCAAAAACCTCTCTTAAATTTAACCTCCTTCCTTGTTCTTTCAAATATGTCTAAGAACAATTTTCACCCTGCCCTCACGGTTTCCAATATCAAGCTCAGTGTCCCTATTGTCCTTGAGATGGAAAACGTTCAATATGCAACGCTGGTGAGTTGTTTAAAATTCACGCTATCTCTTATCAAGTTCTTCATCACATCATTCCTCCCGCTAGACCCCTTCATGCGGAGGATCCCGAGTTATGAATTACACTTGATGCTACCGCTCTTCGGTGGATATACGCCACTATTTCAAATGGACCTTCTACAGACGATTATGGAGCCCGATACCACGGCTTATGGCTGCATGGAATAGACGCGTGACATATTCCAAGACAACCAACATTCCCAGATCGTCACACTAGAGCAGAATTCTCTCTTGTTCGAATGGATGTATTCTAACGCTTCGCATATTGCAAGAAACTAAAGGAATTGGATGATCAACTCAGTAATGTTGGCGCACCAAGAACAAATAATCGCCTAGTTCTACATTGGTTCTTAGGTCTTCTGAGGCCTATAATGGTGTTGGAACTCTCCTTCGCCAAAGCAACCCTCTTCCCGACTTTCATCAAGCCCGCTCCATGCTGACGCTGAAAGAAGCCGGTTTGGCTAAAAAGGCGGCTACCGGAGCAAGCCCAGTTGTCATGATGGCATCCTCTCCTAGTTCTTCGGGTTTTGCTAATAATTCGGGCCAAAATCATAATAATGGTGGCGGCAAGAATAATCGCAAAAGTAACAAAAACCGCGGGGGCAAACGAGGCGGTTCTGGTGATCAACAAGCTGGCGGTGGGTCCCATCCAGGGTACAGTGGGCCACCACCACCGTGGGCCCAGCAGTGGGACCATTGGTAGTGGAACCCGCACCCTCCAGCAACAGTTTCCAGCGGCCAATGGGTTGGCCAACAGTCCAGGCCCAACGCCTAGCGTTGGCGCCCATCGCCGCGGCTCAACAAAGAAGGTATCAAAGACCTACGGCCCAAAGAAAGATCACTGAATGGAGTCCCTGGCCCCGCCCTCCGCAGAAGCCCATCATGCAGCGAGCCCCACTCGCACCGATATTGAGGCCGCGATGCACACGTTGGGATTGTCCCAACCGACCCAAATTGGTACATGGATACCGGCCACTACTCACATGACTTCCGAATCGGTACTCTCTCATCTTATTCCAATTTGAGCACCCTGGGGATAATTGTTGGTAATGGCGCTTCTATTCCAATTCTAGGGTATGGTCGAAAACATTGTCTCCTCCTAATCCACCACTCCTCTTGAAAATACTTTACATGCTCCTAAATTGATTAAAAATTTAGTGTCCGTCCGAAAATTCACAAATGACAATTACATTTCTGTTGAATTTGATCTTTCTTTTCTCTGTGAAGGATTTCAAGACGGGAGTCATCTCATGAGGTGTGATAGTAGGGGGATCTCAGATCCTATCATGCCCTGCCTCACCCATCGAGTCCACCTTGCCATCGCCTTTGCACCCATCTCTCCTTCCATGTGGCATGCCTGCTCAGGTCATCCGGGATCTTCTATTTTATCAGCTTTAGATAAAAATAGCTTTATTTCTTGTAAGGGTACAAGTCGTACTCCAATTTGTCAGTCTTGTTCATTAGGAAAAAATGTTAAGTTGCCATTTGTAGACTCCAATTCTCATACTTCTATGCCATTTGACATTATTCATATCGACTTATGGACATCTCTTGTTCTTAGTTCAATGGGTCATCGATATTATGTTCTCTTTTTAGATGATTATTCTAGATTTTTGTGGACGTTTCCAATTGCGAATAAATCACAAGTGTTTTCCGTCTTCATAAAATTTAGAGCGTTCATTCGTACTCAATTCGAAAGAGAAATAAAAAATATTCAATGTGATAATGGGAAAGAGTATGACAATAGGGAGTTTCGAGATTTTTGTGCTACTCATGGGATAAATTTTCGTTTTTCATGTCCTCATACATCTTCACAAAATGGGAAAGCCGAACGCAAAATTCGTTCCATAAATAACATTGTCCGAACTCTCCTGATACATGCCTCCATACCTCCATATTTTTGGCATCATGCTCTACAAATGGCCACTTACCTTCGAACATAATTCCGCCTAAAGGTCCGACATACTTTTCCCCTCAAAGTCCTATATAATAAGAACCCTTCTTATTCTCACCTTCGGATTTTGGGTGCTTGTGTTATCCGTTATTCCCATCCACCACAATTAACAAACTTCGTGCTCGGTCTACCCGTGTGTGTTTTTGGGTTATCCGTCGAATCATCGTGGTTATATCGTGTTTTGATTTATCCTCCAAAAAATCATAATCAATCGCCATGTCATTTTTGATGAAACTCAATTCTCATTTACGAAAGTTCATACTCCCGAACCTAAGTCATATAATTTTTGGATGACCAAATATCTCCAGATATTATTCGTAATTTTTCGGACATCTCCCGCATCTAAAATCCTCCAATGGCCCATCGCCCGGGCCCCATCAGAACGCCACATCCAACGCCGCCATCGAACAGTTCAAAGAATTGGGCCTGCCCACTCGAATCGTCCGTAAACCGAGCCCAAAGATTTACCGACGATTTGGGCCAAGAGCCCACCGCCCGCCACCGCTACTGAGCCCAGAAAATTCCCAAAATTCCCTCAATTCTTCATCGAGTCATATACCGGTCACTCGGAGTCAGCGGGGTATTTTTACACCTAAAAGACATTTTAATTTACATTCTGATGTCCCTAAATCCCCCTTGCCCCGCAATCCTGTGTCCGCATTAAATGACCCTAATAGGAAAATTGTTATGACTGATGAATATAATGCTCTTATTGATAATAAGACATGGGAGTTGGTACCCCGTCCATATGGTATTAATATTATCAGGTCTATGTGGATTTTTGCTCATAAGGAGAATTCAGATGGGTCATTTGCTAGACATAAGGTTCGACTTGTTGGTGATGGTAAGACTCAGCATGTTGGAATTGATTGTGGTGAGACGTTTAGTCCGGTGGTCAAACCGGCTACTATTCGCACTGTGCTTAGCTTGACTCTTTCAAAGACTTGGCCAATCCATCAGTTGGATGTCAAGAATGCGTTCCTACACGGTGATCTCAAGGAAACAGTCTATATGCATCAGCCTTTGGGTTTCAGGGATCCGAACCGTCCTCATCATGTATGTTTGTTGAAGAAGTCCTTATATGTGCTTAAGCAGTCTCCAAGGGCCTGATACACGAGGTTTGCTGACTTTGTTTCAACTATTGGGTTCACTCACAGTAGATCAGATAATTCCTTGTTCATCTACCGCCGTGATTCGACTTTGGCCTACATTCTGTTGTATGTGGATGATATCATCTTGACTGCCTCTTCCGATGCCTTGCGCCAGTCTATCATGACCATGCTCAGTTCTGAGTTTGCTATGAAAGACTTAGGGCCTTTGAGTTATTTTTTAGGGATTGCCGCTGCCGCCATTCAGGTGGCTTGTTTTTGTCTCAACGAAAATATGCTGCTGAGATCATAGAGAGGGCTGGGATGTCATCCTGTAAGTCCACTTCCACGCCAGTTGACGCAAACCCCAAGCTAAGTGCCGCAACAGGTGCACCATACGAGGACCCGACCCACTATCGCAGTTTTGCAGGGGCACTCCAGTATCTTACATTTACCAGACCGGCTATTACATATGCGGTTCAGCAGGTGTGTTTATTCATGCATGATCCCAGAGTTGAGCACATGAATGCAATCAAACGCATCATTCGGTATATTCAGGGAACACTGGACTATGGGTTGCACTTGTATCCTTCATCTACATCCACACTTGTCTCTTACACGGATGCTGATTGGGGTGGTTGTCCCGACACCAGACGGTCGACTTCTGGCTACTGTATGTTCCTTGGCAATAACTTGGTCTCATGGTCGGCAAAGCGTCAAGCAACTCTATCACGCTCCAGTGCAGAGGCAGAATATCGAGGGGTAGCGAATGTGGTCTCCGAATCATGTTGGCTACGTAATTTGCTTTTGGAGCTTCATTGTCCCATTCAGAAGGCAACCTTGGTATATTGCGATAACATTAGTGTCATCTACCTTTCCGGTAACCCGGTTCAACACCAACGCACCAAACATATCGAAATGGACATTCACTTTGTCCGTGAAAAGGTTGCAAAGGGTCAAGTTCGCGTATGCCATGTCCCGTCTCGTTATCAAATTGCAGACATCTTTACAAAGGGTCTACCAGCAGTTCTCTTTGAAGATTTTAGGGACAGTCTCAGCGTTCGAAAACCGCCCGCTATGACTGCGGGGGTGTGTTAAACAGAGCAATATACATGTGATATACACTGAATATACAGCAGTGTATATCACATATATATCAGAGGACTGAAGCTGAAGCAGTGGGCTGTTGGGCCTCTCGGCAGTAAGGACTGAAGCTGAAGCCCAGTCCATCACGTTACAAAGGGCAGAAAATCAGTGGCAAAATCTTGTATAGTAAGGAAAGTATATTGTATGTATATTTATTACCATAATTAGTGTTATACACTTACCATAATTGTATAGCTAGAATTATGGTAGAATAAGGTTTTAGGAATAGGATTCTCCTATTTTGTAACTTGTATATATATCTATTCAATCAATGAAAATAATCAAGGGGATTATTTCTTTCACAAAGTTAATGTGGTGCATGTATGGTAATTTCACTGAGTACGTCAGTAAACAAATAAGTTCCCACGTAAACATATACGTAATTAAGTTGCAAATACGTTGCACCGAAAAAATTCGTAATTTCATAACGAACCCAGTACATAATTTGTAATTATCTATGTTACTAGTCCACACGCTGGAAATAATAAGATATAAATTTCCTTGTTTGTGGAATAACTGAAGCGGCCTTGTTATGGACATTCAAAGAGCTCTTTTAGTTTTTGCCCTTCTCCATCTCCATGGGACCGCCTGCTTAAAACTCTCGTAAATTCCTCCCTGTAATACATTAATATATATTATAAACATAGTATTAACCAATTAAAATAATCGATCATGACCAAACACGAATATATCAAAGTGGAGCTAATAATTATCTTCTCTAGAACTATCTTTATAAGTGAATTGGCTATACAATTTTTCTTTCGTGTTTAACTAAATTTTTTTGTTCGGTTCTAGTTTTTGACTTACTAATAAAAGTAAAAGCGCCTTTTTGTTAGACTATTGAATTCATATCTAACATGATCTTAGACTAAAATAACATAAATTAACATCTACGAATTTCATCGCTAATATGTTGTTAATTAAATAGTCAATAACTAATAAAATTATTTTGATAATTCATTGCTAATTTATCAAATTTTTATTATTTAGCAACATAAATTATCTATCTTTCAGGCCAAAATTAAGAAAGGATATTAAAAGACACACATACTAAGAGGTTGGAATTGGTACGAGAGAAATTGAACAAGCTCCCTTTCCTTGTAAAGACCTTCCTTTGATGTGTATGAAAATCATAAGCACTTGATTTACTAGTGAGAGGACCCGAAAAGTCAAAATTGCCCTTGACAACAACTCCCCTATCATTCTCCTCGAAGCTTTCCCATCTCCATGATCTCATCATCAACATGTTCGCTTTCTTCTCAACCGCTGCTTCATTAATCGACGAAAAAGACCGTCCCACATAAGGCCCGTCTAGCACCGTCGTCGGCGAGGGTGTATTGGTAATTTTAATAGCTTCACTCAACAACAACCTTGGTGGCAATTCTAGGCACCTTGCTACCTTGGACTTGGTAGGTGATTTTGGTTTTCCAGGTGCTTCTTCCCATTGAAATGGGATTGAAACTGATGGATGAAGTGGTGGAGTAGTGTATGCAGCTAGCGGATTAATATTATTTCTTGGCTTGTTTGGAAGTTTAGATAAAGATAATTTTGGAGTAGAATAAGAATTACTACTTGTCTCGAAATAATCTTCATCAAGAGAGGCCATATTCTTGTAAAATTTTACAACTTTTCACAATTTCCGATCCCCTCACTCATGTAGAAGATATATAAATTAAATGGGTCAGCATGAAAAATGAGAGGGTGCAAAAACGCTCCTCTGATCTGGCGCTTCATGTTCACGAGTACTACTGGACTAACGGATATATATGTTCGTTGAAGAGTTTTTTAGCTTAATCCTAAGTAGTCCAATTTAATAATTTGATTACTCTCTACCTCTCAAATTATGGTGGTTACTTAATCTAATTTTCTCAAATTATTTTATCGTTTTAGAAGCTCAAGATATACTTTTCTCCATTTTATAGGATAGAATTTTGTCATTAATTAATTAAAGAAGATTATACATATATAGAGTAAATATATAATGAAGAGAAATTATAACTTAAACATAAATAAGGGTAAAATAATTAAATACCCTTCGTAATTACTATTTCTTAAGGGGCATAAAAAGGGTAAATTCACAAGACTGCTCTCCCGCATGCGCAGGGTCTGGAACGACTGACCACAAGCGCTCACAGACGCAACCTTACCTTTCATTTCTGTCAGAAGTTGTTTTCACGACTTGAACCCATAACCTTCTGGTCACATGATATCAACTTTAAGGGGCATGTAAAATAAAAAAATGAGAGAGAATTTGAGATGGAGGGAGTAATTATTTAGAGAAGGGTGGGGGCCAATTTAAGATGTTGAATTAGTCGTAAGAACACACGCAAAGGATAACAACATTCAACGGTCACTCAATGACTTACTCATCAGTCGGTAATGGAGATCAACCGTTCCGTTTATATTTTTTAAACAAGAGAAAATAATAAATGGTGTATAATGTATAGATTAATATAAGAGGTCATGAAAAGGTCATGGAGATAAGGTTGGTAGAACGGTGAAAGAAACACCCATATGGCATTGAATTTTTAGCCGGCAAGGTTCTTCTTATATGAAACTGTTTTAATCAGTGTACTTCTCAAAATAGTCGCTACGTTTCATTTTAGAGAGTCAATTTAATTAATTTTTAAATTTTAATTATATTAAATTAATTTTATATTTTAAAATTAAGATTTAAATAATTCAAAAATGATACGAAAATAAATATACTATAAATTGCGATTTTTCTCGTATTGGTAAATGTCATCCTCAGATGTGGGAATCGGGTTGTGGGGGGTGTGGTGGGAAACAATTAGTGTTGAATGTCAGTAATAAAATCTGTTTTTCTGAGAAAAGTCATTTTTTTTATTAATTTTTAAGGAATTTACTTTCCTAAAAAAATCACATTATTCAAGTAATATACAGTCCGCTCTTTCCCAGCTTACAAAACCTCATCCACGCTTTCCCAGCTTACACCAGAATGTGAGAGGAAATTCACAAAGAGCTTTATAAGGCATAGCTCAACTTCATATGAATCGTGCGCTTTTGGGGCTTGACGTGGCGTAATCCGAAAGACAAATCCGGATGGGTCTAGGCCCAAAGGAAACAATAAGTGTCATGGACTTGGATCGTGACCGGATCTAACATACATGCCATGGATTTGGATTGTGGACAGGATCTCTCCTTCTCAATTCACAACATCTACAATATAGTTCGTTAGGACTATGAAAATTTTGTTAAAGAGGAATAAATTGTTCATTTCATCCCGTAAAGATGTTGGTCATCAAGCAATTAAAGCTCTTTGGTCTAGTCTGCATTTATTCTAGTGACCCGAAGAAGAAAATTGTTAAATATACACAATACACACACAATATACATGTGTATATTGTGTATATGAGTCTCGGATGACTCTCGGTTTTGAACCGTGTAATGTATATAATTTATGGTAAATATTTAGTATCCTAGTTTAGGTAATGTTGTAACGTAATTAGTATTGTACACTTACCATAATAATTGTATTACCATAAATGTATTGTTAGTATCCAAGTAGAATAAGGTTTTAAGAATAGAATATGAATAAGATTCTCCTATTGTAGAAATATGTAACTTGTATAAATAGTCTTTCAATTAATGAAAATAATCAAGGGGATTATTTCTTTCATGGTATAAGAGGTCTAGGTCTTAAAATCCTCTCCAAAATTTCTTCCTCCTCGTCCTAAGCCTCAAAATCCGAGCCCTCCATCTCGGTTTTTGTGCCGACGATTCATCTTTCTCCCAAAAATTTTCTCCCAAATCCCTCAATCACATATTGTTCTATCAATATGTCTACATCCCGGAACACGTTTCATCATGCCCTTACAGTTTCTAACATCAAGAATAATATCCCTCTTGTTCTTGAAATAGAAAACGCCCAATATGCAACGTGAGCCGAACTGTTCAAAATTCACGCAAGATCGCATCAAGTCATCCATCACATAATCCCCACGACTCCTGAGGATACGGAGGTGCCAAACGCGAGGATGATCCTAAGTTGTGGACTCTTGATGCCACTGTCCTCTTGTGGATATATTCCACAATTTCTACCGACGTTTTGCAAACAATTATTGATCCTGACGCTACGGCACATGCAACTTGGGATAGACTGCGTGATATATTCCAAGATAATCAAAATTCTAGAGTCGTTACTCTTGCGCAGGATTTCTCCCACGTCAATATGGAAGATTTCGCTAACGTTTCGACTTATTGCAAAAGATTAAAAGAATTGGCGGACCAACTTCACAACGTTGGCGCGCTAGTTTCAAATGATCGTTTGGTCCTCCAAATGGTTTCCGGCCTCTCCGAGGCCTATAACGGTGTTGGGACGCTTCTTCGGTAAAATAATTCGCTTTCGCAATTTTATCAAGCTCGTTCTATGCTTACACTCGAAGAAGCAGGCATGGAAAAACGAGCGGCTACCGGTGCTAGTCCCGTCATGATGACCGAGTCCACGGTTTATCCTACCGGTTCCACCAACTCGAGCCAAAACTGCAACAACGGTGGCGGCAAAAATGGTGAAAATAAGAAAAATAATGGCAAAAACCGCGGCGGCAACAACGGCGGCAGCCGACAGAATGGTGGTGGTCCCCGCAGTGGCCAGCATCAGCAGCAGTTCTGGGCCTCACAGTGGGCCCCTATGCCATGGCAGTGGGCCCCACAACCACAGTTTGGGCCCAGTCAATTTTCGCCCAACTGGCAGTGGGCTGCCCAGCAGCAGTCCAGGCCCAACTCCTCTTGGCCCAACTACAGTCAACAGTCTGGGCCGAGACCGCAAGCAGGGGTGCTTGGGCCTCTGCCCCCGCTGGCCCATCACGCAGCGGCACCCACGTCTACCAAAATCGAAGCCGCAATGCACACGCTTGGTTTAAATCCTCCGGACCCAAATTGGTATATGGACACCGGTGCCACTACCCACATGACATCCGATTCAGGTACGCTCTCATCTTATTCCAATTTGAGCAACCCTCGCGGTATAATTATTGGTAATGGTAATTCTATTCCAATTCGTGGTTATGGTCATAAAACGTTATCTCCCCCTCATCCACCTCTTATCTTGAAAAACACCATACGCGCCCCCAAATTGATTAAAAGCTTAGTCTCTGTCCGTAAATTCACTACTGACAATTCCGTTTCTATTGAATTTGATCTATTTGGTTTCTCTGTGAAGGATTTCAAGACGGGGAGTCCTCTCATGAGGTGTGATAGTAGGGAAGATCTTTATCATATCACACTCAGTTCCAGTCCATCGAGTCAAGCCCTGCCATCCGCTTTGCAGCCATTTCTCCTTCCTTGTGGCATGCTCATCTTGGTCATCCGGGATCATCTATTTTGTCGTCTTTAGATAAAAATAGTTTTATTTCATGTAAGGGTACGAGTAGTACTCCAAATTGTCAGTCTTGTTCTTTAGGAAAAATTGTTAAGTTGCTGTTTGTGGACTCAAATTCTCATACTTTAATGCCATTTGATATCATTCATAGCGACTTTTTGGATGATTATTATAAGTTTTTATGGACGTTTCCGATAGCGAAAAAATCTCAAGTTTTTTCCATCTTCTTAAAATTTAGAGCATTCATTAGAACCCAATTCGACCGAGAAATAAAAAATATTCAGTGTGATAATGGCAAAGAATATGACAATGGGGTGTTTCAGAAATTCTGTGCTAATAATGGGATCAATTTTCATTTTTCTTGTCCTCATACGTCTTCATAAAATGGGAAAGCCGAACGCAAAATTCGTTCCATAAATAATATTATCCGAACTTTATTAATTCATGCTTCCGTACCCCCGTCTTTTTGGCATCATGCTCTCCAAATGACTACCTATCTCCTTAACATAGGTCCTTCCAAAGGTTTGACATATTCTTTCCCCCTTCAAATTTTATATAATAAAATTTCTTCATATTCACATCTTCGGATTTTTGGGTGTTTATGTTATGCGTTATTCCCGTCCACCACAATTAAAAAACTTCAGGCCCGGTCTACTCCGTGTGTGTTTTTGGGTTTTCCATCTAATCATCGTGGCTACAAATGCTTTGACTTATACTCTAATAAAATCATCATTAATCGCCATGTCATTTTTTATGAATCCCAATTTCCATTTTCTAAAGGTAATACTCCCGTGCCTAGTTCGTATAATTTTTTGGATGATAGTATAACCCCGTATGTTATTCAGCTTTTTCGGACGTATACCACACCCAAAATTCTCCAATGGCCCATCGCCGCCGGTCCCACCGGGTCCATCACCCCGTCAATCCCAAGACCACCGGGCCGGGCCTCAGCGATTGGGCTAGTCCAGCCACTCGAACGGTCCGCATCGCCCAGTTTACCGAGTTGGGCTAGCAGGTAGTGTATTACCGAGTTGGGCCAGCAGGCCCACTGCCTGCCAGCCAGTCCGTCCCGAACCCAGCAAATTCCCAAAATTCATCCAATTCTCATTTGAGTTATAGACCGGTCACTCGTAGTCAACGGGGTGTTTTTAACCCAAAAAGACATTTTAATTTACATTCTAATGTCCCTAAATCCCCCTTATCCCGTAATCCCGTGTCTGCCTTAAATGACCCGAATTGGAAAATTGCTATGACCGATGAATATAATGCTCTTATTGATAATAAGATGGGGGAGTTGCTGCCCCATCCATCTGGTATTAATATTATCAGGTCTATGTGGATTTTTGCTCATAAGGAGAATTCATATGGTTCATTTGCTCGACATAAGGCGCGACTTGTGGGTGATGGTAAGACTCAGCAGGTTGGTGTAGATTGTGGTGAGACATTTAGTTCAGTGGTCAAGCCGACTACCATTTGCACGGTGCTAAGCTTGGCTCTTTCGAAGGCGTGGTCTATTCATCAGTTAGATGTAAAGAATGTTTTCCTATATGGGGATCTCAAGGAAACAATCTATATGCATCAACCTTTGGGATTCAGGGATCCTAAACATCCTCATCATGTCTGTTTATTGAAGAAGTCCTTATATGAGCTTAAGCAGTCTCCCCGGGCATGGTATACAAGGTTTGCTGACTATGTTTCGACTATTGGGTTCACTCACAGCAGGTCTGATAATTCCTTGTTTATCTACCGTCGTGGTTCGTCCTTGGCCTACATTCTGTTATATGTAATATTATCTTGACTACTTCTTTCGATGCCTTACGTCAGTGTTAACACCCAATTTTGTCCCGTCTTTTCCGATTTATTTTGCAGTTTTAATTATTTTTAGCACCTCAAAACAATTTTAATCTATATACATACATGCGTATATATATATATATATGTGTGTATATATCTCATTATTATTATTATTCGCATTTTTTATTATATCATTTGCATATTTTATAATAATCATAAGTTATCCAAAATTCTATATTATTTTATTCTCGCAAAATTGCATTGCATTCCCCTTTTATTAAGCATTAAACATTTCGCAAATATTATATTTTATTTTTTTTCACATCGTTACGTTATTTTAAATAATTCACATCTTTTACAAAACAAAAAAATATATATACACACATATATATATATATAAACACATATTTTTTTTAATATTAAACCCCTCTTATATATTTTTAAATCCATAACCCATTTTTATTTTTCTAACCCAAAACTAATTTCTACCCAAAATATTCTATCCAACCTCCAAAGTCCATCTCCAAATTAATTCTTATTTTCGGCCCAGATCTGCAACAGCCCAAAACATAACCCACAAATATTTCCCCCCTTTTAAACCCCAACCCAACACAGCCCAACTCCCCAAAACAATTAAACCCAATCCCGTCAGCCACTCACCCGACCCAAACCAGAAATCGACCCATCACCATTTTCGCCACGCCCTTACCCTTTTAATTCCCCAAATCCCAAAACCGAAAATAAAAACCCAAAAATCAGAAAACCTAAACCCTACTCCCTCTCGCGCGCCACACCCTATGCCCCTACCCCACGTCGCCGCACCCTACCCCGCTACTTCACCATCGCCACCACCCTTTACCCGACACCGAACGCTTGCCCCAAGAACACGCCCCAAAATCAGATTTTTGTTCCCCTTTATTTTGAAATTTGAATTCGTTTAAGGGGGTATGAGAGGTTGGGGACGTTGGGTTTGAGTACCTATAAATACCCCATGTTGTTCTTCATTTGAGGAGGATTTTTTCGAGGATTTTGGAAAAAGGATTCAATATATATATCTTTGTTGTGTTCTTGATTTCAAGCATTTGCCTTCTTTGTTGTTCAAGAATCAAGTCCTAAAAGGTTTGTCATCCTTTGATTCTCTCGATTTTCTTCACTTGATTTGGGTTAGGTCGACCACGCCTTCTAATCTTGTTGAGTAACATTTTCGTAATTTTGCATTTCATATTTATGTATGTTGGTTATCTGAATTTGGTGTTAAGATTTGATTTGGATCATCGATTTCGGGTCGGTCGGTCGATTTAAATTTCCAAATTTCTTGCATTGTTGCTATTTGTTATCATTGGTTATCTAAAATTGATGAAATTATTTGACTTCGGGTTGAACACACGATTCGGTCAGATCACTGACCGTGGTCGACCATTTAGAATTACTACAAGATTTTCCAATTTACATTCTTCAGCCATGTTATTATCATTATCATTGGTTATCCTGAAATTGATGAAATTATTTGATTAGGTTGAAACTCCAATTAGTGGGTCGCGACCTGGGTGAATCGACTGATTTGAACATTTTCAAATTCTTGCATTTCATATTCTTGTTATTGGTTATCTGAATTTGGTGTTGAAATCGATTTGGTATGAATCATCGACGGCTGTCAGATCGATTTGAACATTTTGAATTCTTGCATTTCATATTCTTGTTGTTGGTTATCTGGTAATCAAATCGATTGGGGTATGAATCATCGATTCGGTCGTCGACCCGATTTGGATATTCGAGAATTTGAACTCTCGGGTATTTTAAATTGCTCCTTTGCTCGCTTCTTTGATAATCGCTTTTATTGTTTTATTAATACGCGCATTAAAGTAAGCGAAATTGAATTGAGGCCGAGCTTTTCTTTCGTTTAAACTTCTCTGCTTTTTTTAGTTTAAGCTGCTTTAGACATCCGCAGTACATGGATATATTATTGTTATTAAGTTCTTTGTTTTTAAATTTCTTGCGACGGATATTTTATCGCTTTTCTTGCTTAATAAATACCGCATGTATTTGTTTTTATTGTTTTTATTTGCTCCTCGCTTCAGACATCTTTGTTTCTTGCTTTTATCATTTTTACTGTTTTAAATTGAACACCGCATTTTTCAAACATTGCTTTCTATTTCGATTCCATCAAGCTTTGATTCAAATTACCGTTCATCGCTTGTTTCTGCTTAAACTAGACACCGCTGGCCATTTTCGAAACTGTTTTCGCCCTCTGTTTTTGCTATCGCTATCTCGCTGCTGTTCTTTATTTAAGCATTCCGATTTAGTTTTGCTGATTTGAACACGATACTACATCGACGATGAAAATATCCGTCGATTTTGAGAACTCCACAGTTGCAAAGACGGAAATATAACCACAAGGCAGGATGAAGACTTAAACCTTTATCCGAGATCAACATGTTTAGTAGGCGAGGTGACTAAAATAACCAACAAGTTATATATTCAGCGACCACGACGTGATTATAGTGATCTTTTCTATTTCACCCGAGAGACCGACACGCTTTAGTAGGGTGAGGCAATCAAAATAAACTACATTGGTCATATGTTTACGACCGACGTGATTGGAATGTTCTTTCCAAAATTTGTTCGAAGCCCTCCGCGATCAAAACATTCACTGCTTTGAATACGGATATGAAGTTATTTGTATTTAACTTGCTATAACCGTTTGTTCTTGGCGATACACGAGAGACTAAAGTAAATAAAGGCAATTATTCCTCGGAGTTTATTTATTTTATTTCTTTCTTCAAATTCAGCTTTTATCTCGCTTTGTATTGTAATATTATTTATCGCACTTATGTAATTATTTGAAATGCTTAGAATAGGCAAACTTAGGATTTATTCATAGGTTAGTTTAAGATTTGAAACCCGTCGCTAGCTTATTTATTTGTAGGCTCGCAAACTTAGAAATTCTTCGCTAGTTTATTTATTTTAGGCTCGTCACGCTTATTCAAGATTTTTAAAACAACTCTTGTCATCTTTATTTGCTTCAATTAATTGTACAAATAAGTTTATCTTTTTATTATTATTTTTTGCAACTTGTTGATTTTCGAAAGATCCGCTAACTTGCATGTTTTCTAAAAACTTTACATGTATCTTTCTTTTATGTCATCCGAATACGTACTTGTATAAAATGCATCATATTTGCAAACATCTTTAACTTCATACATTAAACATGCATTTTTTTAGTAATAATTAAACTGAGTTTTACCGGATAACCGCAAGTTAGCGGATCTTAAAGGATGCCTAACCCCTTCCCTTTAGGATAATAAAGAACCCTTACCTAGAATCTCGCTAGTTTCGCAGACCTTAAAATTGGAGTTTTACATTGCAGCACTTAGTTTAATATTTAGGTGTCCTAATTCACCGTAAACATAATTAGGTGGCGACTCCTCAACCCTTTTTACCCAGGAATCACCCCATACGTCTGTGCTCCGCTTTGACCCGAGCAAGGTCAAAATAGGGCGCTACAGTCAGTCTATCATGACCATGCTCATCTCTGAGTTTGCTATGAAAGACTTAGGGCCCTTGAGTTACTTTTTGGGGATTGTTGTCACTCGTCATTCCGATGGGTTGTTCTTATCTCAACGGAAGTATGCAACTGAGATCGTCGAGAGGGCTGGGATGTCATCCTATAAGTCCACTTCCACTCCAGTTGATACTAAGCCCAAGCTTAGTGCCGCGGCCGACGTACCCTACGAGGATACGACCCATTATCGCGGTCTTGCAGGGGCCCTTCAGTAACTTACCTTTACGAGATCGGATATTACATATGATGTCCATTGGGTGTGTTTGTTCATGCTTGAGCACATGAATGTACTCAAACGCATCATTCGGTATATGCAGGGTACACTTGACTATGATTTGCATTTATATCCTTCCTCGACGTCCACACTTGTCTCGTATACAGATGCTGATTGGGGTGGCTGTCCTGATACCAGACGGTCTACGTCTGGTTATTGTATATTTCTTGGCAACAACTTGGTCTCCTGGTCTGCGAAGCGTCAGTCGACTCTATCCCGCTCAAGTGTCGAGGCTGAATATCGAGGGGTAGCTAATGTGGTCTCAGAATCACGTTGGTTACATAATTTGCTTTTGGAGCTTCATTGTCCCATTCAGAAGGCAACCTTGGTTTATTGCGATAATATTAGTGCTATCTACCTTTCTGGTAATCCGGTTCAGCACCAACACACTAAGCATATTGAGATGGACATTCACTTTGTCCGCGAAAAGGTTGCTCGGGGTCACGTACGCGTCTGTCATGTCCCGTCAAGATATCAAATTGCAGACATCTTTACAAAGGGTCTTCCCTCGATCATTTTTGAAGATTTTAGGGACAATCTCAGCGTTCGAAGACTGCCCGCTATGATTGCGGGGGTGTATTAAATATACACAATATACATGTGTATATGAGTCTCGGATGACTCTCGATTTTGTACCGTGTAATGTATATAATTTATGGTAAATATTTAGTATCTTAGTTTAGGTAATGTTGTAATGTAATTAGTATTGTACACTTACCATAATAATTGTATTACCATAAATGTATAGTTAGTATTCAAGTAGAATAAGGTATTAGGAATAGAATAGGAATATGATTCTCCTATTGTGAAAATATGTAACTTGTATAAATAGTCTTTCAATCAATAAAAATAATCAAGTGGATTATTTCTTTCAAAAATATTGGTCACAACAGGTACCTAGATGCAGACTAGATGAATGGCCATCTAAGACAATGACCAAACAGAAAACAACTTACTTGGATTTTGTGTTTACACTAAACTTATTAACACTACAGTGGTATATACAGAAACTATTGGTCACAACATGTATCTGTATTCTGTAACATGCAAGGCGTGTGTTAATGTATACTCCCTCCCCCTCAAATTATTTGTCCCTTTTTTTATTTACACTCCCCATAAGAAATATTAATTAGAAGTATTTGACTACTTTACCCTTATTTATATCTGTGAGATGATATTAATCTCCCTTGGGGAGTCTTTCATTAATATCAAGGTATATATAGAGTACAATATTCATCTCTTATACAATAGGAATCCTAAGCCTATACAAAAGAGAAATCCTAGTCTTACCATAATTATATTTACACAATATATGGAAATATTCTAGAATTGTTGTGATCATCACTTGTGTGGGTGGTTTTATTTGTCTTTCTTTGTCCTCTTTAGCCTTTTCAATTGTTATATGTATGATTGAAGAATACAACATAAATAACAGAGAGTTTTCCACTTGACTTCTGTTAGTTTGGGTGCACCTATGACTCAAGAGAGGTAAATTGATAACATACATGATCCAGGCTGATGGTTTATTAAGAATTGGGCTTTTGTATTATTGCATTGAGCCTTTGTATTGTTGGCCCATATTTTCCATTTAATTTACTTAAGCTCGTGTCGGTGCATATATTTTTGTATCTCGTACATATAGGGGGTTTCCCTATTTTCATTTTAATTAATGGAACACAATTTTATTTACCTTTTTGTCTATTACGCTCACATTTTCTCTCCCTAACCGGTTTAGATATTAGGGCTAAAACTCAGATCCAATTCCATCAAATTCATAATTTATCATGGTATCAGAGCATATATCTGCTCAATATTCAACGAGATCTTGAAGTTCATCGGTTCATTTTCGTCGGAATCATTTTGGTGAAAGTACCGACGACGAGTTTTAAGGTTTTCCGATCAGTTAGGGTTCTGGGTTGCATTGTGATTCAAGGCTTCACTCCTTTGAAGTTATGCGAAGGAGGCGGTAAATATTTCTAATCCAACATCATTTTCGAGGATTGCGAACCAATTTATGTGCCCTAATTGTGATTTATGTGCCCTAGGTTTTATTGTTTTGTTAGATCGATTGCGATTCATTTTGCGTAGTTCTATTTTTTGTGCTTATATACTGCATACTTAGTGGGGTAGTTTTTGCTTTGTGTAAATCTTTGTTGAAATCGTAGTTGTTATAGTGTATCGTTGGGTTCAATGACTACCGAACCAACAATTACTCTTACTTCTTCTACTCCAGTTGGTGAAACTCCTAGAATGTCAAATATTGGTCCTGTTGTCACAATAGATCCAAATCAGCCTCTATACGTTCATCCATCTGATAATCCTGAAATTTTATTAGTATCAGTTCCTTTCTTTGGGACTGGTTACATGTCCTAGAGGAAAAACGTCTTAATAGCCTTATCTGCTAAGAATAAAGCTGGTCTAGTGAATGGTAGGATTACTAAGCCTACTGAGGACTCACCCTATTATGATTATTGGGTGAGGTGCAATGATATGGTGTTTACTTGGCTCAGTAATTTCTTATCTAAAGACATAGCTGAAAGTGTGTTGCATTGTGAGACTGCTAGAGACATTTGGAAAGACATAGAAGATAGATATAGACAGTCCAATGCTAGTAGATACTATCAAATCCAAAAAGAGATAGCTGGGGTTACTCAGGGTTTCTCAGACATTGGTAGCTACTACACTAGACTTAGGAGACTATCAGATGAGTTGAACACTACTTCTTTGGTCCAACTTGCACTTGTGGAGATGAACCACAGTGTAGTAAGGGATAAAAGCTCATCCATTTTCTAATTGGTCTGAATGATGCCTATTCAAATGTGAGGAGTCATTCTCATGTTGAGTCCAGTCCTAACTCTAGAGAAGGCATACTCCATGCTCCTCCATGATGAGAACTAAAGGGAAATTCAATCCTCAAGGTCATATATGATCTCTGAAGTTGCATCTTTCTATGTTAAGACTTTCCATGGTCCTTCCAATTTTGCTTCAAGTTCAGGATCTTCAGGTTCTTCTTTTCATGGAAAGTCTCCATCTGGTCACTCAAATGTAACATCTAGTTCAGGGCCATCTTCCTCCTACACTCCTTATGTGTCAACAAATGGAAATTATGGTCATAAAATCAACTTGATTATCAAAGATCTAACCTTGTATGCAAGTATTGCAAGAAACCTGGGCATTCTATTGACAAATGTTACAGATTGCATGGGTTTCCTACTGATTTCAAGTTTACTAAAGGCAAAAAATCATCATCTTGTACCCAAGTTGAGGAATACAAGCCTAGTTCTGTAATTCTGCCATAGATCAAACTCATGGCTTCAGCAAGGAATAATATCAACACATATTGTCTCTCTTCCAATAATCTCATATTACTGACTCTGCAGATTTCTCCAATGATCCTATTGCTATGGGAGTTGTGACAGATATGATCTATAGCTTTGTTATTTACTTTATTGCTCTGTCTTGTGGTACACAGTTGAAAGATAACTCTTGGATTATAGATTCAGGGGCAACAAACCACATGACACCCCACAAGAACCTTTTACACAACATCCAACTTTTACCCTTTCCTTACCATGTAACACTTCCAAATGGATACAAAGTAAAGGTTTATTGCACTAGGTCTCTACTTTTATGCAATGATTTTATTTTGACAAATATTTCCTACATATTCCATATTTCCAGTTTAATTTTATTTCAATACCTCAATTAGTATACACATTCAATTGTTCGGTCCTATTTAACAAACTTTGTTGTTTTGTACAGGCCCCTTCTCTAAAGAGGCAATTGGAGATTGGTAGAGAAGTTAATGGATTCTATGACATCCACTTTGCCTTCACAGATAAATCATCACAACCTTATGTAAATACCAAATCTGCTAAATCTTCATTCCCTAGTTGTAAGTAGAGTGCTTGTTCAACTACTTGTAATCCATCTTTCAATATCAATAAAGCAGATCTCTTTTGACACCAAGGATTTGGCCACATGGCTTTCAATAGGATGAAGTCTATTTCTTGCATATCTGATAAATTGACTGCTAAATAGTCCTTTATGTGTCCTATTTGACCCTTGGCTAGACAACATAGATTACCATTCTCTAGCAGTTCTATTAAATTTACTCATCATTTCCAGCTTGTTCATTTAGACTTATGGGGTCCATATCAAAACTAGAACATACAATGGTTATATGTATTTTTTTACTATTGTAAATGATTACTCTAGGGCTACCTGGACATACCTACTGCTATGAAAAAACAATGCATTTCCCATTATTAAATATTTTGTTCAAATGATCAAAGTTCAGTTTCATGTGACTATTCAAACAATTAGGTCTGATAATGCCTTTGATCTTGGTTCCAGCTCCCATGCTTTTTACTTTTTCCTTGCCACTGGTATCATTCACCAGACTATAATCCCCCATACTTCACAACAAAATGAAGTAGTTGAGAGAAAACACAAACATATTTTAGAGACTTCTAGAGCTTTACTCTTTCAATCTAAACTCTATATCAAGTATTAGGGGGAGTATGTGTTGACCTCTACCTATATCATCAATAGGTTTCCTTCAACTATTTTAAACAACTGCACTCCTTATGAGAAATTACATGGGCATCCTCCACTCTATAGTCACCTAAAAACTTTTGAGTGCCTTTATTTTGCTATTGTACCCAGGGTTAACAAGGATAAACTTCAACATAGAGCCTTCCCATGTGTCTTTCTTAAATATCCTTCAGGAAAAAAGGGATACAAACTGTTGAAACTAGACAACCATTATATATTCTACCCTAGGGATGTAGTTTTCCATGAAACTGTGTTTTCTTATCATTTTTCTGATCCTCCATCTTTCTTTCCATTATTTTCCCACAGTTATGAGTCTGGCCCTTCACCAAATGTTCCTGTTATATCTCATTCTCTTATTCCTACTCATCCTCCTACTCCCACTCATCCTCTTACTCATTCCCCTGTTATAGCTTATTCTCCTTCTTCATCTCCCTCATCTCAAGCTACTTCCTCTTCTACCACTCCTTCACAAATCCCAACTCCTCCTGCAAGTGCAAGTCGACGTTCCTGATATGAAAGTTTCACGACGTATAAGGTGGCATGACTTTTTTGTTTATATATTACCTGTAGCTACCAAACCATCCACAAGAGTACCTCAAAGGCCAAACTACCTTCATGACTACATATGCTCTTCTGTTGTTCCTTTTAATTCCAGTTTGTCTTCAACTGATGTCCACTTGCAAGAACCTCAGTTTTATCAGCAAGTTGTTGGCCATCTTGTTTGGTAGGAGGCTATGCTGAAGGAATTTAATGCTTTAGATACTAACAATACTTGGGACACGATTCCCTTACCTGTTAGCAAGAAGACTATTCCTTGCAAATGGGTTTACAAAATAAAACAAAAGTTTGATGGCACCATAGAAAGGTATAAAGCCAGACTGGTTGTTAGAGGTGATTCTAAAAAAGATGGGGTTTGATTACACTGAAACATTCAGTCCAGTGGTGAAGATCACTACCATTAAGTATCTTCTTACCCTGGCCATTAAGCATATCTGGATAGTCCATCAGTTGGATGTCAACAATGCTTTCCTTCATGGAGATCTTCATGAGAAAGTTTACATGAATATCCCTCTTGGGATGACTGTTCAATTTGGTTCCTCTGATCCTCCTTTGGCCTGCAAACTAAAGAATCACTTTATGGCCTTAAACAAGCCTTTAGGCAGTAGTTTTCCAAACTCTCTCAGTCTTTGGAATCTAGAGGTTCAGTTTTAAGAAAAAATGATTCCTCTTTATTCACTAAGACATCTGGTTGATGATATATTGTTGGTTGGGAATGATGAATTAGAGATATTACTTTGAAATCTTTTCTTGACAACCAGTTCAAGATTAAGGATCTTGGCCCTGTCCATTATTTTCTAGGTATGGAGGTAGTTCACTGCCCTCATGGTCTCATTGTGCATCAACACAAGTACACCATGATCTTCTTGTTGAGTTTCATTTCAGGATGCTAGACCAGTACTCACTCCTCTTGAAACACATTAGAAGCTTCACTATGATTCTGGTGAGCTTTTAACTGATGTATCACTCTTCAGAAGGCTGGTTGAGAAATTGAACTTTCTACAACACACCAGACCAAATATTTCTTACTCAGACCAACATCTCAGTCAATTTTTAGTTTCCCCCAGGGATGTTCATATGCTTGCTGATCTACATGTCCTCAGATATTTGTTGAATGATCCTGCTCAAGGTATTCTGTTGAGCAATTCCTCTGACTTTTCCCTCAAAGCTTATGGTGATTCTGACTGGACATCTTGTCATCTTTCATGGAGGTCTGTGACTGGGTTTTTGGTTATGCTTGGCTTTTCTCCCATTTCACGGAAGTCCAAGAAACAACCTATTATCTCTTTGTCCCCGGCTGAAGTTGAGTATAGAGCTCTTCGTAAGGTGGTTGCTGAAGTGGTCTGGTTGGTTAGGTTGTTGTCTGACATGGGTCTTACTGTCTCCTCTCTTGTACCTATTATGTGTGATAGCCAGTCTACTCTTCATATTGCTCGAAATCTTATTTTTCATGAACGTACAAAATATATCGAGGTGGACTATTACTATGTACGAGATGTTCTTCATTCTGGTGCTATCTCACATCATCATGTTTCTTTTGTTGATCAACTTGCAGATCTTTTGACAAAGGCACTGACTGGAGTCCCACACCATTGTCTACTTTGCAAGCTAGGAGTGTTTTCACCCTCCAACTTGAGGGGTGATAACATACATGATCCAGATGATTTATTGAGCATTGGGCTTTTGTATTATTGCATTGGGCTTTTATATTATTGCATTGGGCCTTTGTATTGCTGGACCATATTTTTCATTTAATTGACTTAAGCCCATGTCGGTGCATATATTTTGTATCTCGTACATATATGGGGTTTCTCTATTTCCATTTTAATTAATGGATCACAATTTCATTTACCCTTTTGTCTATGACGCTCACATTTTCTCTCTCTAACCGACATAGGTATTAGGGCTAAAACTCATATCCAATTCCATCAAATTCATAGCTTATCATGATTCGAGTTGTATAATTTTTTTACAATTTCTTATAATTTGTCTAACTTCCATTGTAAGAATCTGATTCTTATACGAGTTTCTGGTTTAGTCAATAACTGCAAAGTGCGCATAAAATAAAGAACACGTGACTTTTACGAGGAAATCACATGCCTCAAATTAAAAGGCGTAAAAATCAAGATCTATCCTCGTAGAATTTAACTCCAAACTTCATTAAACTATGAGTGTCAAATTCGAATACAACCTTGCAACTCAAGACTTAACTTAAAGCCTTTCCCTAACAATCACTCGATTGTTGCGCTCCCGCAAAGTTTACTCCAACTTGAGCGAAACAGACTTAACTCTAAGCCTTTTACTCCTTCAAACTACCTCTAGATTACAACCTCAAAGTCTTTCCTTATATATGTATACAGTATACAACAACATCATACAATATGTATCACAAATAGCACATAACTATATGGATGCACTATAAATCAATGTAACATACCGTCAACATTATATAATTAAGTACATGCTCAAATATTAACTTATAGCTATATGTGCAGTGTAGAGCATGTAATAAATGTAGATTATAATAGTTGCAGGAAACGAAAAATAAGTAACTGCTAAATGTTACAACAAAATGAAATTACAACAAACTGAAATTTCAATAAACTGAAACAACAAACTGAGATTACAAGCACTTTGATTTGTTGGGTCGAGTGATAGCACTCTGTCTTTAAGACAAGATTGCCCCGTATATATCCTTTTACATTCTGGACAATAGTTTCCCAAGATAAAACAACAACTCAACAAATGAGCAAAGAAAACTCAAGTATTACTTTGAAGAACTTAGTGTAATGAAATGATGTTGGAAAGTAGTAGGAAAATTTCTGTTTTTCGTTTGTGTGTAGTCTCAACAATTGAGCCAAAGGCTTCAATATATAGTGCATGGAGGGGACTTGTCAACTGCCAAACTAATTATTGTTAATGGCCATGTAATAACAATTAGTGAGGAGTAATTTAGCCAAGTAAATGACTGAATTAATGTGCAACGTATTGGAGCTTTAGTGAGGAGTTATTTAGTGAATTGATGTGTAGATTAATGGAATTTTAACATTCCAAAAACCAACTCAAAAGACACAAGTTTTCTTTCTAATTTTATCTTACCTGAAACTTCAGGGACAAAACAGTAAATATGAAACAATTTGGGTCCGAAAAGATAATATTAGAAGAAGCCCATGACCCGGACGGGACGGGACGGGACATGCGGCGGCGTGTGTGTGGTCTTAGCCTCGAACCAAAGCACATCTAGGTCCTCCCTCCTTCAAACACATGTGTTAGCCAATTTTGAGACTTATAAACTAAACAAATCTTCCTTCCCCAACCGATGAGGGAGAATTGGTCTCTACCACATTTTCATGCTTCAAACACCTCAATTCGTGGACCAGTATCTCTTTCATTTCTCAACGAAATTTGATGATCCTTGGCCCTACGGTCATCTACTCACTTAGTAGATTATGCACGTGTGAATAATCAAAGTCTCCAACATGCGGAACCCTAGTGTTTAAGTCATTAAAGATGGGTGGACGCAACTCCCACCAAAGACAAATTTTCCAACAATAAATGCTTAAATATCTTTTCTGTTTACTAGCATGCTTTCTCCTCAATTAGAGTGTGCACTGTACACTGGTTCGAGGTTCGGGATGTTATCAGTGACTCATGAGGGAGGATCCGTCCACACGCGATGTTATGAACCATAACACGCTCTACAACTAAAATGGATCCATGTATCAAAGCAGTACTCTATAACTGAACAATAGCCATGTATCATCACCACACGCTCTGTAATTGAACTGGACCCATGTATCATAACACTCTCAAATATAATATATTGCAGCGTCCATCTCAAACTAGTAAAACTTGTAGGTTGTTGGTCATCTCATCTAAACGTTTAAATGGTAAGAAATAATATGTGTTTATTTATTTAATTATGTTTTTGACACGGTCCCTCACGGGTGAGGGTTTGATTCTTTTCATAACAAAACACTTGATTTTTTTTAATAATTATAAGTGGTGATACAACTTAAACTTGTGACTTTTGCATACTCTAAACCATGTGGATATGAATATGATTAGAAGATGGATCATATCATCTAATAGTTTAATCAGTTAGAAAGTATACTTAATTATGTTTCCACAATCTATAATTGAATAAGTTGGTCAAAGCGGATTCAAACTGATCTGTATTTTGTCATGCAACTTGCCTAGTGTCAAACGAGTCAATTCTAGTTTTTCGAGTAGGTAAAGACGTAAAGTATATAAATGATTAAACTAATCTGTAACCAGACAACGTTTTTAATAACATCACAAAACAATACTATGCATTACATCCTCCGTCTCAAATTAATTATCATGGTTATTAAAATAGTGTCAAATTATTTATTATTTTAAAAATTCAAGATATAATTAATTATTTTTCTCTATTTTACCCTTTGTCAGTAATGAAGATGACACGTAAATAAAGTAAAATTTTAATGAAGAGAAATTATAACTTAGATATAAGTAAGGGTAAGTAAGTCAAATGCTCCTCGTAATTAATATTTTTTAAGAAGCACGTAAAACAAAAAAAATGATAAATAGGGGGAGTACTAATTAGTGACTTAATGTGCAACATTGAAGACTCTAGCCCTAAGAGAACCGTACCCTTTACATTTCTATACAAGTAATGGAATACTACAATGGTTGCAGCTGAGGGTACAAAACAAAGAAGGAAGAGGAATATGGAAGAGGATGACCAGACAAACAAAAGGGAGAAAGTGCAGAGAGTTCATACTGGCAGTGTTAACAGCTCTAGTGTACTACATATGGAAAGCAAGGAATGAAGCTTTCTGGGAAAACAAGGTTATCCGACCTCAGAGGTTGATTGAGAAAGTGCAACAGGAATGCAGAGTGATAGCCATGGAAATTTTGCAGAATAGAAGATCTAATAATGCGAAGGAATGGACAGGATCATTGTATAGGGAAATTACTGTAAGGCATAGACATGAAGAAGGGGATAGAAAGGAGATAGAATAGTGGGCAATTTTGAGTTATTTTTTTTGTTGGTTGTTTGCTGTAATTAGCTAGTGTCTTTGAAGTAATAAAATGTTCTGTTTACCAAAAAAAAAACATTTCTATACAAGTTAGATGTATGATTCTTTTCTAATATTCCATCGCTAGAAAAGAGAGTCTCGTTCTTTGAGATTCAAACGTCCTGATTTGAAAGATCAATAAATATTATAAGCAGGATCGGGGCAACATAATGTGCATGTACATAGACAAATGTACTCTGAATCACCTTTAACATAAGAGAAGTATAGGTTCAAATCCCACGTTGTGAGACTAAATTTCATTGGTACTCATGTATTCAGGTGCATTTATTTTCTTGATAATTCAACACGATAGATCTAAAGAAAATAACATTTTTTATCTCAAACTATTGTTACAACATGAAATGAAAATATAGTAGTATTAAATAACATTTACATCACAAAACTAGCTCGCAAACTACAAATTATGAGTACTTCTATAACATTATTACACTATATTGGATATTTGTTTGTTGCACAAGCTCATGAGTGTCCCTCTGCAAATTGATAAACCAAGACAAGTGCATTACTAGTCACTTGTGAAGCAACAAAAACCCTAGCCCTAATAGAACTCTTAATTTTCCCATCCATAGAAGGATCATTAAACATATCAAGACAAGCATTTTCATCAGTAAGTGCAGCACTAATCCAAGTTTGAACATTACTAACATGCCAAGTAAACTCATCTTTTCTTGATGCTAATCTACCACTTTGCCCTAGCTCGGGGATCGATCGATTGAGCTGATAAACACTATCATTCATGGTGAATGAACAGTCTTTAGCAGCTTGTAATTCTCTCGGTTTTAAGTTCCTCATTCTTGTGAGCTTTGAAATGTATATTGAAGCAATTTTGGCTTTTGATAAACTCACTGATAATGCTGCATGAGCAAGTTGTTGCTTGTTTAGTTGAATGGTGTTTGAGTAGGCAGAGAGAGATTGGAAGCATATGGTAGGGTATCGAGTTGTTTTGCACGAGATTTTGATGAAATTCGTGGTATTTGGATTTTGGGACGTGACAGACTCATGAGTAATAGTTATGAAAATACAATGAAAGGACATGAAAATTAGTAAGAAATGAAGACTTAGGTTGGCCATAGTTTTTTCTTTTTTTTGGAGTTGGGATTTCGAAATGGTTCTATAGTTTAGAGGAGTGTGCAAGATCCTATTGATAGGGGAAGCTTTATATAGAGTTGTGCTCATATAATATACACAAAATAAAATAAAAGCTCCTATCATATTCTTTTGAGGTATACGAATTAATGGCTTTCACGTGACCCTTTAGCTTTGACATTAATTTTATTTATTTTTCATAATTAATATATTTTAACATGTTATAATAGACAATCTGTCATATTTTTAAAAGAGTTTAAGTTATGTATAGTTTGTGTAAAAGAAATTTATAATATCATGTTACCTAAAAGATATCTACAAGTAAATTTCTTAAATTTTTAAATTTGTCATAAGAATATTACCTGTTACAATTGGTGAAGATAGTCTGATTGTGTGAAAATTTCTTACACTGACGCCTAACGATATAAAGGACAGTATGGTACACTAAGCTTCCGCTATGCACGGGATATGCCTAACGATATATATAATTTAAACTTTTTTTCAAATTATTAATCCAATTTCAAATGAACAATTTTTCAAACTCTTTTTCAAATTATCAGGTGATGATATATAACGATAAAAAAAATCTTTACATTTTTAGTGTATAGAGAGTTAAACACTTAATTTCTCATTATTAAGTCCAGCTAACTCTAACAACTTTTCTATTGATCAGTTGCACCTTGCAACTTGAGAGTTGAGATGCAAAAGGAAGCTTCATGATAATCTTCGCTTTGTCATCAATCTTATCAGCAATTAGGTAGACATGAACAAAGTTTAAGGTAGCGTAATTGATGTGCAAATTCTAAGTACTAACAACGTGCTTTGTCTACTTGAGAGTTGTGAGAAAAAAATATTCCTTTTCAATCAGATCAACACAGAGTCAGAATTTAAAACTTATAAATTCAAATTTTTAAGTCTTTTAAATTACTGAATTTTAAATTCATACTTGCACATGTTCAATAAATGTTTATGGTGAGTATAAAATGTGAACCAAAGTTACTCAATTCAATCAAACAATAACATGTACTCTTACTGGCCTTGCCTTTTCCTCTATCTCAAAAGGATGAAAATGACACTACTAATATTTGGAGACTCAAATAATTTTCTTTTAGCTCGAGTTTACATTAAGTAATAGATATTATAAACATAATCCTTTTGTAATTTTGAAACCCACCATTTTTCTAACTTCATGAGAGTAGTATCAAATTACCAATAAAGTGGATATTAAGAGAAAATAAGTGGTAAATGTAGCTTGTCCAACTCCTCAGGACTTTGATTTAGTGGTAAGAGTGCATTATGTAGTGTGTGATTAAGTTTAATAATGGATTTCACCCTATCAAATTTTCGTATCACTTGATGCAAACGACTTCATTTTCACCGAACATGAGTAGATAGGCGGTTAGGAGGGACAGACTCGGTTGGGCCTGCCTCTTGAATCAATCTTCGGTCCTCAATATCGCTATTGGTACAAATTGTAAGGAGTTTGATCTCAAACTAAGCGGGTTATCATTTCATTCTCCTAACGGGAATAAGTGCACCATAATACCAAATAAGTTGCTGTTGGAAATTTGCCTTTGGCGGGAGTTGCGACCGACCAACTTTAACGGCTTAAACACTAGTGTAACGTATGTTGGAGAATCCGGTTCTTCACACATGCATGATCTACTCAGTACGTAGATAACCGTAGGGCCAAGAATCGTCAAATTTCATTGAGAAATGAAAGAGATATTGGTTCCAGTAAGGTGTTTGAAGCATGGAAAGTGTGGTATTGTGTGTAATTCTCCTCATGCAGAGGAAGAAAGAATTGTTGTGTATATAAGATTCGAAATTGGTTTGGGGTTTGGGACCCCAAGGGGTATCCCATGTGTTTAAAGGAGGAGGACCTAGATGTGCTTGGTTCGAGGAAAGACCACACGCAGCCGCCGCCTTGCCAGTCCCGTTCGGTTCACGGGTCGTGGTGTGGTCTTCTGATATTATCTTTTTGGGCCAGAAAACTTTGCCAGAAGTACAGTTTGATCCCAGAAGTTTCAGATATACAGTTTGGACCAGAATTCTTTCAGATGTGCAGTTTGGTCCCTGAAGTTTCAAGATGTACAGTTTGGTCCCTGAAGTTTCCAGAAAATCAGAATTTCGACGGTCAAAAACAGAAATGCCAAGCACTCAATTCAGCCATTTATTTTGGCTGAATTACTCCTCCTACAATGGCCAAAACAGTTGATCTTTCTCCCATTTATGTTGGTGACTTTACTACCTCCATAATGGCCATTATTTGGCTATTATGGAGGCGATTCAGCGATAGAACAGCCCCTCCCTCTCCTATATAAACACCCCATTACACCATTGTTGAGCACTAAGACATATGCACGAAAATACATAAAGAGATGCAGCAAACAAAGGTACCTAAAATACACAACCAAAACAGTTTCTTCCTACAACTTCCAAGGCATCATTTCGTTACTCAATATTCTTCACGGTAGCTCTTGAGTTTCCTTTGCTCAAGTGTTCCATTGCTGTTTTATCTTGGGAGACAAATTGTCCAGGACGGATAAAGGATACATACGGGGCAATATTGTCTTAAGGACAGAGTGCCACACTCGACTCAGCAAAAACAATTTCAATTTTTCCATCTTCCACAAAACTGGAATTTCCAGTTTTCGTGTGTAACTTTTGTAATTTCAGATTCCATGTTGAATTATTGAATCTCTGTTTATCCTTTCGAATACTTGTAATAGTTATATACTTCCCGTACTACTTTATAAAGTACCATAGAGCAAAAATACCCAACAGTTGCTCCCTTGCAACGAAATTAGATTTGGATGCGAAAAAGTAGCACGGCCAAACAAAAATCTGATAAATTAAGTAAAGAAGGATAGAGAGACGGGTCCATCATTTACGAGATATTTAAAACCGTGACGCCACTGGACGTAGAAGATTTATTGGTATAAAATAAGTGTAGCTCGTTCAGTGTGAGATGCTAGTCAACTCTGAACTAGGCAAACTAAAAGATTAAACTAATCTGAAATCAAACAACGATATTAATACCTGCAGAATTTAAAACTCAAGATTGTCAATTAAGTTTCTGAGGGTAAGCTTTGACCAATCTGATAAATAGCAAACAGGAGTTTGAAAATATAGAAGAGCTGACTTAATTACTTGTGCTGGATGATTCGACTCTTCTTAAATTGATGAGAAAGGAGACAAAAGTATATATTCTTAATTGAGTTTAATGAAGTTCATTCATAACGTATCAATATTTTATACCATCAAGATAAATTGATCTATAATAATCAATAATTTTCCAAATGATTCTTGGTCGTTTATTGAATACAAAGACGATATATTTTAAAGTGAATTTAAGTTTTGTACTCTGTCAGCATATAAATATTTTACATCATCGATCAGAATAATTAGACTTAATATAACATGTAAGTATTCAAAGTAAATTTAATATGATTATTTGCAAAATAATATCTACAATAAGCTATAGCTGGATTAAATTGTACTAATTATATCAGAATTAGTTTCACAGTTAATACATATAACTTAACTTTTATAATTAAGGTCTGTACCTCGTTTCTTGAAAGTGTACTAACAAGTCAAAAACAATTAACACGTCCACGTGTAGAAGGTCTACTCACAAGTAGGCAACATTATACAAGAATGAATTCTTTAAATTTTGCCACGGTTGGGTTGGTAGCCAACTGTGACACAAATTGTAAGAAACAACTAAACTATTGTAATCAATTTAGAGTATTATAGCCCTATTTTTGAAGTATCATTATCAGCAGAGAGAATATTTACAGTGGTAGCAGCTAATAAACTCGAAGAAATTAAACTCATTAAGAAATATGGAGCATCCAAGGAAGGTCAAATAATTAGCAGGTAAAATCATGAAAAATAGCTCGATGAATGGGGCAGAGTGTTGGTCAGTCAAGAATGTAAGATGATATTAATCTCCCTTGAGGAGTCTTTCATTAATATCAAGGTATATATAGAGTACAATATTCATCCCTTATACAATAGAAATCATAAGCCTATACAAAAGAGAAATCCTAGTCTTACCATAATTATATTTACACAATATATGAAAATATTCTAATTATGGGTAGGGAATATATTTACACGTTTACACACCTCCTCAGTCGGAGCGGGAGGAGGCCGGACGCCGAGACTGGCTCTGAAGTCAAGAAATAAGCTGCAGGAAGTCCTTTGGTAAATATGTGCATCGATAGGATGATGGAACATGTAACACTCGACATGGCCTAACACAACTTTCTCACGAGCGAAGTGTAGGTCTATCTAAATATGATTGGTTGATGTTGAACCGGATTATGAGAAAGATAGATGGCGAGAGATGTTATCACAATACACAATAGATGCCTGACGCAAAGGACATCAAGTTCTAACATTAAATTTGAGCCAACAAATCTCGGCTACTAAATTTGCCGCGCCTCTGTACTTTCGGCCTAAACGCTGGAGCGAGATAGGGTAGCACGTCGCTTGGCGGACCAAGAAATCAGATTATCCCTAAGAAAACACAAAGTCGGAGGTGGAGCGTCGCGTGTGGGACACCCCGCCCAATCTGCATCCGTATATGAAAGCAACACATGCAGTGCGAGAGGGTATAGGTGCAAACCATAATCAAGAGTGCCCATAATGTATCGAATGATACGCTTAAGAGCGATGAAATGAGACTCCTTGGGGGCATGCATGAATAAGCACACCGCCGAACGGCATAAGCTATGTGCGGCCTGGTGAATGTGAGATCTTGAAGTGCACACCGCAAGTCTCCTATACATAGTAGGATCAGAGACTGGAGCACCATCCATAACACTGAGCTTAGATTTTGAATCAACTGGAGTAGACACCTCTTTGCAGTTCGCCATCTTAGCCCTGTACACAATCTCTTCTGCATACTTACGCTGACACAAGAACATATGATTGGCAGAACTGGTCACTGATATCCCCAAAAAGTAATTCGGCTTCCCCAAATCAGTCATTGCAAATTCGAACTTGAGCAAGACAATAATCTCATTTTTCAATCCGTCAGAGGAGGCAGTAAGAACAATATCATCCACGTAAAGTAATAAGTAAGCAGTGCTACTACCTCAATGAAAAATGAAAAATGATGTATCACTCTTGCTGCATACAAACCCAATCTGCAAGATATACCTGGCAAAGCGATCATACCACGCACGGGGGGCCTGCTTCAGGCCATATAATGACTTATGGAGACGGCACATATAGTGAGGAACTGCTGGATGGGTGAACCCTGGTGGCTGATGCATGTAGACTGTCTCTCACAGATCCCCATGTAAGAATACATTCTTCACGTCAAGCTGATGGATCGGCCAGTGTTTGCCCATGGCTATGCTCAACACTGTGCGGATGGTAGTCGGTTTGACAACCGGGCTGAAGGTCTCACCACAATCAATGCCCTCCTGCTGATTTGTGCCATTAGCCACAAGACGGGCCTTATACCTCTCAAGATCCCAGTGTCTCTGAACTTGTGACGAAATAGCCACATACAATGAATGACATTCACCCCCTCAGGTCTAGGTACTAGATCCCACGTGTGCTGTTTAGTTAAAGCATTGAATTCCTCATACATAGCCGCATTCCAATTAGGGTCTTGTTTGGCCAATTTTGGGTTCTTTGGAAGTGGAGAGATGGTTTGGGCAGACAAGTTGAAATGGACTTTGGGTTTGAAGATTTCATACTTTGAACGAGTTTCCATTGGATGGGTAGGGACAGTGGGTGGCGGAGTGGTGTCTGAGATGGGGGGTAAAGTCAGATAAGGAGAAGGTGGGGGCGAAACCGTCGGAGGCGCCACGGCTCCTGGATCGAGAGTCACGGTGCTAGAAGGTTGTGAGGCTTCTACGAAGTTTTGGCGCGCGGCACTACCTGAAGACGCGGCGCTGTCGGCGGTGTTTCAAAAGATTGCTCTGGAAATCGGCGCCGCTGGCTCTCCCCTCGAGGCCGCGGCTCTGACGACGGAACAGAGGATGTGAGTTGTTCGATTATGAGGGCAGATATGGCAGACTTGTCAAGAAATGAGTAGTCTTGTTTTTGGAATTTTGGAAGATTCGAAAATGGGAATGTGATCTCGTCGAATGTGACGTGACGAGATATGTGGATCTGACGAGTCGACAAGTCATAGCATAGATAGCCCCTATGGTTCGGCGGGAATCCTAGAAAGACACATGGAATGGACCTAGGAGCGAGCTTATGAGGGGCGGTGGAGCCAAGGTTGGGATAGCACATATAACCAAAAATCTATAGATGATCATAAGAGGAGATTCTATGGTAGAGGATTTCGGTAGGGGTCATATTGTGAAGAGTGCTAGTAGGGAGAATATTTAGAGTGTATTCTGATATTTTAGAAGCATATACCCAGAAGGGTGGAGGGAGGGAGTCATGAATCAATAGGGTGTGAATCATATTGTTAATGGTACGGATGATTCTTTCAGCTTTACCGTTTTGTGGTGAGGTGTGAGGGCAGGAGAAGCGAAAGACCATGCCATTATTGGTACAAAAGCGGTAAAACATAGAGTTATTGAATTCACGACCATTATCGCACTGAACTGATTTTATGCCTTTTCCAAATTGTGTTTCAATGAACTTGCGAAACTCAAGAAATTTGACAAACACTTTCGATTTAAATTTAAGAGGGTATAACCAAACGTAGTGTGAAAAATCATCAAGCAACACAAGATAGTATTTATGACCGAGAGAACTAGAGATAGGAGATGTCCATAAATCGGCATGTATGATATCAAAATGAGCAAATGTAACACTAGTAGATGATTTAAACGGAAGACGAATATGTTTGCCTAAAGAGCAAGAAACAAAATTTTGGGCAAGTTTTTCATTACAAGCAATGAAATTGTTGTCTCTAAGAAAATTAAAAACTGGGGCTCCTGGATGACCAAGCCTATTATGCCAAGTTGAAGAAGAAACAACCGCTAAAGTGACGGGAGAGCAAGATTTGGCAGCGGAGGTGGAAGTGAATGGATAGAGATACCCCGTGCTATTGCATCTCGTAAGAGGTGTCCCCGTATGAAGATCCTTCACAGTAAAACCAAAAGGGTCAAAATCCACGGAGACAGAATTATTACGAGTAAATTGGCGGACAAATATGAGGTTCTTAATCATGTGTGGGGCATATAGGGTGTTTTTTAGGGAGAAGGGTAGATGAGAAGGTTGTGTGTATGAGGTACCATAACCCTTAACTGGAATACGGTGTCCACTACCAACTGTAACATATTGAGGATACTTTAACCGAAATAGTTTAGGAATAGTACCTGCAGACTGGGTGACGTGAGATGTGGCGCCTGAGTCCATGTACCAAGTATTGTCATTTGTTGCATAGAGAGGGTGTTGAACGCCGACCCAACTCGATGGGTGTCATGCTGGGAGGAGGGTGCTGGACCTAACTTTGCATGAAGTGGGCTGTTGAAATTTGGGCGGGCCTAACAAACCGGGGTAAGAATACATATTGTATAGGCTGCTTTAGTCGGAATGGACTTGGCGTCGTGACTTTGAGCCAGGCGCCGCGGCTACATGCTGAGGCGCCGCATGATCTTGTAAACGGCTGGCGAGTAGCCGCGGCCCGATTGTTCTGCTATCTCTATTCTTTGTTGATGTTGTTGGTTACATTGACCACGACCGCACCCACGACCACGGCCTCCTCTACCGTCGCGGCCTTTTCCACCCTTCCCGCCGCGGCCCTGCCGCTGTTGGGAGCTATCTGGTGGTGTCTGATCTTGGGGTTGCGTGTCAACAGCTAACACTTGTTGGGCGTGCTCATCCTGCTTAGTACGACGGGTTTCTTCGAGCAACAATTGTGAGCGAGCTTTGTTAAAACTCGGTAGCGGATCTGCCTGTTGAATAATGGTGGCCAAAGTATCATATTCGCCCTTTGTAAGGCCAGAAATCATTTGTAGCACCATTTTATCGATGACGAGCGTCTGCCGATGTTGGAGAGTTGATCCGCTAGAAGTTTAAGCTACTTGCAGTACTCAGAGACATTGGAGAAGTTTTCAAGACGTGTTTTGTTGAACTGTTCTTCCAAATACACGGCACAAGTGTGTTTGTTGTCCTGAAAAATTTCCTCCAAACGATTCCACAAGTCAAGGGCTATGGAGTCAAATTTCATGATAGTAAGGAGCAAATCCTGAGAGATACTACCATATATTCATTGTTTGACGCCGGCGTCGAGACGATGCCAGATAGAATCATCAACCTCCGTAGGGCGCAGAATAGTGTCATCAATATGGTCAAGCACGTTATAGAGACATGCATGATTGCGAAAAAGTTCAACCCAGGGAGAATACTGATTGTTTTCTTGATCAAGAATAATGGGAATATGGTTCTTGATGTTGAAAACAGTAAGGGCGGGATGAAACGGGGGTGATGACTTTGTGGTGGGATTTGTGGAGGTAGAGGCATCAGAAAGTGTGAAAGAATTAGGGATAGCCATTTAGAGAATAGAAGAAAGGAAGAACAAAACCCGAAAAACAATAAGAAATCCGGGAGGGCCGCGGCGTAGGAGAGGCAGCCGGCGGCTGTGGAAGAGAAAGGTTTTTAGGATTTTGTTTATTTGGCTCTTGATACCATGTGAGATGATATTAATCTCCCTTGGGGGGTCTTTCATTAATATCAAGGTATATATAGAGTACAATATTCATCCCTTATACAATAGGAATACTAAGCCTATACAAAAGAAGAATCCTAGTCTTACCATAATTATATTTACACAATATATGGAAATAATATCTATTGGATATAATTTGGAATCAAAGCAGTACGGGAAGTAAATAATATTACAAGTGTTCGAAAGGATAAACAAACATCCAAGATTATAATTGCCGCAAACTTGTTGAATCTTGATAACCTGAAATTAAGAAACACTAAATCTGGATTGTTACAACTGTGTCTGAGTCGAGAGATGACTCTCTGTCTTTAAGACAAGATTGCCCCGTATATATGCTTTTATATTAGCGGGCAATAGTCGTCCAAGATAAAACAACAACTAATCAACACTACAAAAAATAGGTTGATTCTGACGAAGAAAACAAACATGAAGCGATTGCTGACCGGACCAGACGGGCGGGCGGCAACGGCGCACGTGTGGGGCTAGCCTCGAACCCAAGCACACCTAGGTCCTCCCTCCTTCAAACACATGGGTTACCCCTTGGGGTCCCAAACCCTTATCCATTTTTTAGGCTTATAAAAAGAACAATTCTTCTTTTTCCCACCGATGTGGTAGATTTGTCCCACACCATATTTCCATGCCTCAAACACCTTACTTCATGGACCAGTATCTCTTTCATTTCTTAACGAAATTTGACGATCATTGGCCCTACGGTCATCTACTCACATTAGTAGATTATGCACGTGTGAAGAGACAAAGCCTCCAACATGCGGAACCCTAGTGTTTAAGTCATTAAATATGGGTGGACGCAACCCCTCACCAAACGCAAATTTCCAACAATATTTAAGTTATATCTTTCTGACTCTCCCCATTAAATATTTACTCTATTTATGTGTCATCTCCACTAATGACAAAATTCTACTAAGGATAAAATAGAGAAAAAAATACTTAATTGTGCCTTGAACTTCTTAAACGATAAATAATTTGAGATAACTATTTTTAGTAACCAAGACAGATAATTTGAAATGAAAGGAGTATAAACTTTCATCACTAAATCATAGTTAAGTGATATGAATTCTTACTTTGATCTATAACTTTTAAGGTTAATTAAATTATTTTGTTTGGTGTATATCTGGTGTGGATAAGTATTTTCCATGGCCAAACCTTTTTTCTGTTGTTTTCTTATGCTCATTTCTTGGTCATTTACAAAATCTACGTCGTATGAGAGTCATATGAATCTAATTATTCGGCTAATTAATAAGGAAACGTATTAAGACTAACTGTAGTGCTAATTAAATTCATATTTTAAGTTAAATTGCTATTTTTAGTATATTGAAGACAACCATATCAAACCAATGTGACTGCTATTAACATATCTAGAATCGATCTCATGAGCTAATAATAAGATTCTCCATTTGTTTTTGACTTCTTCAAGGACCTTTTCCTATTTGAAGTGATAGCATATAAGACGACTAGTAATTTTACAGATATAAAAGTCAAAGTGTGTCACTCATGTAATAGTTGAAAAATGCTGCACAACCACTCACAAGTATTTCATTCCCACCCCCACCCCCACCCCCACCCCCCACCTTATGGCCTCTTATAGCTTTTAAAGACTGCTTTAGAAATTAAAAAGAAAAGAAAAAAAGCAAAACAACATCAAGTTGGGTTTAATCCCTCGACCTTAAAGGGTTAAATCTAGCGCTTAACCAGTGCATCACTTAGTCTCGTTTGACCATGTGTTCCAGTTAATATTAGATATATTTTAAAAATTATACATATATTATATTGAGTTTATTAGGGTGACCCTGGGACGTGACCCATTTTTTCTATATAAATTTGCCACGGGCCATAATTCATATGTAAAAAGGACAATGGAGAAATGCATATTGACAGGGATCAGTAATCTTGCAGGATCAAAGTCTGATGCCTCATCTAGTTGAGAAATAAATTGAATACAGACTCGAATTTGATCAAGATTTGTAATTTTGAATGATCCACATATGCACATTACATGAACCAAAAAAGTGTAGGAGTAGTTAGTTTTCGTTCTGCAATTTCGTAAGCTTTCTATGATAAGGGTAGCTTCGCCCCTGCCTGTCCTCATAGAAATGAACGTTTTAATTTGTCATTTGAAGACAGATTAATGTTTAAGCCTAAGGATGTAGACGGGTATAAGTTATAGTTCTCGGGTATGTCGAAGTATAAAAATGGGGTAGGCATTTTGGTAGACAGCGAGCTAAGGATCAGGTGGTAGAGGTTAGGAGGGTCAATGACAGGATGATGACGATTAAGTTGGTAGTTGGAGGGTGCACTATGAACATTATTAGTACGTATGGGCCGCAGGCGGGCTTGAACGAGGAGGAGAAAAGACGTTTTTGGGAAGATTTGGACGAAGTGGTAGGAAGTATACCACTCACTGAGAAGTTATTTGTAGGAGGGGATTTTAATGGACATATCGGAGCACTTCCGGGTGGTTATGACGACGTGCATGAAAGTTTTGGCCTCGGGGACAGGAACGGGGGATGCGTCTCACTTTTGGAGTTTGCTAGAGCTTTTGGGATGATGATAGCCAATTCGAGGTTCCTGAAGAAGGAGGAGCATTTGGTGACCTTCCGTAGTTCGGTGGCTAAGACTCAGATAGACTTTTTGCTATTTAGGAAGGTTGACAAAGGTCTGTAGGATTTTGTTGGGTACAAAGCATATAAGTAAGGCACAACGGAAGTTTAAAGGTTTTGTTTCTTATTTACCCCAACAATAATTTTGGTATGGTTATACAACAATGGAACTAGTAACATAAAGCATATACTTACAAGTTAGAATTATCTGGAATCTTTATCTACTATAGGGTGACACGCGGTTGCCCTTCCGATTGCAAGCTCCAAGCTTCAATGTATTTCTCTTTCGGAAAGCTAGAAAATTCGGTAGATGTTCTCTAAGGCTTAGAATGTTTTCAGAAATTGGTGTGTGAATAATGAAATGGAATGCCTCTATTTATAGTTGAAAATTAGGTCAAAACCGGATTAGGGTTTGACCTTGGGCTTGGCCCAAAAATCGATGCAGAGGCGCCGCGGCCCGAGGGTATGGGCGTCGCGGCGCTCAACGTGCTCCAGCACTGCGCTGCGGCCCTAGGGTATAGGCGCTGCGGCGCTCAACGTGCACCTGCACTGTCTCGATTTATTTTTCGTGCATTCTTATTTAAATCCAAAATCCAATTTTGACTTAATTAAAATAATCATTGTTCATTTAAATATCTCGATTCCAAATTAAACATTTAATTACTCTTTAATTACTCTCTCAATACATCCTTAGATCGAAACGGGCAATCGACATAGTGTGACCCTACAAGCCTTCTCATATCGACATTAATCAAATTAAGGTCTACACGAAACTCCTAGAAGGCGCCGGAAGACGAACTCAATATGTGAAGTACGTTTACGCGAATTCAGTAAACTTAACCTTTATGTGGTAAGATAAAATTCTTTCATTCACGACACACCCGATCAAGCTTAGGATTTGTCAAGTGTCTATCCAAATGGCTTAATAATTATATCTCATCTATATTAGTTGACAACTAGACCATATTATAAATACGTCTATTGCGTTGGCCAACGACTTAGTCAACCTAATATCACTAAGAATCCGAGTGTTCTCTCGAATATACATTCGAGGAATGAATCCTAATCTTGGCTCAACTACCACATTCAATCCACATTGTAATGTACCCAATACAAGTCATATCTCAACCTATAAGGCATTTGAGCTTAGGACGGAATCAAAGTACATTACTTTGTAGACAAGGCGCGTATTGACCTCAAGTCTAAGGACTTCTATCTCCCACACGATGATCATACTTTAGACAAGTATAACAAACAATATATCAGCAGGGTATACCAATACTTTCAAAGTATCCATGTGTCCATCACGAGTAGCCATTACTCGTAGCAGGTGAGACATACTACATCCTCTAAGGATGTGATGCAGATCACATGTCGTATTATCACATATCATCGATGATCATTAGTCGAGACTATTTTAAGAGTTACGCTCTATCATGAATATCTCACTCTATTAATGACAACGTAAGCTTAAGGGATGCACATTAATGAATAATTACAGACAATCAAATAATAATTCAATAATTGCAAATGCCAAAATATTAATCTCCATTAATAATAATATGAATGTGTATAAAGTACATTTGTCCTAATACAGATTGTCTCTAGGACATATAAATACTTTCAAGGTCTTTGTAAAGACTGCAAGGTTATTCCCAAGGAGGATCTTACAACTCGACATAAGCTTTTGGTGATGGATTTGGAGATCAAGATGGAGAAGAAGAGGAGGGTCGTGGATGACTGGTTAAGAATCAAATGGGGGAGTTTGACCATGGCTAGTGCAAACTCTATGCACGTCATTTGCCGTTAAAATGACTTTAATCAAGAGTTTATGGAAGTAAGACTGCCACCTCCGCCTAATATGTGCGTCCTCCACCAGTACTTTGCCGTCCTCATCCTTGATGCACCTCACGTGATCCAAGTCCCGGGCCCTCCTCTCCCTCACCTTGGCTAACGGAGTTGTTTAACGTCATTTTTAAGACGACGAAGATGCCCGAAGAATGGATGTGGAGTACAATGAATCCTTTGTACAAGAACAAAGGTGATATCCAGAGTTGCAACAACTATAGGGGTATCAAGCTGCTAAGCCACACTATGAAAATTTATGAAAGAGTCGTAGAGATGAGGGTGAGAAGAGGCGTGTCTATTTATGAGAATCAGTTTGGATTCATGCCGGGGCGTTTGACTAAAGAAGTCATTCATCTTATTAGGAGGTTGGTGGAGCAGTATAGGGAGAGGAAGAGAGGCGTGTCTATTTCCGAGAATCAGTTTGAATTCATGTCGGGGCGTTTGACTACAGAAGCCATTCATCTTATTAGGAGGTTGGTGGAGCAGTATAGGGAGAGGAAGAGAGACTTACATATGATTTTCATCGACCTCGAGAAGGCATACGACAAAGTCCCTAGGGAGGTTCTATGGAGATGTTTGGAGGTTAGAGGTGTAGTTGTGGCATACACTAGGGCAATTAAGGATATGTATGATGGAGCCAAGACTAGGGTACGGACAGTAGGAGGAGACTCAGAGCACTTTCCATTCCTATTTGCCTTGGTGAAGGATGGACTGACGCGACAAATCCAAGGGGAGGTGCCATGGTGTATGTTATTCGCAGAAGACACAGTCTTGATGGATGAGACTCGCAGTGGGGTGAACGCTAAGCTGGAGGTTTGGAGACAGACTCTGGAGTCTAAAAGGTTCAGGCTGAGTAGGACCAAGACAAAATACTTAGAGTGCAAGTTTAGTAACGGGAGCGACCTTGAGACAGGCGTAGATGTGAGGCTTGATACTCGGACATTCCAAAGAAAGAAAGCTTCGAGTACCTCGGGTCTATTATCTAAGAGAATTGAGAGATTGATGATGATGTCACACATCGTATTGGCCAGAGTGGATGAAATAGAGGCTCACATCTGGAGTCTTGTGCGATAAAAATGTGCCACCAAAACTTAAAAGGCAAGTTATATAGGGTGGTGGTTAGACCGACTATGTTGTATGGGGTGGAGTGTTGGCCGATTAAGACTTCGCACGCCCAAAAGATAAAAGTAGCAGAGATGAGGAAGCTAAGATGGATGTGTGGGCATACAAGGAGGGATAGAATTAGAAATGATGATATCCGCGACAGAGTGGGAGTGGCCTCGGTGGAGGATAAGATGCGGGAAGCGAGGTTGAGATGGTTTGGGTACATGCAGAGGAGACACACAAATGCCCCAGTGCGGAGGTGTGAGTGGTTGGCTATGGATGGGTTCAAGAGGGGTAGAGGTAGGCCGCGGAAGTATTGAGGAGATGTGATTAGATAGGATATGGCGCATATGCAACTCATTGAGGACATGACCTTAGAAGGGTAGTAGGTAGTCTAGCATAGTCCTATCTACGCTTACAAACTGGTAGTTGTAGTAATATTATTGTAAGCTCGCGTAGCCTAGCATACTGGTAGGCACAATGAAAGAAATAATCTCCTTGATTATTTTCATTGATTGAATAGATATATTTACAAGTTACAAAGCCTTCTTCTACCATAATTCTAACTCTACAATTATGGTAACTCTACAATTATCGTAGTGTATATTCCTAATTATGGTAACCTATATATTACAATATATTACACATATATTTTTCTAATATACAAGATTCTTACCTTGTCTAATATTAACAATTACCAAAAGAATTAGAGCCAAATCTGGCCAAAGAACCGAGAGACAAATATGGCCAAATCCGAGAGCCATAAGGCATTGCCTTATTTAACACACCCACTTGATCATAGCGGGCGGTCTTGAACGAGGCTGTCCCTAAAATCTTCAAAGAGAACCATTTGGTAGACCGCTTTGTAAAGATATACGCAATTTGATAACTTGACGGGATATGGCATACGCGAACTTGCCCCCTTCCAACCTTTTCGCGAACAAAGTGAATGTCCATTTTGATATGCTTAGTACGTTGGTGTTGAACTGGGTTACCTGACAAGTAGATGGCACTAATGTTATCGCAATATACCAAGGTTGCCTTACGAATAGGACAATGAAGCTCCAAAAGCAAATTACGTAGCCAACATGATTCGGAGACCACATTCGCCACCCTCGATATTACGCCTCGGCACTTGAGCGTGATAGGGTTTCCTGACGTTTTCTTTGACCAGGAGACCAAGTTGTTACCAAGGAACATCTGATGGCAGAAGTCGACCGTGCGGTGTCGGGACAACCACCCCAATCGGCATCCGTGTAGGAAACAAGTGTGGATGTAGATGGCGGATACAAGTGCAACCCATAGTCTAGTGTCCCTGAATATACCGAATGATGCGTTTGATTGCATTCATGTGCTCAACTCTGGGATCATGCATGAATAAACACACTGTTGAACCGCATATGTAATATCCGGCCTGGTAAAGGTAAGATCTTGGAGGGCCCTGCAAGACTACGATAGCGGGTCGGGTCCTCGTATGGTGCACTCTTGTGGCACTTAGTTTTGGGTTTGCATCAATCGGCGTGGAGGTGGACTTACGGGATGACATCACATCCCTCTCGATGATCTCAAAGATACTTAGTTGAGGCGAAACAACCCACATGAATGGCGGCAGCGGCAATCCCCAAAAATAATTCAAAGGCCCTAAGTCTTTCATAGCAAACTGAATCGAGCATGGTCATGATAGGCGGCGTAAGGCATCTGAAGAGGCGAATAAGATGATATCATCCACGCATGACAGGATGTATGCCAAGGACGAACCAATGCGGTAGATGAACAAGGAATTATCGACTGCGTGAGTGAACCCAATAGTTGAAACAAATTCAAAGAAACCTCGTGTACTAGGCCCTTGAGACCGCTTAAGCTCATACAATGATTTCTTCAACAAGCAGACATGATTAGGGTGGTTGGGATCTGAAACCCAACGGTGATGCATATAGATTTGTTTCCTTGAGGTCACCATGTAGGAAAGCATTCTTGACATCCAGTGATGAATTGGCCAAGTCTTTGAAAGAGCCAAGCTAAGCAGTCACGAATGGTAGCGGTTTGACCAGGACTAAACGTCTCACCACAATCAATTCCAACTCTTGAGTCTTACCATCACCAACAAGTCGCGCCTTATGTCGAGCAAAGGACCCATCTGAATTCTCCTTATGAGCAAAAATCCACATAGACCTGATAACATTAATACCATATGGACGGGGCACCAACTCCCACGTCTTATTAGCAATAAGAGCATTATATTTATCAATCATAGTAATTTTCCAATTAGGGTCATTTAAAGCCGACACAGGATTGCGAGGCAAGGGGGATTTAGAGACATCCGAATGTAAATTAAAATGTCTTTTAGGTATAAAAATACCCCGCTGACTTCGAGTGACCGGTCTATGACTCGAGGAAGAATTAAGAGAATTTTGAGAATTTTCTAGGCTCGGACGGGTGGCGTGACGATGGGCTCTTGGCCCAAATCGATAGCTTGTTGGACTCGTCAATTTGGACGATTCGAGTGAAATTGGGTGGCCCAATTCTGAACTGCTATTCGATTCTTTGGAATCTTGGGCGAGCAGTAATGTGTGTCCAGTGGCGATGGGCCGCTGGAGGATTTAGGGTGCGGGAGAGGTCCAAAAAATTCCGAATAATATACGGGGATATTTGGTCATCCAAAAAATTATACGACTTAGGCTCGGGAGTATGAACTTTCGTAAAAGGAAATTGGGTTTCATAAAAAATGACATGGCGATTTATTATGATTTTCTTGGAGGATAAATCAAAACACTTATAACCACGATGATTCGACGGATAACCCAAAAACACACACGGGGTAGACCGAGCCTGAAGTTTGTTAATTGTGGTGGATGGGAATAACGGATAACACAAGCACCCAAAAATCCGAAGATGAGAATAAGAAGGGTTCTTATTATATAGGATTTTGAGGGGGGAAGAATATGTCAGACTTTTAGACGGAATTATGTTAAGAAGATATGTGGTCATTTGTAGAGCATGATGCCAAAAATATGGAGGTACGGAGGCATGAATTAAGAGAGTTCGGACAATGTTATTTATGGAATGAATTTTGCGTTCGGCTTTCCCATTTTGTGAAGATGTATGAGGACACGAAAAATGAAAATTTATCCCATTATTAGCACAAAACTCCCGAAACTCCCTATTGTCATACTCTTTCCCATTATCACATTGAATATTTTTTATTTCTCTTCGAATTGGGTACGAATGAACGCTCTAAATTTGATGAAGGCGGAAAACACTTGTGATTTATTCGCAATTGGAAACGTCCACAAAAATTTAGAATAATCATCTAAAAAGAGAACATAATATCGAAGACCCATTGAACTAAGAATGTGAGATGTCCATAAGTCGCTATGAATAATTTCAAATGGCTTTGAAGTATGAGAATTGGAGTCTACAAATGGCGACTTAACAATTTTCCCTAAAGAACAAGATCGACAAAGTGGAGTACGACTCGTACCACTTACAAGAAATAAAGCTATTTTTATCTAAAATTGATAAAATAGAAGATCTGGATGACCCAGACGAGCATGCCACATGGAAGGAGAGATGGTGCAAAAGGCGACGGCAATTTGGACTCGATGGGTGAAATCGGGCATGATAGGATACTGATCCCCTACTATCACACCTCATGAGATGACTTCCGTCTTGAAATCCTTCACAGAGAAACCGAAAGGATCAAATTCAACGAGCAATTATCATTTGTGAATTTTCGGACAGACACTAAATTTTTAATCAATTTAGGAGCATGTAACGTATTTTTCAAGAGGAGTGGTGGATTGGGGGGAGACAACGTTTTCTGACCATACCCTAGAATTGGAATAGAACTGCCATTACCAACAATTATCCCCCAATGGGTGCTCAAATTGGAATAAGATGAGAGAGTACCTGATTCGGAAGTCATGTGAGTGGTGGAACCGGTGTCCATATACCAATTTGGGTCCGGTTGAGATAACCCCAGTGTGTGCATCGCGGCCTCGATATCAGTCTGAGTGGGGCCTGCTGCATGATGGGCCTGCGGTGGTCGGGGCCCAAGAACTCCTGTCCGTGGTGCACCTGGGTCATAGGCTATTGTTGCTATTCTTTGGGTCGGCTGGCGGTGGGCCGCCACTGCTGGTATTGGGCCTGGACTGGTGGCGGCCAGCGCCCAGGCTATTCTTTGGATGGTGCGGGTTCCATGCCATTGGCCCCATTCTTTGGGTCCATGGCGGTGGTGGGCCATTGTACCTGGTGGGACCCACACCGCTTGTTGACTCTGGAACCGCCACGAGCATCCGCTTTTGCCCCGCGATTTTTGTTATTATTCTTGCGATTATTCTTGCCGCCACCATTATTATGGTTTTGGCGAATTATTAACAAAACGAAGCGACTAGGAGAGGATGCCACCATGACAAGCTGGGCTTGCTCGGTAGCGCCTTTTAGCCAAACCGCTTCTTCCAACGCGTCGACATAGGCGGGCTTGATGGAAGTCGAGAAGAGGGTTGCTTAGGCGAAGGAGAGTTCCAACACCATTATAAGCCTCGAAAGACCGGCAACCAATGTAGAACTAGACGATTATTTGTTCTTGGTGCGCCAACATTACTGAGTTGATCCGCCAACTCCTTTAGTTTCTTGCAATATCTTGAAAGCGTTCGGAAATTCGTCCATTCGAGCGAGAGAGAATTCTGCTCGAGTGTGAAGACACGTGAATGTTGGTTGTCTTGGAATATGTCACGCAAACTATTCCATGCGACCATAGCCGTGGTATCCGGCTCAATAATCGTTTGTAGAAGGTCCACCGAAATAGTGGCGTATATCCACCGAAGAACGGTAGCATCAAGTGTAATCCATAACTCAGGATCCTCCGCAGGAAGAGGTCTAGCGGGAGGAATGATGTGATGAAGAACTTGATAAGATATAGCGTGAATTTTAAACAACTCCGCCCACGTTGCATATTGGACGTTTTCCATCTCAAGGACAATAGGGACACTGATCTTGATATTGGAAACCGTGAGGGCAGGGTGAAAATTGTTCTTAGACATATTGAAAGAACAAAGAAGGAGGGAAAATTTAAGAGAGGTTTTTTTTAGAGCGGAAGACGAAATTTTGGAAGAGAAAAACCCGAGGAGGGGGGGGGGGGTCTCGGCCAAAGGGAAGCAAAAGTTTGAGAGAAAAAAACTTTTGTTTAGACCTAGTCTCTTGATACCATGAAAGAAATAATCCCCTTGATTATTTTCATTGATTGAATAGATATATATACAAGTTACAAAGCCTTCTTCTACCATAATTCTAACTCTACAATTATGGTAACTCTACAATTATGGTAGTGTATATTCCTAATTATGGTAACCTATATATTACAATATATTACACATATATTTTCCTAATATACAAGATTCTTACCTTGTCTAATATTAACAATTACCAAAAGAATTAGAGCCAAATCTGGCCAGCAAATCCGAGAGACAAATATGGCCAAATCCGAGAGCCATAAGGCATTGCCTTATTTAACACACAGTATTGCCTTATAGTTCATTGACGTTTGATTTATGCTGCTATGTGTATTTTGTTTGTCTTATTTACTTGCATTAGTTATTGCTTCTTTTTTTTCAAAATTCGCTATCATGACTTACTCACTTTGTTTGACGTACTTTACTTGAGCCTGTGCCTTGTCTTGAGTCGAGAGTCTCTCGGAAACAGCCGCTCTACCTACCAAGGTAGAGGTAAGGTCTGTATACATTCTATCCTTCTCAGACCCCCACATTGTGGGATTTCACTGGGTATGTTGTTGTTGTATATATTAAGGTCATGTACAGAAGTAAGGCGAAGAGATCCATGCACAAGTCGTTCCCCTCTAGGCGGTATTCACTTATTAGAAAACTATTGAAAGCCAAGTAACAAATTCCAAAAAGGTGATACACTGATACTACTACAGATGATGCAGCTAATTTCTATATACGTGAATTATTAAAACTTATAGTTGCAGGATTTTACATGTATATATAGGACCGGATAAATGGTTCCGTTCCATGAAACAGACCACATTCTTTGAGTAAGCTGCAATAAATATATTGCTGGCTTGATGCACCATGTAGATTTACTGTGCCATGTTACCTTAGAAGCTGAGAAGTCTTGGAAGGTACCTTAAGGGCAATAAGATTCTGCCTCCGCGAGCACTATCTCTTGAAATATGTGATGCCATCACAGGCCAAAGTTCCCTCAAGATCACCAATAATTCGAGATATACGAACTTCAAGGCCTCTCTGAACTTCCCTGAAAAGAGTTCTAATACCATCAGCAAACCGCTTGACATCAAAGCTTGCAGGTGTATCAAGTTCTTCTGCAGCTCCAACAAATCCAGAAGCAATCCTTGTTTGGACTTCCATCAATTTCTGTCCTGTTGCAACTATGTATCTTTGCAACTGAAATGTTTCTTCAAGAAAGTGCTCTAGCATCTTAGTTTCTTCCTTCGTTTTTCGTATAACTGAACCTTCACAATTTACATTCAGGTCATTCTCATGCTGCATATCACACAAAAAGAGGTCATTAGTATTGATGTTTCATTCAACAAAATAGATCATTTTTCAAGTCAAGAATAATAGTACTTAGCAGGGATAGACATACCATCCGTTTGCATAGATCATCAATTTTCCCCTGAAGGGACTCATAACGAGCAACTTGCTTATTCAGTAAAGACATCAATGCATGAAATCCTCTCATACTAGATTGTCCATAATCGTTGTTTTCACTATTTCCAGAAAGTTCTTGCTTTCCTGTCAATCTCTCGAGCATGACAAATTGCTGATTCAGCCTCTTGATTTTGTATGAAACTCCAAGAGCATGTAGATCCATCTTCCATTGAGATTTCTTTTTCTTAATTTCGCTATCACGTTCTGAAGTTGATGTTTCAGCATTCCGAGCGTCTTCTGTGCTGAAGTGTTCTGCCATAGAAGCATTCGGACGTGAGACTCCATCTTTTCCCTCACCAACCTCCTTTGTAGGAGACTGTAAAATCAAAATTATGTCTTTTGTTGGGTTAACTTTTCTGGTCTCAACTTTTCTTCCATTTTTCACCTTTTTAGAAGCTTCCTCAGGATGATTCTTTGTTTCATGCTCTTTCTCTCCTAGTTTTGTCTTTATAAGTGTCACATTGGACCAAACTGTATGATTGTCTTTGTCCTGGTCTTTTGGACAAGCATTTGCATTGGACTTCTGGGAATCAGGAAGGTGAAAAAATTCCGCGAGTTGCTGCTTGAGGGATTGTAATTCTACTTCTCGATTCAATAGCAACGCATCCAATTTCATATTATCTTGCCGGAGCTGAGCTAGATCATGATCCAGCACTTCAATATGCGACTGCAACCTCTTCGACTCGAGTTCCATACTCAGTAGGCGCCAACGAAAAGCTTCTAACCTCTCATCTTTGAGTCTCAATTGTTCTGCAAAAGCATCCAGCTCCAGATTATGCCTCTGCTCAACAGCAACACTGTATTTTTCAGCCTCTGATCGAACCCATTTCTCTAAGTGCTCAACATCACCTATGAGTATTGCAGAAAAGATTGAAGTGAATACAGAAAACAGCATAAAATAAACAGAATTACAACTCCCTATAATGAAATTGTTGACAATTATGTCTCGGGATATTACAGAAATAAAACAGATACTGCATTATCTCTAAAAGATTTGCAGAAAAATCAGTTTATCAGTAGCTAACTTTTAGGATTTCATAAGTCTTTTGTGGCTTGAATTTATGAGCTAGTTTCTCTTACTTTGTAATTTGGTTTTGCAGGTCAGTTAGTAGCATAGTTTTCTAGTTTCAGTTAGGAATTAAAGCTATAAATGTATGTCTCTGAGTTATTAATAAAACAGTTCTTCTGACTGCAAAGCTAGTATATTTCTCTTAGCTTCCTCTGTTATTTCTCTAAGTTTCTTTGTTAAAAACCAACAAAATGAATACAAAGAACATAAAAACAAAGAGGATGACAACCCCATATATTGAAATTCTAAACAAAGGAAAGGTAGAAAACATATTATCACTAATCAAGATTGATGAATAAGCTACGAATGAAACATGTGTATGAAGAATATGGTCTTACTTTCTTCAGTCTCCTCAGTCAAGAATCTATCAGAAACATGAGAAAATAGTTCTGGCTCTTTCGTACCCTCAGGCAACTCGTCGAGAAGATAATCAGTCTTCTGTGATCTTCCCTTTCCAGTTGGTAGCATCATTGCACTTGAAAGCATCCCTTTCCCACTTGCAACGATCTCCAACTTCGGATTCATATGTTTGTACAGCATACTTCTAAATGAATTTCTCTCGTACCTAGACTCCAAAGCTGTCTTCCATCTCTCCGTCTCTAGCTCAGCCTGCTTTCTCTTCGCTTTTGATAATTTTATCTCATTTAAAAGCATTTGTTTCTCTGCTGTATCCAATTTGGATTTCCTAAGCATAGCTGACAAAATCTGGTCTTTCTGTTCCAAATCTTTGCGCATTTTAACTAGCTCCATCGATAGTTTTTGGGTCATCAAGATAGACTGCTCCTTTTGTTCCAGCACCGAATTAATCTCTTGCTTCGCTGCTTCAGCTTGTCTGAGGGCCCGGCCCATCTCTGCTTCAAGCTGCCGCTGATTAGACACCAACTCAATGAATGCAGTTTTATGTTTGGAGATCTCATTAGAGTGCCTCTGAGCATCAAACTTCGCACTGTTTCTCAATTCTTCCGCTATAGCTTCAGTCTTTTTCAGCTTTTCTTCAAGATCATGACGTGTTTTCCCTTCCTCCTCAATGATTTTATCTTTTGACTGCAACATTACTTTGCTCTCCTCCAACTTGCTATTCAAATCAGCAATAGTAGCGTCCTTTCGCTTCTCAAGAACTCTCAATTCATTCATAAGGCCACCAATTTGCTGCCTAAGTTTCTTCCTCTCATTGAACCAGCACTGCTCTTGTGCTGCATATATGCCAACAACTTTCTCATTAGCTTTAGCATCTTCCCTTCTTAAGCTCTTCAGTTCTTCGATTTTTTTCTCTGCATTCGCTAACTTATTGTTGGCTTCTTCCCTCTGAACTCTCCAGACAAGCAATCCCAATAGCTGAGCACTTCCTTGAAGCATCTTATTTCTCACTTCTAACAAGTTCCCATCACATTCTTCGGGCTCCGTCATGAGCCCAAGTGCAGCAAATGCACAAGAAACACCAAAGAAAATTGGACATAAGCTCTCCTTTCTCCCTTCTGATGATATAATCAAACAGGAACTTGAGACACCCTTTTCATCCATTTCTCAATTTATGTTCTCTTCCTTGAGAAAAAAAATAGCGTCAGCAAACAAGAAAACATAATCAGGGCATTTGCTTTTTAAGTTTGAAACATAAGCCACTCCTTAATTATCATTTCAAAATGAAATTCAAGAAACAAGCTAAGATCCCAAATTGCATTTAGCTTAAGAGATAGAACTTAGAAGAACATAACATGATAAAGTGAAAGAGACAAGAGCTTCTTGTGGTCCAGCTAAATACTGGAAAGGAAAAAAAAAGTAAAAGAGTAATCTTATCATCTTGTATCAAGAATCTCAAATGACATTCTTAAAAATCTACCACTAAACAGTTACCAGTACAGAAAGTTCATCACTATACAACAACAACAACAACCACAACCACATAGTCCAATGATATTCCACAACGTGGGGTCTAGGGAGGGTAGAGTGTACACAAATCTTACTCCTATCTTGGGAGTTAGAGAAACTGTTTCTGAAAGACCTTCGGCTCAATAAAAAAGGATCAGACAAAGACAAGAATGTTCATCACTATAACATCAAGATTCAAGAAAACAGAAAACTTACAAAGAGGGAGCTCAACACTTCTTCAGCTGATAAAAAACAAGAACCCCACAATTCTGAGCTAATATTAATTGCTTATAGGACAAAAAAAGCTCCAGTTATTGAATCACAGAGAATTAAGTAACAGAATTAGTGGTACCATCAGTGTTATCCAAATATAAGTTGACAGAAAATGCCAAAGGCATGAACTTTGACACTTGTTGTGACAACAAAATTAGTTAAAAAGCTCTGCCACTGCCAGCATAACTGAGCAAAAGATACGTATAAATCAAGAATTCAGTTCCCTGGTTTTCAGTGGAAAAAAAAAACTGACTCATAAAAGCCCCACTTTTGCTATCCCTTTAGCTCACTCACCCAACTTTATTTATATTTTTTTGGCCCCCTTATTTTCTTCTTCAGGCACTGAAATGGAGGAAGCAAAAAAGCTAGATTCCTAGGGAACTTGTCACTATTAATATTTAATATTAGTTAGAAATTAGAATGTCAAATTAAAATACATAAAATTACATCTCTATCTATCTTGCAGGCCCACGAAATGTTGCATTTTGCCAGGGTGTCTTGGCTGTACATACGATGTATGCTCACATTTGCATTTTTTAAAAATCTTTCTTAATATCTTCCCCTTGACCCTTTTATATTTACACTTCTGAATCTCTAAATAAATACTATATTTTGCTCGAACTCTTTAAAGATATTGCGATCAATAGCAAAGTCCATGGGTGGCTCGATTATAAGGCCAGTAAAACAATCGCTTGAGGCACCAACTTTTTGGGGATTTCATTTTTTCCTTAAAGATGTATTGTATATGTATTATTAAAAAGAATGCATGTAAAATTAAATTTGAAAAAAAAAATTAGAGCGAAAGTACAATAAAACTTTAATGTGAGGATTGTAATAATTAGAGAATGAAATAATTTTTAATGAATTATTTTCTTACATGGGTAGGGTAGCTAATTTTTGCCTCATTTATATCCTAACAACTAATATGGGCCCACATTATTCTTTACGTATTTATCTTTTTCATTCTCTCTTTACTATTTTTAATCTCAATATTGAAAAGTCTCTCAATCCGCAACTTATCGCGGCTTAGAAGTTGTCTTCTTCAAAATATCAAGCATTACAACAAGCAATCATTATATTGAAGCAATGCAACACTTTTAGATATCATTATATCAATTTATCTTGCTCTATAGTTTCTTACCCTTTGATTTCTGCTACTATCTACTGTTTCTTGTACTTCAATTATCTTATTTATCTGTGATAGCTACTGCTCCTTTTTAGATTGCTTTATCATGCCTTATTCGCTTTCATTACTTTTATTTTCATACTGCATGGAATTGATTGTCCTTATCTGGCCTTTTTTTTCCATGTTTTCTCTTGAGCTGAGGGTCTTTCAGAAATAGTCTCTCTACCTCCTAAGGTAGAAGTAAGGTCTGCGTACACTCTACTGTTAAAAACATATTTCAGAAAATGTAGAAAACCGACTTCACAAGCGAGTACAACTCTCCCCTTAAGACTATTTCACCCCCATAGAGTGCACCGGGAAGGATTGAATGTCTTAGGGATACTAAAAAGTCTAATCAAATATCGTTTGCACTAAAACAATGTTTGATTCCTACTGTATTGAGAATATTTCTGATTTTTGATTGATTTTTCTGATGGGAATACGACAATCTATTTATAGATAGATGGTACATTTTCATGGTGCGTCTTGAGATTAAACCAATGGTTATGAATTGTACATTTTCATGGTGTCTCTTGAGATTAAACCAGTGGTTAAGAATGGTGCATTTTCATAATTTTCTGAATTAATTAATTAATTCTGTCCAAATATATCTTAACCCATAAGGAAGAACTTTCTCTTATAAACACAATAATATAGTGTTTCCTCACCAATGTGAGACATTGCTTAGAAATCTCCAACAATCCCCTATCATTTCCAAGCAATACTTAATAACATGATCTAATGCATAAATAGAGGTGTCTCGCGATTGAATCCATATGTTAGTGAAATGTCTTTTAAGTAATTAGGATGGCACGGTAAACTATGCTTTGAACTAGCGACCCTCTCTTATTACTTAATTTCAAGTCACACATAAGATACTTTATTCCCAATACATATAGAAGTTACCGACACTTTTATGGCCATGTGTCATGTATCCTTTTCATGAGCATTAAGAAATCAAGCCTATTTGATTTTCTAAAGCGACCTCACTTTAAGCTCATATAGGTGAACCTTTCACATACTCCATAATATAGTACATTTGTGGAAATCAATTGAATAATAGATATGAGCAACTTTATTCATTTACGATTAAATGTACATATTAACCCAGGCATACCTGGAGAAATATAAAATATATCACACACATATTTATTGCATAAATATACCACTAAAGTTTCATTAAGAGCAAAAATTTGCTCATCCTACATACACATTAAAGAAACCAAGCACAACTTTGGATGGTAAGACAAGTGTTTGCAACTACAGAATGATGTACTTGGACTCATTGAACTTGAGACTCGAGGGTTTTATCGAGTGTTAAGTCGAGGTTCTACCATTGGTAATTAAGAGTATAGGCTTCAAACTCATCTCTTTTGTAGTTTTGGTGACTAAATCCCTCGTAAGGCCTTTTTGTCAAGGGATCTGCCAGATTCTGATTTGTACGTATAAAGTCCACAGTTATAACACCATCACGAATGAGTTGTTTCACATAACTATGTCGTAAACCAATGTGTCTTGATTTACCATTATAAACTTCACTGTGTGATTTAGCCAATGTAGCCTAATTATCACAATGAATTGAGATAGGTGATATGGACTTTTCCCACAAAGGCAAATCATACAAAAAATTTCTTAGCCACTCAGCTTCCTTGCTTGCAGACGCTAATGCTATAAATTCAGATGTTATAGTTGAATCTACAATACAAGTCTGTTTCTTGGATCCCCATGAAACTGAAGCCCAACCAACTGTGTATATCCACTCACTAGTAGAGGAATGATCACTGTTAGATATCCAATTTGCATCAGAAAAACCTTCTAATACACAAGGAAATCTATCATAATGTATTTCATAGTGAATAGTTCTCCTAAGATACTTAAGTAGCCTTCGAACCGCATGACAATGAGCATGACTTGATTTATGAGTAAAAACGACTCAGTTTTCCTACAACAAAACCAATATCAGGTCTTGTACATGTCATGGTATACATAAGACACCCAATTACCTTAGCATACTCTAATTGTTTCACAGGTTCTCTTGTATTCTTAGATAACACTACATTGTGATCAAGAGGTGTAGATGCAAATTTACAATCAAAGTTGTTAAACTTCTTTAACACCCTTTCAACGTAATGTGACTGAGTCAAGGACGAACCACTAGTATGTCTAGTAATTTTAATGCCTAAAATTACAACTGTTTCACCCGTGTCTTTCATGGAGAAATTAGCAGATAAAAACTCTTTTGTGTCCACCACTTGTTGGAGATCAGTGCCAAATATTAAAATGTCATTCACATATAAACAAATGACAACTCCCTTATTTCCAACAAACTTACTATATACACATTTATCGGCATCATTGATAAGAAATCCATTAGAAAGTACAACTTCATCAAATTTTTGGTGCCATTGTTTGGGAGCTTGCTTAAGCTCATACAATGATTTGATCAACTTACACACTTTGTGTTCTTGACCAGGAACAACAAACCCCTTGGGTTTTTCCATATACACCTCCTCATCTAATTAACCATTTAGAAATGTGGTCTTCACGTTCATTTGATGAATAACGAGACAAAAAATTGAGGCTAGTGCAATCAACACCCTTATTGTTGTTGTCCTTGAAACAGGAGCATATGTATCGAAGTAATCAATACCTAACTTTTGAGTGTAACCTTTGGCTACTAAACGAGCCTTGAACTTGTCTATAGTTCCATCTACTTTCATTTTCCTTTTGAAAATCCACTTACAACCAATGGGTTTACAACCTGGTGGTAGATCAGCCAACTTCTAAGTTCTATTACCCATAATCGAATATATTTCATCATTAATTGCTTCTTTTCAAAAGGAAGCATCTGGAGACTTCATTGCCTCCTCAAAAGTGACAGGATCAACTTCTAAATTATAATAGAAGACTGATCCCTACTTCCTTCAACGAGAAACATAAAGAAATCATCTCCGAAATCTTTAGTTTTTCGCGCCCTTTTACTTATTCTTGGTTCCACAACTTCCTCATTAGTTGAGTTATTATCAACTAAACTATGCTCTTCCCGTAAATGAGAACTATATGGTAACGTTGTGTCATGAGATCTAGGAATGATACCAAATCTATTTTCATCGAAAATAACATCCCTAGACTCAATTATAGTATTAACAGAGTATGAATCGTTAGGTTCAATAACCTTAAATGTATAGGCTTTACTGGTCGTAGCATAGCTTATAAAAACACACTCAATTCCTTTCTCCCCAAGTTTCTTTCTTTTGGGCTCTGGAACTTTAACAATTGCTCTACATCCCCAGACTCTAAGATGACTTAGGTTTGGTTTTCTCTTGTTCCAGAATTCACATGGGGTAGTCTTACTTCTCTTGTTAGGTACTCTGTTAAGAATATAACAGGTTGTATGCAAGGCTTCACCCCAATATCCATGTCCTAAACCCGACTTGGATAACATGGCATTTACCATTTCTGTTAGGACTCTATTTTTCCTTTCGGCCACATCATTCTGTTGTGGTGTATAAGGTGTTGTAACTTGATGCACAATTCCAGTTGATTCAAAGAATGATGGATTATAATATTCCCCACCTCTATCCGATCTAAGACGCTTAATAAATGTTTCACAATGAAGTTCTACATTACTTTTAAACACTTTTAATTTTTCAAGTGCTTCACTTTTTGAATGTAACAAATATACATAACAAAATCTATAATAGTCATCAATAAAGGTAACAAAATAACGTTTTTCGTCTGTTGTCACATTGTCACTCATGTCACATAAATCACGATGAACTAAATCAAGCAATTTCGAATCTCTTTAAACAGAAGGAAATGGTAATCTAGTGATTTTAGTGAGCATACATGTTCTACATTTTACAGCATTCTTGTCAATTGAAGGAATTGGAGATTGTAGAGCCATATCTTTCAACTTTCTAAAATTAACATGTCCTAAATGATAATGCCATAAACAAGAAGTATCAAGAGAGTCCAAGACATAAACAGAAGTATTCATCACTTTATTGATGTTAACAAGGTTCAATTTAAACATACTACAATGTAAATAACCCTTTCCTACAAACACCCCACCCTTAGAGAATACAAAGTTTCCAACCTTGTACACTTGTTTGAACCCATATTGGTTCAAAATACTACCAGACATTAGATTCTTACTAACTTCTGGAGCATGATAAACATCATTCAAAGTTAAACTTTTTCCAGAAGTAAAATCTAATACAACACTTTCTTTGCCTAAAACACTAACAGGAGATTTGTTTTCCATATAGAGAAAAATTGAATCTCCCATTGGTTCATAGGTCTTGAAGTGAGACTTGTCCTTGCAAACATGTCTTGTAGCACCTGAATCAACCCACCAATCATTGTCATCTTGGACCATGTTGATTTCAAAAATCATGGCAGTGAAATTTTCGTTGCTATCTGCAGCCTTTCGGTTCTTCTATCCTGAACTCGAACTGCCAGGATCCTTCTTATTTGAGCAGTCACATTTTATGTTCGGACCACCACAATTCCAACAAGCAAACTTATTTTTCTTGTTGTTGTCAGTTTTGTTCTTCTTGTTGTTATGCTTGTTTGAATTGAACTTCCTTTTCTTGCCTTTTCCCTTACTGGATTGACATTCCTCTACAATGTGGATATCCTGATTTTTGTTTTCTTATTTTCGGAATTCTTCTTCTACACGAAGATGATTAGCCAATTCCTCAAGAGTAAGATCCTTTTTTTTATGTTTAAGACTGTGTTTAAATTCATTCCAAGTTAGGGGCAGTTTGTCTATTATACTAGATACAACAATAGATTCATCCATATTCATGTTATGTTGTTTGAAATTTCCAAGGATGCATTCAATCTCATAGAATTGCTCCATTACTGCCTTTTTTCATTCATAGAATAACTGTTAAATTGGGTAACAAGAAATTTCTTACTTGTTGCATCTTCACGCATGTACCTTGCCTCCAATTGATCCCACAATTCCTTTGCATAAGACACGGTCTGGTAAAAATCAAACAAGGCATCAGTCATTCCGTTCAGAATATGGCCTCGACATATGTATTCATCATTCTCCCATTTTTCCCTGGCGCGCGTCTCTGCAATGGTTTCATTCTCCTTTTCTTCTGGTTGTGGAGTAGTCAAAACATAAGCAACGTTCAATGTGGTGAGAAGAAAGTGCATCTTTTTCTGCCATCTTTGAAAATTACCACCATCAAACTTGTCTAGTTTGACAAAGTTTGATGTCATCTCTCTAATACTAGCCATGAAAAGAAATAGTCTTAAGATTGTTAAAACAAATTTCAGAAAATGTAGAAAATCGACTTCACAAGCGAGTATGAACTCTCCCCTTAAGACTATTTCACCCCCATAGAGTGCACCGGAAAGGATTGAATGTCTTAGGATACTAAGAAGTCTAATCAAATATCGTTTGCACTAAAACAACGTTTGATTCCTAATGTATTGAGAATATTTCTGATTTTTGATTGATTTTTCTGATGGGAATATGACAATCTATTTATAGATAGATGGTGTATTTTCATGGTGCATCTTGAGATTAAACCAATGGTTATGATGGTGCATTTTCATGGTGTCTCTTGAGATTAAACCATTAGTTAAGAATGATGCATTTTCATAATTTTCTGAATTAATTATGTCCAAATATATCTTAACCCATAAGGAAGAACTTTCCCTTATAAACACAATAATATAGTGTTTCTTCATTAATGTGAGACATTACTTAGAAATCTCCAACAATACCCCCAAACTCCACTTTGTGAGTTTTCACTGGATATGTTGTTGTTGTATATCAACTTATCAAATTCTTCAGCCGATTTTATTATTCTACCTTTATTTTATACTTTTTCATTGAAAATTTTTCTCATTGTTGATATTCTTACTTAGGGTCTCTCTCTGAAATTTGGCTTTAGGCCCCCAATTTTGTTGAGACGGCCCTGGGCCAAAGCCACATATACAAAAGAGTTGTCAGTTGAACACCCTTCGTAAAAACATTATACCATATAGATAGAAAATTATATTGCGTAATTAGATCAAAAAATTATTTTTATGCATATACATACATACATACATACATACATACATATGTGTATACATACATACATACATATATATGTGTATATATACATACATACATATATATGTGTGTGTATATATATATATATATATATATATATATATATATATATATATTAAAATTTAAATATTCTTAGTAAAATTCACACTGATCACTGTGTATGTGTCAGATCCTTCAAAAGTAAAACATATTTTAAAGATATTATATATGTGTAACATTAATTTTGAAGAGTAAAGCAACATAGATTTTAACACCCACGAAAATAAGAGGTCTCGCCTGAAAATAGATAAATTCATGATAGCGTCTTTTTTTAGTGAGCTTCACAGGAAACAAATCCAAATTAATCAAACTAGTAGCTATCAAATACCGGATGCATAAAACCACAAAACACTCAGAATCCCCCCCCCCCCCTAATTTCGATTAATCAAGTAGTTAGGCTTTAGCAGATTGACTTATATATGTCACCCACTCTAATAATATACGCTGTCTATTACTTCTAATAATGTATGTGTTAAATATACACGTGATATACATGGGTTTGTATACCATGTTTATCACGGTTTCACAAGGAAACTGTCCATATGTGAAACCGTGGAATACACGGTATACAAGCCTGTGGATATCACGGTTTTTGGAGTTAATTTTCAATGTAAATATTGTATTAAATCATATTTCTATTCTAATATCAAAACCATATTCTAGTTGTACAAGAATCCTATAATTATGGTACAAGTTTAATTTAATACAATATTTACATTGAAAATTAACTCCAAAAACCGTGATATACACGGGCTTGTATACCGTGTATACCACGGTTTCACATATGGAAAGTTTCCTTGTGAAACCGTGATATACATGGTATACAAACGCATGTATATCACTGGTATATTTAACAGTATGGTCACATAAAGCTTACAGAAATTAAGGTAGACCAAAGAAATCAGTGTCTTTTTTTTTCCTTTTATTTCTTCTATAATAATTAGATTGCTTATAATTGTAGGCAAAAGTCCAAAGAGTGACTATAGGAGGACCCCAGCAAAAACTTCTCTATAAATGAGTATGAGTTTGTACAATTTAAAACAGCAAAATCCATCAGAGCCGTTCATGATCTTCATATTGAAGAGTGACAATGATGTGTGTGGAGTATTAGTATGTGAACATAAAAGGAGAATGATGTATTTGGTTTGTACATTGTGCAAGTACCAATTGATGTTGAATCTCTGAGGGGGGCATTAAAGATGCCAGAAAATGCAAATTAAACCTTTTGTTTTCAGTTCAGCATCAAATTCATGATGAAGCCACCTAAGAAACTAGCTAGGTCCTCATGTGCCAACTGTACACACACACGCACAAAGGACCTTTAGGGACAAGGTCCGGAGAGCTAGAGTTCTAACTACGAATTCAGCAGAATTCAATAACTTAAGCAAAAAATCTATATTTATTTAAAAATTAATAAGTATAAATAATTTACTTTCTTTTTTAGAATTTAAAATCCATAAATTCAATATATCAGATCCGTCTCAGAATAAAAGTTGTCGAGAGTCACACTTAAGAACTAAAAATTGTTCTTTTAACTCCCTTAGCCACTACACTGGAGAATTTCATTGTATTTATGGGTTTCAATAGCCACTATATGCACATTGAAAAAAAATCACTTATGCAGAGTGTAATTTTAACTAGTTTATTTGGGAGCGGTGGGCTTTTACTTGTGCTAACTTGGCGGAGACCTGTAAAGAAGGAAATTGTTGAAGAAAAGCTCTGCAGATCTTGTTAATTATTGGGAAATGCAGAGTTGGAAGAAAAGAAAAGCTAATGACCGTACCTTTTTATAATATGTTTTTCTAATTCGTAATCATGCTTTTGCCCCTTGGAACATGTGTTTTAGATACACTAATGCTGGACTTACTACCATCTAACCAAGTGATAAGACGTGGAGTACAACTTCTCAAGTATACCAATAAAGTAATAAAATTCTAGTTTTTGTGATACAGTATAATTAATTAATACGAGTAACATTGTAACTAAAACGTAAAACCAGTAGTAAGTCCGGCAACATTTCCCAAGTGAAATTTCCTATCGTAGATCTGAATTTAGTCGGGCTCCAATACAAGTATGGGATACCAATGGAAAACCAAAAAGAGAAAAATAAATCCGGTAACTTTAGTCATTAGAAACACAATGTATTTTGATTGATTAAGATTGGTATGTTGAGAGGGAGGTGAAGTAAGGAAAGCCAGTAGGGAGCGCTTCACTCTCTCAAGGACCTTCGGCGGTATAAATTTAATAATGAAAAAATTACAGATCAATGTCTTTGGGTGATTTAATTCACAAAATATAATTAAATATATAGATTTTATATATTTATATGTATATTATACATTATAATATACATATACTATAATTAATATATAAATTTTATATATTCCGATCATATAAATGAATAAGTTTAGCCGAAATATATATATTGATAAGTTTCTCTTAATTATTGAATATCATCTATGAAAGAAAAAAAGAGTCCAATAGAAGTGTAACAGTTGCAACAGAATGCAACTTGTAAGGTATCAAAAAACAATTGTGTCATCTTCAGTTCAGTACACCAACTTATACGAGATTGGAATATAATATAATAAAAGAAAGTAGAAAAAAACTAATTGCTGAAAACCTAAAATCCTGTGGTAGGGTGGAAAGAATCCTCCGACAAGAATATATGCAATGGTCTAAGGGTGTTTAGAGGTTGGGGAAAACAAGGGGATGCTATTATGACTTTAGAGATAGGATGGACAAGGGGTAAAAGTAGTTTTGAAGGATGAGTTAAATTGGAAAATATCATTCACGTGTAAGGGGATGGATGAAATCTATTCGCTCTTCGTTAGAAATTTCGGATTTGAGTCTATGAAAGACTTCATGATATGAAGCACTTCCTAGACCCTTTAATGAGCTATACGTGATATGAATATGAATTAGTCAAATCAGTGAATTTTGGGATACCATATAATTATATTTTAAAAAAAGGTTAAAAATAATTTTTTGACCATCTGATAACCGAAACGTTTTGATTTCGACTAATTCAAATTCGCATCGGGTAGGCTCACTGTTAACACTCAAAAGTGTTTAGCCGAATCAAGTGACATCCGAAGGTGGAAAAGGATTCTAAGTCGGTAACTGAGCAGAATCACAGCCGAATCTGTTAGTCCTTACCCTCGGCTAGAAAAGCATTATCGGCTATTACAGTAGTCTGGCCGAGTCATAATTCCGAGGAACGGCTGAGACCCACACATACTCAGACACCTCGAATACCAAGTCAAATGACCTTCTAGAAAAGGTAGCAACCAGCAACATCCATAAGGGAGTGTCGTCGATCGTGCTAGAGGTTCAGGCGAAAAAATCGGCACCACTTCCTAGTAGTTGGCTAGTGGATTTAGTGGGTAGTTCGGTGGCTAACATAGGGGGTCACGTTTATTTTTCTTGTACTATAAATATAGAAATCATTTGTACAGAACACACAACACAATTAATAAAAAAACTAATTTTTTACATACCTTCATTCTATCTTTATCGCCTTTATTGCACTCTAGTTGTATTTATGTTTCTTACCACTTAGTTTACTCAGTCACCATCCTAACGCTTTCTGGAGTAGTTGGGGAACCCATTGCTGGAAGTTAGAGTTTCGCTTCCGTCCTAAATCGCTTAGTTAAGGAATCAATTTGTCATCCGATTTCATCAGCCGATAAAATGGCAAACACTTCGGAGGTAAACAAATTTGGCACGCCCAGTGGGACCATAGGTGATCTCATAACAAAGTTTGATTCTCCAGGTCAGGATCACACTTGGCGTATGCGCCTAAGGTCTGGTAAGAAAATGAACTCAGAGTCCAGTCCACGTCCTAAACAGAATCCTCCCAGAAGGAACAACGAGCCACCATATTCTTCGGGTATGCCTACATTGGTTGATACCCCTCCACTTCCTCCATCAATCCAAGTTGTGGGTAAACTTAGTCAACTTGAAGGACCAACTGTTATGATCACGTCTTTCATTAGACAACAGATTGACTTAGGCATCCATGACATTATGTACCAGGTTTCCAAATAATTGGCTGACATTGTCAAGCCAATGGTGCATAATGAGGTTCAGCAGGCGAGAGAATTAGAAGCCAATCGACTGCATCCAAGAGAAGGTTCGGCTAGTTCTGACATCTCTCTGACAAGTGGCGATGTACAGCATGCAACTGTGACTCCAGGTGTTGTTCCTCAGCCGAATGTGTATCAGTCAGTACCACCAGTCTACTGTATGGTTGCCATCAAACGCTGGGGGACAAACTGTGTCACTCGACCAAGCGAATCTGCAGTAAGGACAGATCAACATGGCTCAGAGACCAGTTCAAGCATTCGGACACCTTGGTTTGCCGCCCATTATGTCGTATGCTTATGCAAACGGCCCTACGGTACATGCGACTAATGTTAGCCAGCTGAATTGGCAGCCGATGGCCCCTTGCTATGACCCTGCTAGGCTATCTGGTGACGCTGTCTACAGCGGGACACCATTCCAGCAATCACAGTCAGTACACAATCTATACAATCCAGGAAGCGCAAATTTTCTAAGAACGGTTGATGTCCGAGGAGAGCAGACATGGAACACTGTTCCACATTATCCTCAAGTTCTGTTGGATGTTCCAGGAGGTCAGGTTGCAGGCTTTGGTAGCTATGCCCAACAACAACAATGGGCGTATACCCCACCTGTTGGTAATGGCCAGCAGAATACCTACAACTTTCAAAACCCTGTTCAACAAGGGGCAGAATGGAGGCCTCCAGTTCAGAACGCCTACTAGTTGGTTCCAGTTGAGAATCGGTAGGGGACGTCACAACTGATGAACCCTGAAACCATTGTGAATACCACGATGAGGTGCTTTGGCATCCAACTGAAACCCTTGGACAGGACTATTTACATGAAGCCCTACCCCGATTGGGTAAATCAGATAGCACCACTGCCAAGAGGCTTCAAAACGCCTGATTTAGCCACCTTCTCGGGCGATGATGGAAAATCTACCATTGAGCACATCGGCAGATTTACCACCCAATGTGGCAAAGTTGGCCAGAACGAGTATCACAAGTTGCAGTTATTCCCCGTTTCTCTAACCGGAACAACATTTGCCTGGTACTCATCATTGGCCCCCGACTTCGTGCAGAGTTGGGCCGACATGGAACATTGTTTCCATGATAGATTTTATTGGCCCCAACCTCAAGTCACTGTAACTGACTTGATGAATATTAAACAACAGGTCGACGAGTCAGCTACCGAGTATATCGAGAGGTTCAGAAGGAAGGTTGGGAAATGCAATGTACACTTCCTTGAATCAGAATGCGCCTACATGATAATCAACAACATGCATCCTCAGCTAAAAGAGAAATTAGTGGGACAATCCTGCTCTGACTTAAGCCAGTTAGCCGAGAAGGCTAGCCAAATAGAGCAGTATATCCAGGAGAAGGAGAAAAGAAGAGCTAATCGAAACCGAGGGCCCCATTTAGTATCCATTATTGAGGCAGATGAGTCTGACTCAGAGTCAGCCAATTACACGGCAGAAGCAATGGTAACCGAGATCGCCAGGGGTAAGGTTTACTCCTACCCAACCCTGAAAGCTATGAAGGGCAAGAAGATGAGTTCGGTTGAAGACAGGGTGGGTTACTCGTTTGACATTACAAAGGCAGATCAGATCTTTGATCATCTGCTTAAAGATAAACAGATTCGACTGCTTGATGGCCACATGATTCTGTCTGCCGAAGAACTCAATGATAAGAAGTACTGTAAGTGGCACAATTCATATAGCCATACTACTTCTAATTGTGTGGTCTTCAGGAAGGCGATTCAAAAGGGCATCAAGGAGGGCAGGTTCAAGCTAGCCGATAAAAGTATAACTGAAATGTTTGTTGATATTGACCCCTTCCCCGCAGTACCGATATCTATGGTATCCTTTGTCAAGCCAGATCAATCAAAGGACGTCAAGGAGAAACAACCAATGAAAACCATGTGGGTCCCAAAGAAGCCCACCGGTAAGAAGGGGGTCACCAAGACCTTTGTGTTTGATCGGCTAGGCAACTTACGTGACATCTATGAGGACACGAACATGCAGCCAGCTAAAAGTAGTGTTCATGGTCGCCCTTACAAACTAGAGCACATTGTTCGGAAACCTCACAAACAGTACCCAACATTCAAAAGGGACCCAACAGACCTCAGGAGTAGGCTTAGGGGGAAAGCATGGCTGCCAGTCAATGAGAAGCTGAGCGTGCCCCAGATAGACGAGGAACCACTACCCATGGCTAAACAGAGGGTGGTTGAGTTCAATGTGAAGGAAGGCTTTTCTTCCTTACGTATCACAGTGAGGGATAAAGGTCAACTGAGATCCCGGAGGATGATTAAGTCAATCATCAATATAGAGGAAGGAAACCGGTTCGTCAATCAGGCTTCTGGAAAGAAAGAGGCACCGTCGGGTGTCATATCCAGGATACAGAAAAGAAGAATGCAATGCACCAAAGCCTTGCACAAGATAAAGCTAACTTTGCACATGATATCCAGCGCTGAGGCAACCTATAAGCAGGAAATTCCTGAGTCTGCCATAGCCGAGGCTATCGAGCGGGCATTCGGCTCAACCTCTTCAGAAATAGTGCTGCATGAAGAAGAAACTTTGGACCAACCAGAATTGACTATACAGCTCGATGACAACTCGACAGAGGAACCTCAACAGGAGACTACTATTCTGAAGGAATCCCTAGCCGAGACGGTTCCACAGGTCGCACAAAGGATCCAGGCATTAGGGGCCCAGCCGGTTCTTATATGCCTCTAGAAGATGGAAGATATTAACTTCTCGTCAGCCGAATTGGATGAGGTAGGAGACTCCATCCTTGATTTATTTAAGCAAGATTCAATCGACGAGATTTGGGCAGCCATTGAAATGGTCAGCCTGATTCCATGCGAGTTCTGGGCCGACCGCCCTAAGCTGGACAGCCTAGAAGGCGATGTGTGTGTGAAAGACACTGAATGGGCCATATTAGCATATACCACAGCTTGGGATGCTTTGAACACTGTATTTGGTGCACCTACGGAGGATATGGTTAAACACCTCAAACCCCTCTATGTTAAGGTTTACATTAACAGCAAAGCTTTTAGCCGAGTGTTCGTCGACAGCTGTGCTGAATGTGATGTCGCTGCTTACTTTGAAAAGCCTCAACAAAACCAGGGAGGATCTCATACCAACAAACATGAAAATAACTAGCTTTATGGGAGAAGCCTCTGACGCTTTGGGGATCTTAGTAGCAGAAATCACCGTAGGTCCTAAGACGGCCAGATCAGCCTTCTTTGTGATAGATGGCAAGCCGTCCTACGCCATCATGTTGGGCAGAGACTGGACTCACACCAGCCGATGCCTTCCTTCCACCAGCATCAAAAGCTTATTTTCTAGGAAGGAGACAAGATAGAAATCGTCTCAGCCGACGATAACCTATTTCAAGCAGAGGTGAAAAACTTGGAGGATGTCTTATATTCACCATATGTGGCTCCCATAGCTGTTGCGGAGCAGTATGAAGAAGGATCTTGGGAATACTGCAATCTTACTTCACGAGGTTTTGAAATAAAATAATTAGCCGAACTACGGCTTACCTTGGAAAAGTTAAATAATTGAGGAGACCCAAATCATACGTGGTCTGTGGCATCGACTGACTGTTGTAAATTCTGAAGCAAAGATAGCCGAGGCATCACAGGTAGAGGACTACAATAGAGAACCACCACTGGTGATTGATGACATTGAGTTTCTAATGGAACTTAAATCGCCCATAAGAAGGGCTATACCTAGTTTTGAGTCTCAGGATCCCTTGGAAGATATCAACTTGGGTACTGAGGCAGTCCCTCGGCTAACACATATTAGTGGTTTGCTGAAAGGGGAGGATAAACAAAGTATAACGGCTCTTCCACTACAGTATAAGGACTGCTTCGCGTGAGATTATCATAAGATGCCTGGGATGGCATGAACTTTGGTAGAGCACATGTTGCCAATTAAAGAGGGTTTCACGCCTCATAAATAGCCGCCCAAAAGATATCACCCTCAGCTGATGCCTCAAATTAAAGCTGAGATTGAATGATTGTTGAAAGGTGGGTTTATCAGAACGGCTAGGTACGTGGAATGGTTGAAAAATATTATGTCAGTTAAGAAAAAAATGGCAAGGTTTGGGTATGTATTAAGTACAGGAACCTAAATCTAGCCACTCCCAAATATGAGTACGTCATGCCCATAGCCGATATGCTAGTCGATTTGACGGTCGCTAATAGTGTGCTGACATTCATGGTTGGATACTCCGGCTATAATCAGATAGCAGTAGCCGATGATGATATGCACAAGACCGCCTTTAGGTGTCCAGGAGCCTTGGGCATTTACGAGTGGGTAGTTATGCCGTTTGGTCTGAAGAATGCTGCTGCTACTTATCAAAGGACAATGAACACTATCTTCCATAATTTGATCGGCAAGACTGTGGAGGTTTACATTGATGATATGGTGGTGAGGTCTAAGGACTTCAAAGATCATTTAGCCTATCTGGAACAAGCACTAAAAAGAATGAGAATTCATAATCTTAAAATGAATCCAACCAAGTGCATGTTCGGAGTATCAGCTGGCAACTTCCTTGGCTTTTTGGTACACAAGAAAGGTATTGAGATAGATCATAACAAAGCCCGAGCAGTAATGGAGTCGGCACCACCCAGAACAAAGAAGGAGTTGCAAAGCCTGTTAGGGAAGATCAACTTCCTAAGGAGATTCATATCTAATTCAGCTAGCAAAATGAAGGCTTTCTCACCTTTGCTTAGGCTTAAAGGGTCAGAAGAACTAGTATGGGGTCCAGAACAACAGGAGGCATTCGACAAATTAAAAAGGGCTTAGCAATGCCTCCTATGCTGGTGCCTCCCATACCATGGAAGCCATTGAAATTGTACATCTCGAACGCATATTTGTCTATCGGCTGCCTGTTAGCACAGGATGCCGATGATGGAACCGAAATGGCAGTTTACTATCTTAGCCGAATGCTCAATGAAACTGAAACTAGATACACCCCTATAGAGAAGCTTTGTTTGTCATTATTCTATGCTTGTACAAAACGTGAACATTATTTAATGCCATATATGGTTCACACTTTGTGCAAGATTGACATCGTTCGGTACTTATTGAATAGACCTGTTTTGCAAGAACGACTAATGAAATGGGCGATCAAGCTCATTGCATTTTCTTTCGAATATAAGCCACTCATGGCTGTCAAAGGCCAGACGGTAGCGGATTTCTTGGCAGACCACCCCTGTGTAGATGTGGAGGACCCATACGCCACTTCTACCATATGTATAGACGTCATTCCTTGGACGCTGACTTTTGATGGGTCAAGAACCTAGAAGGGAGTCGGAGGCGGGATAATGATACCCGATCCTAGAGATGAAACGTGGAGGTTCTCTTATCGGTTAGGTTCTGACTTGACAAATAACCAAGCTAAATACGATGCTCTCATCATAGGACTCAAACTCCTAGTCTCTATGAAAGAAAAGTACATCAAGATTCACGGAAACTCTCAGTTGGTTATCAACCAGCTGACTGGGGAATATGACTGCAAAGACCCAAATTTGTTGGCCCATTACGAAATGGCTAGTAGGTTACTTAGTAGGTTCACATCATCTACGTTAAGTCATGTTCCCAGGGGAATGAACGTTGAGGCTAACGACTTAGCGCAAAAATCTTATGGCTTTAGAAAGTCTCTACTCACTCTAGAGTATGATGAGCTGCTAGTCGAAGTGTTATCCATGGACTAGGCTGATTCATGGAAGTAGTTGTTAATCGGTTGCTTAAAAGATCCTTCCACGTGTAAGGACCTTAAGGTCAAGAGGAGAACCTTAAAGTATGTGCTCATTGATAACGATATTTATAAAATGAGCATAAATGGGGTGCTACTCAAGTGCATTGATAAGGCAAATGCCTTAAGAGTCATGGGAGAAGTTCATGAAGGAATCTGTGGATCGCACAGAGCCAGGCCAACAATGAAGTGGTTGATCTATCGCCATGGCTATTATTGGCCTACCATCATGACCGATTTCTTTCAATATGCAAAAGGTTGTGAAGAGTGTTAGAGACATGGACCAATCCAATGGGTACCAGCTGAGTTGTTGCACCCGATCGTGAAGCCCTGGCCTTTCAGATGATGGGCTATAGACCTCATCGGCAAGATTCACCCACAATCGGCTAAGGGACATAATTTCATTATCGTGGCTACCGATTACTTCACTAAATAGGTAGTGGCACAACCGATGAAGAGAGTTCATCAGACATATGTCATTCAATTTATCCAACACCATATCATATATAGATATGGTATCTCTAAGACGATTACAACTGATCAAGGGACGGTGTTCACTGGTTCTAAGGTGGCAGTCTTTGCTGAAAAATTTAGGATCAAAATGATCACATCCTCGCCTTATTACGCACAGGCGAATGGGCAAGCCGAGGCAACTAACAAGTTTATTGTGGACATAATCAGTAAAAACATGGAAGATAAACCGACAATATGGCATCTCACTCTAGATGAAGCTATTTGGGCAATCAGGAACTCTAAGTCTACAGCTACTGGGACAACACCTTATCGGTTCACCTATGGCCAAGATGCAGTGTTGCCCTTGGAGATTAATATTAAGTCATTACGGGTGGCCAAACAGAATTCTTTAAGCTTAGAAGAATATCAACATGCCATGCTAATGGAGTTAGATCAGCTAGATGAAGATCGACTGATGGCCCTGGAAAGAATCGAAGCCTGCAAATAAAAAATGGCCAAAGCATACAACAAACATGTTACGCCTAAGAGGTTCGCTAAAGGAGACCTGGTTTGGAAAACCGTGTTGCCACTTAGAATGAAAGATCGTAAATTCGGCAAAAGGTCGCCAAACTGGAAAGGACCCTTCGTAGTAAGCCAACGGATTGCTGGCAATGCGTATCGACTAATAGACATGCATGATGAAGAGCTTGATCGAAATGTAAATGATAAATACTTAAAGAGACACTACCCCTCGATTTGGGGTATGCAAGAGTAAACAACAGCCACAGACCGGCTGTCTAGTCACAAAAAAAACCTTCGATTTGGGGTCAAGAAATGGCCTGGTCACAGTTACATGAAAAGTACTTCCCTTCGATTTGGGGAAGACAAGAGTAAACAACAGCCACAGACCGGCTGCTTAATCACATAAACAAACCCTTCGATTTGGGGTCGATAAAGCTAGGGAGACGAGTTGATCGGCATTCCACCAGCTAGAGGTTGCAATATATCACTAGTAACAGAAGTCTCAGGATTAGCCGAATCCACGACTGCTTGGGAATCTTGGGTACCCGCAATCTCTATTTCTCTCTCACCTGCAACAACGACTACTACTTCAGCCGCTCATGCTCATGTTTGGACCTCTCTTTCAGCACCCAGCAAAGGCTCAACCACTACAGTCGATGAGGCCTCGGTAAAAGCCTGAGTATCGATCGATACCTCTTGAATAACAGAAGTAGCGATGGCTTTCGATTGCAAGTCCATAAAGGTATCGGCTGACAACTCCGCAATAGGATCAGCTGGCAAGGGAGTAGTGATTGTCGGCATTGCTTGAACTGGACAGATTTTCCACGCAGTCCATTCATTTTCCAGTTTGGCCAGTCGTTCGCTACCCGCTTTCTGATCCCGTTCCCAAACCACTTGCTGGTTACCGAGTTCCCGGATTTTGTTATCCAATTGAAGGCTCTGCCAAAACAAAGAAGAACGAAAGGAGTCGTGGGCACTAATAGCCGAGTCTAAGGCACCTATGGCCAGAGTAATAGCACTTATCTCCGCCTGGATCCGCTCTAACTCAACTCGCAATTTGGACAACTGCTCTTGCAAGTCATTTATTCGGTTGACATTTTATTGCCTTTCTACATCCACATCATTGAAAGAAGTTTGAATGTGGTTCTTCTCTTTCCGAAGAAACCCCAAGTGTTGCAAAGCAGCAACAACCTTATACAAATAAATCATTCAGAGCCAAAGCCATGTCATTGTAAGTGGTTGCCAGAACCGGGGAATCCGTTGTTTCTTTTGACAATCGGAGCAAAGAGGTCCTCAGAGCATGAAACTCTTCTTTATTGGTTGGAATTCCCCTAGCGAGAGACTCCTAGACTCGCTCTCGATTAATGCTAATAGGCAAAGCTGGTGGAGATGCAATGTCGACTGAGCCAAAATAGTGCAAAAACACATCTTTCGGGATGATTTCGGCTAGTACCTCTGAGTCATCAGTTGGGTGGGCTTCAGCCGAAGGATTATCTCCAGCGGTCTCCTGTACTGAAAGGACAGGTTCAGTATAGAGGCAAGAGCCATGAGACAGTGAAAGACCAAGCATAAGAAAAAAGGGTATACCTCTATGGCTGCCCAAGCGTAGGAAGCCTCGGCTGCCCAAGCGTAGGAATCCTCGGTTGTCCAAGCGTAGGAAGCCTCGGCTGTCCAAGCGTAGGAAGCCTCGACTGTCTTGGCAGGAGAAATTGTGGCTTTGAGGGCAGCCGAAGATGGGTCCTGCGAATGCACGAGAGCATGAGACAAGGGAGACGATCCGCCAATATGAAGGGGAGCATCAGACGCTTTATGCAGCCGTCTGCGCCTTATCTGTCGTGGTCCCTGGAGGGAAACAGAAAACATAAATATTAGTAGATGATGCGAAGGTATTTTAGCCAGCCGAGAATTATACCTCGATTTCCTCCTCATCCTCAGCAGGAACAGGAACTCCAGGTTTGTGGGGGATTTCCTCACTATAATCTCGAATGACAACCCCTCCACTTCGTCGGGGTTGCTTGGGAACTGGTTTCCTGGGTGATGGGGACTCGGTGTCAAAAATGGTCTCTAAATCAACAAACACTGGAGGAGATGGGGTTGCTGAAAGTTACATAAGAGATGTTAGCCAAAAATGCACAAGAACAATCTGGCCGAACACATGTATAGAATACAATTTACATTTTCTCTTCGTCTACCGCAACTGGACGGAACACCTTGAGGTAACAGGCCTAACCAATTTTGAGGAAGCAGCTTTCAGTGTGGCTTCTTTTGGCCACTGTTTAGAGGTTTTCGGATTCTTCTTTTTTCTCGACAAAATCAGTCGATCACAATAGACATTTAAAGGAGATTGAAAAAACTTTTCCTTAGCCGTATCCCACCAATCATCAAAAGCGATGATAGTATTCGCTCTCAGGGGAAACGACTGCTAGTCAAACAAGGCGAGCCTATCAAGATTATGATCGGCTAACTTCTTTGCTTGTTCTGCATTAAAAATGCAGCATTGGGTTGAACTGACAATATTGCGATGGGGCTACGACACGTGCTGAGTAAGGCCGAATTGCCTTGCTACAAAGTTTGGCTGATATGGCTCCGCGGTTAATTTATTATTCCTAGAAGTGGGCTTCAAACCACCCAACAAATCCCTGGTCGTGAGAATCCGTCCCCATATGAGAACCATAGTCCTCCACTGGGAAAAAAGTAAGGTCCTCATCGGCTACTTGACAGACCCAATCAGGGGGGCCCATCTCTCTAGGATCGATCGCCAATCTGTATAATGGTGTCTAGATAGACCATGCAGGGTGGAGACTGCGGTAAAAGCATCCTGGGGTACAAGGGGTGTTTTCCGAAGAGTATCGGCTAATACTGGCGGGTTTAACGGAAAACGACGGTCATCAAATTTATCGGCGATAAACTCAGGAAAATAAAGGGTGATCCACAACTGAAGGAACCACAGGGGACCGACTAAGGTATCCAGGTTTCTGGAATCCCTTAATCTCGCCTGGGCATCACCTAGAGCCATGTAAAGATAGGTCAAGAAGAGAGATACCCAGCTGACATCCCTCCCCAAAATGGCTAACGCCGCATAAATTTCCAGCTCTTTCACAACTGCATAAGAGCCCGCACAGACAAACTATCGGCTAAACCAAAAAAGCAGAAAAGCATAATGCTCGGCATCATCGACTGGAAGAGGCGATATTCAGCGGTTGTTGGTTATAAACTGGTCGTAGTCTGAAGAAGTCTTTGAGACTTTGATGCCTAAATCAGCCATATTTATATCGCTTAGGACAGGCGCTTCGGCTCCCGAAATCGGAAGGCCAAGTATCGCCGTCACATCAAGTAGTGTGGGGGTTATCATTCCCCAAGGGAAAACAAAGGCATTGGCAGCGGTCAACCAGGTATTAAGAAAGGCATATATAAGACCGATATTGCAGGAGGAGTCAAACTCCGACAGCACAATGGCGTCGTAGAGACTCGTGCGCCTCCGTTCGGCTTCTTTGGCCGACTTCACTCGGTTCAACCAAACAGAATAGTTGGTAATCTTGGTCAGCCAGGTACGCGGACTAGCCAGACAACGGTCGGCGGTGAACCAGTCACAGGTAATCGGAAGGTCGTAATTCGCCGGGCTTAGATGCTGAGAAAGAATGAGGTCACCTTGTTCAGATGTACCAAAAGAGGCGAGAACCAGTTGCTCATCTATGAAGGCAAAAGTGGGGATTAGGTCATCCGCGGCCAAACCGGTGCTATTCGATCCCAGAGATTGAGAAGAAGATGAAGACATGGTTTTTCTTTTTCTGATGAAGAAATAGGGTTTTCTGAAGAATGCGAGAAATTTGGGAATGACCGAGAAGATTAAATGAGAAACCTTTTTTGTGGGGGGGATGTCTCTCCTAAGTATTTCTTTTTTTTTTAGATATGATTGACACTCTGTTGGGAGTCTTTTCGTCCAAAACGTGCGGCTAAAAAATCCGTCAGAAATTAATTGTGGAAGCCGAGACGTTTCTGTGGAAGGAAAAAAGAACTTTTTAAAGACTATCATTGCATACATTTAAGGCAAAAGTGATTGAAATGACACCTACGGTTGCCACACGAAACGACGGTCATTTTCGAATACATCAACTTGACAACCGCACTCGAGTTAATGTAGGGGCAATTGTTAACACTCAAAAGTGTTTAGCCGAATCAAGTGACAGCCGAAGGTGGAAAAGGATTCTACGTTGATAACTGAGCAGAATCACAGCTGAATCCGTTAGTCCTTACCCTCGGCTAGAAAAGCATTATCGGCTATTACAGTAGTCTAGCCGAGTCATAATTCCGATGAACGGTTGAGACCCACACATACTCGGACGCCTCGAAGACCAAGTCAAAGGACCTTCTAGAAAATGTAGCAACCAGCAACAGCCAGAAGAGAGTGTCATCGATCTTGCTAGAGGTTCAAGCGAAAAAATCGGCACCACCTCCTCATAGTTGGCTAGTGGATTTAGTGGGTAGTTCGGTGGCTAACATAGGGGGTCACGTTTATTTTTCTTATACTATAAATATACGAATCATTTGTACAGAACACACAACACAATCAATCAAAAAAACTAATTTTTTACATACCTTCATTTTATCTTTATCGTCTTTATTGTACTCTAGTTGTATTTATGTTTCTTACCACTTAGTTTACTCAGTCACCATCCTAACGCTTTCTGGAGTAGTTGAGGAACCCATTGCTGGAAGTTAGAGTTTCGCTTCCGGCCCAAATCGCTTAGTTAAGAAATTAATTTGTCATCCGATTTCGTCAGCCGATAAAACTGTAAACACTTCGGAAGGAAACACTCACTAAGAAAACAAAAGTGTTCTCTATTTTCAAATCTTTGAGACCTCTAATTCTATTTTTGTCAGCAAAACACTGCTGTATATTCTCAATCTAAACCCTCCCTGCATAAGTTTAAAAAAATCCAATGTGAGGAATTCCTATATGTTGTTCGTTTATTTTCGTCCTCATCCGACCGTAACAATTTCCAATTCCTACTTGCTTAGCTCAAGGTAGATGGGAATGGGACATGGGCGTTGGGCCGTCAATGTTAATTGGCCCACTGGCTCATCACACACAATTTACAGGCTTTATTTGCCTACATTGTTATTTGACGCATTTAGTTTTATTGAGAAAATACTTGCTCTTGTAAATGTGTAATAAATGAATACATGACATGTACCGCATATAAGTTTCATTATTTAATTACGGCTAAGCAAAATAATTAGGGGAAACAACATAAAATACCCGTGAAAGACAAACTATTTACCCGAGTACCTCCATAATTCGGTGCCGTCAGATGCGGCTTCAGACGTGGCTTTTGTCCGTTCCCAAATCCCAATTCCACACCTCCTTTTCTTTTGATTTTATTTTATATTCTCTTTTTATCATTTTTTTTCTTTTAATTTCATTTCCTCTTAGTTGGCTTTGTTTTTCCTTTTCAGTTTTCTCTTGTTTTTTTGTCCCTTGTCTTTTTTTCTTTTTTGATTAATAAAAATATATGAAAACTAAATAAATAGACTGTAACAATAAATAGTTAAGAAAAATGTTAAAGTCATTAGTTTATTTAATAAATATAAATTAATATTTTTATAATTTTTTTTCTTTTGAAAATGAAAATGTGACTCTATTTCTTGTTTTATTTTAACAAAAATAAACTTGCTAAAATGGTATAAAATTAAATATCAAACTTAAACTATATTCGTTGTATTTTTTTATAATTTTTTCTTTTAAAAGAATTAACGTATTATTTATGATATCATGTCAGTATATGATATATACCACATGGGTATCATAAAGGAGAGTCGTGTTTTTCTTGAACGAATGAATCAATATATTGATACCCTATCAATAAATGATATATACCAAATGGGTATCATAAACAATTAATTATTTTTTTTAAGAATGAGTCGATCCTCTATGATATCTTATCAATATATAGATATATCATGTGGGTCATTCATCCATGATACTATGTTAGTATATGATATATATCAAGTTAGTATCATATAGAACTGGGTATTTTTCTTGAAGGAATGAACTGTCAGTCCTCTATGATACCATGTCGATATATGATATAACAAGTTGGTATCAGAGAAGATAGAATTTTATCTTGAATGAATATATCATTTTTTTATGATACTATGTCAGTATATGATGTATACCATATGGGTATCATAGAGGACTCTGGTATTTTTTGAAGGAATGAACCGGTCTTCTATGATACCTTGTCAGTATATGATATACCATATGGGTATCATAGAGGATTGCGTTATTTTTTCTTAAAGGAAAGAACCAATACTCTATGATATCATGTCAATATGTGAATATCCATGTGGGTATCATAGAGGATTGAAGAGTGTTTTTATTAAAGAATGAATCATTCCTCCATTATACCCTGCCAGTATATGATCTATACTATCGGGGCATCATAAAGGATTGGGTAATGCTGAAATTATATGGCATATACCATGTGGGTATCATAGATGATTGTATTGTGTTTTCTTGATTAAATAAATCAGTCATCCATGATACTCTGTCACTATATGATATATATCATGTGAGTACTATAGAAGATTGAAGAGTGTTTTGTTCGAAGAATGAACCAGTCCTCTATGATAATATGTCAGTATATGATTATACCATTTGAGCATCATAAAAGATTGAGTAATGTTGCAATAAATCTGTTGTCGATGATACCGTGTCATTATATGATACCATGTGGGCATCACAGAGGATTGAATAAGGAATAAATTTGTTATCTATGATATTTTGTCAGTATATAATATATATCAATTTGGTATCATAGAGGATTGAGTGTTTTCTTGAAGGAATGAACGTCCAATCTTCTGCGATACCCTATCAGTATATGATATATACCATGTGGGTATTATAGAGGACTAATTAGTGTTTTTGAAGGATTAAATATGTCATCTACAATATCCTAACAGTATATAATATACCACGGATATTATAATATATTGTAATAGTATACTTTAACTACTACTGATTTGGTATATTATACGCTAGAATAAGTTATTTTTTGAGATATAGGAAAAAACTAAAAAACTAAAAAAAAATATATACTATATCAGTTATCCTTTTTATTGATATAGCAAAAAAGAAAAGAGAAAAGAAAAAAAAAAGATATATAGAATTAGATTATGAAAAAAAATAAAGAAAAAAATTTGAAAAAAAAATTGAAGTTAGAATAACAGAAAAAAGTGAATGAAAATCACCAAAAATGTAAAAAGAAGAAAAAAGAATAAGAGCGAAAAAAGTGAATGAAATTAAATTATGAAGAAAAAAAGAAATAAAAAGAGGAAAAAAGAGAAAGAAAAGAGAATATGAAGAAATTTATTTAAAAGAAAATAAAAAAAAGAAAGAAAAAAGAAAGAAAATTGAAAAAAGAAATGAAAGAAGCTAGAATTAAATATGGAATTAGATTGTGGTGAAAATAAAGAATACTATGATTTAAAAAAAATAAAATAGAAAAGAATCAAAAAGAAAAAAAAGAGAGAAAATAGGAGAAAAGAAGAAAATAAGAAATGAAGTAGAGAAATAAAAAAGAAATGAAGAAAAAAGAGACAATTACCTACAAAAGTTATAATGGGTATTACGGTTAAATAGTTTTGGGTGTATGAAGGTATGGAGGACATGGAAGGGTAATTATTTTGTGTTTAGTGGGCATGTGTGTTTCTTTCCCCAAATAATTACTCCCTCTGTTCCCTTTTACTTGTCAACTATTGACTTTGCACATTCATTAAGAAATAATAAATGAAGTGCATATTGCAATCTAAAAATATCATCGTCTTCTATTTTTATTTATAAATAATTTTCAAAAAAATAATGTAAATAAAGAGTACGAATTCTAGTCTTTAGAGCAAGCAAAGAGAGAAATACTTGATTCCTTCTAATCTTTATTAAACAAGCTACAACTATAAATTTCCTCCATCGATCTTGAAAGAATTTAATTTTCAAGTATATTTAAAATATGTGTCGAGCTTAAAACTTTACACATTAAGTTATGCATTTATTGAAATTGTATTAACATTCTTTAATGTTTAGTTAGTAAAGTATGCATATCTTTGAGATTTAAAATTTAAATAATCTTGTTATTTTTATAACATTAAAAAATAAAAAATTAGATTTTATGCATCTCTTTTACCTATAACGGTCAGCTATTATTTAAATGTCAAGTGTTGTTGCATGTATATAACAGCTATTCTCTCTAACAATCAAAAAATTCGGATCCAACAATGCTGTTATAGAGAGGTTTGACCATATAAAGTTAAAGCTTTATTCTTTTCAATTTTTTAATTACAGAATTTGTTGGAAATTTACTAATGTGGAATTAAGTATATCACATTATTTATGACTCAAACAATTGGGGCCCCGTACGTCGGAAACGTTGTTTCCACACACGTGCACGCGTAGTGCCAAGTATCGCAAATTTCATTAGTGAAAGAGAGAAATGAAAAACCAAATATGAAAAACTTTTGACATACCATGCTTATCTTGAAAAGCTCACTGAGCAATTCAAGAAAATCAGTTTAGTGAAAGAGATACTGGTACGTATGTAATACGTTTGAGACATAGAATGATGGACGATTATTGGTCAAATGACAAAGTATTCCACGTTGGTAAACGAAGGAAGAAGTGTAAGATGAAACGTGTCGGAAATCGCCGCGGCGCAGCCCTGTCGGAGCCGAGGCGGCGCCGGAACGCCGCGACGCCTCCCAGGGAGCGTCGTGACGCTAATTGGGTCTTCAGTTACTGGAGCCGCAGCGCTTCGGAGGCAGAATGCTGCGACGGGAAGTTGGAAAATTCTGACCTTTGGGCTGATTTTGGAGCATTGAATCTCCATTACTTGACACATGAATTCAACCATTATTTGGCTGAATGTAACCCCTCAATTAAGTGTCATTACATGACTATTGAAAGTCATTAGTTGGCTAGTTGAGGGGTCATCTCCTTACACTATAAATTGAAGTCTTTGACTCAATTGTTAAAAACACTTAGAAAAATACTACAGAATATTCTGACTTCATCATCCTCCTCTCTAGCAAGTTCACTATACTCAAAGTTCTTCAAGAGTAACACTTGAGTTTCCTTTGCTAAATTGTTAAGTTGTTATTTTTTGGGAGACTATTGCCCGACAACGTAAAAGGAGATATACGGGACAATTTTGTCTTAAAGACATAGTGTCATCACTCGACTCATCAAATCACACAAGGAATTTATTTCATTTTTGATTTTCAGTTTTGTTGTAATCTTTAGATTAACTTTTCTAGCAATTGTAATATTTACTTCCTTCCATTCTCCCAAAATTTTCCATCAAAATTTATGGGGGAAAAGATATTGCGAACCACCATTATTATGCGCACTTGGCCCCTACTCTTACTATATACTATAACCATATTTTTTATAATTTATACCAACTACTTTAATATTTCCTTTTACAGCACAACTTAAGTTCAGATTAAAATCTTAAATTACCCGGTCTAATCAGATACCACCAATATTAAAGATGGAAAAACTGCATTAAGCATGACGAGTTAATCCTTCATAGTCCAATTAACCGCCAGATGCCATATTTCTATAACATCTCATGCCCCCAAGTATAAGACACTAAAAAAGAAATTTTAATACTAGAATTGTAGGGCTTTGCCCCAATGGGGAATCCCTTCCAAAAATTCTCGACGGCCATGGGCGAACCCAGGCCGAAGAGGGGGTTTGGAAATAGTTTTCAACCAGCAATAGACGCGCCTCGGTTAGTACCTCACTAGCTGCGTCATTGCCCCAAGCGCAAAGATACTTGTCATGTCTCCCTACTTCTCACTTTATAAGAAGCCTTCCCTCGCTCTCTTTTGTGTGCTATCGATGTGGGACGAAATCACCAACTCGAAAGCAACCGACAATACACTAACTTAATACAGGTAGCCCTTTAAAGTTTAAACTTGATCTGATATTGACAAATGAAGAGACACGAAAAACAAATTTCAAAATTGAACCAAAAATATTTAATTAAAACACTTTATTAGGAGTTGCCGTGTTCAATTGGAACATGGCTTAGTCCGAGTGTTTAACGAAATATCATAGCAACTTTAAAGGGCTACCTATATGTTAAGCCAAAATTTTAATACTTCAATTTTTGTATGTCATATTTATTGATTCCATAATTTTTCGATTTCTTTTTATAAGATCAAAAATACCCTAACTATTCAATACAGTTATAAATTTAAACTTACTACTTTATTTATAAGAAAAAACCTAAAAAAAAATAGGTTGGATCAGTTTCTAAAAGAAACACTGAGACCCCTATGTTCTATCAGCATGTATTCCTTGTCGCACACTTTTGTCAACTTTTCAACCTAATCATGTTCAATTTGAATAGTAGTGTTTCAATTTATGTGATACAATTTTTTTTTTTGTATATTTTAAAAAGAATGTCACATTTTTATATAGAAATAATTTAACTTTATGAGATAATTCACAATCACATATTTATATAAAACTTGTTTTGGACCATACATTTTTAAAAAAAATCTCATATCAAGTTAAACGATGCCACATAAATTGAGACGGATGGAGTATCTCATATCAACCGTCAACAAAATCATGCTTAATGAAGCCATCAACTCAAGATTCCTTGTGACAAACTAACAACAAAAATAATGATATCAGATGCTTTAAAAAATGAGAAACAATATTTGATCAATTGGCCTCTCCTCAGCGCATAAGACTGTATAATTGACCTCAAATTCAAAATTATTTTTACATGTTCCCATCCTTCTCCCAAAAGGCAGTTCTTGGTTTCTAACTGTCCTTTTTTCTCCCTCACATATAAGCTACGTGTCTTTGGAACTAACTTGTCACAATAGAGTATTGTGACAGAGTTGCTTAATTCTAATTTAGTTCCCTAGGTTTTTATGAGAAAGAATTGATAGCACTGTTACAAGTTGTGGATAGGTGGAGGCACTATTTGCACCCCCATCATTTCATAATTAAGACTGACCACTTCAAAGTTCTTACGAGACCAAAAAATAACTAGCTCGTTCCTTGCCTCTTTGGCAGTAGCTAATCTGAATTCGTAACCCACCATCTTTGGGCAGGAGTCGTCAGATCTTGCCCAGGCAAAGGGCTAACTAAAGGGCTAGCCCTTGCAACATAAAGGACTAACTAAGCTAATTGGCTTAAGCTTTGAGATTCAATACAAAAAAGAAGCTGAAAATGTGGTTGCTGATGCATTATCCAGGAAGGTTGCCCCTCAAAAGGACAACTGCATGAAAGAAGACACAACACAATGTTTGGTAATAACACAAGCACAACCCAAATGGATTGAGGAAATTCTACATAGCTATAAAGGGGACCAAGAAGTGTTACAAGCCATAACCACTCTTGGAGACAACCCTGACATTGAACTGAACTTTTCCTTGCAACAAGGAGTGTTAAGATAGAAAGGAAAAACTTGTGTAGGGCAAAATGGACCTTTGAGACAGTAGTTAACTCTAACAATGCATAAGTCTGGGCTGGGAGGACATTCAGGAGTATGAGCCACTTATCAAAGGCTAAAATCAATATTCTATTGGCATGCAATGGTTGAGCAAGTCAAGGATGTAGTACAAGTATGTAAGGTATGCCAAAAATGCAAAGATGAACAAGTGATCTATCCAGGCTTATTACAACCTCTTCTTATTCCTGAAGAAGCATGGAAACACATTTCCATGGACTTTATTGAAGGTCTAACAAAATCTGAAGGAAAGGATATTGTGATAGTGGTTATTGATAGATATAACAAGTATGCACACTTAATGGCCACTGCCCATCCCTTCACAACTTCACAAATAGCCAGGATGTTCTTAGACAACATCTACAAACTACATCGACTACCTAAGACAAATAGAGACAAGGTGTTCATCAGTAATTTCTGGAAGGAGGTGTTTAGACTCATACAGGTTCAGCTCTGCTATAGCTCTGCCTATCACACCACAGACAGAAGGTCAAATTGAGAGGCTCAACATGTGCTTAGAAAATTACTTAAGATGCATGACTTGCCATAAACCAAAGAATTGGCACAAACGACTATCACAGGCAGAATACCGATACAATAGTAATTATCACACGTCATTGAAAATGACCCTCTTCAAAGTGTTGTACGGCTATGATCCCCCTCGACAGTTTGAGTATTTGATCAACTCTTCCTTAGCTAAGGTGGATATTGTTGATCAAATACTCAAGGAAAGACATATGGTAGCTAAGGTGTTAAAGGAAGACTTGATTATAACACAAAACATGATGAAAGTTAATGCAAATAGGAAGAGAACTGAGAGGGAATTTAAAGAAGGGGATTGGATGTACTTGAAATTGCAACCCTATAAACAAATATCTATAGCCATAAGAAAGAGTTTCAAGCTATCCTCAAAATTCTATGCCCCTACCAGATCATCCAGAATATTGGACCAGTAGCATATAAGTTAGCCTTACAATGACTACAAGAATACATCCAGTTTTCCATATTTCCCAACTCAAGAAGAAGAGGGGATCACATTATACCTTCTATTGATCCCCCTTTTTGCTCAGCAAAAGACCAAATAATGACAGAACCAGTTGCAGTATTGGATAGAAGGACGATCAAGAGAGGAAATAGAGTTGTCACTAAGATTCTAGTTCAATGGGCCAACCTATTACCTAAGAAGCTACTTGAGAAGATTTCCAGTTCATCAAGTCACAATTTCCGGAAATAACTGAATTTTGAAGGTAAAAGTTTGTTCTCAAGGGAAATGTTGAGTCACAATAGAGTATTGTGACAGAGTTTGCTTAATTCCAATTTAGTTCCCTAGGTTTTTAAGTGATCATTTCTAGCCTGGTAGTTACAATTTATGTTATGAAGTTATGTTAATTGCATATTAGTTCCCTTAGTTAGTAACTAGCTGAAGAAGTCCATTTGTAGGCCTTATATGGCCGGTAACACTGTTCCATGGAGATTATCCATAAATTAACCAAAATATCTTCTTCCTCCTTCTGTTTGCTTCTGTTAATTCTTCACTGTAACACGAGTGACTACTCTCTTGTTACATAACTTGATTTCTCTAAGTCAGAAAGAATCACAAACATTCCTAACAACGTAGCCAATAGCACCAACAACTCAATGTATAGTTTAACGATATATCCATTTGCCTTCTTTCTTGATAAATCATCTGACGTATGGAGGATCTATAAAGGCCCAGTCGAAAACTTGCTCGTATTGAATGGCTGCATTTTCCCAGGAATAGTCCCTTTCCATTCCTCTCTTCATCAACCCCTCCCAAGATGGCTTATATTCTGTATAAGTCCCAATCGCCACCTTCAGTGTCTGCAAGCAGAGCAAAAACAGTAAAAACTACGTTATGGTCCCAAAAAAGTAGACAATATTTACATCTGTATTCAACTGTCATCAATTGACAAATGCACAAAACAAGAAAAGTATGCTAACATTGATTTTCACAAAGGTTTTACAAAAGAGATAAACAACAAAATGTTAAAGCCAACTAACTTTTAGCCTTATGTGTCTTGATTTAGCCCAATCAAACCAGAAAACACAAACTAACAAATCAGCTTTGATCATGGTTCTAGTTTGAGCAACCACTTGTACGAAACATAAACATAATGAAAAGGACAACGAAACAGAATAAAGGGCATACATTTCTATGTTAAAGAGTAAAAGAATCTATGTAAAAATAAAAGCCACGTCAGGAATGACTTGACAAACATTTAAAATTATCTAGCGATGATGGGGAAACTTACATCAAGCAACTTTTCACTCGATAGAGGAGAAAATGTCCACCTGTTAAATTTCATTGATAGCAACATCAATTAGATACCATCAACGGAAAGTTAGCAAAAGTGCATAAAAAATCAGCCATAGGACTGGAAAATATTCTTGTATCTCTTATTGGTAAATGGATACGATTACACAATTTTCCATTTATGTATTATCTAATAATAAGAACCAAGCTCCAAGAAGGATCAGTTACATATATATTTCTAACTCTTAAGCAAATGAGCATTGGCCTCTTTATATGGACATTAAGAACCCTACTGAATTCAAGGGAAGAAAAAAGTCTGTATAATGGATTCGCAGCCCAAGACAAGTACTAAGATATCGAGCTTAACATTCTTAATCTCCATAAATTTCCATTCCAGAAGGACAAATTCTATTCTGGCCTTAAAAATGAAGGAGCAAGAGACGGTAGTTGATAAAAGGTGATTCTATGTAAAGCAAGATTCCTGGAGCTACTTTATATGAGTAGCACCAAAAAAATTATATTTCCAGTCTCTTAATGAACAATAACATCATAGTACATTACAAAAATCAACATCAATTCAAAGGACACATACCCGGTACCTTCACCTTTTCCTTCTTGAGCATATGGATTAAAATCCTTCACAGTGTCCTAAAGATAAGGAAGAGAAAGTTTAAGACATAAAGCTTTTTCATTTGAAAAGCCATTTCTATATATGGAAATCAACTCACTCTTAGGCCCCCAGTGCTATGAACAACAGGTATGGTGCCATATCTCATTGCATACAATTGGTTTAAGCCACAAGGTTCGAATCTCGAGGGCATCACTATTATGTCGCATCTGCACAACACAGCATGAATAAGTCAGCTTAACAAAAAATCAATAAGTATTTAAATCCACCATCAGACCATCTGAAATTTGGAATTACCCTGCTGTTATCCTATGAGAAACTGGAACATTAAATCCAACCCAAGCGCGAAATTTGTCTTTGAAAAGATTTTCTGTATGTCTCATCCAACCTTCATATTGTTTCTCACCAGATCCAAGCATTACCTGAATAAGGAATAGATAATAAATTCAATTTAAAAAAAAAAACACTTCGCAGAACACTTGTACTAGAAAAATAGGATGGATAAACATATGTTGAATACAAGTATATAATTTGCAACATTCAAACGAACAAGTTTTTCGTGAAGTGATGAAAAAATTAGGGGTAATTCCTAAAAGGGTAACCTGAACTTCTAATTCCGATTCCCTACCCATTTCAGAAGTTCTCCCTACGTAGTTGGAGTTCAAAATTTTCAGTTCCCTTTAAATTTTCCCTATGAACTGTGTAATTGTACTGTAATAAAGATTCAATTTGAACACATTCCCATGTATAAAATTCAGTATTATCAGCCTATTACTAAGTATGTGGGCATGAAGGTAGATCCAAGATACGTAGTAAAATAAGAAGGGAAAACATAAATGTCATAAACAATCTCAAGCAAAGATATTTCAATCAACCAAAGCCCAAAAATGAATACAGTAAAATGTTAATGAACAATTGGAAAGACAAGGATCTTCCTGAAGTTTATCAATCAGAGACTCAGAAGGCAGCATGAATAATAATTTTAAAAAGATGTGGGTGGAAGATCCTACAAATTGGACATCATTCTGCATAAGTTCTGGAATTGCTGACAGGATTATGTCAACACCTTTCTGATAGTCGAGCCTTCCAATAAATCCAATCTGCATTATTAATATTCCAACTTTTCTGGTTAGAGAGGAAGGAAATTTTCCTCGTTATTCAAACAAGTCAACAAAACTCTCACCAGCGGACAATCAGGTCGAATTGGAAGGCCCAATTCCTTTTGCAGAGCAGTCTTGCACTCTACCTGTATAATTAAATGGAAGTTAGCAGAGACAGTTTGTGTGAATTAGTTCCAAGAAAGCGGCCGTTCACGTTAGGAATAGATGCCGTGACGGATGTACTTGCTTTTCCTTTTTTTGTCAGAGATTGGGTTGGAGTGTTATCACAAGCTTAATTACCTTTCCATCGAGGTCATTGATGGAGTAATGCGCAGCAATATGCTCATCTGTCAATGGATTCCAATCATCAATATCTATTCCGTTAGTAATTCCTGCGCAAAAGTAGAGAAAGGTTAACTAGTAATTCTAGTGTTCAGAGATAACGGAAGTCCACAGTTAAGGTCATTAATATGCCTTGGCTTTGATCTTGGCTTTTAACAAAACTAAGGACTTGATTAAAGTGAAGCTGATGCTTGTAAAGATGCCTCGTCTATATCTACCAAATTACAACTAGAATAAAAAGAGGCAAATAGAATATCAGAAAGAACTCATAAGAAAACCATCTAACAGGCGTACCGTTAAGAACTGACTTTCTACGGCTCAACAGCTCATGTAGACCATATCCCCCTTCAGGAGTTGTTATTTCCCATGAGTACCCCTGCCACCAAAACAAAATTTGGAGAAAGAAAAGTAACTACAAGAACTAGGAAGAGAGGAGGAATGTGATATCTTTATATACTCAATAACAATGTTTAACAAGTTATCATGATGTCATGTATATTTTTTCACAACGAACAGAAATTTATGAACCATAATCAGTGATATGCTTCCTAATATTCTTCTAGTATACAGAAGTGGAAATTGCTGTATTGACCTGGCTAACTGTCAGTATCCGATCAGCAATTGCGATTGCCCCTTTCAAAACATTCACTGTTTCACCAGTGTCAAGCGCATGCGCCCTTGCCCATGTGGGAAATATCCATTCAAGTGATGCATACCATTCTGGAGGTAATCCCAAATTTTTGTAGGTTGCTGCAGGCTCCACTCCCTACGCAAAATATCAAACAAGAGACAATCTATGACCGTATCAAACACTGATAACCTCAAGATGCAGATTATTTCAATACAAGCCAGTGCATAACTTGAGTTGCAGACAGGAATATTCAATCAAGCAAACAATAATTAAATATGAACCACATAGGCACCACATAAGGTCGGGATAGACCAAATTTAAGGTAAATGATTAACTACCAAACTACAAACAAGCAACACGACCAGACATAGTCCAGATCCACCTCTCATCATCCACTCACTTTTTACATCTAAACCAATCAGAATAAATCCGAAATATCAAATTGACCTAACAAGATTAGCCTGCTATCCCCTTGATGGATAAAAACTGGAGTCAGGGTCTCTTATTATGACATAGAAACCATCCATCATGACCATTTGGTTAGTTTCTAGAGCAACTGATTCATTTCGAAATTCCGACTCACTTGATCTGTAAATAGGATGGAAATTTCGAGCAAACACATTTACATGCAAAGTTTACATCCCATGCAGTTAGAAACCAACACGATCTAAATGTCAAAAGGCAGCCATAATGTCAACCATATCCCCAACCCTGAGGTTAAAAAAAAAGAGGAACCGGTAATCTAGAGCCAATTTACAATCACCAGGGAGAATATTCATTTCTCTTCCCTCCATATGGAAGGCATCTTGAAACTTTTATCAAACAGCAGCTTCGAAGTTCCAAACATGACATTTCCACCAAATGAGACACATTTATATTCCTGCCTTCCTGGAGCAACCACTCCCCAGAAACAGAGAATCTTAAATTAAATCACAGCTTTGTGAACCGAGAATTAAACAGTTTGAGCTTATCCCATTTTCTAGTAGATGCACTTACAGATTCTGGAAGTGAACAAGTAGAGTGATCAAAGACATCAAATTCAAGCCAACAACACTAGCATTCTGATGACTAAGAATTAAATGGCTCACATAGAAAACCATGAGGACGTTACAGTCTGACCAGACAATATAAGCCTGTTACTCAGAGTCATTATACCTCCAAATACAGTGGTGAGCCAAGGAGACATTCAGAGAGATGCAAAACTTACAGGCAGCTATACCTCAATGTCGCTGAAACGGGGAGAAGTAAACTAGGAAAGTACCTGATGTGCAATGTTGTGTATTGCGACAATACTACGAGCATCCTTGTAAACACCATAAGGACGATACTTGGCTGCTAAAAGTCTGCACCGAGAACACTTGAACATCAGCAAAAGGATTCTGCCATAAACTGGTCAAAAGTAGTCAACACAGACAACCAGAATCAATTCCGCAGCACATTAGGCGCTGCAGGTGAATGGAGGGAAGCTGTTCCCAAGGCTACTTTTGATATAGTGTGACTGACATAGTTACGTGATAGTGTACAAAAAATCTAGACACGCACTAGAGGACCAAATAATAACCCCTCATTCAAGCATGGAACTTAAAAAATAAGCATAACAATCAAATGGCAGTCAATGACAGTAACCAGCTTACCACAGTATGAATGTCTAAACATGCAAGCATTTCAAGGAACAGATGACTACTAACGTACAATGATTTTTTCTTTTTCTTTTATTTTTCAGAAAAGTGTATTACGCACTAATATATTACCTTACAGTTCATCAAAAGGCTAAAGAACTTCGTGATGGAAGGTAAGATGGAATTATTATTAGATTAAGCTGCAGAAAGTGCAATATAAAATTGATAATAACGTCTGCAATACCGAGACAATCATCATTCTGCAATGCATTATGCATCTATAATCTTTTCTTTTTTATGTATAGCAATGCATCTACAGATTACGCTCTTATAAGGAACCTTTTTTTAAGAAGTGCCATTGTAAGGATGTCAAAAATGTCACACAAGAAAAAGTAGCATTGAGATTCTTGGCACTCAGTGAAAGATCAAAATAGGTTACATCAAAAAAATATAAATAAGACAGAATATTTTGTTAACATACAAAGGAACCAGGGCAGCGTGCCAATCATTAGCAAGAAACAAGCACTTCTCTCCATAAGTGAACCCTCCCAGTGGAAGAACCAGTGGTGCTTCACATGCTGCGTGACAAAGCAAAGTGAAGCGAAACTGATACCAAAAAGATAGGGAAGTATTATCACTAGCCATCGCATTAAATCATATAGAGATGTGATCATCATGCATGAAAAAGAGTAATATATTATTACCTGATTATCACCAAATGCACCATAAATATCACCATATGGCGTTCCAGGTCTGTGATAAGAAGGGTGGTCCACAAATACCTGATAGCAAGAGCAGTGTACTTCTTTACCATTAAAATCATAAATATGTACTTAACAAGAAACATTTCTGTTAAATAAAAAACCAGATTTATACAACTAATTTATCATTGATAAAGTAGGCTGATATCCTAATAACCATAGTCGACTTTAAGTTGTTTGAAATCACCCTCGAGTCAGTCAAGTTGATGTCCAAATAACAACAGTGAAGTTTAAGTTGTTTGCAAGCATCATCCTTCAGTCAGACAGTCCTTTGCTTGATGCAGCCAGTTAATCCTTAGAGGGAGCGACAGAGGAGCAAAGTACTTTGTCCAAAAATATAATTTAAAAAAAGCATGGAAAAGAAAATGCATGCGAGAAAAAAGGTATGCAAGATGCTCTTACCCAGTCAACACCTGCCCTGTATTCATGGTAGAAGGATACTTCCTGCGCACTACCAAAGCAGTGGACTGTGGCCCGCACATCAAGGTCAACAACATTAGCATATTTTTCATCTGAACGACCTCCATTCAAATACCTAGGTGAAACGACCATTACACGATGACCCCGAGCAGCTAGTGCCATAGGCAAAGAACCACAAACATCTCCTAAGCCACCTGTCTTAGAATACGGAGCTGCTTCAGCGGTAACAAAAATGATATTGAAAGTTAATTTGATTGGGGTTTTCTCCATCTCTTCAGCATCCTCACTCAAATCATCAGCTTCAATATCATGACATTCAACCATTGTTGCATCACCTGCAACTGAATTGAGTGTGCACCATTTTCATTTTATTTGAAGGCAAAACTACAAAAACAAAGTTAAAAAACAAGACTGTAAACACTATCATTACATATTTTGGCACAGAAACACATCACCTTCAAAAGAAATTAGTAACGAGCCTAAATGAATTCGGTAAATGAGTTAAACTCCCGGTGTATCTCAGAGTGGAAGTCCACACAAACAAGAAGGTGGTTGAGTACTTTCTTATGGATGATAAACTAACTAGTCAATGAAATAAAGTTCCAGAACTTCACACCTAGTATACCACAAACATCAAACTAGTTGAGCATTCTTTCTGTCATATTGAAAAACCAATTCATCTAACTCTCAGATATCAGGCTTACCCTCTAAAATCCCAATTACAATAAGAGATGCAGAACCAAAAGTCTAAACAATAGGTATTAATCATAACCATATAGTTGAATTCTAACATTGTCCCCGAACACTTCAACAGAGCTCATATAATGTAATTATCAAGTGTTCCCAGCCTCTGCTTGCTTCATCAGATATCGATCACTTTAGCTAACGGAGCTATGAGCATTTATCCAAACTACAAAATACAGTGGCTCTATCCATTTAGCAAATTTTCTAACCTCCTCTTCTCTTATTAGGTAGAAGTTGAGGTCAGTGAAATTGGCATTGTATAACCAAATGGAGAAATTATGAATTATGCCATTTCAAAATTAGATTTTACTAGTTTGAGCAACTTGAAAACCAAATTACACAGAATACTGAAAAACAATGAAATTACTGAATGCTTAACATTAAATTCAAGAAAACAAAAGGCAGTAGTACCAGAATGGGGAATCAATTGAAAACCAACAACAGAGCCAGAGCCATCCCTCTCAGCACCCAAAAGAAGACCCTCTGACACTTTCTCATCTGGAGCACTACCACCACCACCATTACTAAAGGAACTTCTAACACATAAAGATTGGATCTTTCTACTTTTTCTTTGTCCCTGCAACAACCAAGAAAACCCCACTTGCCTAACTACACTCAAACCCTGCACACCTCTCCCTGACACACATAAACAAGACTTGTTGCTAAGATTTGTTGATGTTTGAAGAGACCCCATTTGGGTGGCCGTAAGATCAACAATCATGCAGAGAGAGAGAGAGAGAGTCTTTCAATGTACTTGTAGAGATGAAGGGACAAAAAGAAAGATAGAAAATCTGAAAAAAGGTAAAAGTGAAAGGGGTCCAGGACTCCAGGAAGAAGCAAGAGAGATACACCCCTTGAAAAATATTTCTAGTACTCCCTACTTATCGTTTTTTTAATTATACAACCCCTTGAAAAATATTTTTTCCACCCATAATAAATGTCACCTTAATAAAAAAACACATATATTAAGAAACCAATAATATAATATAAAATTTATCAAATTAACCCTTTACAATTAACAGAATTTTTTTTTTCTTAAGTAGAGCATGCACAAATAGTAAATCTTTTGACATTAAGAATCTAATAATACCAAGTTACAATGTGATTTTTTCAATCATCATTTAGATGTTATTTTAACTTGTTAATTTTATTTTAAGATAGATTGAAAAAACTAACCAATTTATATCTTGATTTTCTAAAGTAGCAATTATTATGGGATAATTTTTTTTTACCACTTATTATGAGACGGATGAAGTATTAATTAAGAGAAATATTATGTCAAAGTTATAATATCTATTTATGTGTTATCTTTATTAATGATAAAGGATAAAATAAAAAATATATATAACTAATTATATTTTAATATATTAAAATAATAAATAATTTAATACAATTATTTTTATCAACGATGACATAATTTGGAAGTGATGGAATAGTAATCTGATGGAAAAACACAAGTACCTAGAGAGGTCGACATGTCCTCAAAACGACATCGTTTTGTTTTCTTTGTAATATGTTAATCGACCGTTAGCGCGAAAAATCTTGCGGAGCGACAAGTGGGGGATACCTCCAGAAGGTAGAAAACTCCATCACGGGGCCGTATAAATATCCCCGTGAAAATCTCACCTGTGCCACTCATGATATATATGCTGATGATAATTTCAAAAGTTTTTATTATTATTATTTTTAAAAATTTTCAAAAGTTTTTGTAATATCCCATAAGAATTTTAGTGGATTATAAATATTGAAGTACGTACAACTTTTTATCTTTTTGAAATCGTTAATTCGCAATTTATTATATGCAGTTATACTTAGTAATTAATCTACTAATTGTGTAGAGAATATTAATGTGTAAAAATATGTAGTCGTTAAAATAAATATTGTTGCATGAGTTTTGTTTTATCAAAACCAACATCACTCTTGCTTTACTTTATTTTTCAGGTTGTAGTTAAAAGGACCATAAGAAAGCTTATTTTGTTATGAGATTTATTTTATTTTATTTTGCATGACTTCAATTGAGATGAATTTAATTGATGAAGATTTATATAGTCCACTAACTTATTTGAGGATTAAGATTAAAGTGTAATTATTAGTTTTGGTATCTTAGGAGGAAAATGAGAATTCAAATTCTTTGCCACTATGGTTAGAGTTACAAGGTCTTAGGATTGTAAAATTTTATTTGCCCCTATGCTTACATCAAATTAATAAAATATATGAAATTTTATATAGACTATGATATAAGTTGATATGGTTTATTATAACCATAAGTTTTACCTATTTTCTTCAATTTTCACACCTTTCATTTGCCTTTGCTTCCTCCTAAAGCCATGGAACCGAATTTCTCGTCACATCCAGAAAAATTTGGAACGAAAATTATCCCAACACTGTGGCATAAAGGCTGGCAAATAGCGTCCAATGGTGAAAGTTGATTCCTTCCTTCCTCTCCAATTCACAAACTTCACTTTGACTCTCACTCCTAACAAAACACATATAGCTTTCACATGATTGAACACGAATTTTAAGATATTATAATGCACTAAAGTTTATGTTTAAAACCTTCACTTTGTAACCCATCATTCTTACAACAAAGGAAATTATATAATTAATAGTAATGATAAATTTTGATGGATAGAGTTACTTGATGTTGTGCTGGTAGGAGATAGCAGATACGTGATGAACAAGTTGAGGTACGCGCAAGTTGATGCATGCACCATTATGATACAATTAATGTAATTAAAATGATAGAGAAAATTGTTGGATATTACAAAGCATTGCAGGAACGGAAATTACAAGTAACTGCTAATGTAAGAATTGAAAATTACAATTCAACTAGAAAACTGAAAATTACAACGATGAACAAGAAAAACTGAAAAAACTGTTTTTGCTGAGTCGAGTGTGGCACTCTGTCCTTAAGACAATATTGCCCCGTATGTATCATTTATACGTCCTGGACAATTTGTCTCCCAAGATAAAACAGCAATGGAACACTTGAGCAAAGGAAACTCAAGAGCTACCTTGAAGAATATTGAGCAAGAAATGATGCAAGGAAGGTGTAGGAAGAAACTGTTTTGGTTGTGTATTTTCGTGTATATTGCAAGTATATTTTTCTGTGCCTCAACAATGGTGTAAGGGGTGTTTATATAGGTGAGGGAAGGTGTCGTTAATCGCTTCATAAACCATTATTGGCCAAATAATGGTCATTATGGAGGTAGTAAAGCCACCAAAATAAATGGTGAAAGACCAACGGATTTGGCCATTATAGGAGGAGTAATATAAATGGCTGAATTGAGTGCTTGGGCGTTTCTGCTTTGACCGTCGAAATTCTGACTTTCTGAAAATTTCAGGGACCAAACTGTACATCTGAAAGAATTCTGGTCCAAACTGTACATCTGAAACTTCTGGGATCAAACTGTACTTCTGGCAAAGTTCTCTGGCCCTAAAAGATAATATCAGAAGGCCCACAGCTCGGAACCGGAGCACATCTAGGTCCTCCCTCCTTTAAACACATGGGATACCCCTTGGGGTCCCAAACCCCAAACCAAATTTGAGTCTTATATACACAACAATTCTTTCTTCCTCTACCGATGAGGGAGAATTGAACACAACACCACACTTTCCATGCTTCAAACACCTCACTTCGTGGACCAATATCTCTTTCATTTCTCAATGAAATTTGACGATTCTTGGCCCTACGGTTATCTACGTACTTAGTAGATCATGCATGTGTGAAGAACCGAATTCTTCAACATACGTAACACTAGTGTTTAAGCCGTTAAAGTTGGTCGGTCGCAACTCCCGCCAAAGGCAAATTTCCAACAAAAATATCGGATGAAAGTTTAAAATTCTAATAATTAAATGAATTTGAATTTCTTAAAAGTTGTACATAGATTCTTTTTTTTAATACATAATACACTAGTCAAATACTTTAAAAGAATTTGAGACGTTTCAAGATAGAAAGAGTGTCATATATCCCAACACTGTGGCATAAAGGCTGGCAAATAGCGTCCAATGGTGAAAGTTGATTCCTTCCTTCCTCTCCAATTCACAAACTTCACTTTGACTCTCACTCCTAACAAAACACATATAGCTTTCACATGATTGAACACGAATTTTAAGATATTATAATGCACTAAAGTTTATGTTTAAAACCTTCACTTTGTAACCCATCATTCTTACAACAAAGGAAATTATATAATTAATAGTAATGATAAATTTTGATGGATAGAGTTACTCGATGTTGTGCTGATAGGAGGTACCAGATACGTGATGAACAAGTTGAGGTACGCGCAAGTTGATGCATGCACCATTATGATACAATTAATGTAATTAAAATGATAGAGAAAATATCGGATGAAAGTTTAAAATTCTAATAATTAAATAAATTTGAATTTCTTAAAAGTTGTACATAGATTCTTTTTTTTAATACATAATACATTAGTCAAATACTTTAAAAGAATTTGAGACGTTTCAAGATAGAAAGAGTGTCATATAAATTACTATTAGTTTTGTCATAACACTTCAACAACAAAAATTACACCTTAATCCCAAACATTATCTTAGCATACACTTATTATACTTTACCGTCATTGCAAAAACTCAAACTTCACATTTAACCATCCAAAGTCAAAATAAGATACAGAAACAAAAACAATAAGCTATTAGCACCCAGCAACAGCATTATTGAGTACTTTATTTACCACAAAAAAAATCAACTAAAGTTATGTCTCCAGGCATATACTCCTAATGGTGAAGCCCGATCATCGCCACTTGATTCTGGACTGTAGGTTCCCATCCATTTATTAGCCTGTCCACGGCGATTCGCGGTGGTTTTTGGGCTTGGGCTTCTTGACGCTTGATAGATTGTTGTTGTACTTGTCCCTGAACTTGATTCAAGGCCCAAACCATAGTGTGGCCCCTTCCTGGTTGATGCATTCCATTGGGCCGCTGGTGGGCTACGATGCTTAACAAGGCCTTGACTCCTCACCTTGGCTTTTGCAGACTTAGTTGGGGCCATGTAGCTTGGGACAGTGTCACTCTGCTTCCGGGCCGAGTATGGGCTTGTTTCAGCTTGGTCAAAAGTGTAACGGGCCGAGCTGATGTTCTCCAAGTCCAATGGGCTGGTAACTAGGTCCATTTCTACTGTCTTCTCAGACATGTCACTTGTTGTGGAAGGTGTCACATAGGAGCTGTCCCTTGGCACAATGTGTCTTGAGTATTGGTATGGTTGTGAAGCCATCCAACGCTCCAGCCAACTCCAACCCCATTGTGACTTTTCGCGCTCATTTCCAAAAATTTCGGCGTCCTCACCATGTGGATCAATGTGCAATAGTTGTTGTTGCTTTTGCTGTTAGCACCAGTGATTATAGTAAGACAACATTAGAACTTGTCAATCGACAAAACTTTATAATTCATTTTAGTTTAGGTAGATAATGGTGTGTGTAATAAAGATATACTCCCTCCGTCCCATTTTTTATGTGGAGGTGTTACTTTTTGGAGGGTCAAAGAGTTTTTCTTTGATTATAATTTTCTCAAATTTTTTAAAAATATTTTGAATCATTAGTTAGACTGACTTATAGTACTTCTCGTGTAGATTTCAAGTATGTAAATTTTATGTTAAAACTTTAGAAAAAAATTTATACCCTTAATCATAATCAAACTTTAAGTGTTTTGGCTCTCGTACCCTGAATCCTTCATGTAAATTGGAAGAGAAACTTTTAATAGGTACTAATAGTGTTAAGAGTCTTACATCGGATATGGAATGAGAATATGCACTCCTTGTATGGACTTGGACAATATTTGGGGTTGAACCCCAAAAGCTAGCTTGTAGGATGAGGATTGTCTAAGTCCATATAAGGAGTCCATGTTTTCATTCCATATCCGATGTGAGACTCTTAACAAATAGGAATAGCTAACCTGATAGGCGAAGGCATAGGCAAGAGCTCTTTCCTTTTTCATTTCAGCATCAAATTTTCGCCTACTACTTTCTTGGATCTTGTCCATGCTTTGGTTCCTGTTATCCCAACCTTCTGTTTCTAACTTCTTGATTGGGCTAGTGTGCTTGTGTTGCTGTTCTTCAGCAGTGTGCCTTCGTGCTTCTTCTAGCTTGCTCTCGAGCCTCTCCTGAACTAGTTGTAGTCTTCTTGCTCGTACTCTGGCCTGAACATGTACTAATGCTTGCATGCATCTCATGGTCATTTGTGCTTGTTTCCGCACGTTATGTCCCCTCACTAGTGCTTGCAGCCTCACCAATCCTTTCAGAGCACGCAAAGCTCGTCTTGCCTACAAAATTAGTAATACATAGCAATTACTAACATTGTCGTTTGTTCCAATATTTTTTTGGCTACTATAGCTAAAATGTTGTTACATAAAACATATAATATAAAAGATCAGTTCCACAAAAAACATGACAGTGCATAGTTGTTATAGAGTGGTCTGACAGTATTTGAATAAAATTACAAGCAGATTAAGGAAAATGTGACATATTATTAGTGTTACATAAACAAGAAATTGGTTAGGCTTTAATCCTACCAGATATCCCCTGTAATATGATTGAATAAGTGTGGCAGCCCTTTCCTCTGTGGATTGACGGCCATAGCCACCAGCTAATCTGACGACTTTAGCAGCCGCTTGAGCAGCTGCAATGGCTGCCTCAGCGGCTGCTGCCGTGGCCACTGCAACAGCAATGGCATGGTTATGATCCTCAGCCACAGTAGACGATGAATCGACGTTGCTCCCTCCATTACTAATAAGATCCGGAGAACTCCCTGCTGGAAAATGTTCAAGTGACACAACTTCTGGAGCTTCTGGTTGTTGCCATTTGCTGTCTAATGTTTCCTTCTGAAAAACATAATAGAAAAATTAAACCACCTCATCACGCCATTACTTATGGCTTAATTAACATTAATGACTCGAGATATGATTTTTTTTATGAGATATTGTAACATCAGAGTGGTGGTAGTGATTCATGATGGAGAACTAACGTAAACAGCACATGTTATGATGAATATGGTGGGAAAGAAATAGGTGTATTGAAAACAATAGGTCATGAACTAATTTGGTATTGCCTTTTCCGTTGGGTCATATTGTAGGGGGGGACCAGTACTAACCAAAATTGAGCAAATGATTATATAGTTTACTTCTTTAAGGGAAAAAAGCCCATGAAGTGCAGCTTCTGATCTACATATGGGATGGATTTCAGTGCCAAACAAGTCAGGATCCGCTATATGAACTCAAACGGACCATGTATATCCATATAGATAGATGGATTTTATCAGAAATCCCATAAATGACATACTCACAATAAGAGATGATAGTATAATTATGATATTGCTATCATTGGCATTTGTCTTATTAGTGATAATTATTGCAATTATGCTAAATCATCACATTAACTATACTCTTTTAGGAAAATGAAGGGGAAAAAGAACGGGAATCTTCATGGATCAATATAAGGCAAGTAAGTAAATATGCCCATTAATTAGCAAAACATTTGTATTTAGATCATAATGTTGAAAACCAAGAAGGATCTTTGAAAAGATTATCTTCCAAACATGCATAAACATAACTTAAAAAAATATCTTGCCCTAAAATGTTACTTGGAAAATATTACTACTACATTAACCTCCTGATTTTGTTCATCTGTTTTCTCTGTTGATCTTGAAGATCATCATAAAAGGACAGCCCGATGCACTAAGCTCCCGATATATGTGGGTTCCGGGGAAGAGCCAGACCACAAGGGTCTAATGTACGCAATCTTACCTTTGCATTTTTGTAAGAGACTGTTTCCACGGCTTGAACTCGTGAATCTTGAAGATATGTAAGAAAAACTACAGAGTGAACTAACCTTCTTCTCTGGTGAATCTTTAGGAGAATGTTTGAAAACTTTTTTCACTGATGAAAACCAACCACTTCCTTTCTTGCCCATATCAGCCAAAAGAATTGACCTTTCTATCCAAAAAACACATTTAGCAGATCATAACCATTAAGACCAAAAAATAAATTTAAAAGAACTTTAATTCCCAAGTCAAATTTCATTGTGATCCAACAAAAAAAAATATACCTGGGAGAGAATTAAGCTACTACTGTACTTGAATCATGATATGTTTGCTCTTCATGTGCATAAAGAAAACTGAAGAAGGAAGAAAGAAAAAAAAGTGAAGCATATGGAGAAAGAGTTTGGTAATAATAATAAAAAGAGTAGTAACTGCAAACCCGCTTATTTTGCCGTTGGTATTTATCATTCTCACGGTGTCAAGAGATCGAGTACCTTTCCTAATGTTTAGTGCCTCTTTTTATTTTATTTCTTTCATGACACTCTCTCCCTTTTATTAAAACACACACTTCACATATCTACCATCTACATACAGTTGGCCTCACTAAGTGGCCTTCTTAATTACTCACATCTTTTACACTATTCTTGCCCCTCTTCACAGGTCTTTAGCATTCCTTGTTCCTCCTATATATATATATATATTAGCACTCAATATTCACTCATTGTGACTTTTTTTCCCTAGTAAAAAGGTGTCCGATTTAGTTTGCGCGCACTTCGATTATAATTACAATTTACAGATATCTACCACCTCTCATATATCATCCAAACCTAATATTTCTGACATGACATATGAATTGTCTCAAGAACATTTATATATAATCTAGGTAAATACTATGAGGTGAGGATGGTAGGATGGTTGGGCATGGAGGGAGGAGTCAATTAACGTGGAATGCCGTTTATGGGACTAGTTTTCCTATCTCCCGAAGTAGGTCATTTTCCTAATATTTAAGGATTAAAGAAAATATTTTTGTAAAAAAAATATTACGACCAACCAAATATGAAAAAATTGAAAAATATTTTGGACACCGTTCTTGTAATATTTTCATAATGATGGCATCGGAACAATTTGGACGCACGGACTTCGACTATCTTATCAGTTAGTCACCCATTACTATGTATCGCGCTGCCCCACACGAGCGGTCAGTTTGAGCACACTTGAACTGTTAATGTCGGGTACTTATTATCTTTTGCATCGGCTATCGATTATCTCCCACCACATCATAAGCAGTCAAATAAAAATAAATCTATTTAATATTTTTACTCGGATGAAATTTGAATGATGATCTCCTATAATCTTTACCAACTTCATTAGCTGATAGGTCACATGATTGGGTGTTACATTTTTTAAATTGAAAAAGGAAAAAAAAAATTCCCATTAATATTTTAATGGATATATTTCGAGGTTTACATAGTTTAATGTTACACCAAAAGATTAAAGTGCGCCTCTTTTTTTCTTAGGGTAGTTTACATACCTTAATGGGAGTCAGGTGAAGTGCCTGGAACAAGACAGTCCAATTATTGAATACATACAAGTTGTACACTTGTAATGAGATAAATAAGATTCTTCATCTTTCGAAATCTCAGGTTAAAATCTTAAGAATGAGAAAAATCTTATTATGGAGTATGTCCCCCTTAAATAGGCCTTACTCGGGCCGACTCTCTGGATTAATGCCTAATGTGGATATCGAAGAACGCCGGGGTGAGAAACAAAAAGACATACAAGTTGAGCAAGGAGTGCAATTGTCTAATTAGGAGGTTCACGGGCGTGATAATGACATACAAATAACGGAGATTGTTATTTTGTTCATTAGTACTCCTATCATTTGTTAATTGGCCTAACCATAGATAGAATCAAGTATATGTAATGAACAAGAACAATGTTATGCAGTTTTAGGGAAAGTTGAGAAAAAACTTTATTCACATGAGTGAAATATAGACTTATATTTAGGGACCTTAATTAATTAACATTGATTGAATTACATGGGGTGTTGGATTGAAGGTGAAGCTCGGTGAACTAAGCTTCCGCGCGCGGGATCCAGGGAAGGGTCGGACCACAAGGGTCTAATGTACGTAGTCTTACCCTGCATTTCTGCAAGAGGTTGTTTCCACGACTTAACTCGTGACCTCATGGTCACATGACAACAACTTTAATAGTTACTTCAAGACTCCCCTTCCGAGAGTGTTGAATGTGAAATGAACAAAAATAAAAGGTGTGGTTAATATAATTAGGTAGATGAGATGAGAGACTTTTTTCTTGCATTTGAAAGCAGATCACGGTACAACCGTGTATATGATGTATATTTGGTGTATATTTCTTATCATAATTATTAGAGTTCTTGTACATGTATAATTATGGTAGTAGTCTTGTATTAGGAAAAGAAGTAGTCTTGTATTAGAAAAAGGTAGATTTAATTTCCATAATTAGATATTGTATATCATGTATATATATATTTTCATTAAGGAAAATAATCAAGGGATTATTCTCTTTCATGGTATCAGCAGTCTAGGGCAAACTTTTACTTCCCCAAAAGTTCTCACCTTCCGCCGCCCTACTCGTCAGCCATGACCCCCTCCCTTCAAAAAAAAATTCCAAATCCCTAATTCTCCTCTTGTTCTTTCATCATGTCTACCACAAAGAACACATTTCATCATACCCTTGCAGTCTCTAACATCAAGAACAACATCTCTATTGTTCTTGAGATGGAAAACGTCCAATATGCGACGTGGGCAGAACTATTTAAAAGTCACGCACGGTTTAATCGAGTTCTTCATCACATCGTCCCCCCGGAAAAAGGTAAGGAGAATGTGTCTACCACCGATGATGAAATAGAGTTGTGGGCAACTCTTGATGCTATGGTGCTCCATTGGATTTATTCCACCATCTATAGAGACCTCTTGCAGACTATTATTGAACCCGACGTCACGGCAATGGAAGCTTGGAATAGGTTGTGTGATATACTATAGGATAAAAAAACTCTCATGTCGTGACCCTTGAGCAAGAATTCTCCCACATCAACATGAAGGATTTTTCGAATGCCTCAGCCTATTGTCAAAGGCTCAAGGAGTTGTCGAATCAACTCAAGAACGTTGATCACGAATGATCGTCTTGTTCTTCAGATGGTTGCAGGCCTATCCGAGGCTTATAATGGCGTTGGAACTCTTCTTCGTCAAAGCAATCATCTCCCGTTGTTCTACCAAGCACGTTTCATGCTCACCTTAGAAGAAGTTGGGTTAGCTAAAAAGGCGGCAATTGGAACCAATTCCGCCATGATGGTAGCCACATCCTGCGACACCGATAACCCTCACTCCGTCTTGGAAAATTCTAGCCAAAACCGTAACAATTGTGGCAAAATTTGTGGTGGTGGTGGTGGAAGTGGAGGCAACCGCGGTGGTGGCAGGGGTGCGGTGGCGAAGGACGTGGTGGCAGTGGCCATCTGGTTGGGCCGCAGCCTTGGGCCAGTGCACAATGGTCGTGGGGTTGGACCAGTGGGCAGTGGCCCATGCCACAATTTCCAACATACCCAATAGCAAGTTGGGCCAGGTCCAATGGCCCCCAGTAGTTCCAGCTGACCCAGCAGTCACAGACTAGGCCTTGGAAACATGTTGGCTTGCTTAGGCCTCGGCCTTCGCTGCTGCGGGCCCAGCGATAGTTCCGACTCATATGGATATTGAAGCAGCGATGCATACACTTGAATTAAATCCTCCGAATGCAAATTGGTACATGGACATCGGGGCCACTTCTCATATGACGTCTGCATCATGTAATCTCTCGTCTTATTTCAATTTGAGCAAAAAATGTGGCATAATTGTTGGTAATGGTAATTCAAATCCAATTTGTGGTTATCGTCGCACAAATGTATCTCCCCCAAACCCACCTTTAGCCTTGACAAATGTCCATGCTCCTCACTTAATTAAAAATTTGGTGTCTGTTCAAAAATTTACAATTGATTATTGGGTTTTTGTTGACTTTGACCTTTTGGATTTTCTATGAAGGATTTGACGACGAGGATACCTCTGATGAGATGTAATAGTCGGGAAGAGATTTATCAAATCACCACCACCACCACCACCACTTCCACTAATCAATCCACACCGTCAACGTTTGCCGCTCTAGCACCCTCCTTGTGACATGCGTGTTTGGGTCATCCGAGGACGCTTGTTCTTTCCTCTCTTAAAAATAATAATTTTATTGAATGTAATAGTACGCATAGTACAAAATATTTTTCCTTCTTGTCCGCTTGGGAAACATGTTAAATTACCGTTTGTAGCCTCAAATTCTAGTACTTTGTTGCCATTTGATATCATTCATGGTGATTTGTGGACATCTCCCATTTTGAGCTTTTTGGGCCACCGTTATTATGTGTTATTTTTGGATGATTATTCTAATTTTTTATGGACCTTTTCTTTATCTAAAAAGTTTCAAGTTTTTTCCACATTCTTATCGTTTAGAGCGTTCATCCGTACTCAATTTGAACGGAAAATTAAAAACATTCAATGTGATAATGGAAGAGAATTTGATAATGGGCCATTTCGGAAATTTTGTAATTCTAATGACATATCTTTTCGATTTTCTTGTCCTCATACGTCCTCACAAAATGGGAAAGCCGAAAGAAATATTCGTACCATTAATAATATTGTCTGGACTTTACTAGCCCATGCTTCATTACCACCTTATTTTTGGCATCATGCATTACAAATGGCTACTTACCTTCTTAACATACTCCCTAGCAAAGGCTTAGCATACCAATCTCCACTAAAAAATATTTATCATAAAGATCCTTCATATTCTCGTCTTAGGGTGTTTGGATGTTTGTGCTATCCTCTATTCCCGTCCACTACAATTAACAAACTTCAAGCCCATTCAATCGTTTGTGTGTTTTAGGATTATCCGTCTAATCATCGTGGTTACAAATATTTTGATTTATCCTCTAATAAAATCATAATTAGTCGCCATATTATTTTTGATGAAACCCAATTTCCGTTCGCTAAATTGTGTAATTTCGTATCTAATTCTTATAATTTTTTGGATGATGGGCTCTCACCGTATGTGGTCCACCATTTAGTATGGCCCCCATCTCAGGATCTGACCAAAGAAACACCGGTTGGCTGGCCGATCCGTCCGTGCCCAATCCTCGCCAAGAAAGGCCCATCGTCACGGGCCCAATTTTGTCACTTTTGCCCAACGCCTCGGCAACAGACTCCATCGCCTGGCCCAAGTCATTCCCTTCCCGGTCCAGTCTCTCGGCCAGCATGCCCACTGCCTGATGGCCCAATTTTTTAGTCTGTCAGTCCAATCCTTCAGCCAGCAGGCTAGTCCCGAGACGATCTGACACCAACCCAGGTTCAGTCCACTTTTATTATGAGTCAAGGGCCCATTACTCATAGCCAACGGTATATTTTTAAACTTAAAATACATTTTAATCTCAATTCGAATGTCACTAAATCACTCCTACCACGTAACCTAGTGTCTGTCATTCATGACCCGAATTAGAAAATGGCCATGAATGATGAATATAATGCTCTTATTGAAAATAAGACGTGGAAGTTGGTGCCCCGTCCGCCTGGTGTTAATGTAATTCGTTCTATGTGGATTTTTACTCATAAGGAAAAAAATTATGGTTGTTTTGAGAGGCATAAGGTCCGTCTTGTAGATGATGGCAAAACTCAACAGGTTGGCGTGAATTGTGGAGAGACATTTAGTCCAGTGGTCAAACCGGCGACCATTCGCACTGTTCTCAGTCTCGCTCTATCTAAATCATGGTCCATTCATCAGTTGTATGTGAAAAATGTTTTCTTACATGGTGATCTCAAGGAAACAGTATGCATGCATCAGCCCTTAGGTTTCAGGGACCCCGATCATCCGAACCATGTCTGTTTACTGAAGAAGTCCTTGTATGGGCTAAGACAAGCCCCTCGGGCTTGGTATAAAAGGTTTGCAAATTATGTGTCTGCTATTGGGTTTTCTCACAGCAGGTCCGATCATTCTCTGTTCATCTATCATCGTGGTACTTCTCTGGCATATATTCTTTTATATGTGGATGATATTATATTGACTGCCTCTTCTGATAAACTGCGAAAGTCTATCATGTCACTTCTCAGTTCAGAATTTGCTATGAAGGACTTGGGGCCCTTGAGTTATTTTTTTGGTATAACTGTCACTCGTCATCCAGGTGGTCTTTTCCTATCATAGAGAAAGTATGCAGCTGAGATTATTGAACGTACTGGCATGTCATCCTGTAAGTCCTATCCTACTCCGAATGACACCAAACCGAAGCTGAGTGCTAATTCTAGCATATCTAACGAGGATCCCTCCCACTACCGCAGTCTTGCAGGGGCTCTTCAGTATCTTACTTTCACGAGATCTGATATTACTTATGTAGTGCAACAAGTGTGTTTATTTATGCATGATCCTAGGGATGAGCACATGCATGCTCTCAAATGCATTGTGCGTTGCATTCAGGGCACTCTTGATTATGGTTTGCACTTATATCCATCCTATGTATCTACTCTCGTGTCTTATACGGATGTTGATTGGGGTGGGTGTCCAGATACCAGACGTTCGACATCTGGTTATTGTATGTTTCTTGGTGATAACTTGGTCTCTTGGTCGGCTAAACGCCAGACTACTTTATCGTGATCCAGTGCGGAGGCCGAGTATCGAGGGGTAGCCAATGTTGTGTCTGAGTCCTGTTGGCTGCGTAATCTCCTATTAGAGCTTCACTTTCATATTAAAAAAGCTACATTAGTCTACTGCGATAATGTTAGTGCAGTCTATCTCTCTGGGAATTCGATCCAATATCAGTGCACTAAACATATCTATATAGATATTCACTTTGTTCGCGAAAAGGTAGCTCGTGGACAAGTATGTGTCTTGCATGTCCCTTCACGGTACCAGATTGCTGACATCTTTACTAAGGGTATTCCCTTAGTTCTGTTTGATGATTTTAGGGACAGTCTCAGCGTACGACAACCGCCCGCTATGACTGTGGGGGTGCGAAAGCAGGTCACGGTACAACCGTGTATATGATGTATATTTGGTGTATATTCCTTACCATAATTATTAGAGTTCTTGTACATGTATAATCATGATAGTAATCTTGTATTAGGAAAAGGAAGTAGTCTTGTATTAGAAAAATATAGATTTAATTTCCATAGCTAGATATTGTATATCATGTATATATACATTTTCATTAATAAAAAAAAATAATGGATTATTCTCTTTCACCATTTAAAGTGACATTGAAGCAAAAGTTTTGTTTGATTGTTGAATTAGGAGGAAGAGAGAAGCTTTTATGGTGCACCATCCTTAATAGTTTCATGATTGTTTGATCACATTAACCTTTGTGATAACCACCTTCCACCTTAATTATTCGTTTGTCTCTTAAATATTTTTTTAAGAAAAGGAAAGCAGTATTCATTTTTTTACTAAGAGACGGTATGAAAATAAATAATAACATCTGATTTTGTCGAGCATAAATACCATAATTTCTGTTTTATACATTGATTAATTAAAGCCAAAGTAATTTTGAGGTTGAAGCTTGTCTTTAAGCGAGAAGGTTTCCACATGTCATTGAACAAAATAACAAATCTAGTTCTTGGTTATCATGAAAAAGAAATACAAAATAATAAAAACCAGGTATAGTATATATGATTTTACGGCTGAAGGGTGTCAAAGGCTACGGAAAGTAAAAACAAGAGATGAAATAAATTGAATGTCAGTGATAATATCACCTGACACAAGTGACAACACTTCGATAAAACAGAAAACCTTCTAGAGTAAAATGCAGCGGAAAAATAAAGAACACAGAGATTTATATTTTCATAAGTTATATGCTGATATAACTTATGATGGTCAATGACCAGAAGTATTGTATATATATTATATACAAAATTATAAATTTCTTTCTTTACAGATTTACAATATAAAATGGAAATGAATTAAAAGTTGAAGTCGCAAATGACTTATGCCTGAAAAATCTAACTACGTAGACATAGATAACATCTCATTACAATCGCTCCATATAAAACTAATCTAGAATCTAAACATCAATTGTAATATTGGACAGAATGTTGTCGACACACTCATGCAACACTTGTGATCCAGATTTCTGGGTTGAAATCCCGAGAGCTCTCTTGGTATTTTTGCAGTCTAATTCTGGATATCGATTCACTGTAGTAGCCTCTCTATTTATAGTAGAGAGTCTTTCTTGAAAAGCTCATCGATTGGTTGTGGAGGTTGAGGGAAAGGTGGGCAGCTGGTGTGTTTGTTGGAGAAGATCATGGAGTCGAAATCTCAACAACATTGACTTGTTCTTCACTCGACTTCTTCCCAAAGCTTTGACTCTTTCTCCCACGTTTTACACAGCTCCATTTCACCAAGCCTAAGTCATTTTTACCCCACAGTAAAAATATTACTTCTTAACGTGAAGTAAGACAAAACTGTTATATAAAAATGTTGGTCTGAATGTTGTGACATTTGTCCCAACATTTTATGCATTCAACAACAGTACTTCAGAGGATATGTTGGGTCAAATATCACAATACCAAACCCAACATTGACAATCTTGCCTTTTTTCCTTTCTTCACAAAACACATTATAAAATGTATAGACGACTTAGTGCTTTATCACGGATGTTGTCCAACACCTGTGATTACAAAATTGCTCCCCTTTAACCTGTGATGGTATACAAGCAAACAAGTGTATACCACTCTATAGGATTAGAAGAGAATAAAGATGTTGGCGCATATATACTTATCATCCACCTATATAGATTTATATACAGACCATAAGAAGAAATATTTCATTGTCCACATAAATCAATATCCATCATGTCGAACAGTTAACTGCTCAGATTGAGCAACATTCACGACCCTTATACAGTATCAACCAGTAGCAACAACTCCTCCTAACTCATCATACAACAGCTTGCAACAACTTTCTACTCCTGCATAACTGCTTCTCTGTACAGAACAGCAGCTTCTAACTTTCTTCCTCAGCTCCCCCTGCATCAGCACTTCCTTTGCTTCCATCGGCATCAGCAGCATCATTTTCTCCCTTTTTTTTGTGAAGAAAGCAACAGCATGTAATGGTCTATGGCTTAAATCAGAGCATTTCTCACAGCATCAACCTCAAAGATTTGTTGGTTGATCTTTGCAATTTGATTCACAAGTCATTCAGTAGACAGTGGAGACTGTCTAGGACCAGTGTTGCCAAGAATAATCAGAACTATTTCCTTCCATTTTTCCAGGGTAGATCGATGACTCTGTCTCTACTCTTCAAAACTGTTTTGTTTACTGTGTACAATTCAGAATCCTTCCCTAATGTGTCCTCTATCTTAGGCTTAAAACCTTGGGTAGTTAAAACTTTGTATATCAGATAGAGATAAGAGAGGATTGAGGTTGATTCTTTTTGTGCCAAGTTGGCAACTTGATGGAAGATTATCTTGCCCAGATCAACTCTCAAACATTTTCCAATTTTATATAGCATGCTGGCTTGTTCTGTAGTTATAATTGACTCATTCATTAAAGGAAGCCAATTGTGTATAGCAATTTTGTGAAGGGTGGCAAACAAGGCTGTTAATTTAGAGGCTAGACATCTACAGATCCACTTATGCATTATACCTCCTATGAGGTACTCAATTACTTTATCTCTATTGTCCACTGCAGGGTCTGCTTCTCTAATATTCTCCTCATCATTTAATCCCATACATTGGTTTATAGCAGCAGGTGTGAAAAAAATATACTCTATTATAAAGATATACCTTCCCAAATTTCTTCGATGAGGTATCCTCTATAGTAGAACTCAAATTAGCATAAAACAACCTGACTATTTTATCAACATATGGTCCTTTCTCAGTAACAGATCCTAGGAGTTGTCTTTCTTTTAAGAACTTTATCAAACCATATTCTGAACATGAGGCAATGTCTAATACTTTTTCAGACCTAATAACTCTATTCTTGTACTAGTCCCAATTATTAGAATTATTTTTAGAATATAATTTGTCTTAGTAAATAGATACCTCAAGGTCTGAATCAGATTCGGTTTTGCTTGAGGATGTTGGTGTTTGTGTCTTTTCTGATGTTGGCTGAAATGATGCCTGAGATGTTGTGGCATCAGTGGCAACATTCGGTGTAGCACTAGATTTGGCATATCTAGGAATTCCCTTTGGAAAGAATTGCTTCAATGGAGTTTCATCAGGAACTTCCTCATTTTCTTGAGACACATTTTGCGGTACAAAAGCAGTTGGTTCTTCTTCACCCTCTTCAGTTGAGAGCACAAAATTTGTGTTGTCACTGTCACTGCTCGAGCAAGCACGTATATATGTATCAAATCTGGACCTTTTGTTGCTCGGCTCTTCACGAACAGTTCTCTCAAACATTCTACTCGATCGACGAGTAGGGAACGTGGATGATCTTGATCTTTTACTCAATGCTGAAATATCATATGTTTCATCAACATCTATTTGATTGTTGTCATCACCTGGGTAGCTAATGTCTAAAGGTTCATCTAAGCCTTTAAACAATATTGCTTTAGAGAGATCCTCAGGGAGATTTGAGGAAGAGGATTGGCCCGGTTGCTGAGGTGTGTTCGAATGAGGGCTGATGCTCATAGGTGTGTTAGATGGAATGTTGGCTGACATGGCTTCTGACACTGGAGAAGTTTTCATTGGTGAGAATTGAGGTGAGGGTTTTGAGGAATTAGGGTTTGTGATCGAGGATAGAGTTTGAAATGGAGAGGATTCCATCGGGTAGGTAGGGTTATACCCGAGGTGTAATGTGATTTTCCCTTCTTTTTTTAAGAAAAATCAGATATGATAGAAAAATACAAATAAGAGGAATTTATATACATGGCAAATCTTTCAAAGCAAAAAAGAATCCCTTAGTTTTAGATATTTCAATTTTACCCAATAACTTACACCTAAGATTTTGGGATAAAATGATAAACATCACGGTAGAAATTTAATTTAATCTTATCATTTTAAAATTTGAAATTCCTATTAAAATAAGGCATAGAAATAGGGAGAAAAATCTGATTTTGAAATCAGCTAAGAACAACATCCCAACAAATATCACAATCTGAAAATGTAAACATCAATGTTGGCAACATTTTGGGCGACACAAGTATTTTGATCCCATAAGAATTTTTTTGCTTTGACAACAAATCAAGACACATTTTATAAGTATTTTATGATTTTAACCACATGACCAATGTAACATTTTCCCATCGTATCCTTGATCTAATCATAAAATATATACAAAAGATTTTTTCGTGTCAAAAATAAGAATACTTATTTAGTATTCTCAAAATTCTTTTGAAGTACTCGATACTCCTATATAATAGGAACGATATCTTTTTAAGGGATTTGCCCATTTTTCACAGTTGCCAAATATTTATAAAGGCTTTGCCTTATTTCGATACTTCTTTTTTATGATATATATATCATCGCAGAGAACGGTATCACTCTTATAACATATTCTTATTGAGGATCATGCTTGTGTGACCAAAATTTATGCACTATACATCAATAATAATCAGTCATGGATATTACATAGGTAAATATCACCCGAAATGTTAGACAACGTTTCAGCTGACATTCACAAAAAATGCCTTCTTTTTAGATATTACAAAGACCAAAAGATTTTTTCAAACTAGAAAATCTCTCATGGTTCCAAAGCTTTTGTAAAAATATCAGCTAGTTGATGAAGAGTGTCAACATGTTCAATTTTAACTAGCTGTTTTTCAACTAAATCTCTTAAAAAAGTGATGTCTAATATCAATATATTTTGTACGTGAGTGCTGAACTGGATTTTTGGAAATATTTATAGCACTCAAGTTATCACAATACAAAATCAAAATGTTGCTAGTAAATTCATAGTCGTCTAACATGTGTCTTAGTCATATTAATTGAGAGCAACAACTTCCAGCTACTACATATTCAGATTCAATAGTTGAAAGTGAGACACATTTTTGTTTACGACTATACCATGAAACAAGATTATTGCCAAGATAAAAACATCATTCACTTGTACTTTTTCTATCATCCACATCTTCAGCCCAATCCGAGTCACTAAATCCTATTAAGTTAGGATTAGTGTCTTTGGAATACCAAATTCTCAACTCACATGTGTCAGCGACATATCGAATAATACGTTTCACGATATTTAAGTGGGATATTTTGGGACATGCTTGAAAACGGGCACAAACACAAACACTAAACATAATATCTGGGCGACTAGCAGTAAGGTAATGAAAGCTACCTATCATAGATCGATATAATGTTGGGTCGATATTCTCACCAACATTATCCTTACAAACCTTCTTTGACGAATCCATTGGCATCTTCATTTATTTAGCATTCTCCAAACCAAATCTCTTGACTAGATTCTTGGCATATTTACTCTGTGAGATGAAAATTCCATCATCACTTTGCTTTAGCTGCAAGCCTAAGAAAAAAGTTAGTTCCCCAATCATACTCATTCAAATGTTGATGGCATAGCTTCAACAAACGAATTTAGGTACAATTGTGAGGTCGACCCAAAAACTATGTCATCTACGTAGATTTGAGCAATTATAATATCTACACTGTGTCATTCAATAAATAAAGTACGATCGGCTTCTCCACAGTTAAAATCAAATTCAAGAAGAAAGTTAGTTAAACGACCATACCATGCATGAGGAGTTTGTTTCAACCCATACAAAGCCTTTTTGAGCTTGTATACATAGTGTGGATGGTAAGGATCTTCAAATCCTTTTGGTTGTTCAACACAGGCTTCCTTATCTAGATAACCATTTAAGAACGCACCTTTTACATCCATTTGGTATAGAGTAATTTTCAGACAACAAGCAATAGCAAGTAAAAGTCTAATTGACTCAAGTCTAGCCACATGTGCGAATGTTTCGTCATAATCGATTCCTTCAACCTGTGTATATCCTTGTGCAACTACATGAGCTTTTTTTTTTTACAATTGTTCCAGATTCGTCTGATTTATTTTTGAAAATCCACTTAGTTCTAATTACATTTGTATTGTTTGGACGTGGAACTAAGTCCCAGACTTCATTTCGAGAGAATTGTTCAAGCTCTTCTTGCATTGCTTGAATCAAAAAATTATTTTTGAGTGCTTCTAAAATATTTTTTGGTTCTAATGTAGATATAAAATAAGAAAGACTAACCTCTTAGTATATGGTAGTCATACACACACACCTTACCATATATCTGTAGTTGAGTGATTCTTTTCCTCTTGTTTTAATTCCTTCAAAAACTCCCCCTACCATCTGGCATGTTGGATGATTCTTCATCATCCTTGATGAGGGGTCATTTCGAACTTGATCTAGCAATTCAGCATTTGACCCCTCATCCCTGACATGTGTAATCTCTATTTCAGATTCAGATGTTCCTTCGGCTGTGGCAACATTTGGGGCAACATCTGATTCTTCAGCAGTCTGCATATTTTTCACTGAAACTATAGTGTTATTTTCAGTTGTATTTCTTGTAAGATCAGAAAAATTATCAAAAATAACATTTACAGACTCTTGTACAGTTCTGGTCCTCATATTGTATACTCGATAAGCATGACTATTTTGAGAATAGCCAACAAAAAAAATTTGTCGCTCTTAGAGTCAAACTTTGCCAAATGATCTCTATCATTTAAAATGTAACAAATACACCCAAAAATATGAAAGTAATGCAAGTTAGGTTTCTTTTCATTTATAAGCTCATAGGGTGTCATCTTTGTTCATGGCCTTAGACAGACTCTATTAGCTATGTGTAGCAGTATTCAAGGCTTCTGCCCATAAACATTTTGACAAATGTTTAGAATTAAGCATTACTCTAGCCATTTCTTGCAATGTCCTATTCTTCCGTTCTGCAACCCCATTTTGCTGAGGTGTTTTGGGGGCAGAAAACTCATGAAAATTCTTTTTTGTCACAATTTTTTGTGAATGAGCTGTTTTCAAATTCTTTTCCATGATCGGGTCTAATCCGAAAAATAGGAGAATAGAATAAGTTCCTACTTCTAGAGTGCAAAATTTTAAACATGTCAAAAGTTTTTTTATTTTTCTTTTAAAAAATATATCCATGAATATCTAGAAAAATCATCTACTATCACATAGGAATACCTCATGTCTCCTAGATTGTCTACTTCAATTGGACTCATTGAATCCATATGTAGCAATTGAAAACAGTGAGACGTACCTGAATGTTGTCCGTCATGTCGGACAACATTATGAGAGACACGTGTTTGCTTACCTTTCAAACAATCTGCACAGACAGTTTTACCTTTATGACTAAGTTTGGGTATGTCTCTAACAACTTCATATGAGATCAGTTTTTCTAGATTGCGGTAGTTGACATGCCCCAACTTATAATGTCATAGTGTTGTGTCGTCGATCTTAGCACTATTGCATGTTTCTTGTCTTACAACAAGATAACAATTATCACATGTTCTTGTACTTGTCATGACACATATATTAGCTTCATTAGTAATTTGACAAGCATCCTTATTAAATTTTACCTCAAGGTCGTCATCACACAGTTGACTAATGCTAATTAGATTAGCCATTAAACCTTCAACGTGTAAGACATTCCTTAAGGCTGAAAAATCAGGAACATCTAAGATCCCTTTTCCAATTCTTTTGCTTTTACTACCACCTCCAAAAGTCACATTTTCTCCATTAAATGACTCATAGCTCTTTAGAAATCCTTTTGTACCTGTCATGTGGCGAGAACATCCACTATCAAAGTACCAAGAACCTGAAATGTTAGTTCTTAATGCAGTTATACATATTTTACAAGTTAAATTCATTTTAGGAACTCAAACTCTCTTGAAACATTTTTTACCTTTTAGCTCAGAAATATTGCTCCGATTGTTATCCAAAATATTGGACGACAATTTAGGCAACACTTTGCTCACAGAATTTTGAAGTTTGAAACAATATGGTTTTAAGTGTCCAGGGGAGTTACAGTGATGTCATACAAACTTCATAATCTTTGACATATACGAGAACCTATTATTTATCCCTTTTTCTTTTACAAAACGTATTTTCTCATTTTTATCAAAAAGATTAGAGCATATGGTTTTAAGAGAGTTTTCGTACCCAATACCTGCATGTGAAGGATTAACTGAGTATCTCATTCAATTTTGAAGTCCCTGTGTTGAGCTTGCGGAAGGTTACTTCGGCTAAATCCAGTTTTGCACGAATCTTACCAAATTCAGTTTTCTTTTTGGTAAGTGCAACCTCTAGTCGGATTATTGTGCCTTTTAAATCTACATTCTCACGAGTTAAAGATTTTACCTTTGTGTCAAGTTGCTTGGATTCTATGATTAAGGTTTTACAAATACTTTGTAATTCATTAATCATATCACCTTTGCATTCAACGTGATCCATACAATCAGCCTCACTAACATAAATAGAACCACTAAAGCAATTAACATCAGAATAGTTAAAGAATTCATACCTTTCGGATGTCGCTGAGGATGTTGATGTTGGAGCAAATGTTGTGACATCTGAGATAGCATTATAGATGACATATTCATTATCCGATAGAGACTGTTCGAAAATAGTGGTCAGCATTGCTTGTGTTTCAATTTCACGATCTCATTCCTCTTCATCTTCATCATCACTAAGAGAAACCCATAGGTTCTTACCAAATTTTCTAAGAGTGTTTGCACATACGTTGGCATAATGACCCCAACCCGAGCATGCATGACATTGCACGGACTCAAGTTGTTTGGGATCAAATTTGGTACGATTTGAGTTGGTTCTTCTTAGTTGATTTCCTTTTTGTGTATTTGGAAGGAATCTAGTGGGCTTTTGATTGAAGACTTGGTTTTGGTGCTCTTTAGATTTAGATTGATTTCCCTCATTGTTGAGCTTCCTCACCATCGAATTGTATTTTCGAGTGAGTAAGGCAACATTTGCACCTTCACCAATTTCTTCAATATTCTCATCCTCTTCTTCGATTTGACTCTCCAAGGATTTAACTTGAAGTGACATATTCTTAATTTTATATAATTCCTTTTGATTCTCAATGTTCATCTCATAAGTTTTGAGTATGCTCATCAAGGTATGAAGGTCCATTGTGGCAAGATTGTGAGCTTCTTCAATGGCACAAATCTTTAAATTGAACTTTTCAGGAAGAGAACGGATAGCCTTTTCAACAAGTTGAGTGTTGGTTAATGATTCACCAAGCACTTGACATTCATTTGAGATGTCAATCAACTTTTCAAAATAAGATTTAATATCATCCCCTTCTTCCATCCTTAAACGTTCATATTTACTCATGAGCATGTGTAGCTTTGTTCGACGAACACTTGAGCTACATTCACAATGAATTTGTAAAATATCACATACGTCCTTAGCCGTGGGCAGTTTTGAATGAGTTTGAACATGTAGAGATCAACCCATGCAAAAATTGTATTTAAGGCCTTTTCGTTAAAGCTAGCACTATTGGTTTCTTCTGTAGTCCATTCGGATTCAGGTTTAACAATAATGTCACCTTCCTCATCCGGTGGAAACATTGGAACAACATACCCATTGGTTATAGATCTCCATGCACGAATATCAATTGATTTGATATGCGAACGTAGGCGAATCTTCCAATAGGCATAATTTGATCCATCTAAAATAGAAAGTCTATCAATAGTCGAATTTTCCGGATCCATAGCTTATGACAACATGATCAAGCACTTATTGTGTTAAGTATCGACTCTGATACCACTTGAAGGGTGTCAAAGGCTACGGAAAGTAAAAACAAGAGATGAAATAAATCGAATGTCAATTCTGTTTCCGAATGTCAGTGATAATGTCACCTGACACAAGTGACAACACTTCGATAAAACAGAAAACCTTCAAGAGTAAAATGCAGCGAAAAAATAAATAACACAAAGGTTTATATTTTCATAAGTTATATGTTGATATAACTTATGATGGTCAATGACCTGAAGTACTATATATATATTATATACAAAATTATAAATTCCTTTCTTTACAGATTTGCAATATAAAATGGAAATGAATTAAAAGTTGAAGTCGCAGATGGCTTCTGCCTGAATAATCTAACTACGTAGACATAGATAACATCTCATTACAATCGCTCCATATAAAACTAATCTAGAATCTAAACATCAATTGTAATATTGGACAGAATGTTGTCGACACACTCATGCAACACTTGTGATCCAGATTTCTGGGTTGAAATCCTGAGAGCTCTCTTGGTATTTTTGCAGTCTAATTCTGGATATCGATTCACTGTAGTAGCCTCTCTATTTATAGTAGAGAGTCTTTCTTGAAAAGCTCATCGATTGGTTGTGGAGGTTGAGGGAAAGGTGGGCAGCTGGTGTGTTTGTTGGAGAAGATCATGGAGTCGAAATCTCAACAACATTGACTTGTTCTTCACTCGACTTCTTCCCAAAGCTTTGACTCTTTCTCCCACGTTTTATACAGCTCCATTTCACCAAGCCTAAGTCATTTTTACCCCCACAGTAAAAATATTACTGCTTAACGTGAAGTAAGGCAAAACTGTTATATAAAAATATGTGTCTGAATGTTGTGACATTTGTACCAACATTTTATGCATTCAACAACAATACTTCAGAGGATATGTTGGGTCAAATGTCACAACATCAAACTCAATATTAACACTCGTGTTAACATTTCTGACATGTTGGTAATATATTAATATAATTAGAGATATTTAGCTAACTAAATGGGCATCATTGGGTTGTTTCCTTGTTATACTCTTGTTTTCCCTTTCCTCTGGTGTAGTTTTGAATTAAGAAAAAAGAAAGTGTAAAATACTAAGCATTCCTCAACACATTCTAGGGGAGCAAAAGTGTTCCTTTGTAGTTCATTATTGTTTTAGCTCTAAACGTTCAATAATAGTTTCTAAAATGTCTTCTCATATTGTTGTTGGAATATGTAAAGCAACAACGGGAATAGTAAATAACTATTACAGTGATCGAAAGGATAAACAACAAATAGGACATCAATAAGTTGTCAATATCTTGATCTTGAATTGAAACTTCAAATATAGAACTTGTATTCGCGAATACAAGAACATGAATTGCTACACTTGTGGCTTGTAGATCCGCTGAGAAGATGAACGGTTAGAGTCCTTCGTCTGTTAAGTTGACACCTGAAACACTTAGCAACCGATTAGATAAACCACAACAACACCAGCTGAGTCGAAAGATGGCTCTCTGTCTTTAAGACAAGATTGCCCCCGTATATATGTTTTACGGAAGTGTGGACAATAGTCTCCCAAGATGAAATAACAAACTATTAAGTGTACAAAGCCTACACAAATGATCTCAGCGAAGAACACGAATAATGAAGATTGCTATTAGGAAAATCTGATCTCTTTGTGGTGTTGTATACTTGTATGTATATTGTCTCTCTTCATCTATAGAATTGAGCCAAAGGCCTCAATTTATAGGTGTGCAAGATGGCCTCTTCAAGTGCCCAAGTAATGGTCATTTAAATGCCATGTAATGGCCCTTTAAACCACCAACTAATGCAACCAAATAATGGCTAAGTTATGGAGGAAAAATTGCCAAGTTAATGCTCTAAAACCTCTTCATAATCAGTCAAACTTTTGAACTTCCGTCGAGCACTCACTGCATGGGTAGCGCCGCGGCGTGCAACATTTAGCACCGCAGCGCCGCGGCTCCAGAACCAAAATTGGAATTAGCGCCGCGGCGCTCCAGGCGCTGACGCCCAGTCCGCGAGGCGCCGCGGCTCTTTCCTACCCGTTCCATCTTACACCTCGCATAATCCTTCCTTCGTTTACCAATGTGGAACACTTGTTATTTATCCAATAATCATCCATCATTCTATGTCTCAAACATTTCACTTACGTACCAATATCTCTTTCATTAACGAAATTTATGATACTTGGCACTAAGATTGCACGTGTGTGGAAATGATATTTCCGACGTGCGGGGCCCAATTGTTCGAGTCATAAATAATGATATAAACTTAATTTCACATTAGTAAATTTTCAACAATTGTTTCATTTGTAAACACTAAACACCGGAGGAATAACCAAAAATCTAATTCTATCAACAACAAAAACTCTTAGATTCCTTCCTTGACTAAATGATCAACATTCTTTTGTTCTCGATAACTATGATTTATACTCTCTCCGTCTCAAATTATTTATCATTTTTTATTTTACACACTACTTAAGAAATATTAATTAAGAGAAATATTTGACTACTTTTAAATTTATTTATGTCTAAGTTATAATATTTCTCCAATAAATGTTTACTTTATTTATGTGTCATCTTCATTAATGACAAATGGTAAAATGGAAAAAAATAATTAATTGTGTCTTGAACTTCTAAAATGACAAATAATTTGATATAACTATTTTTAGTAACTACGATAAATAATTTGAGATAGATGAAGTATTATTGAGTTCTCTCACCTTTGCATCAATGACCTCCGTTCAAAAATTATAAAATTGCAAGTTGAGAAGTCTCTAAACCTAATTAAACATGTTATATAACAGGGAAATTTCTCCTTTTTGTACAATAGGGCAGGCTTCTTTAATTGGATAAAGGAGTATTTGTCCTTTAGTTGGCCAAATTCCCTACAAGGATGAATGAAAATATTTAGGAAACAAATGTACTTGTATTTATTATTAAAACAGTATATATATGACTAAAAAGACAAATATGATTTTATTGTATTCACATTTGGTCCGGGGGGAGTCCGTTTGTTGAATGCAAATTCCTTTGATAAAAAAAAATTCTATCCTGATTTTTGTTTTTCAGTTTTGACATCTTAAAGTGTTTTTCATAAATTGATTTATCATTTTATCATATAATTATTATTGAATTATACATATTTTTATTTTATGTTTTAACCAATGATTAGGTAAATGACGAGCGCGAGTATGTATTTATTCGTGGATCTCCTATGTTGTTTATGGAGTCCTTGAGCAGGGGTAGGCGCTCGATATTCAGTTCCTTCGGTATTTTCAAAGTTCAGTTTCGATAATTCGGTAATGGATAACTGAAAGTATATAGCAAATACTAAACTTTCAAAATTCGGTTCGGTAATCAAACTTCGGTACGGTAATTAAGTAATTATATATGTACTAAAGGAAAAGATATGTTGACACGATCTATTCATAATTTGTCACATTTGACATGATAGCTTTTAGAAAAATCACACATAGATGTTAGATCTCCACTCTCAAACTCTAACATTATTAATTTGGTGTCATAGGTCAATTAAAACATTTAAATCACTCGTTAATATTACCCATTTATATGATAAACAATTCATTAGGAATGGGCGCTCCATATTTTCAAATTCAATTTCGGTAATCAAAAAGTAAATATCAAATATCGAATTTTAAAATTCGATCCGATACAATAAATCAAACTTCGCTACTATAACAGTTCGATTCAATAATTTAATTTTGATTATTTATGCCCACTCCTATCCTTGGAGACTCTTTTTGTTGTACGAAGTCAAATAGTAGTAGTTGCGCGCTGATCTCCGTTGGCCATTTATGGCAATGTATTTCAAAGTTGGGCTAGTGGCAGTTGCCTTTCTCAGAGGTAATTAGTTTTACAAACATTTATTAATTTGTCTCATATGAGTTGCTAGTCAATATTTACTATTAGACTTGTAGTGACATTAAATTAAAAAATAATTATCATGCTTTTATCATTCGTGTGGTAACTGGTGATCATACAAAAGAACCTTTGGTGGTGGGCTTTAAGTTGATCTACAATTGGTTTATCCAGCTAGATATATCAAAAATGATTGGGTGATTTGAACAAAAAGAATATTTTTGTGTTGGTGTTTAGACTTTTTCTCCATTTTAAATATTTTTGTAGAAATTAAGTTTAATGAAAAAGTTCGAACTTAAATATCCTTAAGTTATTCAAGTCGGGTTCATATGATTGTCCGCAAGTTTTCACTCATGATAATCTCTTTTATGATTTTAAAGTTACTGAAAATATACAAGGATATACACGGTATACAATACCTTGTGTATACGGTGTATATCACGGAAACTCATCACAAGTGGGAAACCATGATATACACGGTATACACACCGTGTATATCCCTATTTTGGTAACAAATTATTTTGTATTATTTGTATATAAGTAGCATTGTACACTTACCATAATTGTAGGATTCTTGTACAATTAGACTAGGGTTTTGGGAGTAGAATAGGAATAGAATTTTCCATATTATAGAAATTGTAAATTGTATATATATTCTTTCATTAATGAAAATAATGAAGGGATTATTTTTTTCATGCTATCAGAAGTCTAGGTCTAAATCACTTCCGCAATTTCTCTCGATTTTCCGATCTTCCCTTCTCGGTCGAGCTGCATCAGAATATGTGCCCTCCTCGAATTTCGTGCCACTTTTACCTCATCTCTTCCCAATCCCTTTGTTCTTTTGTTGTGTCTAAGAATGTATTTCATCCTGCCCTTACTGTTTCTAATATCAAGAGTCACATCCCTATTGTTCTTGAGATGAAAAACGTCCAGTATGAGACGTGGGCAGAGTTGTTCAAAATTCACACAATCTCACATCAAGTCCTCCATCACATAATTTCTCCCGCTACCCCTACTCACGCGGAGGATCCTCAGTTATGGATTACTCTTGATGCTACCGTCCTTCAGTGAATTTACTCCACTATTTCTACCGACCTTTTACAGACGATTATTGAACCAGACACTACGGCTATGACTACTTGGAATAGAGTGCGTGATATATTCCAGGATAACCAACACTCTCGTACTGCCACCCTTGAACAAGAATTCTCCCAAGTCAGCATGGAATATTTCCTGAATGTTTCGGCTTATTATAAACGACTCAATGAATTAGCAGACCAACTCCGTAATATCGGAGCTCTTGTTACCAATAATCGTCTTGTTTTAAAAATGATTGCAGGCCTATCTGAGGCCTATAATGGCCTTGGGACTCTCCTCCGTCGAAGTAATCCACTTCCACCTTTTTATCAAGCTCGTTCAATGCTCACGTTAGAAGAAGTCGGCTTGGCAAAAAATATGGCTACCGGTGCTAGTCCCGTGGTGATGATGACGTCATCCGATAGTTCTCAAGGTTTTGTTGATAATTCGGGCCAAAACCGTACTCACGATTGAGGCAAGAAGAATCGGAAAAATAATGGCAAAAATCGTGGTGGCAATCGTGGTAGTACCGGCGATGGTGGGGGTTGGCCTCGGCACGGTGGGAGTGAGCCGCAGCCCAATTGGTCCCAGCCATGGGCCCCCTGGCAGTGGGGCTGGGCCAGTGGACAGTGGCCCTACAACCCTTATTTTCCTGCTTTAGCGTACCAAGGCCAGTGGGCTTCTCAACAGCCCTTCAGGCCCAATATTTCACAGTCCAATGGATTTCGGCACACTGTTGGGCCTGGACATCGGGAAGGCCTGCTTGGGCCTCGGCCCTCGCAGGCTTTCCATGCTACAGGCCCTAATCCGATCCCGATTCTGATGGATATTGAGGTCGCCATGCATACACTTGGATTAAATCCTTCAGACGTAAATTGGTACATGGACACCGGCGTCACCTCTCACATGACGTCCGACCAAGGTCGTCTTATTCCAATTTGAGCAAAAATCGTGGCATCATTATTGGTAATGGCAACTCAATTCCAATTCGTTGTTACGGTCATACAAATTTGTCTCCCCCACATCCACCGCTTGTTTTGAAAAACGCCATTTATGCCCCTAACTTAATTAAAAATTTAATGTGTGTCCGTAAATTCACCACTGATAATTGGGTTTCTGTTAATTTTGATCCTTTTGGGTTTTTTGTGAAGGATTTCAAGACAGAGATACCTCTCATGAGATGTAATAGTAGGGGAGATCTTTATACTATTACGCCCGCATTCGGTCTCTCGAGTCAAGCCTTGGCATATACTTTTGCAGCTCTAGCTCCTTCCTTATGGCATGCACGTTTGGGTCACCCTAGGTCCTTCATTGTTTCTACTTTGCATAAAAATAATTTTATTTCTTGTAAGTGTACGCGTAGTACTCCGATTTTCCATTCCTGTCCTTTAGGGAAACATGTTAGATTGCCATTTGTAGCTTCTACTTCTCGTACTTTAATGTCATTTGATATTATTTAAGGTGATTTATGGACCTCTCCCGTTTTAAGTTTTGTAGGCAATCGTTATTATGTTCTATTTTTGGATGATTATTCTATTTTTTTATGAACCTTTCCGTTAGCGAAAAAATTTCAAGTTTTTCCCCCATTCTTATAGTTTAGAGCATTCATCCGTACCCAATTCGAACGGGAAATAAAAAATATTCAATGTGATAATGGTAAAGAATATGATAATGGGTTATTTCGGAATTTTTGTGATACTAATGGCATAGTTTTTCGTTTCTCTTGTCCTCATACATCCTCACAAAATGGAAAGGTCGAATGAAAAATTCATACCATTAATAATATTATCCGAACTTTATTGGTCCATGCTTCCGTGCCCCCTTCATTTTGGCATCATGCTCTACAAATGACTATTTATCTTCTTAACATACTTCCTACCAAAGGATTGACATATTCATCCCCTCTTAAATTTCTCTATAATAAGACTCTTTCGTATTCACATCTTAGGGTCTTTAGGTGCTTATGTTATCCACAATTTCCGTCAACTACAATTAACAAACTTCAAGCCCGTTCTACCCCTTGTGTATTTTTGGGTTATCCATCTAATCATCGTGGTTAAAAATATTTTGATTTATCGTCTAATAAAATCATAATTAGTCGCCATGTTATTTTTGATGAAATTCAATTTCCGTTTGCTAAAGTGAGTAGTCCCGGGCCTAGTTAGTATAATTTTTTAGACGATGAGGTCTCTCAGTATATTATCCACCATTTATCAGATTTGTCCCTCACCCACTATCCATCATCGGGCCCACTGCCCGCTGGACCCACTGTTTCTGCCCAAGTTTTAGCTATTGGGTCGGTTGCCCAGCCCAATACCGAAATTGCTTCTGCTTCACGTTCTGCTCATGACCCAGCCACTGTTTCCAGTTTTAGGCCAGCAGGCCCACTACCTGCTGGCCAGTCCGTCACCAGCCCACCCACTGTCCAAAATCCACCCGCTTCCTCCTCGAGTCATGGACCAGTCACTTATAGTCAACGAGGAATTTTTAAACCAAAACAACAGTTTAATCTCAATTCTAAAGTCTCTAAATCCCTTCTACCACGTAACCCCGTGTCTGTCATAAATGACCCAAATTGGAAATTGGCTATGAACGACGAATATAATGCTATTATTGAAAATAAGACGTGGGAGTTGGTCCCCTGTCCTTCTGGTGTTAATATTATTCGGTCTATGTGGATTATTAGTCATAAGGATAATTCTTATGGTTCTTTTGCGAGCCATAAGGCTCGTCTTATAGGTGATGGTAAGACTCAGCATGTTGGCGTGGATTGTGGTGAGACGTTTAGTTCGGTGGTCAAATCGGCTATCATTCGCACTGTTCTTAGTCTGGCTCTTTCGAAAGCATGACATATTCATCAGCTAGATGTGAAGAATGTTTTCTTACATGGTGATCTTAATTAGACTGTTTACGTGCATCAACCTTTGGGTTTTTTAGACCCCAAATATCCTCATCATGTCTATTTATTGAAGAAGTCCTTGTATGGCCTTAAGCAGGCCCCACGGGCTTGGTATAAGAAATTTGCAGACTATGTTTGGACTATTGGGTTTTCTCACAACATGTCTGATAATTCCTTGTTCATATATCATCGTGGTACTTCCCTGACTTATATTCTATTATATGTGGATGATATTATCTTGACTGCCTCTACTGATGTTTTGTGCAAGTCTATCATGACCATGCTCAGTTCTGAGTTTGCTATGAAAGACTTGGGGCCCTTGAGTTACTTTTTGGGGATTGTTGTTTCTCGTCATACATGTGGGTTATTCTTATCACAAAGGAAGTATGTCGCTAAGTTAATTGAAATGACTGGTATGTCCTCGTGTAAGTCTACTTCCACTCCATTTGATACTAAGCCCAAGCTGGGTGTTGCGGCTGGCTCACCTTACGAGGATCCCACTCACTATCTCAATCTTGCTGGAGCTCTACAGTATCTTACTTTCACGAGACCTAATATTACGTATGTCGTACATCAAGTGTGTTTGTTTATGCATGATCCTAGGGGTGGAGCACATGAATGCGCTCAAACGCATTATCAGATACATCAAAGGGACACTTGACTATGGCTTGCATCTATATCCATCATCGACCTCTACACTTGTCTCGTATACCGATGCTGATTGGGGTGGCTGTCCAGATACCAGATGCTCCACGTCAGGTTATTGCATGTTTCTTGGTGATAACTTGGTCTCGTGGTCTGCCAAATAACAAGCTATCTTATCACGCTCCAGTGCCGAGACCGAGTATCGAGGGGTAGCCAATGTGGTTTCTGAATCATGTTGGTTAGGTAATCTTCTTTTGGAGCTTCACTTTCCCATTCAAAAAGCTACATTGGTATATTGTGATAATATTAGTGCCGTTTATCTTTCTGGGAATCCGATTTAACAACAGCGCACTAAACATATTGAGATGGATATACATTTTGTTCGTGAAAAGGTAGCTCGTGGACAAGTATGCGTCCTACATGTTCCTTCCAGGTATCAAATTGTAGACATCGTCACTAAGGGTCTTCCCTCGGTCCTATTTGAAGATTTTAGGGACAGTCTCAGCGTACGAAGACCGCCCGCTATGACTGCGGCGGTGTGAAAATATACAAGGGTATACACGGTATACAATACCTTGTGTATACCGTGTATATCACGAAAACCCATCACAAGTGGGGAACCGTGATATACACGGTATACACACCGTGTATATCCTTATTTTGTTAACAAATTATTTTGTATTATTTGTATATAATTAGCATTGTACACTTACCATAATTGTAGGATTCTTGCACAATTAGAATAGGATTTTGGGAGTAGAATATGAATAGAATTTTCCATATTCTGAAAATTGTATATATACTCTTTCATTTTTCGTTAGAAAAGGGGGAAAAATTCAACCTCGTACTTCATATTTCCATTTGTTGGATGTATATGGGTTATATATGGATTTGTTGGATGTATACGGGTTATATATGGATTTGTTGGATGTATATGGGTTATATATGGACCATATGACTTATGGATTGGATTGTTTCAAGCCCTGTATATAAAATTATCAATGTAGAATTTTATGAAGTGCGAGTCTTCAAGGTGTTGTAATTATTTTTTCCTATTGTTCATCTCTTAATTGAACGCGACACTCTATTTTGGCTTGAAGACTGCTCAAAATTACGTTCATATATAGGTCGGAGGATAGGTTGGTTCGATTTTTCATTTATCAAATCAAACCAATTGTTTAAATTTTTAAAATTTATAGAACAAATAAATCAATAAAAATTGATTTTTCCGTCACGATTTTTTTGTGATTTTTTTATTTTATCTAGTTTTTTCACTGTAAGGTAGCACAAAATATGTAACTATTGCTTGAAATACTTCTCCGATCCTAGTAATATAAAACAATTGTAAGTTTTTTTTCAAGAAAATAATATAAAATGTGAGACGAAATCATGATATTGTACTAAAATATAGCGTCAGCAACAATAAAGATAATAAAATCTCACAAGTCACAATGAAAATAAACATAGTTTAACAATACTAAATCATGCTAAAATGAGTATTCCTAATAAGTATTAGTTATTTATGACTAAACATAAAAAATACACTAGTTAAGTTAAGCATTTTCACAGTCTAAATCAGTGCAACCAAATATAAATATCCTAAATTATTGTCATTCCTAGTGTTTGAATTGAATTTCTGTTATTTAGTATTAATTGGAGTTAATTTGGCCTTTATTTGAGTTACTCGCATTTATGGGCTATAAAATTTATTGAACCATTAAAAATTCAAAGTCCAAACATTAAATAATATGTTAAAAGTTATGAAAAAATATTTAAAAATTACATATAATAAATATGTTTTTGCATAAAGTAATCTTGAAATTTGTATACATGTAATGTCAGTTTGATTTTTCTTAGTTATTACCAAGTTAAATTAATTATGATCGATTTTTTTGTATTAAATCAAATCAAATTAAATTACTAGTCAATTTTTTTGATTTGACTCAGATCAATGATTTTCTTTGAACAACCCTAGCCAAAAGTACTTTATCTCGAGCCCATTTGGACTAAGTGAAGGTAGCTGATAAACTTTAATTGTTGAAAAATATTTTTTGGTGTTACAATTAATTTTATAAATAAGCAATCACGTATTTGAATTGGAGTGCTGAAACTACGAATCAACGTATTTGGTAAAAAAAATACATGTTCTTAAAATTATTTTAAAAAGTTATAAATTAAAAAGTATCTGAACAATGAGAATGACGAAGATGAAATGGACATCGAGTGTACGGATTTTATTATGGAAAGAGTATTTTGAGAATAAAAAAATATTAAAAATAAATAGTAAAATATTTGATCTCTTATAAGTTGAGAAGCCATAAGTTGAGATTGGAGTAATTTGTGATTTGGCTTATATATACACTTAAATTATAAGCACTTTGGGCAACTTATAAGCACTTTGGGCATCTAGCAACCGCGTAGATAAGTTAGAAAGTATTTTATAAACTGATTTTACTAATTTACAAGCTTAATCAAATACTCTCAATATTGTTAATATTGTTGGGTTCGAAAATAATCATGATGTCATGCAGAAGCATATAATTGCGAATCTTGACGGAGATAAATTAGACGACACAAAAATCATATTAAAAGAAACATACTAATATTTAATATGATTTGGCCAATTGGCCTACATATCAAAACTATTATTGAAAGAAACAATCCCTTGATTATTTTCATTAATTGAAAGAGTATTTATACAAGTTACATATTTTCATAATAGAGAATCTTATTCCTATTCTGCTCCTAAAACTTTATTCTATTTGGATACTAAATATACAATTATGGTAATACAAATATTATGGTAAGTGTACAATACTAATTACACTACAATATTACCTAAACTAGGAGACTACAATATTACCTAAATATCTACACTATATTCGGTTTCTATACACAATCCGAGAGCCCCATATACATTATATTGTGTGTCTATGGGGTACATTTAACGCACCCCCCGCAGTCATAGCGGGCGGTCTTCGAACGCTGAGACTGTCCCTAAAATCTTCAAAAAGGACCGAGGGAAGACCCTTTGTAAAAATGTCTGCAATTTGATATCTTGATGGGACATGACAGACGCGTACCTGACCCCGAACAACCTTTTCACTGACAAAATGAATGTCCATCTCGATATGCTTAGTGCGTTGGTGCTGAATCGGATTACCAGAAAGTTAGATGGCACTAATATTATCGCAATAAACTAAGATTGCCTTTTGAATGGGACAATGAAGCTCCAAAAGCAAATTACGTAACCAACATGATTCCGAGACCACATTAGCTACCCCTCGATATTCAGCCTCGGCACTTGAGAGGGATAGAGTCGACTGAAGCTTGGCAGACCAGAAGACCAAGTTGTTGCCAAGAAACATACAATATCCTGACGTAGACCGTCTGGTGTCGGGAAAGCCACCCCAATCAGCATGTGTATACGAGACAAGTGTGGAAGTCGAGGAATGATATAAATGCAACCCATAGTCAAGTGTACCTTGAATATACCGAATAATGCGTTTGAGTGCATTCATGTGTTCAATTCTGGGATCATGCATGAACAAACACACCTGCTGGACATCATACGTAATATCCGGTCCCGTAAAGGTAAGATACTGAAGGGCCCCTGCAAGACTGCGATAGCGGGTCGGATCCTCGTAGGGTACGCCGACTGCGGCACTAAGCTTGGGCTTCGTATCAACCGGAGTGGAAGTGGACTTACAGGATGACATCCCAGCCCTCTCGATGATCTCAGCTGCATACTTCCGTTGAGACAAGAACAATACATCGGAATGACGATTGACGACAATCCCCAAAAAGTAACTCAAGGGCCCTAAGTCTTTCATAGCAAACTCAGAGTTGAGCATGGTCATGATAGACTGGCGTAAGGCATCGGAAGAGGCAGTCAGAATGATATCATCCACATACAACAGAATGTAGGCCAAGGACGAACCACGACGGTAGATGAACAAGGAATTATCTGACCTGCTGTGAGTGAACCCAATAGTCTAAACATATTCAGCAAACCTTGTATACCAGGCCAGTGGAGGCTGCTTAAGCCCATATAAGGACTTCTTCAACAAACAAACATGGTGAGGATGGTTGGGATCCCTGAATCCCAACGGCTGATGCGTATAGACTGTTTCCTTGAGATCACCATGTAGGAAGCATTCTTGACATCCAACTGATGAATAGGTCATGCCTTCGAAAGAGCCAAGCTAAGCACAGTGTGAAGCTAAGCAACTGATGAATAGGCTTTGATACCATGAAAGAAATAATCCCTTGATTATTTTCATTAATTGAAAGAATATTTATACAAGTTACATATTTCCATAATAGGAGAATCATATTTCTATTCTACTCCTAAAACCTTATTCTATTTGGATACTAAATATACAATCATGGTAATATAAATATTATGATAAGTGTACAATACTAATTACACTACAATATTACCTAAACTAGGAGACTACAATATTACCTAAATATCTACACTATATTCGATTTCTATACACAATCTGAGAGCCCCATATACACACAATTTACATGAATCATTGGCTCTAATACTACTTGTTGTGTTCGAAAATAATCATAGCGTCATGTGGAAGCATATAATTGCGAACCTTGACGGCAATAAATCAAACGACACAAAAACTATACTAAAAGAAACGTACAAATAGTCAATATGATTAAACCAATTGATCTACTTATTAAAAACTAATATAAAAGAAAGATTAAAACAATTGAGAGAATAATCTCTGTCTAAATAAGACTCTTTAATGAATACATTGTAGATGTTATTGTGTTGTATATGGGAAGAAAATATATTCTATGGTAGAGTCTTTTTCTACAAAGAAATCTTTTACACCAAAAAATCTTTTTAAAAGTAAAACACAATTATGGTAGAATCCAAATAAGATAGAAAATTTAGGGTAATTAACAAATACATGTATCTTATTTCATATACTTAATCATGTACAAATCAATATAATATATATTTTGAGTTAGTTTCTCACAAAGTTATCAAAGTCACCGTTTTTCCCTATTAAAGTTATTAAACTATTTTTAATCAGAATACTATATTATCATTCAGCTGATAGATAATTTCTATAAAAAGAAGAAATTGTGACCAAAACAATCAACTAATCCACCGAAAAATCACATAAACAAGCAAAAATACCATGTTCTCTCAAATTAGTACTTCAAACCCATTTTTAATCATAATTCTCATGCAAACTCCGCTTATATTGTTTACCAGAGTTAAAAGGCTACCATGGAACTTCATGGGGAATCGGAACAGTTTTTGTATATCTATTGCTTGTTAATCTAATTGTGTGATGTTCATGATTGGTTCTGTAATCCAGCCTCTGGTTAATGCACTTTTTATTATGTTTAGGAATCCTAGCCAATAAAACCAAAAATAACATTTTAAAGATAGAAGAAAAAGAATGCTCCTTCTGTTTCAAATTATTTATTATTTTTTTTATTTTCCACACTTCTTATCAAATATTAATTAAAAAAGATAATTGGCTTATTTTATTTTTATTTATATCTAAATTATAATTTTTTTCCGTTAAATGTTTACTCTATTTATGTATGATCTTCGTTAATGACAAATGATTAGATGAAGAAAAATTAATTAATTATATTTTAAAATTTTAAAATAATAAATAATTTGAGATAATTATTTTTAATAATAATGATAAATAATTTGAAACGGAGAAAGTATTAAGGGATGTGGTACAATTGCTACAGTAGAATAACGTACAGAAGCTGATACGTCAAAAGCGGGGTGTGTCAATCAACGTGTCAGATAACCTGGAGCCCTCTTATTTTTATCCTTTTAAGTTCCTCTCACGCTTTTAACGCCAAAGAATGGTTACAGGATACGTGGCGTCAAATTGTTTGAGGTGCTCAATGAGCTTTAAGGTGCAAGATAGCTGAACTTATATCCTTTATCTTTGTTTATAATAATAATTTTCTGTCTCAATTTATATGATATACTTTAATCGAATATGAAATTTAAGAAATAATGAAATTTTTTTAAATTTTATAGTTTAAAATAAGTTAAAGATATTTATGTAGTATAAATTATCTCGTTAAGCGTAAAAGATAAGTATAAAATTAAATTACTGTCACATAAGAAAACGTGTCATTCTTTTTGGGACCAACTAAAAAGAAAAGTGTGTCATGTAAACTGGGATACATGGAGTGGGTGTTTACCGCAATTGAAACCAACTAAAAAGAAAAGTGTGTCATGTAAACTGGGATACATGGAGTGGGTGTTTACCGCAATTGAAAAAAATGAATTAAATGGGGAAAATCGTATTTTTTATTTGATTTGATTTGATTTAGAATGTTTATATTCTAAAATCTAATAACTTTTATTGATTTTAATTTTAAGCAAAACAAAAAAAGATTTGGTGTGAATTTTAAAAATTTCTAGTGTACACAGGAGTAATATTTTGCATTCTCAAGTTTGCATCTAGTTTGCCTTTATAGTAATTTAGTTCTTTGTCTTTACATTCTTAATTTATTTAAAATGACTTGACTTTAATCGAATATACTTAATTATTCATCATTATTTAATTTAATTATTATAAGATATTTTGGTGCAAAAATGATAGCTTTCTTAAACATAATTGATTAAATAGTTATGCCATAATATATGGTAAAAACTTATCCACACCCCGTGTTTAAATCAAATTTAGCTAAATTAACCATAGAAAGAAATCTAAGATTTACTAGAAGTCCTATTTTTAATAAATCAAAAAGTTAAATAGGAAGTAAAGTCATAATTAACATAAGTTTAAAATGTTTTAGGATTGCTGTCCGTTTCTCTTTCTTTTTTCTTCTGTTCTTCTTCTAGTGTTAAGTGTTCTAGCTAAATTCTGCATTATTCTTTTATGTCTCCATTGAAAATCAAAAGGTTGGGGCTTGATTAAGAACAATAGGCATATAGCAAGAATTGACATATTCAGTAGAATAATTCAGTTGATTTGTTAATTTTTGTTGAAAATCTTTAAGATGTTGACAAAAACATAAAAGAAATATTTCTAAGCTTCAATTCGTTAACTCCACTAAATCTTATGTCGTCTTTAAGAGAGTTGTTTAAAAATAAGTATGAATATTCTTTTCGAAATTAAGTTTGAAAATATTTTCATGACATATAGCAGTGTAACTATATAAAACCAAGTACTATTTTGTGGTATTAGTCTATTACTCCTTTGATGAATTACAATGATGATATACAAAGATAAGTGCTTTTTATCAAGGTTAAATTGTAATGGCCAATGATGACCGAATGTGGCTATTGATCTACTTGACATTAAGGTTAAGAACTTTAAGGAGAATAACAAGATTATTAATTATTTATTTTATATTTGGGATCATGTGCAAAACACATGTTAGTAACTATTGGTTGAGTATTATAATTATAGTTAAATAAAGTGACATGTATTATTTGTTCATTAGTTGAGTGTAAACATTGTGTGCGGATAAGTTTTTATCCATATTACATGTGCTTTGCAGTGTATGTTATCTATTTTAAAAAGGTTGACAAAATCACCAAACTTAAATCAATAAAAACATGATTGAATTTCGTTTAGTTCTAATATTTGAACAATCACTTAACTGATTTGGTTTTTATCTAGGAAAATGAATCAAATCGAAAATATGGAGTGTAATTGAAAATATTTTGATGATCAAAAGAAAGAGTTGGAATGTTATGAAATATGGAGAGTGTAATTACGTCCTTTTCAATTATATCTAATTCTTTACTAATTAAATAATTATTTGGTCAAACAAACATATAAAATGGATAACTACATCTGATTACTCAAATCCAATTCTCATATGGCTTTAGGAAAATACTCTTATTTACAAAAACATAAATACTAACTTTGAACATAAATGCTAACTTAACATTCAATTTCTTTCTAACTACTCCCTCCTTTTCACTTTTACTTATTTCCTATACTAAAAAATATTTTTATCTTTACTTATCTACTTTAACATATTAAGAGAAAGACAAATTTATTTTTCTTGTTTTATTTTTAATATTAATTATTCATTTCTAAAAAAAAATATGAGTATCATGATAAAATACATACTTTATTTATTACTCTGTTCGTCTCAATATATGTGACACCATTTGATTTGACACGACGTTTAAGAAAGAAATGAAGATTTTTATAATTTGTGATCTAAAATAAGTCTTAGATATTTATGTGACTATAAATCATCTAATAAAATTAAATTGTTACTAAATATAATTTTTTTTGAAATAGATTAAAAAGAAAATAATTTGACACAAAAAAAAGTAATTTTGAAGGTACATGTAAAATAAAAAGTGAACTAAGTCAAACTTTGTAGTTACATTACACCAAATTACTCAAATCCATTCCCTTGTGACCTTAATATAGTTATAGACCATAGACAGCAGTCAGATAGAGACAAAAAGGGGAGTGTACTGCGCACCCTGCCCACTATACCCCTTGAGGCGGAGGCCTCTGATGCATGGCATTACTACCTGTATATATACCACCCGCATATCTCAGTCTTTTACTTTTCTTTCTCCATTTCTCCCAAACACACAAATATCTTCACTCCATTTTCTGCAAATCGCCATTGAAGCTACAATACAATAAAAATAATGTAAATCATTAATCAAATCTCTTTCACATATACATACACAAAAACTATTCATATACAACTCATTTCCATGCATACGTGTAGTAAACATTGATATGGACTCAAGTCAAAGCATCAATCAAAATCTATTCTTTTTTCCCTTTTAAAATCTGTTTCTTTTGCTTTATTAATAGCTTGTTTTTTGTTTTGAGAACACATCTATTTATGTATATTCATGATAATTTTTTTATTTGTATTTCTCTTATGTTTCGACTGATAATTGTGATGTTTTTGCTTTAAACAAAGGCTTTTGTTAAGGTTGATTACATTTAAGTAGAATCTGTTTCTTTTGCTTTATTGACGTCTTGTCGCGTATTATTTCCTTCCATTTTCACTATATCGCTTGTTTTTTGACACACCTATGTATGTATGTATATGTTAATTTCTTGATTTGTATAGGGATACTGAAAAAAAAGAGATGCTCTGTGTGTTTCGAGTGTTTATCGATATGTTTTTGCTTTAAAAAAAAGATTTTGTTAAGGTTGATCACATTTATGTAAAGTTTTGTTTATGTTTGTTTTCGGTTGTGTGGCAGGTCGAGCAAAAGGCCTTGTGAAGATTTTTCATCCGAAACGCCGAGAAAGAAACAAGCTAGAGTTCTAAGAATCCAACTCAATTCAGATGATGATGAAGTTGGTAATGAAGAAAAAGTTTATTATTTTCGGGTTCTTTTACCTAATGGGATAACTTTGGAGTTGCAAGTACCCGGACCAGTACCCAGTGAAATGCCTGTCCAGGACTTTGTTATATTAGTCAGGCGAGAATACAATAATCTTGAGCGAAGAACAAAGTCCACTAAGCCTAAAAGACAGATTAATTGGACTAGCAAGAATTTGCATTTTGTAGATACTTTTGAGAATAAGATAACACATATGTTTGATTTCAAGAATTTTAATCCCAACAAGTCTCATATGTTAAGGCTTTGTGTAAGTGTAGTATCTGTTTTTGGCTTCAATTTATCATTTATTTTGGTTGTATATGTTCTCATTTGTTTTTGTTATTTCCATTTTCCATACAGGATGGTTCAACTGAGGCAGATAAATATAAGGTTGGCTCTACTATTCAAGAATTTATGTTATATTATATAGAAGTTATATGTGTTAACTGAGTGTATGCTTTCACTTGGCAGAATATGTGGGATCTTACACCAGATACTGATTTGTTAAAGGAGCTGCCCGAAGAATATACGTTCGAAACTGCACTTGCAGATTTGATTGTAAGCATTTTTGCATATAACTTCTATTTGTCTGATAGGTCAAATAACTTTCTCTATTTATGTTGATTACTTTAAGCATTAACTTCATTTGGATGGTGTATTAGGATAATTCGTTGCAGGCTGTGTGGTTCAATAATGCAAATCAGAGGAGACTAATAAGGTACAGAATTTTGTAGTTGGATAGCTCAGTAAAGCATGTAATCGACTCAAACTCCTCTTAAATTGTAGTAAGTTATTAATGTATGGAGATAGTGTATATTCACTAAAGACTAATTCTTTTGGAAGCTGCCAATATATACTTGAAGAGTATTCGGGTATATTGTTCACCTTGGGGAATGAGTGCCAAGTGTTGTCTTAAAATGGTGATCCCGACATCTAGAAATAAAATCTCAAATGTAACGTGTATCTTGTTTGTGTCATGTTCAGTTAAAATTGCATTAAGTACACATGAATCTTTCCTGAAACAGATTAATTTATTTCCCAAAGGAACTTCTAACTCACTATTCTTATTATTTTAATACCTTGTAAGTGTGCCCTTGTCAACAGTATCCATTCTCCTTTGGGATATTATACAGGATGCTTCCAATTTTTCCCATTCAATTCAGTTCATGCTTCAATCAATATCTTAGCTAAATGCTCCTTTTGTTTTTTAACCTAACAATGAATTCCAAGGATGCATAATTAAATATCAACTTTTAAACTTAGACACTTGCCTCTTTTCTTCTCTCTTTCTATTTAAATTTATTCTTTCCGAATGTACTAACATTTATTTATTTGACTTGCTGTCGACAGTAGTTACTTAGCTCTGCTCTTCTGGTTATTGTAACTCTACATCTTAGTAAGATTGGATATCCTGTTATGCTCCTGTTTGGTCATACTTCTCTTTCTTTTCACTTGCTTTCACTTAACTTGTGTAAATGTGTTATGTCGAATGGTGCCTATACGGCTGCTTCGTTGTCTTTACCAATAGCTCGTGTTTCATACAACCCTGAAACTGTTCATTGTTTCTCTTCTTTTGCAGTCTAGAGTTAACCGAGAGTAAGATTACAATATTTGACACAGGCCCTGGAATGGATGGAAGTTATGAAAACTCTATAGTGAAATGGTAAGTTCTTTTCTCTGATATAGCTAGGATCAGGGGCAGAGCTAGCCTTTTAATTACAGGTCTAGTAGTTTTGGCGTATACCTTGCATTTTTTGTTAAAAAATCTACTTAATATGTATAAATAATTTATCATGGGATCATGTTAGCTATCAGAATGATGTGTCTAAAGCATAAGTTAATGTTGAGAGCTACATTATCAAAATACTATCTTATGGGTGGCATAAGTGGTTCTTCTTGAGGGTGACACCAAGACACTAGAAATCAGTTCTTAAAATTGGAGTTGATGTCTTAGATGGTTCAAGTTTTAATTTATATTGGAGCATTAAGGTTGAGGAGGTTCAGGGTGATGTTCGCACGATGCCCAGGGGACGAGCGACCTGGCCTGACTAGATCCCAGTTGAATTTTGGAAGAGCGCAGGTAGGGCAGGTTTGGAGTAGCTGACGAAGTTATTTAACGTCATTCTTAAGACGGCGAGGATGCCCTAAAAATGGAGGTGGAGTACAATGATTCCTTTGTACAAAAACAAAGGTGATATCCACAGTTGCAACAACTATAGGGGTATCAAGCTTCTAAGCCACACTATGAAAATTTGAGAAAGAGTCATTAAGATGAGGGCGAGAAGATACGTGCCTATCTCCGAGAATCAGTTTGGATTCATGCTGTGGCGTTCGACTACAGAATCTATTCATCTTATTAGGAGGTTGGCGGAGCAGTATAGGGAGAGGAAGAGAGACCTACATATGGTTTTCATCGACCTCGAGAAGGCATACGACAAAGTCCCTAGGGAGGTTCTATGGAGATGTTTGGAGGTTAGAAGTGTACCTGTGGCATACACTAGGAAAATCAAGGATATGTATGATGGATTCAAGACCAGGGTACGGACAGTAAGAGACTCGTAGCACTTTCCAGTGATGATGGGGATGCACCAGGGATCAACTCTTAGCCCATTCCTATTTGCCTTGGTGATGGATTGACTGACGCGATAAATCCAAGGGGAGGTGCCATGGTGTATGTTATTCGCAGACAACATAGTCCTGATTGATGCGACTCGCAGCGGAGTGAACGCTAAGCTGGAGGTTTGGAGACATGCTCTAGAGTCTAAAGGGTTTAGGCTAAGTAGGACCAAGACAGAATACTTGGAGTGCAAGTTCAGCAATGGGAGCGAGTCTGAGACAGGCGAGGAGGTGAGGCTTGGTACTCAGGTAATTCTGAAGAAAGGAAGCTTCAAGTACCTCGGGTCTATTATCCAAGGGAATTGAGAGATTGATGATGATGTCACACATAGTATTAGGGCAGGGTGGATGAAATGGAGGCTTGCATCTGGAGTCTTGTGCGACAAAAAGATGCCATCAAAACTTAAATGCAAGTTTTATAGGGTGGTGATTAGACCGACAATGTTGTATGGAGCGAAATGTTGGCCAGTCAAGACGTCACACGTCCAAAAGATAAGAGTGGCGGAGATGAGGATGCTGAGATGGATGTGTGGGCATACAAGGAGGGATAGGATTAGAAATGATGATATCCGGGACAGAGTGAGAATGATCTCGGTGGAGGATAAGATGCGTGAAGCGAGGTTGAGATGGTTTGGGCATGTGCAGAGGAGAGACATAAATGCTCCAGTACGGAGGTGTGAGAGATTGACTATGGACGGGTTCAAGAGGGGTAGAGGTAGGCCGAAAAAATATTGGGGAGAGGTGATTAGACAGGATATGACACAGGTGCAACTGACTGAGGACATGATCTTAGATAGGGGGTTCTGGATGACACAAATTAGGGTAGTAGGTAGTCCAGCGTAGTCCTACTTACGCTTACAGACATGTAGTTGTAGTGTTATTATTGTAGGTCCGCTTAGCATATCATACGAATAGGCGTAGTATTGCTTTATGGTATCATGTAGTTTGATTTCTGCTGCTATGTGTTAGTTACTTTTTTTTTTCAAAATGCGCTATCATTACGTATTCGCTTTTGATACCAGCATTTTCATACTGCTTTAAATTTCTTGACCGTGTCTGATTGTTTTCTCTTGTTTTTGCTTGTGCATATGCCTGTCTTGAGCCGAGGGTCTCTCGAAAACAGCCGCTCTACCTACCAAGGTAGAGGTAAGGTCTGCGTACACTCTACCCTCCCCAGACCCCACGATGTGGGATTTCACTGGGCATGTTGTTGTTGGACATCTATTCCTCCGAAAGGCGTCAATTTATCTTTTCTTGACTGTTTTAGATTTGATGCCTTATGATCTCTGTCACATATTGATAGATTGTTTTGCTTCCATGTGTCGTACTTTTAAAAATAACTTCCAGAAAAGATCAGAGATCTGTTTTTGTTTCTGCTATTTGAATTTATGTTAGGTCTATCTGCACTTACTAAAAAAGATGTAGTTTATGTTAGGTATATTTGTTATGATACTTGTCATTTTGAAAGAACTTATATTGAATTGAGGGAAAACCTCTAGTAATACATGAGATTGATGACTTAATTTTTTTTTTTGAGAAAAGAGGATGTCAAAAGAAATTGAGGACTTCTTTGATGCAATATGATGAGAGATGTAAACATTTTGTGTAACACTCGGGAACTCCAGAAAGGGATTGATTGATCACACAGTACCCCCAGTTTGTCTAGGCTGCAAACCAGATAAATAGAACCGAAGAGTTGATGCAGTGAAAAGCTGCATGTATTTATTAATTTGCGCCTTAACTGCAACTATCTTCATTCTATTCTCTCGTGATTTCTATTTTAAAACCAGCTTGGAAACGTGATATTGCTTTCTTAAATGACATAGTTAGTTCTTCTATTCTCTTTTTTTACTGCACTTTCATGTAGTTTTTTTCCAATTATGTGTTGCTATATGTGTTTCAGGGGAAAGATGGGAGCTTCTCTAAATAGATTATCGAGAGACGCAGGAAGAGGAGGAAAACCTCCATACCTAACGGTTGTTGTGTCATTCCAATACATTGTTTGCGTAGCCGTGGTCAAAAGACTTTGATTAGAAATGAACTTCCAATATACAGATCGAGATATCTATTTGCTGTTGCATTTGTTGAATTTTGAAATCTTATGCTAGTAATGGTTCCAGCTTGAACATAGACACAAGTAGTTACATATCATAATGAACTCATGTTTGATTTTGGTCTTGTCACTTCCCTGCAACTTGGCACTGTGAAGTATCCTGTATGTTATCCCATGAATGTTTTGAACATAAATGAGTCAAGTAACATAAGATAAAAACAAGCAAATTAATACCTTTTTTGTAGGGAGAAAATAAACAAGAGCATTACGAGTATTTAAATGCAATATATAACTATTTCTATTGGTATATCTTTGAAATCTTACCAACTTGTACGCATAACTTTCTATCTTCCTTTTTTATTCCCTTTCCTCTACAAATGTTCCTTATTTCTTAATAAAAGCTGGGGCTATTTTTACCTTATATAATTTGATTCTTAATTCATCTAACTTGCAAACAAGGAATCCAACTACGTTTTGTTTCTATATCTAGCAGTTTCTCTATACTGTTGGCTGACATGGTGGTTGCTTTTACAGCCTTTCTTTGGTATGTTTGGTTATGGAGGACCTATTGCATCTATGCATTTGGGAAGGTATGTCTTGCTAACATTTATAATGACTTCATTTTAGACAAAAAGAAAGGACTAATATTTTTTCATGCTGCCTTTTTTGTAGACGAGTCTTAGTTTCTTCAAAGACAAAGGAGTCTAAGAAAGTATTTGTGTTACATCTTGAGAGAGAATCTCTACTCCGCTGTTCTTCTTCTCAACAAACTTGGAGGGTGCTCATCATTGTTTAATATTGCTATCTTCTTATCATTTGCCTCTTATCCTTGTATACAATTCTTTTTCTTTATCTTTCTTCTTAAGTTTATAACTTTTTCCTTTCATTTAGACTGATGGAAATGTTAGAGACCCCCTGGAAGACGAATTACGCGAATCAACTGATGGTAGCTTCACTAAAGTAAAATGTTCTTTGGACTCTTGCTGACCTTTTGATTATTAGAGTTCTTTAGTATCATCTTCCTACACAGTAGAAATTTGCAGAGACTTCCTACGAAGTCAATTTTGAGTTCATTTCACATCCTAATATTTTAACATGATATGATTGATATCCTAATAGATACTTGTCTGTGCAATCTTTATGGTTCTTGATAGTGTTGTGGTAGGTTGTATCCTCTTATCCATGGACTGAGACCTTTCTCAAGTCTCTGAAAAATAATCCCTTTTATTAAATTGTTTTTAAAATGGATTATTATGGTGTTGTCAAAATTATTTTTACGAAGAACAAATGTCTATAATCGTTTTGTGGTTTAGGCATTTTGATGTTTTAAATGCTTAGTTGTTTCAGTATATGATAATACTTCCATGAATCAGAATCAAACATGCTATGGAATTGTTAGGGGTAAATTTCACAGATGGTCACTTAACTATTACTTTTTTTCACAAAAGTCACTTTTAACTATCTTTTCTAACAGCTTTGAACTTCGCTGTCGCTAACCTTATTGACAGGTTGAAGTTTTTTATCCAAAAATGAGAAGCAGAAGCGTACAGCTACTACAATACAAACTGAAAGATATATACTTCCCCTATATTCAGGTTAGTGGCTTATAGAGTTTTTCTGATAAGTTGGTTTTAGAGGCTCACACAGTTGCACCTTCTGACCAGTTTTTTCTGTTTTTCACTTTCAAATTTGATTCATAACATTGCTATATAAATGCAAATAGCAACTTTGCTACTTTGATATGGACTGAGTACTATTGTGCACGTGGAGTCTGGGTATTGTGATTTTGAAATTATTACTTGTTGCTTTAAGCATACTAATTCATTTCTCTTGCTTAATACCTATTCCAAATGTTATTCCAACTTTTGTAATACGCTTTGAACATGCCTTGCTGGTATTACACACTTCACACGTCTTCTTTTCTCTGGTTTGCATTTCGCTCAGTGTATGTTACAAATTATAAATTTCCAACTATTAGTATGAACATTGCAGGTATGGAATTTTGTTGACCTGTTCAAATTCTGATAGCTCCCCATCTTGCTTGGGATTGAGGCATAGTAGTTGTTATTGTTCAAACTTTGAGAATTCTTTTCCAGAATTTAGCGTCCTGTAGTCATTGTGGTAACTATTATTTTAGTTAGCTAACAATCATTAGAGAAGGTTTATCTGGAGCTACAGCCATTGTTGTTGATGATGGTACCATAGTCTGGTGTATTTGGTGATGTGATGATAATCTCTGCCTTACATGATTTATCCTGTGCCCTCTGACAGTAGTATCTTATTCATTATTACGTCTTTGGACAGTGTGATGAAGTATCAAGTACAGGAAGAACCATGATGCCTGTTGAGTTTCAGGTACAGTATCTATATGTTGTTGTAACTCAGGGATAATTTTCTTAATCCATGCAGTTGATATTTCTATAAAACGCTAGGGAAACGTTTATAATTTTTTGGTAAACCAGGATATACCAATTAGTATCAGATGATTGGTTGCTTTTTGTTGAGAATCATCTTAAATGTCCCCTTGGACTTTTGTATACCAATTTTATACAGGATCTTCCCTTTTATAGATATAAAATGAAATAATGAAAAGTCAGCATGTTACTTCCTGAGCCTGATTGCACCGAACTACATCTCATCTTTAAAGTTAATATGGAGGACTAACCTTTCCTTCATGGTTTCTTTTCTTGTGATTTCACCACACCGAGTACCTCACTGCATGGGTTTTCACACTTGATCTCAAAGATCGTCTTGTTCTGGCAATGTTCATCTCATATCTTGTTGAATATTTCTTTTAGGGTCTTTTCTGAAGGTTGACAAATGAGTTGTAATGCAGATGTCACCATGACCTCTTATATCTGGACGCCACATTATCATTTGGTATTTTGATTGTGTATTGATCGTGCATTGCCGCAAAAATCTGGTTACTTGTGAACTACGTTTACTAACTTTATCCTCTTCCTCAGCACCTTGTTCTTTCCCTTCTCTTACTGCTTTGTTCTTCTGGTTTCATTCCATTTTTCCGTTCCCTTACTGAAAGTGCTTCTATAGTTCTTAACGTCCTCTTGGATTATCTATGTGGCACTTAATTCATTTTTTTAGAAATGAGTATGTGCTTTAATTTTTGTCCCTTTTTTTTCCTTTTGTTGCCTTTCTAAATCATCATTGGAGAAAGCATTCAAAGCCAAAGCATGTGGTATGTTTGGATAGTGGATATTTATTATGTTTTCTTGTCGAATTTCTTGAAGAGCCTTTTCTGGTAAGAAATTCAATTCAGTCTGTTATGTAAGTTAGTTGTCTAAACATATGCGGCACAAATGATATCGTTTTCTCTTTATGTAGAGAGAGCTTCTTTCTTTTTCTCATCTCTAGCATTTCACTGACAGTTGCCCTTGCCTTTTTGTTTTATGATGAGTATCCTGGTCTTTTTGTCATGCAATCTTAGAGATAAGCTTTACTGACCACAAAAATGGGAAAACGATCATCTGAGTGGGAATTTTCAGCTACTATCAAAGTTTCTGTCATACCTTGCGAACTGTTGGCTGCCTTATCACCACAAAATAAGTGGTTAGTTGGTCAAAATATTCGGAAATCTCAATCAGAGCACCTTTACCTTTTCTAATTAGAGAAAATTCTAGTATTTATAGGAAATCTCAATCAGAGCACCTTTGCCAATTATTGCTCTAGTAGACAGTCTCTTTCTTTTTCAGCAGATCTTTCCGTTGATGCAAATTTGCAGGTCAACGGCATCAATTTAGCTGAAATTGAAGGTGGAGAGGTGGCAACGACAAACTTACTGTCCTGCAATGGTCCCGAGTTTGTAATGCAACTTACCTTTCATGCAAAGGATAGCGATGGTTTAAAAGTTGGTTCAGGTAACATATGCATCTTTTGTCACGGCAAACATCTACCAAGTATTTTCCTCAAATCCTGTTATCAGAGTGCATTTTATAGTCCGAGATCAAATTTCTCAGGAAAAAAATCATCCCTCGAAGCACATGCTCGCCTGAGGTGTATTTATTTTCCAGTGGTGCAGGTAAAACTATATTGTATAGTTCTTTACTGTGTCATTGAACCTTGGAATTTCCTTTTGATGTCATACAGATTCTACACCTTATAAAAAAAGATCCTGCTCTTAAAACCTTTTTAAGGATGTGTGCATGCTTTTAATTGCAGGGTAAAGAGAGTATTGAGGGGATATTGGAAAAACTAGAAGCAGATGGGTATGGAATTACAGAGAATTTTGAAAGTTTCAGTCATGTTTCTGTCAGGAGGTTGGGTCGTCTACTTCCAGATGCTCGATGGGTTAGATCAGAATCTTTTCAAATTATATTTCGTCAATCTTGTATTCAGTCACTATCCATAATCTTCCATAGAATACTTTCAGAATAAAATTACTCCAGACTTTGAAAGAAAGAGCATGTGTGCCTATTTTTATGTTGTTTACTAGAACCTGTGTATATTGTGTTATCCTATATGAACTACTCCCCCGTCTCAATTTATGTGATGTAGTTTGACTTGACACAAAGTTCAAGAAATAAATGAAAGACTTTTTAATTTTGTGTCTAAAACAAGTCAAAGATATTTGTATGGTTATAAATCATCTCGTTAAACGTAAAATGTAAAGTTTAAAGTTAAATTATTGTCAAATAAGGAAATGTGTCATTCTTTTTTTGAAAGTGACTAAAAAGTAAAGTGTTTCGTATAAATTTGGGACAGAGGAAGTACTTGCCTTTTGTCTTGCTACCCAATCTTAACATCTTCTCCTTATTTTTTATCCCCTCAAGCTTGAAAAATGTTCTGTTTTGTTTCTTGCAGTCATGGCTTCCCTTCATGGAACCTAAGCTAAGAAAGAGTGACAGGGCTGAAGTCTTGAAGAGATGCTGCTTTAGAGTAAAATGCTTTATAGGTATAAAAACCATTTGTACCAAACAAGTACTCTCCTGTTAATGAATACACAATTGCTTTGTCATTGTTCCAAGCATCACAGAGCAATATTCTGTTTGCAGAGACCGATGCTGGTTTCAACCCAACACCGTCAAAGGTACAAGACAACTTTCTTAAACACACTCTGATTGCTTGACAAAGGATTTAATTGCATGTATGATATATCAATGGAGGAACCAACTATGTGGAAAACAGGAGAAATACTTGTTGTGTAGACTAGGGGAACCCAAATATGCAACCAACAGTTCTTTACTTGGGAAGCTGGAAATTTTCTATTCAATATTTTCTGAAACAATCATTTATTCTGCAACATATTTTTCTTATATCTTCTGGAACAATCACTAACCCATTTTTGAATTTCAACCCTCCCTCCATTTTTGTGTTGTTAGTAGGCCTAGTATTTTCGGCAATTGCAATGATGAATCTTACACCTGTTGTTTCTGTAGCCGCCTGAATCTAACAAATAGTTTGCACTAGTGGAGGAAAGTCGAATCCCTGATGTTGAAATAGAAGGTCGTGAGTCCATCGGTTTCGAACCTAACCATTATGTAAGAACTTATGGGCTTGGTTAGCTGCGGCATCCCGACATTAGAGGTACTCCAGATATAATAACGAAAAGAATCGGGACAAAGGCAAAAGTTATTTTTGTAGTTATCGAAATTAGAGTTATCAGTATGATGGATTTAGGCCCCACCCCATCTCCACTAGACCTCTTCCCAGTAGACTCCATTTGATTGGAAATAATAATATCAAAGTGGCATTATTGGAATGAAGGAGTTCCAACATAGTGAAATGGATGTAGAGGATCCCTATTGCCGACCCCGGCAACTTTGGGATTGAAATCTAGTAGATTGATTTAAGTTAGCAAGTCCTTCAATTGAGGATCCATTCCAATGGGATGTGGTATCATATTTAATAGAAATGGCTGCTTTTTGGCATGATCTATCTCTCCACTTTTCATTAATCTCAAAGTGGTATTATTGGAATGAAGGAGTTCAATTGAGCGAAATGGATTTAGAGGATCCCTATTGCCGACCCCGGCAACTTTGGGATTGAAATCTAGTAGACTGATTTATAATTGAGGATCCATTCCAATAGGATGTGGTATCATATTTTATAGAAATGGCAGCTTTTTGGTGTGATCTATCTCTCCACTTTTCATAGTCAAGATGTGCCCGTGGGATGAGATTTTAGGGCTTTTGGGGGGAGTTACACGGGAGATTTCCCGGTGAAAGTGAAAGGATAGCTGTATAAGGTATGCTAATAGGAAGTGGTACTCTGCCAACTATTTGAAAGAGTAGGGAAATTGTAAGGCTACCTGACTACTACACAATGTAAATCAACTAAGCCCGAACGAGGCCTTCCCCAACTTCAAGTCTCCAATTTGTATTTCTTAAGTCTTGTTTCGATATACTATATGTGTGATTCCAAGAATCATATGATGGTATGTATTTCCCTCTTTTATCTGATGAAATCTGCTGTATGTATTTACTCAGACCGACTTAGCACATCACCATCCTTACACCATTGCATTAAGGAACTTTGGCAACAAGCCTTTGGAGAAAGATAACGGTAATGACTTTTGGTTTGTTGCGCAATGTTGAAATAATATCCCACTACTATGCAATGATGTCGCTTTGCTTTATGCTTCAAATCCTTTTAGATGTTCACCTTGAGATATCCAATGATGGAAAAAAGTTGAGTCTCTTGCAATTGGAGAAGCAATATCAGGATTGGATGTTTCAGATGCATGATCGTTATGACGAGGAGGTTGACTGTGGAGAGGATCAACCTACTATTGTAATCGACCCTTCACACAAGAAAGAGCTTGGCATTTCTTCTGAAGGTATAGATTAAAAAACAAAATAGGAACCCTATGATAAATTTTTACAGCTGCATCATTTCACTGTAATCTTGCAGCCTGTTTGAGAATTGCAACTTGTAGTTTCCCATTGATGTTTTTATATAAGATTGTTTTTCAGTTACAAGTGATACTTATTGTTGGTTCTCTGTTTTTGACTTCTAGTTCTGAGAATTCATAAGGTTTTCAAGAGGAAAGGCATAACTTGGAAATCAGGGCAGAAGATTAAAATTTTGAAGGGAGCTTATAGGGGTTTCCATAAGAACAACGTTTTCGCCACATTGGAATTTATTATCATTGAAGGATGGCAGGGGGATTCAGGCGGTAAGTTTTTATATGGTTCATGAAGCATGCCCTTCTGCATGCTTGATCCTGAGTAGCTTAATATTTTGCTATCTTATAGCTTGGGTTGGTAATTACGTTTCTACTGGTAGCTATCCGTTGACACAGTCATGATGTTTTAACATTTTTCTCTATATGTTTCAGGTGAGGCTCGATTCATCTGCAGGTTTGCAATTCACAACTTATATTTCATAACACTACTTTTCAAGACGTGTTCCCCTCCTTCAACCAGTATTATCTAAAAACTTGTGTTTACCATGTCATTTACGGGCCGCTAAATGTCCCTGCTGAGAGCGGTTGTCGCCTCACATTTGATAAAGGGTGTGCTAGCTTTGAAATCCGTGACTCAAAATCTTTGCCGATTAGTGTGATTGACGCTGGAAAGGTTATGACTTTGGCTTCATATTTGCTGTTGCTCAATTATGTTTTTTTTCTCTCTCTCTACATATCTATCCTTTCTGAAGAATTAGTGTCATCTTTTGCAGTGCTTATCTGTTGATAATACAGAATGGGAGAGCCAAATTTTGAAACACAAAGAGAAACACACTCCATCATCAATTGACATATTGGATGCCGAGCAATGTCAGGATTTGGGCATTGAGGGGGTTAGTTCATATAAGCAGTTTGCTTCTTCTAATTACTGGTTTATTTTTCGCTTTTTAAAATCAAGTAAGGAATAATTTCATCAATAAAAGCGAAAACTCCCGTGTACTAGTAATATACCAACCAAAAGAAAAAGATTTACAAAAATAAATTGTTCTATGCAATAGTCGCCCAATCATCTGTACAAATAGGAATCTCATGGGTGCACCAAAAAGAAATGACGGATAAAAGGCTATTATTCAAATGTACAAAATCATTTTCAGTTCCTTCAAAAGCTCTCCTATTTCTTTCTCTCCTCACTACCCATATGAGAGCTAATACAATGTCCCATGCCCTGCTCCTTCTCCTTCGTCTCCGGTATAATCCACAGTTGTCTAAACCATCTCAGAATCATCCACCACAACCTTGAAGCAACCTGACATTGTAGTCAAAGGTGATCCACATCCTCTCCCGATCTTTTGCACATAAAGTACTAACTAACGTAGGTGATCCTCTGGTTGGTTGCTAAATTTCTTTTATAGTACTCTGTAAATCTGTCTACTTCATCTACTTGGGGTCCAAGTCAGACCGCATGGTGTTTTTGCTAATGGAAAGCAACCTGAACAGGCCTGTAGGGTTTTCAACTTATTCAGCCTGGTAGAAATTGTTGTGTGTGTGTGTGTCTAGTAGAACATGTTTCTCCATTTCCTGCGCTTATTGAGCTTCTATTACTTTGATATCTTCGAAATTGATCAGATCAGCTGTGCATGATCTTAGATTGTACCGCATCTTTATACGTTTTCATTGAATTGCTTAATTCGGTTGCAATTGAAGGCTCTACCTCAGGATGTTGTTGATGCTGGACATGAACCTCCGGAGGAGATTATTGCAGTTGTTCGTCCAGCTTCTTTTAGTTCTGTTACTGGATCCAAAAGTTTGGATCAGAAATACATCATGAACGAAAAAATTGAGATGACTCTAGAGGTCAAACTTAAAGCAGATGAGAACGAGAAAGAACTTGATCATATTTACTCAGGGCAATTGATTCCTTCGTCGCTTAAAGGGTTTCATGGTCTATATATATTCCCCCTGAAGAAGAAGTTACCAGATATATTTCAGAAAGCAGGCATTTATCTATTTCGATTTTCTCTTGTAAGTTATTTGATCTGCATATCTCCATTTTAAAATATATTGAATAATGTATTTCACTTGACTTTCCTCGCTGTTGGATATCTTTTTTCAGATAGAAAGTAGTACAATTTCTGGAAAGGAAGTGCACGTGAAAGCATTGTCTGAGGCTGCTAGTTGGGAACTTGTAAGTGATGGGAAGAGTACACACAGTGTAAGGTGGGGCTTCTCAAGTCTAAATGAACTTCTTAGATAAGTTGTGCAAAACGAAAAAAACTCCAACACCGAGTCGTACGATTGCCATACAAATGTGTCATATCTTTGATGTTCTTAATTTTCATACAATTTTTAAGTTTGAAATTGAAGGGGAGCCTTGGCGTAACTAGTAAAATTGCTGCCATGTGATCAGGAGGTCACAGGTTCAAGCCGTGGAAACAGCCTCTTGCAAAAAATGCAGGGTAAGGCTGCGTACAATAGACCCTTGTAGTCTCGCCCTTCCCCGGACCCCGCACATAGCGGGAGCTTAGTGCATCAGGCTGCACTTCTTAAGCTTGAAACTATAAGGAAACATCATAAGAACAGCGAAAGTAATTAGTACCCTGCATCAAAGCAATAAAATATGCTATGTTCTGCAGACAGGAAAATGTGAAGACAAGATAAAGCAAAAGAGAGGTTGTAAAAGATAGAGGAGAACTGCCTTATCTTAAGGCTAGTACGGTTAAAGAGATGGCTCTTTTATTTGTTTATTTTAGTTCTTCAACATGCTTCCTTGGCTGATTCTTTTCATTGGGTTAAGCATGTAGAAATATTTTTCTTGAAGGTTGGCAGTGAGACTAGAACTCAAGACCTCTTCATTTACTAAATGCCTGAATTGGTGCATCTAATATTTTAGCTACTTAGAGAGGAGACTTTTGTTAACTTTTAGGACTTCAACAATATTTAATGCTCATTTTCTCTTAATTCTTTTGCATTCAGTCTATGATCTAATGGATTTTGATTTATTCCATTGAGAACTTTATCAAATTGTGAGATGTATAGGAAACAGGAAAAAATCTTTTTCCTGTAATAGTTGAATGAGTTTCATAACATCAGTATGATGTTACCTTATAAAAACAACATCAGTATGATGTTTGAGCTATTTCCTTTAATTATGCCTCCATCCAGTATTTGTGAAGCTACTTTAGATAAATCTATACACCAAATTATTCAATATAACTTAAGAGCGTCGTGCAGCATTTTATTTCTTTCTCCATTTGCCTTAACTATCTTATTTATCAGAAATTGAGACTCAGCATCTGTTTTTTTTAAGACAAACTGACTATTTCTTTCACCAGTTTATAAGCAACTCTTGCTACTTCTTGACAAAATTATGTTTGATCTTGTCTAAATGTGTATCTTTGGCAGGGTTGGTTCTTGTTTTCCAGAGGTTTTGAGTGTTTCATGTTGTGATAGATTTTTCAATCGTATACCATTCAAGTTGCACACAGAGATAGAGATGAAGTTAAGTTCTAGCGGCAGAGCTATTGTCTCTGACTGCAGTTACGATCAATGCATTACACGTGACAGATATACCATGAAGTTTAAGGTGATGTTATATGTCCCAGCTTCATGTCCTCTTCAATATACCTAGCAAATCTTCTTGGATAATTAACTGTGTCAAAAATTTCCACTCTACAGGATGTAACCATTGAAAGTAGTGAACTGGATACGATTCGACCAAGTTATAAAGCTACATTAAATATATGTTCAAAGGAGGATCCATTTTTTGTAGCTATTCCATGTGCAGGTAGTTGATATATTATCTTGTTGTCCATTGTCTGAGGATATATAACATTCTGTTATTTCTTTATTATTTTCCTCTGTTCACAGTTATTCCAGGACCATTGCAACGTGTCCTTCTCCGTCCTGTAGATTTTGGCAAGAAATTGATTCCCGGGATGATAATTAAGGAGCTCGCTCTTGAGGTCTGTGTAATGCATTTTAATTGAACATCCTACTATCACCATAAGGTGTCTTAAGTGTCACATAGAAGCAAATTTCAGCATTTCTATCAAGACACGACTCTATGTTCAGTGAATAGTTCTTTAAAACCCTTTCATGCTTGAAATTATGAAAAACACAGTTAACTGAAGTGTCGCTTTGTGTCCATGAGAAGTATAGTAACGGAATTTTCTTTGCAAGTGTATCATAGGAAATTTTATAGAATAATGAGAAAGGGTGTACCATTTAAAAAAAGTTGACAATATGCAATTTTATTTTTAAAAAGTAAAGGTCTGGTATAGGATAGTAATTTAAGGAAGCAAGAGAAGCCAATACTAGTACCAGAAGATTGTATTATTTGATGTCTTTGATGGTCCAATCATCTTGGAGAGTGTTGGATGAATTAACCAAGTACCAGTTTTTTAGGTTTTAATGAGAAAAATAAAAATTGACAATTACTTTTATGTTGCATCTGTATGTTGATTTTAAATGAAAGAGTTCAAGTTTCTTTCTCCTTCTTTAAAGGATGAGATATTTGTGCTAGTGGTTTAAAACAAAAGCAACCACATCCGAATAAAAGTTGCTCGAAGCAAGCTCTAATGAGTCCGCTTTTTGCTTCCCCAGTTTGACATAAGTTCTTCGTGACTGGTAAGCTTTCCTAGATAGTGCATTATATTCATCCTTGCATTTTTCCTGAAAGGTAAATACAATCATCCTTTTTTTCATGAAAGGTACATACAGTAATCCTTGCTTTTAATCTACAGATTACAAAGTCCCGTATGTGTGCCAACGAGCATTGTTATATCTGCTTCTAATAGTTACTACAGGATCGATATAAACTGAAACTAATGTGACCTGAAAATGGTCAAGAATTTACAAGAACAGGATTGATCAGTTCAGTTTCCATCTGTTGAGAATATATAATATTAAAAGTGTGTTCTATCTAAAAGCTTAAGCTGTTAGATAGAACACACTTTTAATATGGTATCAGAGCAGGTCAAAGGTCCTGGGATCGAACCTCACCGCCACCCATTCTCAAAAAGAATTTCCACGTGCTTGGACCATGAAAAAAAATCAGGTCAGCACGTGAGGGGGCGTGTTGAAAATATATAATATTAAAAGTGTGTTCTATCTAACAGCTTAAGCTTTTAGATCAGATGGTCACACACTTCAATACCATCCTTGACAGAGTTTATAAAGTATAAATCTCTAAGCAAATCTGTACAATCGACCACTTATAATGTTTAGAGTCATCATAATACATTTTTTCTTAACTACACATCAGTGTTGATGGAAAAAATGGCAACCTTGCATCACCAAAATCAATCAATGACAGTGTACAACATGAGGAAGAGCATATGCTAGTTTGCTACTGAAAGCAAAAATAGCAACCTATACAGCTGCTTGATAAACAATAAAATCTTGTTCACTTCTTTGCTGTAGAGAAAAAAAACTCTGATGTCTCACTTGTTTATTCTTGTTTTCTGGTTTATTTAGTGCATGTAGCTCCAGTTGTTTTTCCTGATACCTCTTTCTTTTGCGTGAACTTTGTCTGGTTGTATATATTTTATTTTGTTTTTGATACAGACATTTGACAAATATGGTAATCATATGAGAAAAGATGAGCACATCAAGCTGATGCTGGAAGGATTACATTTACTAGATAAAGGAGATTCTTTTTCTAAGGTGGTTTTCCTTTTACTTTTTGTTTTTCACATCCAATGTTCTAGTTGGTTAGAGGAAAAAGCATATTTAAGAAGTAGTTTGTACTCTCTTATCTTAATTTATTACTATCTTTTTAGCAATTTGTTGAGTGAAAAATATTGCCTTTCCTATTTGACTTGCTCGATCTGATTATGTACGACAAGAACTGTATTTTGGGGTCATTTCAAAGTGTCCCATACTTCAAGAAGTTTTGAAGTTTCAAGAAGTCAGATATATTAAGAAATAAAATTACAGACTCTTCCTAATTTGATTAGTTTAATCTATGCCAGTCAAATCCAACTATAGAGACCTTGTATCCGAGATGTTGTCTCACTTGGTAACTTATCAATGCTCAATTGCTACATATAAGCAGGGACCCCTTATATGATGCTGAAACTTGGAGAATATGTTTATGGTTTGCAGATGACTAGTGCATTGAATTTTCTAGTCTAAAACGGTCCAAAAATTGCAAATCACTCTTTTCGAGATTGACCCATCACAATATAACTGGTTTAATACCATCAGTTTCCTTTATCCATTTATTTTTGGGGCTTAGCTAAAATTAAGAAAGTAGGTGATTTCAATGAGATCTGAGCTAATCAGGATTTATCCTATTTTTACCATCTATTATGCTTGTTCATGTGTACATCGGCGCCACAAGTTTTTAAATTTACACCTTGAGACACGTGGATTAGTTAAAGCCCCTATATTTGTGTTGGTGGCTGCATGCCAATTTATTTTTGATGTCTAAGTTCTTCTGAACTTATTTGTTTCCATACTCCTTTGCTCTTTTCCAGCTTTCAAATGGTTTACATTCATTGGGTTTCATGATATAGGTCGATGATCATGGGTGTGTAAACCTTAGTGGAACCTTGAAGGTCACAGCAGGATATGGTAAACCTGGTATGTACTTTTAACATAAGTTGTTTGTGTTTATTATCTACTGTCATGTATGAAGATCCATCACCTGCCTATTTTTTTATCGGTGGCATAATTATATCAGGCTACCAGTATTAATGCATAGCAATGTGCCGAGTGCTGGTAATCTTGCTTCCGCAGTAACTCCAATTGTCTATTTTGACTGAGACATCTTTGTGGAAGAGTCTTATAAAGAGACAACAACTCATTTTATCTACCAATATGGGACACTTACACACACACACAGAGCCCCCTCCCCCCGCCCGCCCGTCCGCCCAAGGCTGGATCTGGACATCGAGCATGGACAACATGACATGGCTCTATTACCATGTTAAGAAATTGGACCTTGGGCCTAACTCAACTCCAAAAATTAGCTCATGAGGATGAAGATTGCCGAAGAGCTTATAAGGAGACAAATAGCCAATGTGTTTTGGAGAGAGGTGATTACACATGACATGACACGGTTCCAGCTTACCAAGGACATGACCTTAGATAGGAGGTTATGGAGGACACGGATTAGGGTAGAAGGTTAGCAGCTCGTAGAGCGTTATCTCGCTTATCCTTTCATACTAGTAGTCGTAGCATTACGCCTATAGTTGTTTGTCCTTCGATTCCTGTTACTATCTGCTGCTTCTTGTACTTCGATTAGCGTATTATTCTTTTGTAGTTACTGTTCAGAATGTTATGTCATGCTTTCTATAGTATTTTTCCATGACTTCTTCATTCCGTTATTTCCTTTTCCTAACTGCTTTGAACTATTTTTCCTTGAGCCGAAGGTCTATCTGAAACAACCTCTCTACCTTCAAGGGTAAGGGTATGGTCTGCGTACACTCTACCCTCCCCAGACCCCACTTGGGGGGAATACACTGAATATGTTACTGTTGTTGTTGTTGTTAGCTGTGTTAAAGTCGCTTTGTTATTGTGGCAATGAGGTGCGGAGAAAGTGGTGTTTGAAGAATAGCTAGATCAATTGTCCCCAGTCCTTTAACCAGTTATTAATTCTGCCCGCAGTTTCCCTTTCTGTTTTTTCTGGCGATGAAATAATTTTCAAGAAAGAGTTCCAAACCGATAGCAGATTGTTGCGAGTTACATCCAAGGTTTGTCCTCAAATCCCATAATTTTTGCCAATAGTTCAACTTTTCTGTGTCACAAAACTTTGCAGACTTTTTTGCTTTCTAGCATTGCCCTTAACATACAGAAGAGGGGGCCCAATATTGTTAAATTTCTCAATCTTTAAAATTGGAAATCACTTGGTTTTTCAGTTTCTTCACATTCTGAATCATGTCTCTTTAAGAATTGAAGTCTCAAAGATAGACAAAAATGATGGGACAGAGAACTATTTGTTTGTTATGGAAATGATCAAATGATTTAAATATTAAAGTGCCCCAACCTACATCAGGTACCTAAAGTTTGTGCTGCTGGTTCTCATTTGGAAGATGTGGTATTTGAGGTTATAAATTCTGCTGGTGAAGTGGACGAAGATGTCGATGGTGAAGAGGAAGATGGCCACTCCCATACCCTTCTGATAAGGCAGGACTCATTAAGGGGAGAAGACAATGTGAGGTACAGCTTCCGTCGTGGACGCTGCACTGTACACTCCATTCCTCTTCCAAATGATGAAGGGCCTTACTGCTTTGTAGCCAGTCACTCTCGTTTCCACGAGCTGCAGACAAGCATAGAGGTTGTATGCTAGGTGATTTACTACTCTGTCTTGCTGCTATCCCAGCCTCAAACTTTTATCTGCAGGTACATGTTGAGAAAGCAGTAAAGAGTACGCATGAAATTACCCAACCTAGTAGTCCGAGTAAAGAGATTCTGCTTCTTGAGGATTCATATTATTTAAAAGGTCCAGGAACGGCGTATGATAACACCTATGATGGAAGTATATTGCCCTTCAAGGATTCACGGGCGTCAGTGGATCTGGAAGACAGACTACAAGTATGTGCTCTTGGATTAAGAATGATAGTCTCATGAGATAATTAATATTGTTTTCTTTGGTGAATGGCCTTTTTGAATGTGTGAAGTTTGAGCCACGTCCTTTGGAGGAAAATGGTTCGATCATTTTAATGTATGTCTCCAAGTGCTATAATTGTCTTGGCAGTAATAGAAGGACTAGAAGCAGCGGCAGGTCCTACATGGACGACTAATGACATATCTACCATCTTTCTTTTCTTGGCTTGTTCACTATCTTACATTGCTTGCATTGTTGCTGCGTAGACTGTCACTAAACTTGAGGTGTGTTTCTCGACAGAATCTTGGGGATGATATTTGCAGATATGGCATATGCATCAGTCAATGTGAAGCAAATGTGGAAAGACTTAATTTTAAGCAATCAAATATTGTGCTTGAGATGTCCATCTTGGGAGGTATTAATTCAAATGATGCTTGTATGCTAAATTACTGTCTACACCTCATGCCTTCAGCTTTTTATATAAAAGTTATTATGATTCTGCCATGCTAGTGTGTTGCTGCAATGGTTTGGATTTATGTAGTATGGAAATGTTTAAACTGGCACATGAAATCAAAGCTTAATCTTTTGTGATGTGCGCATCATGAACCATGCCTATTCTATGTCATCTTCTTGGCATGTTTGCATTATTGTCTCTGCTTTATGTTTAATATTTTGCAAGTTCCAGGGATGCATGCAAAAGGCAGTGGTAACATCTTCTTTGAATTAATATATTCTTTAGGTTAATGATAAATCATGATCTTGAACCTTGCGGGCTTAGAGTTTAGTAATTACTATTTGTGGAGATTCCAAATCTGTTTTAGATTTTGCAATATTTTCTTGCTTTCAGTTTGTCTCTACATATTAATATGGTGTTTATGCAGCATTCTGAAATAATTTAACAGAAAAATCTCTGAAACTGACTTTGTCACTTTCCATAAAGTTGCATCTAAAAGACTTCACTATTGATCTTTTCTTCTCCTTTTTTTAAACTGAATTTAAAACTATATTTGAAGAGAAGTTTCATAGCATGTCGAACTTGCAGATTCTCTTGTTATTACAAGTTGTCTTCTTTATTTTACGTATAATCAAGATGCTGTGTAAATTCGCAAAAGGGTATTATGGTATATAAGATGTTTTGCTGAATCATCCCAGTTTGATTGCTATTTGAAGGCTCTTTCTGTGATCCCGAGTCAGTTTTTGTTATTAAACAGAAGAGCAACATGTGTATAATTCCTAGCGCTTATCCTTTTAGATTTACACAGAAGACTGCATTTGCTTTTTAAACTGTCTTCCTGACTGTACACTGACCCTTCATAATTGTGAAGGACAATAAATACCATAAAGGAAATCTAAACATTTATGAGGTAAGCCTTTGAGGTGGCTAATAGAGGAGGTATTTGAGGTTGTCTTTCTCTGATTTAACTCTGCATAGTTATTCTATGACTAAAACATTTCATATTGTGAATGTGAGTGAAAGAAGTGTACCAAAGAGTAGGAATATTGATTGGTCGTAGCAGGTCACTGTTGCCATCTCTCCGGCAATTTCAAGTTGATGTTTCAAGGTGGAAAACTAATTATTTTAGGAAGAGCATCAAAGAAAGAAAAAAGGAAAATTGATGATGGAGAAACTCTTGCAAGTTTCTGTTACTTCAGTATGAATGTTGGATGGTTTAAAGGTGGTCCTGACATTTCTTTTCTGTTCCTTGTGTCTTTGGAGTTCTCCCAGAACTTCTCCTTTACTTTCTTGTCCTGGTGCTATAAGTAATCCTGCAATTTAACAGTCTGTTAAATAGGAAGAGATCCAGTGGTTACTTCCTTGTAGTAGAGTGATACCTAATTAGCAACAGAGTGTCTTACCTTCTTTTGGATATATTAAATGCATCTTAGAAATGGTAACATAACATGCTTATGGATGCAGGTCACATCGGTCTTGATTCTTTTCACGATTTGGGCAATGATAAAGACATGGTTGTGGAGAGAATTGAAGGAAAGGCGGACAGTGCAGCTGCTGTGGTCCACAGGCTGCTCAGGTCACCAATATCTGAAAAGCTACATCTTGAACATGCTCATGACATACTTGGCGTGGTTGCACTTCTTGGAGAGGTTCGGACCCATAAGCTTAGCAGGTTGGTGCTGGTATCCTTTTCTTTAAAAGGATTGAGTAGTAGAACTTCCTTGGCAGTATGGATGTAATTGAGTGTGTTTTCTTGCCATAGCATGCTTTCAACATATCTTGGAGAAGATCAGATGCTTGCTGTAGTATGCAAATCCCGTGCAGCTGCCAGAGCTCTTGAAAATTATCAGATGGATGGAAATGTGAATTGCGCCAGTGCTCTTGACATATTTGCAGCTAAGCTTGGAATTTCCATCAATGGTCTATATTTGGTTATATGCCTTGAGGATATAAGGTAAAAAACTTTCTTTCTCTGGATTACTTTATACTCGGCTGTTTTTAATTGTTATGATTTTAGGTTTTTAGATCCAGTTAATACATCATGTTTCAGCCATGTCTGGTCAATGCTCTTTGGAAAAAGAATGTGCAAGGACTAAGGTGGTTGCTTTTTCTTTCAGGCCATTTACGCAAGGAGTCAGCAGTGATCCCCAAAGAGGACTCACTCTTCCGCAGCCTATTTTATCAAATGGAGAAACTCCCCCAGGCTTTTTGGGCTATGCAGTTAATATGATATTCCTTCCTGCAGAGCATTTGCACTTTAGAACTGCTTCAGGTCATGGTCTCCGGGAGACATTATTTTATCGTCTGCTTGGTAAGCTTCAAGTCTACAAGTCTAGAGAGCATCTTTACATGGCAAGTTCCTGCATAGAAGATGGTGCGGTTTCCTTGGATGGTGGAATGATGAGAGGAAATGGAGTTGTGTTTGCTGGATCCAAGTATGTGCTTTCTTTTTCCTATTTCTCTACCATTTATTTGTTTCTCACAACGATGAGGAGATTTTGCATGACATCCATGGGCTTTATCTTTGACGTCTCTCGTTGTTTTTCTTCAGGGAACCATACATTCTATTTCCAGTCAAGTGTTTGGAAAGTCTGTTGCCCCTCTCTTCTGAGAAAGTACATATATTGAAGCGAATTGAAGACAAGAAGCTGGAACTAAGTCAAACACAAGATCAGATACAAGAACAGATTAGGAGTAGTGCAAAGTACAAGAAGAAGTTGGACAAAAAGCTCAAGTCTAAAATGCAGATAGAAGAGTAGGGACCTTCGCCTGGAATGTACAACTCTGACATGCACATTAGCCTGAGCTAGTGGTTGATGCTGGTTTGCTTCTTCCGAAGACTGTACATGTAATTACCTAAAAGCAAAGCCTCCATTTTTATTTATGCTGGAGACTGTAGAGGTTTTGTTGGGTTCAAAACATATAAGTAAGGCACAACGGAAGTTTAAAGTTTTGTTCTTACTTACTCCAACAACTACTTCTGGTATGGTTATATGACAACCAAAACCTGTAACATAATGCATGAACACTTACATGTTGTATTATCTGAAATCTTTATCAACTGTGGGTTCGCACGCGAATGCCCTTACGATTGCAAGCTCCAAGCTTCAATGTATTTCTCTTTTGGGAAGCTAGGATATCCGGCAGAGGTTCGAGAGAGTGTTTTGATTCTAAGACTTAGAATAATAATATGAAATTAAGTGTATAGAATAATGAAGTGAATGTCTGTATTTATAGGTGAAAAATTATGTCAAACCGAATTAGAGTTTGACCTTGTGCCTGACCCATAAATCGAGACAGATTAGGTCATTAGCACCGCGACCGTATGGTGTGGGCGTCGCGGTGCTTGATGTGGCCCTACACTAGCTCGATTTATTTTCCGCACATTCTTAATTAAATTCAAAATCTAATTTTGACTTAATTAAAACAATCATTATTCATTTAAATATCTCGATTCTAAATCGAACACCCTCTCAATACATCCTTATATCGAAAAGACAATCGACATAGTGTGAGCCTACAGGCCTTCATATATCGGCATTAATCAAATTAAGGTCTACGCAGAACTCCTAGACGGCGCCGCAAGACGAACTCAATATGTGAAGTACGTTTACACGAATCCAGTAAACTTAACCTCTATGTGGTAAGATAAAATTCTTTCATTCACGACACACCCGATCAAGCTTAGAATTTGTCAAGTGTCTATCCAAATGGCTTAATCATTGTATCTCATCTATATTAGTTGACAACTAGACCATATTCTAAATATGTCTATTGCATTGGTCAACGACTTGGTCAACCTAATATCACTGAGAATCTGAGTGTTCTCTCGAATATACATTCGAGGAATGAATCCTAATCTTGGCTCAACTACCACCTTTAATCCACATCGTAATGTACCCAATACAAGTCGTATCTCAACCTATAAGGCATTTGAGCTTAGGACAGGATCAAAGTATATTACTTTGTAGACAAGGTGCTTATTGACCTCAAGTCTAAGGACTTCTATCTCCCACACGCTGATCATACTTTAGACAAGTATAACAAATAATATATCAGTAGAGTATACCAATACTTCCAAAGTATTCATGTGTCAATCACGAGTAGCCATTACTCGTAGCAGGTGAGACATACTACATCCTCTAAGGATGTGATGCAGATCAATGTCGACTTATCACATATCATCGATACCCCATTCTCGATGATCATTAGTCGAGGCTATTTTAAGAGTTACGTTATAATATTAATATCTCACATTATTAATAACAGTGTAACTTCTAGGGATGCATATTATAGAATATTATAAATAATTAATAATTCAATAATTGCAAATGCCAAAATATTAATATCCATTAATAATAATACGAATGTATATTGTTAAATATACATAGGATATACACGATATACACATGTATATCCTATGTATATTGGTTCTCGGATTCCCCCTCTACCGTGTATAGTTAGGTAGTATTTTAGTATCCTAGTTTAGATAATGTTGTAATGTAATTAGTAGTGTACACTTATCATAATATTTGTATTACCATAATTGTATAGTTATTATCCAAGTAGAATAAGGTTTTAGGAGTAGAATAGGAATATGATTCTCCTATTATGGAAATATGTAAATGTATATATACTCTTTCAATCAATGAAAATAATAAAGGGATTATTTCTTTCATGGTATCAGAAGTCTAGGTTATATTTTTCTCTCCCAAATTCCTCCCTCTCGTGCACCATTTCCGAGACTCCATTCTCAGTTTCCGTGCTCACTGCCTTATTTCTTCCCCAATTTCTCTTCCAAATCCCTCAATCACATATTGTTCTATCAATATGTCTACATCACGGAACATGTTTCATCCTGCCCTTACAGTTTCAAACATTAAGAATAACATCCCTCTTGTTCTTGAAATAGAAAACGTCCAATATGCGACGTGGGCCAAACTGTTCAAAATTCACGCACGCTCGCATCAAGTCATCCATCACATAATCCCCGCAGCTCATGAGGAGACGGAGGTACCATGACGCAAGGATGATCCTAAGTTATAGATGACTCTTTATGCCACCGTCCTTCAGTGGATATATTCCACAATTTCTACCGACCTTTTGCAAACGATTATTGAACCTGACGCTACGGCATAGGTGCCTTGGGATAACTACGTGACATATTCCAAGATAATCAAAATTCTAGAACTGTAACTCTTGAGCAAGATTTCTCTCACGTCAATATGGAAGATTTCCCTACCGTTTCGGCTTATTGCAAAAGATTGAAGGAATTGGTGGACCAACTCCGCAATGTTGACGCGCCAGTTTCGAATGATCCTTTGGTCCTCCAAATGGTTTCAGGCCTCTCTGAGGCCTATAGTGGTGTTGGCACAGTTCTTTGTCAAAACAATCCTCTTCCGCAATTTTATCAAAGCTCATTCTATGCTTACACTCGAAGAATCGGGCATGGCTAAAAAGGCAGCTACAGGGGCTAGTCCCGTTGTCATGATGTCCGAGTCCACTTTTCATCCTACCGGTTCCAATAACTCCGGCCAAAACCGCAACAACGGTGGCGGCAAAAAGGGACAAAATAAGAAAAATAATGGCAAAAATTGCAGCGGTAACCGGAACAGTGGTGGTGGCAGTGGTGGCCCTCGGGGTGGTGGCAGTGGTGGCCCTTGGGGTGGTCAGCAGCAGCTAGAGATGTCAGTGGATCCTGGACCCGGTCCAGATCCGGTAGATTCAGATCCGTTTTATAGGATATGGATCTTCAAAATCTGGACCCGGCGGATCCGGATCGGACCCGGATTCATTTCTGACGGATCGAATCTGAATCTGGATCTTGTATTTGAGATCCGTATCCGGTCCAGATCCGACTCGTGAATCTGTTTTTTATTAAATATATTCATAATCTAGAATGAATTTGGAGAGCCTAACTTATGTTAAACACATAAGATATGATCACTGATTTTGGAGAGCCTAACTTATGTTAAAACAACTCCGGACAATCACAACTTGGTCTTATAAGTATCAGCTACTGGTTTGTGAAGATGTAGAAAAGAGATTTCGAGTCTTGCTTCTTTATACATAACACCCTATAAATAAACCCAACATATTTTGGAAAAAGGAAAACCTAAACAAGTGTTAACATATTTGTACTGATCTGGAAAATAACATAAGTAGACATTATTATTAGTACTATTTTTCTTGAAATCCTTGGGAACTTTATTAGAATGTTTGATTTAATTTCTAGACAAGCAAAACTAGATAAAACTTTAACAAACTATTCATAAGCTAGAGATTTTAAGAGGGACCTTAACATTTGTTACCCTCTCTGTTAAGCTAGGGGAAGATAGATAAGTTAAGGCCAAATAACACAAAAGAAGTCCTCTGCTAAGTCTTTATATTTATCAAGCAATGAATTTAAAAGTATAATCCTATATGAAAAGAACCAAATGGTTTCACAAACTAAATTTTATTAGAATGTTTGATTTAATTTCAACAGGTAGGAATATTATTCAAGGCAAAAAATTTACATGTGAATCTAGATCCGATCCGTGGATCCGATGGATTTGGATCTGATTTTTATGGACCCGATGGATCTGGATCCAGGTATGAAAAAAGAATATGGATCTGGATCCGGATCAGATCCGATCTGGATCCGGACCAGATCCGATCTGTTGCCATCCCTAGCAGCAACAACAGTTTTGGGCCCAACAGTGGGCCCCTATGAAGTGGCAGTGGGCCCCGCAGTCTAGGCCAAACAGTGGCAACCCAATGTATTCATCTCAATAGCGATGGTGGCGGTGGGTCCAAAGAGGCTGATTCGATCGGCGGCGATCGCGACCCATCATCTGATGGCCCGGTTTCAATCGACGCCACGGGTGGTAAGTAAGTAGGGGTGTTTGGGCTTCGGTCCCCGCAGGCCCATCACGTAGTGGCCCCCACTTCTACCGACATCGAAGCTATAATGCACACGCTTGGATTAAATCCTCCGGACCCGAATTGGTACATAGACACCGGAGCCACTACCCACATGACATCCGACCAAGGTACGATCTCGTCTTATTCTAATTGAGCAGCCCCCATGGTATAATTATTGGTAATGGTAATTCTATTCCAATTTGTGGTTATGGTCATAAAATTTTGTCTCCCCTCATCCACCCCTTATCTTGAAAAATACCCTACATGCCCCCAAATTAATTAAAAACTTAGTGTATGTTCGTAAATTCACCACTGACAATTCCGTGTCTATTGAATTTGATCCGTTTGGTTTCTCTGTGAAGGATTTCAAGACGGAGAGTCATTTCATGAGGTGTGATAGCAGGGGAGATCTTTATCCTATCACGACATGTTCTAGTCTATCGAGTCAAGCCTTGCCATCCGCATTTGCAGCCCTTGCTCCTTCCTTGTGCATGCTCGTCTTGGTCATCCGGGGTCGTCTATTTTGTCTTCCTTAGAAAAAAAAATGTAGTTCTTGTAAGGGTACGAGTAGTACTCCGAATTGTCATTCTTGTTCTTTAGAAAAAATTATTAGGTTGCCGTTTGTAGCCTCTAATTCTCATACTTTAATGTCATTTGATATTATTCATAGCGACTTATGGACGTCTCATGTTCTTAGTTCTTTGGGTCATCAGTATTATGTTTTCTTTTTGCATGATTATTCTATGTTTTTATGGACTTTTCCGATAGCAAAAAAATCTCAAGTTTTTTTTCATCTTCTTAAAATATAGAGCATTCATTAGAACCCAATTCGAATGAAAAATAAAAAATATTCAATGTGATAATGACAAAGAATATGACAATGGGGGTGTTTCGGGAATTCTGTGCTAATAATGGGATCAATTGTCATTTTTCTTGTCCTCATACGTCTTCACAAAATAGGAAAGCCGAACGCAAAATTCGTACCATAAATAACATTGTCCGAACTTTATTGATCCATGCTTCTATACCCCCGTCTTATTGGCATCATGCTCAACAAATGGCTATATATCTCCTTAACATAATTTCTTCCAAAGGTTTGACATATTCTTCCCCCCTTCAAATTTTATATAATAAGACTAATTCGTATTCACATCTTCGGGTCTTTGGGTGTTTGTGTTATTCGTTATTTCCGTCCACCATAATTAACAAACTTCAGGCCCGGTCTACTCCGTGTGTGTTTTTGGGTTTTACGTCTAACCATCGTGGTTACAAATGCTTTGATTTATCCTCTAATAAAATCATCATTAATCGCCATGTAATTTTTTATGAATCCCAATTCCCGTTTGCTAAGGTGAGTACTCCCGTGCCTAGTCCATATAATTTTTTGGATAATGATATATCCCCGTATATTATTCACCATTTTTCGGTCGTCTCCCACACCCAAAATTATCTAACGGGCCCACTACCCGCTGGCCCCACTAACCCGTCACGAGCTACAGTGCCCAGTATAGTCACTGGGCCAGTTTCAGGGCCAGTCCATCCCAATTTTGAAAGTTGAAACTGGTCCAGTTCATACACATGTTTACCGTAATGGGCCAGCAGGCCCACTGCCTGCTGGCCAGTCCATCCCGAGTCCAGAAAATTCCCAAAATCCACCCAATTCTTCCTCGAATCATAGACCGATCACTCGTAGTCAATGGAGTATTTTTAAATCAAAAAGATATTTTAATTTACATTCTAATGTTCTTAAATCACCCTTACCTCGTAATCCTGTGTCTGCATTAAATGACCCGAATTGAAAAATTGTTATGACCGATGAATATAATGCTCTTATTGATAATAAGACGTGGGAGTTGGTACCCCGTACATCTGGTATTAATATTATTACGTCTATGTGGATTTTTGCTCATAAGGACAATTCGGATGGTTCATTTGCCCGACATAAGGCGCGACTTGTGGGTGATGGTAAGACTCAACAGGTTGGTGTGGATTGTGGTGAGACGTTTAGTTCAATGGTCAAGCCGGCTATCATTCGCACTGTGCTTAGCTTGGCTCTTTCGAAAGCATGGCATATTCATCAGTTAGATGTAAAAAATGTTTTCCTATATGGTGATCTCAAGGAAACAGTCTATATGCATCAACCTTTGGGATTTATGGATCCCAAACATCCTCATCATGTATGTTTGTTGAAGAAGTCCTTATATGGGCTTAAGCAGTCTCCACGGGCCTGGTATACGCGGTTTGCCGTCTATGTATCGACTATTGGGTTCACTCACAGCATGTCGGATAATTCCTTGTTCATCTACCGTCGTGGTTTGTCCTTGGCCTATATTATGTTATATGTGGATGATATTATTTTGACTGCCTCTTCCGATGCCTTACACCAGTCTATCATGACAATGCTTAGCTCTGAGTTTGCTATGAAAGACTTGGGGCCTTTGAGTTATTTTTGGGGGATTGATGTCACTCGTCATGCAGGTGGGTTATTCTTATCTCAACAGAAGTATGCAGCTGAGATCATTTAGAAGGCTGAGATGTCATCCTGTAAGTCCACTTCCACTCCAGTTGATACTAAGCCCAAGCTTAGTGCTGTGGCCGGCGCACCATACGAGGATCCGACTCGCTATCGCAGTCTTGCACGGGCCCTTTAGTATTTTACATTCACGAGACCAGATATTATGTATGATGTCCAGGAGATGTGTTTGTTTATGCATGATCATAGAGTTGAGCACATGAATGCACTCAAACGCATCATTCGGTATATTCAGGGTACATTTGACTATGGTTTGCATTTATATCCTTCCTCGACGTCCACACTTGTCTCGTATACGGATGCTAATTGGGGTGGATGTCCGGACACCAGACGGTCTACGTCTGGTTATTATATGTTTCGTGGTAATAACTTGGTCTATGGTCTGCGGAACGTCAGCCGACATAGTCCCGATCCAGTGCCGAGGCCGAATATCGAGGGGTAGCTAATGTGGTCTCGGAATCATGTTGGTTACGTAATTTGTTGTTGGAGCTTCATTGTCCTATTTAGAAGGTAACCTTGATTTATTGCGATAATGTTAGTGCCATCTACCTTTCTGGTAATTCGGTTAAGCACCAGCGCACTAAACATATCGAGATGGACATTCACTTTGTCCGCGAAAAGGTTGCTCGTGGTCAGGTACGCGTCTGTCATGTTCCGTCAAGGTATCAAATTGCCGACATCTTTACAAATGGTCTTCTCTCGGTCCTTTTTGAAGATTTTAGGGACAGTCTCAACGTTCGAAGACCGTCCTCTATGGCTGCGTGTGTGTGTTAAATATACATAGGATATACATGATATACACGTGTATATCCTATGTATATTGGTTCTCGGATTCCCCCTCTACCGTGTATAGTTAGGTAGTATTTTAGTATCCTAGTTTAGGTAATGTTGTAATGTAATTAGTAGTGTACACTTACCATAATATTTGTATTACTATAATTGTATAGTTAGTATCCAAGTAGAATAAGGTTTTAGGAGTAGAATAGAAATAAGATTCTCCTATTATGGAAATATGTAAATGTATATATACTCTTTCAATCAATGAAAATAATCAAGAGATTATTTCTTTCATGTATAAAGTACATTTGTCCTAATACAGATTATCTCTAGGACATAAATATACTTTCAAATACTTTCCCTTTTTGAACATATTTTTGTGTCCTTCCATGGTATAATATTTTGGTGAGTTACAAGGGGTAGTTTATTGTACAGATCAACAACTACAGTCCTCCAAGAAAATCAATGATTAATGTGCATCTTCCCACCTGCTCTGCTAGCCTTGGTGGGCAGTTACCTTTTGTAAAGTTTTAAGAATCAGTTATTGATCTTTTTTTTTGTTGTTGATAATCCAGGTTTACAGGCTTGCGCCTGACTACTTCACTGGTATTACCCAGACGTCCTGGAGGTAATAGCACCGGTCCTTCAATAACTATCACCAGGTAAATCGCGGGATGTGCTCCGGTGGCCAGTTTTCTGGGAGCGTACAACTGATCAATGAGACAAGGTCAAATTCCCCAACATGCAGAATTTCTTCGTGCTTGCGGGGAATCGAACCCACGTTGTCCCATGCCAGAGCGCCTTATAGCGCCTAGACTTTGCCACTGGACTATGCCCCGGAGGACTATCAGTTATTGATCTTTGTTTGGAATGGAATTAAAAGTGAAGCTGCTGCATCTGGTTCTTTTTTTAGACATGACAGTAGGAATAACTACTGAGTATGTGCTTTTAGCCGTGTTGCAAAAAGCTAATATAAAGTTACTTCCTTATTGAGGGAGAAAGCCCTTTTAGAGGAGGAGTTTACACGGAATAGTTGGGATAACTTTGGCTAAAAAAGGCTACATATTATTAATTTGGGAAAAATACAAAATGTTGTAGCTTGTCAATCAATAATGTTAAAAGAAAGTCTGAATAGCCTTATAGTCACTTTTCCTTATTTCGTTTTGACATCCCGACCCTTTTATTCTATGGAGTTTTATCTAGACACCTCTAGTAATTAATTAATAAAACACATTATCTTAAACCCCTCCTAGTTGAACAAAGTATTGAATTCCATGCACATAATGAGCATGAAAATGGAGATGAGTCGGTGGGGGTATGGATGGAGGAGTAAGGGATGGCATAGAGGTGAGTGAGGGTGGTAGGGGTAGGGTGGCAAATAGATGTGTTTGGTTGGATTTGGATTGGTTGAAAATCGTTTGAACAAAGATGTGTTGGGTTTCAACCCGCCCATATTTCACGTGGGTAAAATATGGCCTGTGTGATGAATGAGTGGGTTGGTTATGGGTTAGCCCATATTATATAAGTGTAATATTATTTAAGTGTAATGTTTATAACTTTTTATTTTGTCACATTAAATTTATTTTTCATATGTTAAAGGTTTTTTATGTTTATTTTACATTTTCATATATTTAATTTTTTCATATTTTAAGTTTTTTTTTTAAAAAAATATGTATTAAAATTTATAAAAGTAAACTAAAATATATGAAATAGAAAATATGGGTGGGGGAGGGGCAGGAGGTGGGTGGTAGGATGGGGTGTGGGGTAAAGAAAATTCCCCACTTGGTGGGTGTGGGGGTGGAAGGGGGTTGGGAGGGGAGAGGGGGAGTAAGGGGTGGCGTATAGGTGAGTGGGGGTGGTAGGGAGCAGGGGCAGGGGTGGGGTAGGTAGGCAGGCCAGGGGTGGGGCTAGATATAGGTGGTTGGTGCGTTGATGTGTTTTTTATCGATTTGAAAAATATTTTACCTCAAAAGTTTAAGAATTTTTTTCTCATATTTTGAAAAAAATGAGTTGTTATTGGATCTAGTAAATTTATATACGGATACCCACATTTTACATGTATTTGCCAATATTATTATGGTAAGAAAATGGCTTGAAGCTCATATTTATCCAACTGAAATATAAGTGACTCAACTCACTAAAATGTGGATTAAATGAGCAAATTTTCTAAATATGGGCTGAAATTTCCAGCTCTAGGTAGGGGCAGGGTTGGAGTTGGGTAGGCAGGTAGGGGGCAGTGGGTAGGTGTTGGTGGTGGAGCATGAGGTGGAGTGATGCGGTGGGTGGGGTGGTTGGGTTGCAGTGGGTGAGGTTGGTGATGAGTTGGTATAATTTTATTGATCCGAAAAATATTTCCCTCAAACTTTTAAGAATAATATACTCTCATATTTTGAGAAAAATTATATATTATTGGTCTAGTGAATTCATATATGAATACCCGTATTTTATTCATATTTTTATGTGTTAAAAATAGATTGAAGCTCATATTTATTCCACCGAAATAAAAGTGATACAACTCATTAAAATATAAGTAAAATGAGCTGATTTCTAAATATGGATTAAAATTGCGAGCTCTAAGGCCGACTAAATAAGAAAAAAAAAAGAGACTGACTCTCTCTCTCTCTCTCCCTCTCTCCCTCCCCATTGCCTGTTCTCCCCCTTCTAGTTTGTTGCACACAACATTGCCATTTGTTTTAATCTAGCAGCACGTGACATGCCATTTAGGCGTCTTTATTTTCTAACGTGGACGCCAACATGCTGGCAATTAGAGATGTTTAAAAGAGTGACTTCAAACAAGCAGAGATGTTTATTTCAAAATTTGTGAAAAGTGAAAACACAGTTGAGAAACACATGTTTGTAAAGCCTTAAAGAAATTGAAATTGGATGTAATTATTTGGTCAAGTAATTTTTTATTAGTAGAAAATTAAGTGTAATTGATAGAAAGTGATTATACTCTTTAATTCTCAAAAAAGAGTTGACTGTAGGTAATTTTCGAATTGCTCCAATTCCACGGATAATCAAAAGTCAAATCTACACTGAATCTCATCTTTCTATCCTACCTTCCAAAGGGAGTAATGTCTTTTTCTACACAAGTTGTATTGGAAAAATGTGCTCATTGGTTTATTTAATTCATAAATTTTAGCTAAGATTTGGATTTAATTATGTAAAATAATTAAAATTGTTAAAAATATAAAATTAGGAACCATAACTAAACTAAGGTTATCAACTACCCTATATGTTTCAATTTATGTGATATAGTTGCGATTTCAAGAATCAAACTTCTTTATTTTGATCGTGAATACCTACAATCTTTTAGTGTTTCGAAAAATAATTTATATATTTAGAAACTACATAAAAGGTACTATAAATCACAATAATTACCAATTTAAAATATTTAAAGGGCGTACCAATAAATTTCGGTCAAAGATTTTTTTATTTTACTTTCGAAATACAAATCATATCACATAAATTAAAAAAGAGGAAGTAATTAAAATGAGTTTTAAGCTCATAAAATTAAAAGGCCAAAGATGCAAATACCCCTTGACTTTGAGATATATAACAAATATACCCCTCATTAAAAAAATAATGCATATATATATCCTTGTCGTAACACAAAATGATATAAATATATTCTTATCATTATATAAATGGTATAAATATACTCTTTTTACTAACAATTTTTTTTTGTAAAATTATTTAACTTATTTTTTAATTAAAAAATGGAAAAGGGTCATGTATAACCTTTTACTCTAACTCATCCTTCTTTTTTTTTGATAATCCAGGTTTCCAGGCTTACGCCTGACTACTTCACTGGTATTACCCAGACGTCCTGGAGGTAATAGCACCGATCCTTCAACAACTATCACCAGGTAAATCGCGGGATGTGCTCCGGTGGCCAATTTTCTGGGAGCGTACAACTGATCAATGAGACAAGGTCAAATTCCCCAACATGCAGAATTTCTTCGTGCTGGGGAATCGAACCCACGCCGTTGTCCCATGCCAGGCGCCTTATAGCGCCAGACTTTGCCAGGACTATGCCCTACGGACAAAACTAAGGTAGGGTAAACTTTTAAAATGTGGATCGTCCCACCGTGACACGCCCATACCCCAGAAAACCCCACCTCCGGCCTGACCCTACGGATTAGTATACACCGCTTGGCCCTACGCGTATGGAGAGATTTTTTTGGGAACACAGTTCCACTCTCGCTAATCAGAGGACTCGATCACAAAACCTCAGACAGCAATACCCTAATGTATTGGCCACTGGGCCAAACACTTTGGATACTCTAACTCATCCTTTGTTACACTTTTGGATGATCTTTACCCCTGCCGTTATCTTCTTTAATATATACTGTTGCGTCTAACGGCCTCTTTAACAAGGACATGTGGCATGATCTGAATGCCCCAGCACTTAATGTTTTTTATTTAATTTTCACTTGGACCCAGCTAATTAATTTAACCCGACCCGCTCCATACTAAAACAAACCCAACAGAATTTGATCTCATGGCTTCGCCGAATTCCACCGATCCCATTTCTATCAAATGCCCGCTTGTGGTTATCACCGCAACTTCTACCGCAGTGAGCAAGTTGATAATTCGTCACCGACCAACTCTCTGTTTTACCACTGTACATATTGAAAAATGATTATGGTTAACTGAAAATAGTGAGGAACGATCAGATCTAGCCGGAAACAGTCCAACACCAATGAGTTTTTATGGCTGTTGTGGTGCTGCTCTGGCAACGCCGTGGTAGAAACGCCACCAGTCGTCCCTTCTCTGTCCGCTGTTCTTTTTTTTTATGTTGTCTCCGGCGAAACCTATAGTTTCCCGACGAGTCTCCAATCTGCTTTTCTTGTAGCTTTTTATATAGTTGTTGTTGTTCATTGTTACTGTTTCATTTTCCTCTTTTTGACGTTGTTTTATCATGTTTTACTGCTACCCGAATTTTGCTTTGGAATGGTGTTGCACCATTTTTATTTTAGCGAACTTGTTGATTTCTCCGACGATTTTTCGCCGTGATCTGCACTGTTCCTTGACGGACCTACTGATGCTACTGTGCATGACTTTTGGACTGATTTTAACACATTTTTGGTATTAAGCGGGTCGAGTTAAATTATATATGTATGCTTGAGTCTAACAGCCCATTTAACAGGGACATGTGGCATGATCGGAATGCCCCAGCCCTTTATATTTTTATTTGATTTTCACTTGGACCCAACTATATATATATATATATATATATATTAATAAAAATAACGGCAAATATAACGGAGGATGTGTTCAACTATTTTCGAATAGGGAAGGAGTATATATGACTCTTTTCCGTAAAAATATATCACTAGGCTTTAAAAAAAAAATTTTATTTACTTTTTTAGTAACTTTATTTTTCTAAAGCCATATAATAATTTTTTTAATGGATCGGATTTGATTTGTTTATAAAAAAATTCTCCGTGGCTTTAGAAAAAAATAAGTTCACCCATTTTTTTAAAAAATAAATCAGACTCAACACATCTGAAAAAATTATTACCACATGACTTTAAAAATAAAATCTACTCAAAGAAAAAGGGTAGACTTTTTTTTAAAGCCACATAATATATTTTAATTAAAAAATATGCTAAATAATTTTAAAAAAATATTACTTTAGTAAAAGATATATTTGTAATATTTATATAACAAAATATATATACATCACTTTTTTTTTGTGAGAGATATATTTGCTCTATATTATAAAGTTGAGTAACAACGAGAGGTATATATAAAAGATATATTCACTCTTTTTCCCAAATTAAAATCATGAATTCGTAAAATAGAGGAGTAGAAAGATTTGGATATTCCAATAATCAAACGTAAGTAAGAGCATCAAATTTGAATTTGTACACGTGTAGTGTGAGTCAGTTTTACGCACCAATAAAATAAGTCTATATTTGTCTTAGCTGTCACAACTCACGCGCATTGTTCTCTCCACTCTCAGTCTCAGTCAGCTCGGAATCTCCGGCGATTCAACGATTGCCGGCGACCAAAGGAGAATGTCGAAAGACAATGACAAGGTGTAGTCCTCCGTTTTCCTTCTCTAATACTGTTTAGTAAATTAAAGGACTTTTCAACTATTGCTTCAATTGAAAACTCTCATTTTGTCATAGGGTTTCAGGCTAAGACATATAAACCATAAAAACACTTAATTAATGCTAATGGACACTCGAAAATCTGTCATGCATGTGCTCTGATACAATTCTTGGTCAATTTCGATGCTCTTTTTGGCTGCTGGTTTAAGGTATCATAAAAAATAGTACGAATTTAGGGAATCTAGGGCTTTAGTTAGAAATTTTTAAGATATCCAGCAACGCTTGGTCACTGCGACCTCTTTTGTGAGGAGGCATCCCTTTTCCCCAAGTTACGGGGCTGTTTTGCGGAGTTCCTTAGAGAGAGTTGTATCGCACCCTCCGTCGAAGTCGTAAGACCATGTATGGGGGCTGATGCATGTTCAGTCCTTGAAGTTCAAGGAAGTTGGTGACCTAATGACTGGGAGTCGGCGACCGAAGCCCCGTTCAACGACGGTTGTAACTATACGGTCCTAAGGTAGCGAAATTACTTGTCGCGTAAGTTCTGACTGATACCAGTATAATCTCACAAGTGGGGTCTTGGGGAGGGTAGGATGTATGCAAACCATACCTCTACCTTTGTGGGGTAGAGATGTTGTTTCAGATAGACCCTCGGCTCAAAAGAAGTGTAAACAAAGCAGGATATGAAAGAAAATAAAGGCAACTGTTTTTAGGATGTCGAATTGTATCAATATACATCATAAATTGATCATGTAGGAAGGAGTATGTTAAGATCGAGTGGAAACTTCATAAAAAAATGTTAGGATCGAGTGGAAATGGGAATTTGACAAAGAACTGGCAGGTGAGATGAAATGCTTTTTCTTTATAGATTGAGTCTTTGAAAAAGTCTCTCATAAATAAAATTTACCACTTCTTTTCTAGCCCACTATATCGACCCTCAGCTACTTCAATATCTAGGTTCCCTTTCCTTTTAGTGCCTGATTTTTTTTTCATTCACTAAAAAGTTAAATTGACTTAAAATATGCTCGACTAAGGAGAGGCTTAAATCTGAATAGTTCAGTAAGACAGTAAATCGGAATATGGTGGAACCCAGTGCCTGCTTGCATTTGGTGGACTGTATGGAACAAGAACTCTAGATGTTTTGAAGATAAAACGAAATCCATACAGCATATCACTCTAGTTGTACGCTTTTGTTTTCTTTTTGGTGCAAGGAAGTATTTGTATATGAAGCAAAATCAATACTCAGCCGCTTAGAATCCCTACAAGATTAGAAAGGGATTCTTCTTTTGGTTTTTGCACACCTGTACATTTTCAGCACTTGCTTAGTGCTGTTGTTATAATAAAATTACCTTTTCTATAAAAAAGAAATGGAAGAGAAATATACTATGAAAGACAAAACATTTCACATGGTTGGCCAATCAGACCTCCGTCCACAAGTAGAGAGGAGCAATTCACTATTAGATGTCACTCTTAATAATCTCAATAAGCATTAGAAGATAGAATAACCTCACATAATACAGTCACAAAATGCTCACAAAGAGGTTTACTCAAGTGTAAGGTCCGGGACTTTTTAACAAAGTTATTTCATCCAAACCCTAACACTGAACCTAACTCTAAAATCTACATCTTAATGTTGTTTTTATAGGCAGCTTCTGCCTCCATGAAAATCCTTTGCATTCAATATGTGTTACGTGTAAATGACTTTGGAGATAGAGTGGCTAATTGTAGTAGTTACGAGGTAGAAGTAAGGCCTTCTTTCATGCTTGCAAAAAAGTTGAAGTTGCTCAAAAAAGACATTAAGGTGTGGAATAAAGAGGTGTTTGGGAGGGTAGAGGTGAAAATGAAGGAGATAATGAATGAGGTGGGGGAGTTAGAAAGAATAGAAGTGGAAAGGGAGTTAGATGGGAGGGAAAAGGAGAAGAAAGAGATTCTAAAAGAGGATCTAGCCTACGGCTTTGGCTCAAGAGACTAGTTGGAGACAAAAATCAAGGACGTTGTGGTTGAAAGAAGGGGATTCTAACACAAAATTCTTTCACATAGTAGAAATTGCAAATAGGAGGAGGAATTTGATAGAGTCAGTGGAGCTGGGGAGAAATCTGAGGGGGAGGAGGAAGTAGAGGGAGTGATTGTTCAGTTCTATGAATGATTGTTGAAAGTGAAAGCGGAGTGGAGGCCAAAGTTGTGGGGATTGGATTTTAATCAAATTGGAGGGGAGAATAGTGAGTGGCTAGAGAAGGGCGTGTGGCGGTAGAGTATTGTGCGGGTGACAAGGCTCCAAGTCCGGATGGCTTCACTCGGTCAAGCAGGATGTTTACTATTGATGAGTTCCAGGAGAGGAGTGAATTTGAAAGGAGCTTAAACACGTCATTCATTGTCATTATCCCTAAAAAGGAAGGGGCTACTACATCGGGGATTACAGACCTATTAGTCTAGTGGGAAGCATCTACAAGGTTATTTCTGAGGTGCTTTCTAATAGACTTAACAGAGTGCTGGACGAGATTGTTTCTTCTTCGCAAAATGCAGTTGTCAAAGGAAGGCATATTTTGGATGCAGTTTTAATGGCTAATGAAGTGGTAGATTCGAGTAGGAAGCAGGGCAAACCGTGTGATTTGTACAAGTTAGATCTTGAGAATGCTTATGACCATGTAAATTGGAAGTTCCTGGATTTCATTATGTTGAAGATGGGCTTTGGGGAGAAGGGGGAGTAAGTGGGTCAGCTTTTGTGTCTCTTTGGTGAGATACTCGGTTTTGGTGAATGGCAATCCGTGTGACTTCTTTGGTAATTTGAGGGGTTTAAGGCAGGGAGATCCTTTATCGCCTATGCTCTTTATCTTGGTGATGGAAGGTTTGAGCAGAATGGTGGACAAAGCGGTTTTAGGAGAACATATCAAGGGGTTCAAGGTTGCAATTAGTGTAGGTACCATAGTGGTAACTCATCTTTTATTTGCAGACGATAGTTTGGTCTTCTGTGATGTAGAAGCGATCCAGTTGGACTTCCTTGGGCAAGTCTTAACTTGGTTTCAAGTGGTGTCGGGGTTAAAATTAACCTCAGAAAATGCGAGATCATTCCCGTTGGCGTAGTGAATAACATTGACATGCTTGCTCAAGTTTTGCAATGCGCAGTAGGGGTTGTCCCTACTACCTACCTTTGTTTACCTCTAGGCGCATCGAACAAGGAGCTTAGTGTTTGGAATCCGGTCATTCAAAGGGTAGAGAAGAGGTTAGCAGGTTGACAAAAATGATACTTGTCCAAAGGAAGCAAAGAAGTGCTTATTAAGAGCACTTTATCGAGTATTCTTACATATTGCATGTCTCTGTTTTACGCATCTATCACTGTGATAGAGAAATTTTCTTTGGGATGCGGCGCATTCCT